>CM062806.1:104395174-105595174 GCA_031772625.1 Pinus tabuliformis
TATTACAACTTCTAGCCAAGCTGCAATCAGAGAGGGCTCTCTCTTTATGATCTAACTTTGTTTTTTGAATGATCTTAGGCTAGCTATGAGTTCAGTTTTGTTTAAGGCTTTAGTTGGGTGATAATTTCAGTCTAGGTTCTTATGCATTTCCAAAGTGTTCTAGTCCATTGGGCTATGGAGTCAGTAGTCCTTAGGTATTTGGTGTGCTGCTTTGATACTGTAGTGATGCTGCAGAGCCAGATTAGTGTCTGAGAAAGAACGTTATATTTAGTGACTGAGTGGAGTATATCCAGTTAATGCAAGGCAATGAAGAATCTTGCAGTGAACTGCTGAAGAAACACAAAGGGAATACTATCCTAGAAGCAATTAAGAATTTCTAGGCAATATTCAACGTATCGAATCAATATAGACATGAGCATTAAGAATTCATGTGCATAGTAACCCGAAGACAAAACATTCATAGCAGTAAATTTTGAGTGCAAGGTGTAGTAAAACAAATCTTGTACTATTCTTTTCCTTTACTGCTAGCTTAGTGTAACATGATTATGATCTGACAAACATAAGAAAACAGGAACAAAGTTTGAAGAAAAAACTTGTTATTTCATCAGACAGCATAGGAATTCTGCATCAACACATGGAGCATCCTCCAGACATCAAATATTTTAGGAAATCATTGAGCTCATCCAGCCCTTTGTATTAGATCAATCTGAAAGTGTACAATACAAGTGTTCTTATAGAGAAAAATACCAACCCTTATGAGTTACTCAGGGGAGTTTATATACAAAATTTACATCAAAAATATCAACGAATGAGTTAATATCTCATTTATGATATGCTAATCTCCGGAATGCAGTAGCTGAAGGAGTGAATGCAGCCGTAATTCCTTAATGCTTCAGCTGTCAAATAGTCAGAAGATATTTGGACTTTATGGCTGTTAGAGTCGGTTGGAGATGCGATGTTCAAAACTTGGCTAGATGTCATCGTCTTATGTGATGAGTCACTTTTTAGTTGTTTTAAATGCTAACCCTTTTCCCCTGTTTGTCTTCTAGTGATCTGGAGCTGGCAGTGACCTGTATGACTGAAGCTACCGTGGCAAAATCTGGAGCATTGCCTGCCACCAATCCTCCTTAGGCATTTGATGTCTCCGAATTTTTTATATAAGGTCTCATCGGCCTCTGTATACCGCCAAAAGTTAGGAGGAGTTTCAAACAGATGGTTTGCCTCATTTTCAATGAAGAATAGGCCTTCCATTTTAGTGTACAAGCTCTATCCTGTTGGTGGCCCTGTTTGCTCAAGAGTACTGCCAGATGCAGTGATTTGATTTTCAATATAAGTGACCATCCTGTTGGTAAATTGATCTCTGGTGATCAATCTCCCTGTGCTGCTTAATAGGCTGGGCAGTCCCCTTGCTTGCAGCATTCCCATTTTAAGTTTATACTCCTCCACCTCAGCCTGTATTTCATAGCATTTTCTCTCCACAGTTTGCACATAATTTCTGAGAGTTAGCACCTTTTTAGCTGTGAGGATGGCCTCTGTTCTGTTGTTGATGCCAATGGCTGCCAGCTCCTCTTTGTCCTGCCCGTTCAAAAAATCTATCAGTCTGTTTGCTTGCTCAGGTCTGTTTCCCAGCACTGTTTTGGCCCTCTGGATTTCTGTCTGTGCTTGGCCAATCAAATCCATTTGCTCATGGATTGTCTTGATGGATTTCCATTGTTTGGTGATAGTTTGGCTAATCTTACCCCATAAAATTCTTTTTAAGTCGGCCATGGCACTTTCCAGATTTAGCTCCTTCTCCAGGGCCTTTATTTTGTCCTTTAGGGCCTTTATTTCTCTGGCCTGTTCTGCTACAGTTACTTTTGATTTGTCATACTTTGCATCCAGTTCTGCCAATTTTTCCTTGGCCTTTTTTATCTCATTTGCCTGGAGCTCCATTTCCTTGATGGCATTAGTTAATTCTTCTATGCTTGCACTGGCATCTGGAGTCGTTGTTGTTCCTGCTGCTTTTGATGTGGGGGCCACTGCTGCCCCTGTAGTTTTTGTTGTTGTTGAAGTTGTTGGAGGAGCTTGGGATGTGGATTCTCCCTGTTTGTCTTGTAGTGCTCCTTCTAGCTCTTTCTCCAATTCCCTGATCCTCTGGTCTTGCTGCATTAGGAGGTCTAGTTGGTCCTCAGCCCGTTTTTCCTTTTGAAGTTCAGCTGTTTGAGGGTGCTCTGTGGGCTGCAGCTTCAACCTCTTCTTCAGTGCATTCAGGTCATCATCTTTCTTCTTCATGAGGGCCTTCACACCCTTTGGATCACTAGGATCGTGTCCAAGATCAATGATGATGTCCTCCAAAGATTTTATTCTGTTATCTTTGGCCAGTGAGGACATTCTCTCAAAATCCAACTGTGTGTTGGTATTCTTTAAGGACTCTTTCAGCTCATGGGCCATGGTGGCCTTTTCTACCAAGGTGGCATAGACCATTTCTCCAGCTTTCTTGTGGAGTTCTATTTGGTCCATGGGATGGATGTCTTTGGCCAAGACCTCCACCCTTGTTTTCACAAAATCTGCAGCTGATGTAGGCTGAGATTTTGTAGGCTTGAAATGACTAAATATCATTTTTTCTTCCTTAATGTCATATAGAGACATTAATCTCTCTTGCTGGGCTGGTGTAGCATCTATAAATTGCTTGTATACCTCACCCCTCAGCAGCTCATTCTGAGCCTTTATTTCTTTGAAAGAAGCCTTGGTGCTCTTGGGCTTCTTGGTCTGCTGGGAAGAAGATGACACCTCCAAACCAAGCTGCAGTCCTTGCTCCTGTTGGAATGAGTTGGTCCCAGTGTGCTGGCTTGCTTCCCTGTCTTTCCTTGAACTGTCAAGGAATTCCTCAGTGATGTCTTCAATTTCTGGAGAGTCGGCCCTTTGCCTTTTGGCCTCTGGCTGATGGGGAATCCACTAATAGGAGTGGACTCTTCTCTGTCTCTTTTAGTACCCCTTTCCTCGTGGGTTGGGTCTGCAAAATTGGTGTTATTAGTGGCTCAGTTTGTAGAGGAGGAGTTTTCTCTTGCTGCCGTTCTGTTTGCTCCTCCCTCTGCAGCTCATTTTGCTGTTCAGTTTGCTGCCCAGTTGAAGGGGCAGCCTTCTCTTTCACTGCTTCCCCTTCAGCACCCATTATTCCTTTTACTTTGTCTAAGCCTAGTGCTGCTGTAGAAGATGCTTGTGTGGCTGGTGTAGTCCTTGAGGTCGAGATCCCTTCTCCTGCTGAATGAGGCCGTTTGAAGGGTACCTGCTGCACAGAGTCTAGGTCAAGAGTCTTTTCTAATTCCTTGACATTCTTTATCATCGTTTCTTCTTCAGTTAATTTGTCAACTATAGAATCCTGTAGCCATTCCTGCTGGTTGGCATATTTTTCAATATGGGGATAACTGCAATGTTTAATGCCTATTAGCCTGTAGTTCATTCTCCTAGTAGAAATGAAGCCTTCAGGGTCATAAGGGACCCACCGAAAACTGTATGACAGCTGGTATTTGTCTTTGAGGATCTGGTCAGCCTCTTCCCAACCTTCCTTTTTATTCATGATGAAAGGGCCCAGCTGATGTTTGAACTTGAGGTGGGCTTTCTTTTTGGAGCTGTGGAAGTGGGTAAGGTCAGACTGAATCAGCTGCCTATAATATTCAAGGGCAAATATCCTCATAGGCACATATTTTGGGAGCCTGAATGGACAAAGCTCACAGCCATACACTCTGATGACTGTATGATCCTCATATAGGTACCAATCACCTATTTTGGACTTCTTGGAAAGCTGCAAAGCTTTCTGTATTTCAGTTGATATTCTGGGAGGAGGAGCCCTCATCAACAAGCAGGAGACAGGGTATACAAACTGGTCAATAAACTCACAATAGGAATAGGGTGACATTGGGACCAGGTGATAAACAGATGTCCAGAAGATGACAGATCTTCTTTCCCCTCTATAATCCAACTTTTTGATGTATCATGGAAAAACCTGGGACTGATAATACATGAAAAGGTGGTATATGTAAGAGGAGTACTTGAAGACACCCTGTCTATCCACTTTGCTGAACTGATCATGAATTTTGTTAGCTATGAACTTAGCAAAGTTAAACTTGCGGGCCGGGGCTGGCCTGGACTATAAACATAAAAAAACCAGCATTGTTCCTTCCACATGCTCACTGGTTCTGTACCCCAGCACATAAGAGATCATATCTAGTAGTAGTCTGCCTGTTTCTGTAAAGGAGACATCCATATAGGGAGGTGGCCCTGCAGGCTGGCACTCAGGTTTCATGAATGTCCTGGTGACATTCTGAATCTCCTCACTAGTCATTTTGGCAGCAGCATCCAGCAGATAATTCATGGAAAGGGAAATAGCAGCTCAGTCTGGTCAAAGTGGAGCATTTTATTAATGGATTCAGGATTGATGTGAAAGAGGATGCTCCCAGATGGAGACTTAATGGCTCTCTGCTGTACATCATAGTTTTCAGCACATAGGCGCACAATCTGAGGAAAAACATTTACAGAGGGGAGGCAGTAGTATGGTAGGTTTGACTCCCATATCCCATAGGTGTCCTTGCCATTCAAATAGTCTTCTCTCAACTGCCTGAAGGTCTGCATGAAGTCCCTGTTACCCACAAAGTCTTCAATAAGGGAGTCCCTGTCAACAAGAGGCAAGGCCTCCAGGTCTTTGTTTGGAGCATTTAAAGGAGTAACATTGAGAGCTGTGGGTGCAGGGGCAGCCATTGTATAATCTGATTGTGAATAATGTGATTGCAGTGGTTTGCAAGGCTCCTCAGAGTTCAGTAATAGCCTCAATGTTGTCAATGCTTGAACTTTTCTTCACAGTGAAAGAGGCCGGCTTGTTTCTGCAGGTTTTAGTAAATTCACAAGGGTTGTGAATTGTTAGGAATGCTTTGCAGAGGGTGTGCAGGATCTATCTTGGTTAATTTGCAGCTGGCCTGTACTCGGCAAAAGGGAACAATGCCGAGCACCTTGAGGACAATTTTATGGTTTTAGGTGCGTGGGTCGACTGTTTCAATGCCGAATTATAATGCAGAGGCAATGTAGGTTACTTTAGTTGACTCTCAGGTAGCAGACAGAGTTGGTTTTTAGGATTTTGACAAGTGTTCAATGGTGAATTAGCAGAGAAATGGCATGCATGGGGCAAAACATGAGATTCACGGTGAATACCTGGATAAATGCTCGACAAGCCTGCGGGCCGAACCGTGAATGCTTTGTGGTGGTTGATTTGATGAGTTGGCACGGTACAAATTCGAATTTTGCAGCTTGAGGGACAGTCTGGCGCGGAAGCAGCAGCAAGAGCTCAGTGTATTTTCGCTTGAAAATGACACAAAACGGCTAATTCGGGCCTTAATAACGGTAATTTTGGAAAAAATGGCTTATTGGCGCTTTTCCGCCAATGACGTTAGCATGACATCACGGCGGGCCCAAGTACGGAGGTGACGCGGATGGTGAGGTGGAGGCCATCGTGGCTAGACATGTCGGCGAGCAGATGCGGTGGCAGGGCGACGTGGAGGGCCACGCGGCACGGGAGTGGACAGCATGTGTGACGTCATGATGACGTGGGTGATGGCGTGTGGGAGGGGCGGTATCGGGATGGTGGTAAGCGGGTTCCCCGCACCGCCTTTGCTGATGAGTGGTATTGGGAGGGGGGGCTCCAAACAACCCCGGCGCTTGACACGCGTCCAGGGTACGGAGCGGGAAACCACTTTCCCCGGATGCTAAAGGTCGGCAGATCCGGGCCCAAAAATACCCGCCCACCATTAGATCATGGGTGGCGGAAGATCAACGGCTGGCGGGCCCTTCGACGGATCGTGCAGGTTTGGGGGCCCCGCCGGCCTTAATTAAATATTCAATTAAATATTTACAGCGGAAATCTATAGGAAAGGGGGTTTTCTGTTTTTTCGGGATTTTCTTGGGTTTTGTAAGGGTTTTATAAGGGTTTTATAAGGGAAAGAGGGGTTTAGGAGTGGGTTTAGCAGGGGGAAAAAGGTTTTTAGTGGCGCTTTTTAGCAGAGGGGAGGTGAAGGCTTAGGGGAAAGGTTGTTGCTCCTAACCAGAGGTTAGAGCAGCCCCAAGACAGGGTTGACGACAGCCCCTGGTGGACTGGAGTCTCCCTAAACAACTTATTGGCTATAATGCCAAAGGGGGGATATGTATATAATGTTGGGATTTAGACACCATGGTGTTATAATAGTAGGGAAAGGGGGACATAGAGGATTTAGATAGTAGAGTTAAGGGTTAATATGGGGGAAAATGTGAATGAAGGGGAAAATCACTAAGTTTATTTTGAGACTTACTTAGTTTAAGGAGTAGATCAAAATGAAAATATTTTTACACAAGAAATGTGGCTTTTAAAGGGACAAGAACCACCATAATACCTCAGATTTATCATCAATCTCCATGGATGAAGGGATGTTCGTAATAAAAGTGGAAGGGGAAATTGGGGAGTTAGACATGCTCCTTTGCCTTGCTTTTCTTATCTTTGACCAGCAAGATTCAATCTGAAATGAATACCACTTCTGCAACCCCATCTACTTACCCAGCTACTTTGTCTAGCATTTTTTGTTTCTTCTTGGAGGGTGCACTTGGGCTTGCAGACCCTTACTTGCCTTTTCTGTTCTTTGGCTTTTCTTTTGTTTTTCTATCTACTTCTACCCTTATTTCTCCCAAGGTCCCAGATTAAGCTGTTGGGAGCCTTTTCTTCTCTACCTGAACTACCTGTCTGCCAAGATTAAACAGTTTGGACAGACTTCTTTCTCTATTCTACAACTGAAAATTTAAAACATGACATGATCCAGATTAGACTGTTGGACCATCCATCAAAATTTGAGTCCATACCAAGCTATAAGCACAGATTGTATTCTTATGGAAATATGTGATCTTTGCATCATCAAAGCAGAGCATATTTGGAACTTTTCAGTGCCAATCATGAAATATGAAACCTATTGGTATAGGTAACTAACAGTGGCTCCACATGGGGATGGTGTTTCATTTGAAAGACCAAGAACAGCAGGTCAGATTGCCTTGCTCCTTGCCTGCTCTTGCCAATCTTGCAGTTTGCTGCTTTGGAATGCCAAAATTGTGTGCTTCTCTTCTTGGTAGACCTTTGATTCTATTCACCTTGTGCTGGTAGTTAATCAAACTTGAGAAACTGCATTTTTACATCTTAACAAAAAGTAATATATACATTTGGATATGTACAATGGAAACTCAGGATGTACTTATGGATGGTAGTCGAAATAGTGCTTCCGCATCCTACCATTCACAGGACCCTCATCTAAATTAGTTTCATTGAGACTCTTAAGGAAATAAGTGTTGTTTCCTTGTACTGCTTGGACATCAAATGGTCCTCTCCAAAGGGAATCAAATTTTCCATGTTTTCCTTTATCCTCTCTTCTTGCATCCCACTTGAGGACTTTGTCTCCAATTCTGAAATCTTCTGCCTTAGTTCTTCTATCAAAAGCCTTCTTTAATTTTTCTCGTAGAACTTGAACTCTGCTGAAAACTTGGTCTCTAGTTTGCTGTAAACATATGATTTGATTGATTCTTCTTTGCATATCATTTGGTTCAGCTTGGCTTTCTTGAAGAAGTTTCATAACAGGCACTCCTAGTGATGAAGGAAAGTTGGCCTCTAATCCATAAACCAACTCATATGGGCTGGTCCCAATTGATCTTTTGGTTGTTAGTCTATCTGCCCATAGGGCATTCACAAGCTTTTTATGCCAATTCTTTTTGTTCTCTTCTAGCACTTTCTTTATGATGTTTACCAGACTTTTATTTGATGACTCAGCAAGGCCATTTCCTTGGGGATAGTATGCAGTAGAATGGCCCAAGGTGATGTGAAATTTATGGCAGAAGTTCACCATTTTCTTGGATCTGAAAGCAGCAGCATTGTCTGTTATTATTTTGTCAGGACAGCCAAACCTAACCAATATGTTGTTCTCCAAAAACTGAATGATAGTGGAATCATTTGCTTGTCTGCATGGAACAGCTTCAATCCACTTGGTGAAGTAGTCTGTGGTTGTCAGGATCCATCTATGTTGGCCTGAGGATGAGGGGTGAATTTCCCCAATGAAATCCAAGCCCCATTGTTGAAAAGGTCTCTCTGTTGCAATAGGCCTTAAGGGAAGTGGCAGCAACTGTCTCTTTCCCTCAAACACTTGACATTTATGACATGAGGTGGTAAAATTCTTAACATCAGAGAACATAGTGGGCCAATAGTAACCGGCCCTCAGTATTTTATCCACAGTGGACTTCCAATATAAGTGCCCACCACAATCACCTGCATGGAATTCTTCTTTGATCTTGTTAGTTTCATTTTCAATCAAGCAGTTTAGTAAGATACCCTCATGATTTTTCCAAAACAAATTGCCATTCATAACACAGAATCTTGAGGCTTTCATTTTCACAAACCTACATTTAGTTCTGGATAGTCCTGGGGGAGCACACAGGTTTTGTAACACATAACAGATATCAGAATACCAAGGGGATTGTTCAAAGGCTACATTGATCTTTGGAGTCGCCAGCTCCTGTTCACTGTCCAGTTGGTTGATGTCCAGGGCTTGGAAATTTGTTTCAGACATTAATTTAGCCAAGCACTGCCCTTTTATCAGTTTTGTAGGTTTTATTTCAATATCAAATTCCAAAATGTTAGCAATCCATTTTCCTCTTCTACCCTCTAAGTTTTCTTGAGTAAGTATGTCTTTCACAATTGGGCTTGGTACATAGGCTATGACATGGGAGTATAGGATGTATATACTAAAGTCTTTGATAGCTTTGACCAAAGCATATGCTTGCTTTTCCATGATCTGGTATTTCAAGGGTGCATCTCTAAGAGCTTTACTAAAGAAAGCAATGGGTTTCTCATTTCCTTGGTCATCTTTCTGTAATAAAACAGCAGCAATTGTGTGTTGGGAGGCAAAGGAAAATATGATGAATTCCCTATCAAATTGTGGATTTGTTAGAACTGGGGTTTGGGTAAGGGCCACCTTTATACCCTCAAATGCTTGACTGGCTTCTACCGACCATTTCACTTTTGAATCCTTTTTAAGCATGTTATTGAGTAACCTACTTAATTCGGCCAGATTTGGGATAAATCTCCTTAGGAAGTTGATTTTCCCCAAGAAGGCTTGTAATTCCTTCACATTTCTTGGATGGGGCATTTGTAGGATGGCTTGGATTCTGTCTGGATCAATTCTAATACCATCCTTTGAGATAATGTGACCCAACAGCTTACCTTCCTCCAATCCAAACAGGGATTTCTTGGGATTTAAGGAAATTCCATATTTTCTACAAGTTATGAATATTTGTCTCAGATGTTTCAAATGTTCTTGGTCAGATTTGGAAAAAGGAGTGAGGTCATCTAGATAAATGACAAGGAAGTCATGAATCTCCTTGGCAAAAGCAATATCCATTGCTCTTTGGAATGTAGCCCCTGCATTTTTCAACCCAAAAGGCATTTTAACATATTTGAAAGTTCCCCATGGAGTTGTAAATGTTGTTTTGTCCTGATCATCAGGGTGAACTAAGATCTGGTTGAAACCTGAGAATCCATCAAGTAGAGAAATTCTGGAAGCCCCCACTACTCTCTGCAAAATGTGATCCATCTTGGGTAAGGGGTAATTGTCTTTCAAGGATACTTGATTCAAGTTCCTAAGGTCAACACAGAGCCTTATTTCACCAGTCTTCTTTCTTGTAGGGACTAAGTTAGAAATCCAATCAGAGAATCTGATTGGTGCTATGATGCCAGCTTTAAACATTTTCTGTACTTCTTGTTCCATTGCTGGGAGAAGCATAGGATTGATTCTCCTAAGCTTTTGTTTGAAGGGCTTTTGATCTGGCTTGAGGGGTATGGTGTGTTGAATCACAGAGGTGTCATAGGATTTTAAATCCTCATAACTCCAAGCAAAGACATCCTGAAATTCCTTGAAAAGATCAATGTATTTAGGCTTTTGATCAGGTGGTAAGGCAGCAGACAGTTTTATGATTTTGGGCTGTTCAGCAGTCCCAATGTTGCACTCTTCTATGGCAGTGTTGAGGGGCTGCATTTTTGGTTTACTGGGAACATCATTTGAATCAAACATATCTTCCAATGGAGCTAAACCAGTGGGAAGAAAATTGTCCTTTAATTGTATCACCTCAGCTTCATCATTAGCTATCTCTTCTTCATCATCAATTTGTTGGATTTCTAGTATGTTGTCTTTGTTAAAAATTGTGGGTTTTAACATTTGTTTAGCTGTATTGGGTGATATTGCTTTGTTGTCCTTTTCACGCTGTATTTGTGATTGACTTGCTCTATCATGTATTTGTGATTGACTTGCTCTATCACTGTCAATCCTTGTTCCTGAAAATTCCTGCTGCAGAGTCAAGAAGTTGTTTATTTGCATGTCATCATCAAATACCTGCCAATCCTTGACATTGTTTGGGACAGATGGTCTGTGCTTAATCTCAGCTGTGAAGCTGTGGTGGGGTTCAAAAGGTAGCTTGCATGTACTTGCAAATGTGGCCAAGCTATGAGCATGAAGGTTTTGAGTCCTAGGAATTTTAGTATTCTGAAATTCAGTGAATGATTTTAACAGTTCAGCTGCAGTAGACCTGTAGGACCTCAGTCTTTTGTCATTAGTGACAAAATTACCCTTGACTTGTTGGATAACTAGGTCTGAATCTCCTAGGATTGAAATTTTTATGGCTTGTAAGGACCTTACTAGTTTGAGACCTAGTAAAAGAGCCTCATATTCAGCCATGTTGTTAGTGCATCTGAAGTTCAATCTATAAGCTCTACCCATCTGCATGACTGTTTTGTTTATTATGTATCTAGATTCTAGCCCCTGCCCCTAACTTGTTGACTGATCCGTCAAACTCCATAAACCATAAGATTTCTTGTTGTAGGGGAGTTTTGATAACTTGTCTATGGTCTGGGATTGAGAGTTGGAGTTCTGGTTTTTTATTTAGTTCATCTTTTAGGACAGTTTCATCACTTTTTTGGATCATCTTTACTTCTAGAGCAGTTGTTTGTTCACTACATCCCTGCTCTGGTTTTGGTGTCTTAGTTTCATCATTGTCTGTCAAACCTGAGTTGTTATTGAAGAGAATGTATGAATCTATATCAGAATGGACAGCATATATGGGAAAGTTTTGAGGTTTCTCTTCACTGCTGACCATATATTTCATGAGGGATTCTCTATATAGTCTCTTGGGTTGACCAAAGACTGTGATTGTGGCATATGACATGTCTAACTGTAAGGATCCTTGGAGTTTAGCCCCCCATGATCTTGACAACAGCATTCCATATTTGGGTGGGATATCAGCAACTACAACATCCATCAGGATTGTTTTGTTTGGGTATTGGACAAGGGATACACACAAGTCTTTTATCAAACCTAAGCACTTAACTTGGCTAGAGTCAAATGAAAATAGGTCCTTATATGGTCTTGTAATGTCTAGATTCAGTCTCTCCATCACTGATTTGGGCATGAGGTTATGAGAAGCTCCTGAATCAAACATTGCATTGTGCAGTATCTTGTCATGCACATGCAAACTAACATAGAAAGGTAATATCCCTGTGACTGCTATTTTCCCATCAACCTCTGGGCCAAACAGCAATTCTGGGGTGTCATCCAACACATTGACATTATCTTTACTATGAGTTAGTTGAAGGGATTTCTTGATCTGCTGTTTATAAATGTCATGTTTGGCCAATTCTGAGAGAGGAACAGCCACTTTCAGTTTGCCAATTTCAGCCTCCAAGTCAAAAAGCTTTTCAGTTTGCACCTTAATGTTGTGAGCAACAACCTTGTCTTTGTTTACTGTATTTTCCTCTTGGTTCTTACCTTGATCTTGGGCCTTGTTCTTTACCCTCATGTCTTGAGGAAGGTCCCCTGGATTGGGCTGTAAAGAAGGTGCAGCCAGTGGCTGTTGTGTTGAGGAAATTGGTTCAGTGATCTCTTCCACAATTGCCTCTGTTGTAGGCAAATCAGTTGTGTTAATTGGTTCAGTGACTGTGGCCTTTTTGGGCTGCAACCTGTCCTTTGGTTTCTCAGGCTGTGTTATATTTACCGTTCTACTCCTCAATTTGTACTGTTTATGAACTTCATAAACAGCTGTGTCATAGCCTTGTTTGAAGTCAAATGACTCACCTGATTTGGTTTGGAATTGTGGAAAGTCATCCTCTTTGTGATCTTCTCGACTTAGGAAAACTTGATGCCCATCATTCAAACCCATCAAGTTGATGTGGGTATCATCTTCTTGCTCATTTGAAGTAGATGTTTCAGCAAAGTTTTCTTGAAATGGAGGTCTGATTTCTGGATCAGCATTGGCCCTGCCACTGTTTGGATTTGGGTTTCTCCTGAAATTTGGATTCCTTATGGGGTTGTTTTGTGGTGCTTCCCATGATGCTTTTCTTTCCACTGACTCTACCCTATCACCCAATCTCTTCATGCCATTGAGTATGGCATCAAGCTTTTGATCAAAGGCTGTAGGTTCTTCTTTATATATGCTTCTCTTTTCTAACCTTGCCCTGTTTCTTTTGGCAATTAGGTTTGCTTCTACTGTAACAGCTACCTTTTGGGCTTCTTCTAGGCTTTCAGGGGCTCTTTCCTTTAGCTGAAATGCCATATCAGGGTCAAAACCATCAAGGAATTTGTATAAGGCCAAATCAGGAGGGGGTCTTAGGTTTTGTGGTATTGCATTGTATACATTGTTGAATCTAGCACAATATTCTAGCACTGTCTCTTGAGGACCTCTCTCGATTGTCTCATATTCACCCAATATATGTAAGGGATCTTTCTTTTTCTCCCATCTTCTAGTGAATGCTTGATAGAGCTCATCAGGGGTTGTGATAGTATTTGCTGCAAGTGATCTGAACCAGGTTCTAACATCACCTGTCAAGCTTTGGACAAAGATTCTCATCCTCACATTGTCATCATCTATTTCATAGTTTTCAAAGTGATCTTGCATCCTCTTGGCATGTTGGATGGCAGAGTAAGGGCCAGTGGAGTCAAAGTAAGCGATCTTGGTTTGGTAATCCTGAGGCAAAGCCGCAGGATTGGCAGGCAACTGCAAGGGTGCATATCTTGCCATATTTACAAGGTGTAGGGGGTTAACAGGGGTGGCTAAGATGATAGGAACAGTGGGTGCGACAGGGGTAACAGGTGAGGCTGAACCTAGAGTGTGGTTCAAGGAATATGTGCAGTGGATGAAGATGTGAGAGGAGGACTTTGAGATGTGGATGGTGAACTAGGGGAATTAGGGGTAGACCGGAAGAGGACCTTGCATGGGGTAGAGATAAGGCTGGGATGATCTGAATCTGAAGTTAGATCAGCAGGCTGCTCCTGCCTTTGCTGCCTCCTAATGTTTCTAGGGTGGTATTTGGATTATCAAAATTGATGGGTGGATTAGGGTCAAGATTTGCCCTAGTATGCCATGGATTTTTCTTGGGAGCCAGTTTCTAACTGTTTTTTAGGATTTTACAGGACATTTTTATATCTGCAAGGACTGGATGAAGATTTTTGGAATGGCTATATATATTTCAAAGCTAAGATGAAGATTTACTGAAAAAGCTCTTCCCCAAAGCTGTCAATGTAATATAAAAACAGTTTTGAAGGCCTCCTGACTTGTTTCAGGCTTGATTTGCAGCTTTGAGAGTGTTGGATACCTATAGTAATAGGTTTCATATTTCATGATTGATTATTGAAAATCCAAATATGCTCTGCTTTGTTAGCACAAAGAGCCCATATTTCCAGGTAATCAGAGGTGTGTGAAATTACTTCAGATATTGAGGACCTTATTACATTTTTTGTGGATGATTCAACAGTCTAATCTGGATCATGCCATGTTTCAATTTTGAGTTGTAGAATAGAGAAAGAAGTCTGTCCAAACAGCTTAATCTTGGCAGACAAGTAGTTCAGGTAGAGAAACAAAGGTTCCCAAAAGCCTAATCTGGGACCTTGGAAGAGATAAGGGTAGAAGCAGATAGAGTAAAAAAGGAAAAAGCCAAAGAAAAGAAAAGGCAATTGAGGGTTGCAAGTCTAAGTGCCCCTCCAAGAAGAAACTAAAAAATGTTAGGTGAAATAGTTGGGTAAGCAGTTGTGGTTGCAGAAAGGACAGGTTCACCATTACATAGTTGTCAAAGATATTTTGCCAAGGCAATGGACATATCAGCAAAAAAGGTGGTGAATTTCATGGATTCACAGCAGAGAGCATCACTAATTTCACTTTTTCCCCCCTACTCCATTATTAACATCCCCTTTCTCAAAGATTCCTCTCCTTCCCTCATACTAACTCCTAACTCTATTATTTAACTCCCTTATTCTATCCCTTGCCCTAATAGTAATAACACTAAGGTGTATAAAGCCCTAAATGTTATATATTCCCTCCCCTAGGCATAATAGCCGAGAAATCTGCAAAGAGGGATCATAGTGGCATCTGGCCACCATGGTGAACCTATCTCCGATACTCTCCCTTTGCTGCAGATCATTTCCCCTCAAAAAATACCTTTGCATGGGTAAAAACCCCTCTCTAAACCCCTCTAGCCCACAAAACCCTCTGCAAACCTTACAAAAATCAAATCCCGCTTTCGGCACATTCCCAAAGGCAAGCGCGGGTGGGCAGAAAAAAACATTTGAAAAACTATGCCAAAACCCATAAACGTTAATATTTTCCGCCGCACTATCCGCCGTGCACCTTACACCTCCGCCAGCCGTCGGATCAAGCCCTCCAGATCCGACGGCCCACCGCAATATCGGAACGCCGTCCACGTCCGCGCGTTAACTCCCGAGAACATGACGTTGCGCCTCGTCATGCCTCTGCCACGCGTCGCCCGTTAGACCGTCTCGGAGCTCCCTCTGACACCCTGGGCGCCGTACTCTAACCGCCCCGAGAGACCGTGACGGTTAGAGCCTTAACCGTAACCTTCACGGCTTAACCTCCGCCCGTCCGCTATTGACCGTTCTGCCACGTCCAGCTCACCGCTGACTGGACTGCCACCTCACCGCCCTTTGACCGGTCGTCTGCTGCCACGTCTACCCCGATGACGTCAGCTGACGTCACATCACCGTGACCCACCAATGACGTCATGCTGACGTCATCCTATAAAAGCGCCAAATGGGTAAAAATCTCATATTAACCAAATTTCACGCATTTTTTACCATTTCACTGTTATTGTCTGCTGAACTCTCTGTTTAACCGTTTCTGCCCGGATTTCCGCCAACCTGTAAATTCAACAAAGGCGACCACTCCAGCAACTGCAGTACACCTTATCACGACTTCTGCACGTCAAGTTACAGGTATTTACCCTACCCTGCCCTCCATTCGACCTGCATTCTGCTCTAAACTGCTCACAGGCATAATAGGACCGTAAAACAGATTTTTTCACCGCTAGAACCGGGTTATACCTCCACCATTGTCTCTGTGAAGTCCAAAAATTCCCTGCAGAGCCATAATAAGCTGCAATTCACCTAAAAACCCCTCAGCTCTGCGTTTCCCCGGCAAATTCATTGCTAAAATACCTCCGAACTACTACCAGAAGCTCACTTGGGCCCCAAAAGAGTCTCTGTAACCAATTACCAGCAGTATTTCAATTTCTAGCTGGTAAATTCCCCTCTGACAGTTCAGAAAATCAAGTTTTTACCACAGAGGGCAATCTGCAGTCTGTCTTTGCCAACTCACTTGTCAAATTGCAACAGTTTATCCCTTCACAAGCTATGGAAACTCCCATTGCTCTCAATATTAAGCCTATCAATGCTCCCCACCAAGAATTAGCATGGCAAGCCCTGGGAGACATGGATTACCAGATGCTGGACTGGTTCCCTATGGGAACTAAGTATAATATCCTAATGTTTAATGAACTGAGAGCCCAGCACATGAGTGGAGCAGATATCCTGGGGATTTGGGAATCAAATTTGCCCATATACAACCTTCCCCAAGTCAATCCAATGCCAGAGCTCATCTACAGTTGCCAAGAGCGCTATGACCCCAGCCAAAGGGCAGTCATTAGCCCCACAGGCCTAGTCCTGTTTCAGATCACTCCAGAGAGTATAAATCAGATGCTGCATTTTCATACAGCCAAGAAATTGACCCCTCTTTCCATGCAAGATTTGATAAGGAGAGGAAACAACCTGTCTAATGACCAGATTGTGAAGATTAACCAGCTATTTGTTACACCTAGCCCTGAAGCAGTCAGAACCCCTCCCATTGGTTACCAATACCTGAATGAGTTGGGCAGGATGATGGTGGACTTGATTGGCTATGTCCTAGGATTCAGAGGACTAGAAGAGGTAGATGACTGCATATTGGCAATGCTGTCCATATTTGCCCCGGTAAGCCTCCAGCTATCCACTATGATTATGCAACTTATATAGCTGAGAAGATTCATGACCAGTTCATGAACTTGAAGAGGGAGAGGCTGTTCAGATATACCTCCTACATATACCATCTGTTCTTGTTCAACCAGCCAGCTACCTTCTCTGTCCCTTTGAGGCCACTCAATGCCCAAGGAATCCCAAGATCAGTTGTTTTTTGGACCCCTGTGTTCCATCGTACCTCAGTATCACCTTATACATACTGTGAGTTTATTGATTTATTTGTCCATCCAGCCCTAACAGTGCTGCAAGGTGCCCCTCCTCCTAGACTGACCGATGACATGAAAAGAATTCTTCATTTGAACAAGCTTTACAACATCGGCAACTGGTACTTCTACCAGAATCACACAGTCATTAGGGTGTATGGATGTGAATTAAATCCATTTAGGCTGCCAAGGTACGTTCCCATGAGACTGTTTGCCTTAGAATATTTCAGGCAATTTGGGAACTCAGATTACCTACACTTTCAGAGTAAAAACAAGAAATCACAGTTGAAAGTGAGAAATCAGCTAGGTCCCTTCTTATACAACAGGAAGGAAGAAGGCTGGAAAGAGGCAGACAGGATCCTGGAAGGACTCCAGTTGAAAACTAGTTTTGAGTGGATTCCATATGACCCTAACCACTCTATTTCCCTCAGGAGGATCAGGTATAAGTTAGGCAACTATGCTCATGCCAGATTACCTGAAATTGAAAAATATGCAAATGCACCAGATTGGGAAGAGGGCACATTAGTAGAGCAAATGACTAATGAAGAAATACTTGAGCAAGAGGCTAGAAATGTCCAAAAACAAGCTGACTTGGAAACTTGTGGACAGGTGCCTATTTCCTACAGGAGGCAAATTGGGGCAGCCACCACAACACCAGCAACACAACAGCGAACTGCCGAGCAGACAACCCAAGCAGCAAGCAAGGACAAAGGCAAACAGGTGGAACAACCACCTATATTAACAGAAGAACAGGTTGACACCTTGCTACAGCAGCAAGAAGAAATGGAAGAGCGGGAGTTGGGGCAGCAACAAGATAAACCACAAACTAGTGGGCAGCAGCCATTACAGCAAAATAAAGAGACAGATTTGCCCGGATCTACAGAACAGCAGCCCCAAACAGAGTTGTCTCCAAGAACAGACATCAATGTGGACAGCTCAGTCCTCCAAACACCTCAGAAGGAGGACTTAACCAGAAAGAGAGAGAGAGAGACTCCCCAGACTTCATCCTTTATCAGAGGAGAGAAGAGACAAAGATTGAATGACTCCCAAGAGGAGGACATAGCAGTAAGGCAGGCCATGGGCATGGGCCCACCCAGTGGAGAACTCTCGGCCAGCTCATCTCAAAGAGGACCAGATATGACAATGGGAGGAGAGGTCAGCTCTTCTGGCCGCATAGAGAGGGGCACTCAAGTATAAAGCAGCAGTTCATAGAAATCAAGAGAAGGAGTGATCCCATAAAAGTGCAACTCTATGATCACTTGTTAAAACTAGCTCCCAGCAACCAGCAGAGACTAATGTCTGCTTTTGATGTGAGTGAGGGAAAAATGATAATGAGCCATTTCATGCCCACAACTCTACATCCCCAGTCCACCTCAGACTATTTAAGAACCAACATGGAGGTTCTGGCTAAAGATATTCACCCCATGGATAAGATAGAGTTACACAAACAAACGGGTGAAATGGTGTATGCCTCCCTGGCAGATGAGACACTGGAAAATTACAAGTTAAAGAGCAGCCTAGACAATACATCATCCCAGCTAGAATTGGAACGAGCATCCTCACAAGCCAAGGATAACAGGATCAAATCCTTGGAGGAGGTAATCATAGAGATAGGACATGATCCCAAGGATGTCAAAGGCATCCAAGAACTGCTGAAAATAAGGGATGCAGACATGGCAACCCTAAGAAAGAAAATCAAACTCCCGGCCACCATCCATCCACAAACAGATGAAGTTGCCCAGCAACGGCAAGAAAAAGATACCACAGACCTGCTGGTATCCTTATACAAAGAGCTGGTTAGGACTCAAGACCAGCTAGGACAAACTGAAGCTGCAAAGGCAGCACTACAAGAAGCCATGAAACAGAAAGGGGAAGGTCAATCCTCCCAGCCTCCTCCATTAATAATAAATCTTGAGGAAGCACCTCCGATCATCACTCCTCCTCCTCAGCAAACAGGAGCTACAGCACCATCCACAGCCCCCACAACAACATCAGAGCAAGCTGCTAGCTTAGATATGCAGAAGCTACAAGCAGAGATCCGAGCTATGGAAGCTCAAATGAAAGAGCTGGATGGGCTCAAACAGAACTTGGCAAATGTTAATGAGAAATTTGATAAAAGCAAACAAAATGAGGCAGCCAAGGAGAGAGAGGTGAAAACCCTTAAGAGAAGGATTGCTGAGCTGGAAAAAGAGCTTGCACTGGAAAGGGTGACAGCTGATATGAAAGCAGTGTTGTGGAGCAACATTGGGAGATCCATTGCCAAACAGTGGCAATACATTGAAACCATGGATGAACAAATGGTGCTCATCACCAAAGCAAACAAGGAAATACAGAGAGCAAGGGCAAGCCTTGGGCACATGCCAGAAGCAGCTACCAGGATGATCAATATCCTGAATTACAAAACCAGCACTCAATTGGCTAGCATGGGAATCAACAACAGGACAGAAACAATTGCCATAGCCAAGAGAGTTGTTACATTGAGAAACTTGATTGGAACCTTGGAAAGAAGGACACAGGACATGCAGACAGAAATTAACAGGTTCCTGGAGAAGTTTGTAACACTGCAGAACAGAGGCCTCCCCAACATTTTGAGCAGCGTGGGAAGACTGCTCACCCTGGACAACTATAACAAGAGAATTGATGCACATGCAGTAGCAGAGATTGCAAAACCTCCCAGCACTTCAAAGGACACAGGGCCAGCCACAGGGCAAATGATGTATGACAGAGTGGAGAACCTGTTTTTTCTCATGAATGAGATAGAGCATCTGTTTGATACACCACCCAATTTCTTCAAGTTCACAGAAGCAGATGAGACTCTAGGGGCAATTTTGGCACATCAACTGCCCACACAGGATGTCTGGAGGCATTTGACCCAGACAATTTTGACAGGCCAGAACCAATAGCGCAGAAGGAAAAAGGCAGATACATGCAGTGGCAATTTTGGGAATTAAAATTTACAGGAAAAAGCAGAGGCTGAGCCAACTCAGCCAGACCAGTCACTCAACACCAGCAGCAATCAAAGTCACAGCTGACAGGTCCGAGACATAGTGTACCAGCCTACAGTCGGGTTTTCTATGCATTAACTCCAAATATTCAGACCGACTTAGCTATTCTTATAAAGCTAAATATCTTCTGACAGAGCATTAAAATGCCTGTACTGTGTATTAAATGTGTAATAAATTTTCGACATAATATCTTAAAGAGTTGGTGAGAATGTAAAGACTGAGATAACGCAGAACTCAGATATTTCTGTAGACCACCGCTAGTATATATAGACCCTTCACAGATGCTGAAGGGGTTGCTGGAATTTTCTCTTGGATAACTTCCATCTGCTGTAATATTTTCAGAGAATTAATACAAAGGAGGAATGGAACTTCCAGAAGTTTGGTGTATTTGATGTCTTGTGGTGAAGGATGCATGTTACAGGATTCCATGGGTGTTGCATAAAACTATAAGTATTCTCGAATCTCTTGTCGTGTCTGTTTTGAGTCTTTTGTTCTCTTTGTCGTTCTAATGTTGTACACTTGATAGCAAGGTGAAAGGCTAGTACCAGGATTTAACCATGTTTACCCTGGACTCAAACTGAGCTATTATATATGTTTTCCTCACATACAGTAACAGAATTGTAATTCTTAATTGCTGCAATTCAAAACTGTGTTTTTATTGTAACAGTCATTCTCAGGGATTCAACTTTTGCCCCTAAGACTTCTGTTTTCTCTTCTTAAAGCTATCTGTTGGGAACATATAGATAAATAGTGAAAATTCTTAAATGCTTTCACTGTTTGTGCTACCTGTTACCAGTCTTTTAATCAAAAATCTGTTCTATTAAACACCCAAATGGCCCTGTAAGTTCCATCTTTCATCTCACAGATTCAAACACATTAAGCCACAGACTCCATTGCCCAATGATATTCAACATATCTAAAAAACTACATCACTGAAGTCTAAGGGAATTTCATCAACCGAAACACAAACATGACCTGTACTCAATACCTAGCCTAAAACACCATCACTGTAGATTTAAATCATAAAGAGAGAGCCCTCTCTGATCACTGTTTGGCTAGAAACAGTGATTAAAAGATTGGTTAGTGGTTACCCCGGCCGTATTCCCTTGGGAGTCATAGGGAACAACCTGGGTGTTAACATAATTGGCGACTCCGCTGGGGAAAAAGACTATTCAATCACTATCTATCTTCCAAAGCTTTCATCAAGCCTGAAGCTAGCCAAGACATCTTAGGACTGTTTCTCTAATACAGGGGCAGTCTTAGGGAAGAGCTAACTAGGGAAAACTTATCCTAGCCTTGAAACATATATAGTCATTCCAGAGTTCTTATTTTGCCCTTGTAAATACAAAAGTTCTGTATAAAATTCTGAAAGAACACTTAGAAGCTGGCTCCTAAAAGAAACCCAAGGCACACTAGGGCACACCCTGACCCTGACCAACCCATCATTGTTGATAACCCAAATATCATCCCAAAGAACATAAGGAAACAGCACAAGCAGGATAAACCTGCTGATTCAGATATAAGGTCAGACCAACCCCTTCAAATTCCCACTCCTTGCAAAGTCCTTTTCCGTTCCACACCCAACTCCCCTAGTTCATCTTCAACCCCTCAAAGTGCTACCTTTCCATCTTCACCATCTGCACATACTCACTCAACCAGTTCTCCACTTGTTACCCATCCTATTAACCCCAGTACACCTGTTATCCCAGTTGTCCCATTTGTTCCTATCAACCCTATTAACCCTATAAACATGGCTAACAGATATGCACCATTGCAGATTCCAGCCAATGCGCCAGCCCTACCCCAAGATTATCAAACCAGACTCTCATTTTTTGATTCCCATGGCCCTTTGACAGCCATCCAGCATGCTAAAAAGATGCAAGACCACTTTGAGACCTATGAAATTGATGATGATAGTGTCAGGATGAGAATTTTTGTCCAAAGCCTAACTGGGGATGTCAGAACTTGGTTTAGATCCTTGAATGCAAATTCCATTGCAACCTCTGAAGTTCTATACCAGGAATTTACCAACAGATGGGAGAAAAAGAGAGATCCACACCATATACTGGGTGAATATAACACTATTAAAAGAGGTCCCCAAGAAACGGTGTTGGAATATTGTGCTAGGTTTAACAACATATACAATGCTATTCCCCAGAACTTAAGGCCCCCTCCTGATTTAGCCCTTTATAACTTCCCTGATGGTTTTGACTCTGATATGGCCTATCAGTTGAGAGAAAGAGACCCTCCAACCCTTGCAGAAGCCCAAAGAGTTGCAGTCACTGTAGAGGCCAACCTAATTGCCAAAAGAAACAGGGCAAAGCTGGAAAAGAAGGTTGGTTTCAAGGAAGAGCCCTCGGGTTTTGATCAGAAGTTGGATGCAATACTAAACAGCATGAAAAGACTAGGTGAGAGAGTGGAATCAGTAGAAAGAAAGTCATCATGGGAAGCACCACAAAACAATACTCCTAGAAACCCAAATTTTAGGAGAACGCAGAACCCCAATATGGAAAAACAGGTGCTGACCAAGATATCAGACCACCTTTTCAAGAAAATTATGCAGAAACTTCCTCGGCTAATCAGCTCAATGAAGATCCAGAGATCAATTTAATAGGTCTGGATGGTAAAAGCCATATTTTCCTAACACAAGAAGACCATGATGAGGATGAGAACAAAACATTCCAAACACAATCAGGAGAATCCTTTGACTTTAAGCAAGGATATGATACTGCTGTCTATGAAGTCCATAAGCAGTACAAACTAAGAAGTCGGACTATAAATGCAAATCAGCCTGAAAAGGTAAAGGATAAACAACAATCTAAAGAAGACTCAGTCACTGAACCTAATGACAAAACAAACTTGCCTGCAAAGGAAGTAGTGGTTGAGGAGGTCACTGAATTACTGCCTACCTCACAAGAGCCCACAGCAACATCATCCTCTCACCCAAATCCGAACATCACCCCTCAAGACATGGACATGGGGGGCAGGTTCCAAAATCAAGATGAAATCCAACAAGGAGATTCATTGAACAAGGAAAGGACTGCTGTCCGTGACCCTAAAATTCAGGTGGATAAACCCTTTGACCTAGGAACAGAGATTGGCAAGTTAAAGATAGCAATTCCCCTTTTAGAGCTAGCCAAGCATGACATATATAAGCAACAGATCAAGAAATCCCTTCAACTCACCAACAACAAAGATGATGTAAATGTGCTAGATGACACTCCAGAATTACTGTTTGGTCCAGAGGTAGATGGAAAAACAGTAGTCACAGGGGTTTTACCTTTTTATGTCAGCTTGCACGTTCATGATAAAATACTGCACAATGCAATGTTTGACTCAGGTGCATCTCATAACCTCATGCCAAAAGCAGTCATGGAAAGATTAAATTTGGATATAACAAGACCATACAAAGACCTGTTTTCTTTTGATTCTAGTCAAGTAAAATGCTTGGGCCTGATTAAGGATTTATGTGTGTCCCTGGTTCAATTTCCCAACAAAACCATTTTAATGGATGTTGTTGTTGCCGATATCCCACCCAAATATGGAATGCTCTTATCAAGATCATGGGGAGCCAAGCTTCAAGGCTCCCTGCAATTAGACATGTCATATGCAACCATCTCTGTCTTTGGACAACCAAAAAGACTTTATAGGGAAACCCTCATGAAGTATATGGTCAGCAGTGAAGAGAAACCCCAAAATTTCCCAATATATGCTGTCCATTCGGACATAGACTCCTTCATCCTTTTCAATGACAGCACAAATTTCTTAAGCAATGACATCAAGACCGAGACACCCATACAAAAACAAAACATCCATCAAACAAGTGGCACCTGCCAAAATTTAATCAGCCCAACAATACCCATTCACCCTCCTTCAGTTGTAAAAAATTGTCAAACAAATGATGAAATTATCCTAGGAGACAAATGGGAAAAGAAACCTCAACTCATGCTCACATGGCCATCCCATGAGAAGAATTTAAGATTCCCTGACCAGCAAGATAGTCTGTGGGTTCTAGAGTTTGATGGCTCAGTTAACAAGTTAGGGGCAGGAGCTGGAGTATGGATACATAACAAAGAGAAAGCCTGTGCACAAGGCAGAGCATATAGACTGAACTTTAAATGCACTAACAACATGGCAGAATATGAAGCTCTGCTACTAGGTCTCAAGATTGCTAAATCATTACAAGCACATAGCCTCTCAATCATGGGGGACTCTGATCTAGTAATTCAACAAGTAAAAGGGGATTTTGTCACCAATGACAAAAGATTAAGGTCCTACAGGTCTGCTGTAATTGAAATACTAGAAACTTTCTCCGAGTTTGTTCTCACAAAGATTCCAAGGGGCCACAATCTCCATGCTCACAGCTTGGCAACATTTGCCAGCACCTTCAAATTCCCACTACAACCCAACAATTGTTTCACAGCAGAAGTCAAATATAGGCCTTCTATTCCAAACAATGTCAAAGAATGGCAAGTATTTGAGAATGATAGGCAAATAAACAACTTTTTAACTTTGCAACAAGAGTTTACAGGATTAAATATTGACCTTGAGACAGCAAGTCAATCTCAAATTGTTGATGGAGCAAGTCAATCACAATTACAGTTTCAACAATCTGCTCACCCAATGTCACTTAGGACAGCAAAACAACTACTCAGCCCAACCATTTTCAACAATGAAAACATTCAACAAATTAAACAAATGGACTGTGAAGAGATGAGTAACATTGAAACTGAAATCATACAACTCAAAGACAACTTCCTCCCAGCAGGCCTTACCCCACTAGAGGACATTTTTGACTCAAATGATGTCCCCAGGAAACCAAAGATGCAGCCATTAGATGCAAGAGTTGAAGAATGTAATATTGGCACTATGGAAAAGCCTAAGATAGTCAAGCTGTCCGCCTCTTTGCCCCCCGATCAAAAGCCCAAATATGTTGATCTCTTTAAAGAATTCCAAGATGTCTTTGCCTGGGGTTATGAAGACTTGAAGTCTTATGATACCTCTGTTATACAGCACACCATTCCCCTCAAGCCTAATCAAAAACCATTCAAACAAAAATTGAGAAGAATCAATCCTGTGCTTCTTCCTTCCATTGAAAAGGAATTACAAAAAATGTTCAAAGCTGGGATCATAGCACCAATCAGGTTTTCTGAGTGGATTTCAAATTTGGTCCCTACAAGAAAGAAAACTGGTGAGATTAGACTTTGTGTAGACTTAAGGAATTTGAACCTAGTATCACTCAAAGACAACTATCCCTTACCCAAAATGGACCACATCCTTCAAAGAGTAGTGGGAGCCTCAAGAATATCATTGTTGGATGGCTTCTCAGGTTTCAATCAAATCCTGGTACACCCTGACGATCAAGACAAAACTGCATTTACTACCCCATGGGGTACTTTCAAGTATGTGAAAATGCCCTTTGGATTGAAGAATGCAGGGGCAACATTTCAAAGAGCAATGGACATTGCTTTTGCAAAAGAAATTCATGATTTCTTGGTCATTTACTTAGATGATCTTACACCCTTCTCAAAATCTGACCAAGAACATTTGAAACATTTAAGACAGATTTTCATAACATGCAGAAAATATGGCATTTCCTTAAACCCCAAGAAGTCTTTATTTGGTTTGGAAGAAGGGAAACTTTTAGGACACATCATTTCAAAAGATGGCATAAGAATTGATCCAGATAGGATACAAGCGATCCTACAAATGCCTCACCCTAGGAATGTCAAAGAATTGCAAGGATTCTTAGGAAAACTCAATTTTTTAAGAAGGTTCATCCCAAATTTAGCAGAATTGATCAGACTGCTAAACAATATGCTAAAGAAAGATTCAAAGGTTAAGTGGTCTGTGGAAGCAAAGCAAGCCTTTGAAAGCATAAAACTGGCTTTAACCCAAACCCCGGTATTAACTAATCCTCAGTTTGACAAAGACTTTATTATTTTTTCTTTTGCCTCCCAGCATACTATTGCTGCTGTTTTATTGCAGAAAGATGATCAAGGGAATGAAAAGCCCATTGCCTTCTTCAGCAGAGCTCTTAGAGATGCTCCTTTGAAATACCAAATAATGGAAAAACAAGCCTATGCATTAATCAAAGCTATCAAAGATTTTAGGATCTATATCCTTTACTCTCATGTTGTGGCTTATGTACCAAGTCCTATTGTCAAAGACATTCTCACCCAAGAAAACTTAGAGGGTAGAAGAGGAAAATGGATTGCAAACATACTTGAATTTGACATTGAAATAAAGCCTACAAAGTTAATAAAAGGGCAAGGTTTGGCTAAGTTAATGACAGAATCAAATTTCCAAGCCTTAGATATAAACCAACTGGACAGTGAAACAGAGCTGGCGACTCCAAAGATCAACGTAGCCTTTGAACAATCCCCATGGTACTCTGATATCTGTTATGTGTTACAAAACCTGTGTGCTCCCCCAGGACTGTCCAGAACTAAGTCTAGGTTCCTAAAAATGAAAACATCCAAATTTTGTGTGTTAGATGAGAATCTACTCTGGAAAAACCATGAAGGTATTTTGCTGCACTGTCTTCTTGAGAATGAAACTGATAAAATTATGCAAGAATTCCATGCTGGAGACTGTGGTGGACATTTGTACTGGAAGTCCACTGTGGACAAAATATTAAGGGCCGGTTATTACTGGCCCACCATGTTCTCAGATGTGAAGAAATTCACAACATCATGCCACAAGTGCCAGCTGTTTGAAGGCAAAAGACAGCTGCTGCCACTTCCTTTGAGGCCCATTGCAACAGAGAGACCTTTTCAACAATGGGGCTTGGATTTCATTGGAGAGATTCATCCCTCATCTTCAGGACAACACAGATGGATTCTAACAGCAACAGACTACTTTACCAAGTGGATTGAAGCTGCCCCATGCAGACAAGCAAATGACTCAGTGATCATTCAATTCTTAGAGAACAATATACTGGCCAGATTTGGCTGCCCAGACAAGATAATAACAGACAATGCTGCTGCCTTCAGATCCAAGAAAATGGTAAACTTTTGCCATAAATTTCATATTACTTTGGGCCATTCTACAGCTTACTATCCTCAGGGAAATGGTCTTGCTGAATCATCAAATAAAAGCCTGATAAACATCATTAAGAAAGTGCTGGAAGAGAACAAAAAGAACTGGCACAAGAAACTAGTAAATGCTTTATGGGCAGACAGATTAACCACCAAAAGATCAATTGGGACCAGCCCATATGAGTTAGTCTACGGATTAGAGGCCAGATTTCCTTCATCACTAGGGGTGCCAGTTATGAAACTTCTACAAGAAAGTCAAGCAGAGCCAAATGACATGCAAAGAAGGATCAACCAGATAATCTGTTTACAGCAAACCAGAGAACAAGTTTTCAGCAGAGTGCAGATACTACAAGAGAAACTGAAAAAGGCCTTTGACAGAAGAACCAAAGCAGAAGATTTCAATATGGGAGACAAAGTTCTAAAGTGGGATGCAAGAAGAGAAGAGAAAGGGAAACATGGGAAATTTGATTCTTTGTGGAAAGGACCATTTGCTGTCCAAGCAGTGCAAGGTAATAACACTTATTTCCTTAAAAGCTTGACTGTGACTGAACTAGATGAAGGTCCTGTCAATGGCAGGATGCTGAAGCACTATTATGATGGTCCACTATGATAAGGATCCAAAGGTTCATTGTATATATTCAGGCCTATATATGTTTTCTATTTTTAGTTTGTAAGAAGAGGTTTTCCAAGTGCTGCACCTAGCAGCAACAGGCACATAGAACCAGAGGTTCCCATCAAAAAGCACACAATTTTGACAGGTTACATGTATCAGAGCTCAAAGATTAAGATGGACAATCGAGCAACAAGGCAATCTGACCTGCTGTTCTTGGTCTTTCAAAAGAAAAACCATCCCCATGTGGAGCCACTGTTGGATACCTATAGTAATAGGTTTCATATTTCATGATTGATTATTGAAAATCCAAATATGCTCTGCTTTGTTAGCACAAAGAGCCCATATTTCCAGGTAATCAGAGGTGTGTGAAATTACTTCAGATATTGAGGACCTTATTACATTTTTTGTGGATGATTCAACAGTCTAATCTGGATCATGCCATGTTTCAATTTTGAGTTGTAGAATAGAGAAAGAAGTCTGTCCAAACAGCTTAATCTTGGCAGACAAGTAGTTCAGGTAGAGAAACAAAGGTTCCCAAAAGCCTAATCTGGGACCTTGGAAGAGATAAGGGTAGAAGCAGATAGAGTAAAAAAGGAAAAAGCCAAAGAAAAGAAAAGGCAATTGAGGGTTGCAAGTCTAAGTGCCCCTCCAAGAAGAAACTAAAAAATGTTAGGTGAAATAGTTGGGTAAGCAGTTGTGGTTGCAGAAAGGACAGGTTCACCATTACATAGTTGTCAAAGATATTTTGCCAAGGCAATGGACATATCAGCAAAAAAGGTGGTGAATTTCATGGATTCACAGCAGAGAGCATCACTAATTTCACTTTTTCCCCCCTACTCCATTATTAACATCCCCTTTCTCAAAGATTCCTCTCCTTCCTCATACTAACTCCTAACTCTATTATTTAACTCCCTTATTCTATCCCTTGCCCTAATAGTAATAACACTAAGGTGTATAAAGCCCTAAATGTTATATATTCCCTCCCCTAGGCATAATAGCCGAGAAATCTGCAAAGAGGGATCATAGTGGCATCTGGCCACCATGGTGAACCTATCTCCGATACTCTCCCTTTGCTGCAGATCATTTCCCCTCAAAAAATACCTTTGCATGGGTAAAAACCCCTCTCTAAACCCCTCTAGCCCACAAAACCCTCTGCAAACCTTACAAAAATCAAATCCCGCTTTCGGCACATTCCCAAAGGCAAGCGCGGGTGGGCAGAAAAAAACATTTGAAAAACTATGCCAAAACCCATAAACGTTAATATTTTCCGCCGCACTATCCGCCGTGCACCTTACACCTCCGCCAGCCGTCGGATCAAGCCCTCCAGATCCGACGGCCCACCGCAATATCGGAACGCCGTCCACGTCCGCGCGTTAACTCCCGAGAACATGACGTTGCGCCTCGTCATGCCTCTGCCACGCGTCGCCCGTTAGACCGTCTCGGAGCTCCCTCTGACACCCTGGGCGCCGTACTCTAACCGCCCCGAGAGACCGTGACGGTTAGAGCCTTAACCGTAACCTTCACGGCTTAACCTCCGCCCGTCCGCTATTGACCGTTCTGCCACGTCCAGCTCACCGCTGACTGGACTGCCACCTCACCGCCCTTTGACCGGTCGTCTGCTGCCACGTCTACCCCGATGACGTCAGCTGACGTCACATCACCATGACCCACCAATGACGTCATGCTGACATCATCCTATAAAAGCGCCAAATGGGTAAAAATCTCATATTAACCAAATTTCACGCATTTTTTACCATTTCACTGTTATTGTCTGCTGAACTCTCTGTTTAACCGTTTCTGCCCGGATTTCCGCCAACCTGTAAATTCAACAAAGGCGACCACTCCAGCAACTGCAGTACACCTTATCACGACTTCTGCACGTCAAGTTACAGGTATTTACCCTACCCTGCCCTCCATTCGACCTGCATTCTGCTCTAAACTGCTCACAGGCATAATAGGACCGTAAAACAGATTTTTTCACCGCTAGAACCGGGTTATACCTCCACCATTGTCTCTGTGAAGTCCAAAAATTCCCTGCAGAGCCATAATAAGCTGCAATTCACCTAAAAACCCCTCAGCTCTGCGTTTCCCCGGCAAATTCATTGCTAAAATACCTCCGAACTACTACCAGAAGCTCACTTGGGCCCCAAAAGAGTCTCTGTAACCAATTACCAGCAGTATTTCAATTTCTAGCTGGTAAATTCCCCTCTGACAGTTCAGAAAATCAAGTTTTTACCACAGAGGGCAATCTGCAGTCTGTCTTTGCCAACTCACTTGTCAAATTGCAACAGTTTATCCCTTCACAAGCTATGGAAACTCCCATTGCTCTCAATATTAAGCCTATCAATGCTCCCCACCAAGAATTAGCATGGCAAGCCCTGGGAGACATGGATTACCAGATGCTGGACTGGTTCCCTATGGGAACTAAGTATAATATCCTAATGTTTAATGAACTGAGAGCCCAGCACATGAGTGGAGCAGATATCCTGGGGATTTGGGAATCAAATTTGCCCATATACAACCTTCCCCAAGTCAATCCAATGCCAGAGCTCATCTACAGTTGCCAAGAGCGCTATGACCCCAGCCAAAGGGCAGTCATTAGCCCCACAGGCCTAGTCCTGTTTCAGATCACTCCAGAGAGTATAAATCAGATGCTGCATTTTCATACAGCCAAGAAACTGACCCCTCTTTCCATGCAAGATTTGATAAGGAGAGGAAACAACCTGTCTAATGACCAGATTGTGAAGATTAACCAGCTATTTGTTACACCTAGCCCTGAAGCAGTCAGAACCCCTCCCATTGGTTACCAATACCTGAATGAGTTGGGCAGGATGATGGTGGACTTGATTGGCTATGTCCTAGGATTCAGAGGACTAGAAGATGTAGATGACTGCATATTGGCAATGCTGTCCATATTTGCCCCGGGTAAGCCTCCAGCTATCCACTATGATTATGCAACTTATATAGCTGAGAAGATTCATGACCAGTTCATGAACTTGAAGAGGGAGAGGCTGTTCAGATATACCTCCTACATATACCATCTGTTCTTGTTCAACCAGCCAGCTACCTTCTCTGTCCCTTTGAGGCCACTCAATGCCCAAGGAATCCCAAGATCAGTTGTTTTTTGGACCCCTGTGTTCCATCGTACCTCAGTATCACCTTATACATACTGTGAGTTTATTGATTTATTTGTCCATCCAGCCCTAACAGTGCTGCAAGGTGCCCCTCCTCCTAGACTGACCGATGACATGAAAAGAATTCTTCATTTGAACAAGCTTTACAACATCGGCAACTGGTACTTCTACCAGAATCACACAGTCATTAGGGTGTATGGATGTGAATTAAATCCATTTAGGCTGCCAAGGTACGTTCCCATGAGACTGTTTGCCTTAGAATATTTCAGGCAATTTGGGAACTCAGATTACCTACACTTTCAGAGTAAAAACAAGAAATCACAGTTGAAAGTGAGAAATCAGCTAGGTCCCTTCTTATACAACAGGAAGGAAGAAGGCTGGAAAGAGGCAGACAGGATCCTGGAAGGACTCCAGTTGAAAACTAGTTTTGAGTGGATTCCATATGACCCTAACCACTCTATTTCCCTCAGGAGGATCAAGTATAAGTTAGGCAACTATGCTCATGCCAGATTACCTGAAATTGAAAAATATGCAAATGCACCAGATTGGGAAGAGGGCACATTAGTAGAGCAAATGACTAATGAAGAAATACTTGAGCAAGAGGCTAGAAATGTCCAAAAACAAGCTGACTTGGAAACTTGTGGACAGGTGCCTATTTCCTACAGGAGGCAAATTGGGGCAGCCACCACAACACCAACAACACAACAGCGAACTGCCGAGCAGACAACCCAAGCAGCAAGCAAGGACAAAGGCAAACAGGTGGAACAACCACCTATATTAACAGAAGAACAGGTTGACACCTTGCTACAGCAGCAAGAAGAAATGGAAGAGCGGGAGTTGGGGCAGCAACAAGATAAACCACAAACTAGTGGGCAGCAGCCATTACAGCAAAATAAAGAGACAGATTTGCCCGGATCTACAGAACAGCAGCCCCAAACAGAGTTGTCTCCAAGAACAGACATCAATGTGGACAGCTCAGTCCTCCAAACACCTCAGAAGGAGGACTTAACCAGAAAGAGAGAGAGAGAGACTCCCCAGACTTCATCCTTTATCAGAGGAGAGAAGAGACAAAGATTGAATGACTCCCAAGAGGAGGACATAGCAGTAAGGCAGGCCATGGGCATGGGCCCACCCAGTGGAGAACTCTCGGCCAGCTCATCTCAAAGAGGACCAGATATGACAATGGGAGGAGAGGTCAGCTCTTCTGGCCGGCATAGAGAGGGGCACTCAAGTATAAAGCAGCAGTTCATAGAAATCAAGAGAAGGAGTGATCCCATAAAAGTGCAACTCTATGATCACTTGTTAAAACTAGCTCCCAGCAACCAGCAGAGACTAATGTCTGCTTTTGATGTGAGTGAGGGAAAAATGATAATGAGCCATTTCATGCCCACAACTCTACATCCCCAGTCCACCTCAGACTATTTAAGAACCAACATGGAGGTTCTGGCTAAAGATATTCACCCCATGGATAAGATAGAGTTACACAAACAAACGGGTGAAATGGTGTATGCCTCCCTGGCAGATGAGACACTGGAAAATTACAAGTTAAAGAGCAGCCTAGACAATACATCATCCCAGCTAGAATTGGAACGAGCATCCTCACAAGCCAAGGATAACAGGATCAAATCCTTGGAGGAGGTAATCATAGAGATAGGACATGATCCCAAGGATGTCAAAGGCATCCAAGAACTGCTGAAAATAAGGGATGCAGACATGGCAGCCCTAAGAAAGAAAATCAAACTCCCGGCCACCATCCATCCACAAACAGATGAAGTTGCCCAGCAACGGCAAGAAAAAGATACCACAGACCTGCTGGTATCCTTATACAAAGAGCTGGTTAGGACTCAAGACCAGCTAGGACAAACTGAAGCTGCAAAGGCAGCACTACAAGAAGCCATGAAACAGAAAGGGGAAGGTCAATCCTCCCAGCCTCCTCCATTAATAATAAATCTTGAGGAAGCACCTCCGATCATCACTCCTCCTCCTCAGCAAACAGGAGCTACAGCACCATCCACAGCCCCCACAACAACATCAGAGCAAGCTGCTAGCTTAGATATGCAGAAGCTACAAGCAGAGATCCGAGCTATGGAAGCTCAAATGAAAGAGCTGGATGGGCTCAAACAGAACTTGGCAAATGTTAATGAGAAATTTGATAAAAGCAAACAAAATGAGGCAGCCAAGGAGAGAGAGGTGAAAACCCTTAAGAGAAGGATTGCTGAGCTGGAAAAAGAGCTTGCACTGGAAAGGGTGACAGCTGATATGAAAGCAGTGTTGTGGAGCAACATTGGGAGATCCATTGCCAAACAGTGGCAATACATTGAAACCATGGATGAACAAATGGTGCTCATCACCAAAGCAAACAAGGAAATACAGAGAGCAAGGGCAAGCCTTGGGCACATGCCAGAAGCAGCTACCAGGATGATCAATATCCTGAATTACAAAACCAGCACTCAATTGGCTAGCATGGGAATCAACAACAGGACAGAAACAATTGCCATAGCCAAGAGAGTTGTTACATTGAGAAACTTGATTGGAACCTTGGAAAGAAGGACACAGGACATGCAGACAGAAATTAACAGGTTCCTGGAGAAGTTTGTAACACTGCAGAACAGAGGCCTCCCCAACATTTTGAGCAGCGTGGGAAGACTGCTCACCCTGGACAACTATAACAAGAGAATTGATGCACATGCAGTAGCAGAGATTGCAAAACCTCCCAGCACTTCAAAGGACACAGGGCCAGCCACAGGGCAAATGATGTATGACAGAGTGGAGAACCTGTTTTTTCTCATGAATGAGATAGAGCATCTGTTTGATACACCACCCAATTTCTTCAAGTTCACAGAAGCAGATGAGACTCTAGGGGCAATTTTGGCACATCAACTGCCCACACAGGATGTCTGGAGGCATTTGACCCAGACAATTTTGACAGGCCAGAACCAATAGCGCAGAAGGAAAAAGGCAGATACATGCAGTGGCAATTTTGGGAATTAAAATTTACAGGAAAAAGCAGAGGCTGAGCCAACTCAGCCAGACCAGTCACTCAACACCAGCAGCAATCAAAGTCACAGCTGACAGGTCCGAGACATAGTGTACCAGCCTACAGTCGGGTTTTCTATGCATTAACTCCAAATATTCAGACCGACTTAGCTATTCTTATAAAGCTAAATATCTTCTGACAGAGCATTAAAATGCCTGTACTGTGTATTAAATGTGTAATAAATTTTCGACATAATATCTTAAAGAGTTGGTGAGAATGTAAAGACTGAGATAACGCAGAACTCAGATATTTCTGTAGACCACCGCTAGTATATATAGACCCTTCACAGATGCTGAAGGGGTTGCTGGAATTTTCTCTTGGATAACTTCCATCTGCTGTAATATTTTCAGAGAATTAATACAAAGGAGGAATGGAACTTCCAGAAGTTTGGTGTATTTGATGTCTTGTGGTGAAGGATGCATGTTACAGGATTCCATGGGTGTTGCATAAAACTATAAGTATTCTCGAATCTCTTGTCGTGTCTGTTTTGAGTCTTTTGTTCTCTTTGTCGTTCTAATGTTGTACACTTGATAGCAAGGTGAAAGGCTAGTACCAGGATTTAACCATGTTTACCCTGGACTCAAACTGAGCTATTATATATGTTTTCCTCACATACAGTAACAGAATTGTAATTCTTAATTGCTGCAATTCAAAACTGTGTTTTTATTGTAACAGTCATTCTCAGGGATTCAACTTTTGCCCCTAAGACTTCTGTTTTCTCTTCTTAAAGCTATCTGTTGGGAACATATAGATAAATAGTGAAAATTCTTAAATGCTTTCACTGTTTGTGCTACCTGTTACCAGTCTTTTAATCAAAAATCTGTTCTATTAAACACCCAAATGGCCCTGTAAGTTCCATCTTTCATCTCACAGATTCAAACACATTAAGCCACAGACTCCATTGCCCAATGATATTCGACATATCTAAAAAACTACATCACTGAAGTCTAAGGGAATTTCATCAACCGAAACACAAACATGACCTGTACTCAATACCTAGCCTAAAACACCATCACTGTAGATTTAAATCATAAAGAGAGAGCCCTCTCTGATCACTGTTTGGCTAGAAACAGTGATTAAAAGATTGGTTAGTGGTTACCCCGGCCGTATTCCCTTGGGAGTCATAGGGAACAACCTGGGTGTTAACAGAGAGATGTATAGAAATTGAAAAATCCTAAGAAGTCCCCAGTGGAGTTGCCATTTATGTTAACACCCAGGTTGTTCCCTTTGACTCTAAGGGAATACGGCCGGGGTAACCACTAACCAATCTTTGGATTACAGCTTCTAGCCAAGCTGCAATCAGAGAGGGCTCTCTCTTTATGATCTAACTTTGTTTTTTGAATGATCTTAAGCTAGCTATGAGTTCAGTTTTGTTTTAAGGCTTTAGTTGGGTGATAATTTCAGTCTAGGTTCTTATGCAATTTCCAAAGTGTTCTAGTCCATTGGGCTATGGAGTCAGTGGTCCTTAGGTCTTTGGTGTGCTGCTTTGATACTGTAGTGATGCTGCAGAGCCAGATTAGTGTCTGAGAAACAACGTTTATATTTAGTGACTGAGTGGAGTATATCTAGTTAATGCAAGGCAATGAAGAATCTTGCAGTGAACTGCTGAAGAAACACAAAGGGAATACTATCCTAGAAGCAATTAAGAATTTCTAGGCAATATTCATACGTATCGAATCAATATAGACATGAGTAGTTAAGAATTCATGTGCATAGTAATCCCGAAGACAAAACATTCATAGCAGTAAATTTTGAGTGCAAGGTGTAGTAAAACAAATCTTGTACTATTCTTTTCCTTTACTGCTAGCTTAGTGTAACATGATTATGATCTGACAAACATAAGAAAACAGGAACAAAGTTTGAAGAAAAAACTTGTTATTTCATCAGACAGCACAGGAATTCTGCATCAACACATGGAGCATCCTCCAGACATCAAATATTTCAGGAAATCATTGAGCTCATCCAGCCCTTTGTATTAGATCAATCTGAAAGTGTACAATACAAGTGTTCTTATAGAGAAAATTACCAACCCCTTATGAGTTACTCAGGGGAGTTTATATACAAAATTTACATCAAAAATATCAACGAATGAGTTAATATCTCATTTATGATATGCTAATCTCCGGAATGTAGTAGTTGAAGGAGTGAATGCAGCCGTAATTCCTTAATGCTTCAGCTGTCAAATAGTCAGAAGATATTTGGACTTTATGGCTGTTAGAGTCGGTTGGAGATGCGCTGTTCAAAACTTGGCTAGTTGTCATCGTCTTATGTGATGAGTCACTTTTTAGCTGTTTTTAAATGCTAACCCTTTTCCCCTGTTTGTCTTCTAGTGATCTGGAGCTGGCAGTGACCTGTATGACTGAAGCTACCGTGGCAAAATCTGGAGCATTTGCCTGCCACCAATCCTCCTTAGGCATTTGATGTCTCCGAATTTTTATTAAGGTCTCATCGGCCTCTGTATACCGCCAAAAGTTAGGAGGAGTTTCAAACAGATGGTTTGCCTCATTTTCAATGAAGAATAGGCCTTCCAGTTTAGTGTACAAGCTCTGTCCTGTTGGTGGCCCTGTTTGCTCAGGAGTACTGCCAGATGCAGTGATTTGATTTTCAATATAAGTGACCATCCTGTTGGTAAATTGATCTCTGGTGATCAATCTCCCTGTGCTGCTTAATAGGCTGGGCAGTCCCCTTGCTTGCAGCATTCCCATTTTAAGTTTATACTCCTCCACCTCAGCCTGTATTTCATAGCATTTTCTCTCCACAGTTTGCACATAATTTCTGAGAGTTAGCACCTTTTTAGCTGTGAGGATGGCCTCTGTTCTGTTGTTGATGCCAATGGCTGCCAGCTCCTCTTTGTCCTGCCTATTCAAAAAATCTATCAGTCTGTTTGCTTGCTCAGGTCTGTTTCCCAGCACTGTTTTGGCCCTCTGGATTTCTGTCTGTGCTTGGCCAATCAAATCCATTTGCTCATGGATTGTCTTGATGGATTTCCATTGTTTGGTGATAGTTTGGCTAATCTTACCCCATAAAATTCTTTTTAAGTCGGCCATGGCACTTTCCAGATTTAGCTCCTTCTCCAGGGCCTTTATTTTGTCCTTTAGGGCCTTTATTTCTCTGGCCTGTTCTGCTATAGTTACTTTTGATTTGTCATACTTGGCATCCAGTTCTGCCAATTTTTCCTTGGCCTTTTTTATCTCATTTGCCTGGAGCTCCATTTCCTTGATGGAATTAGTTAATTCTTCTATGCTTGCACTGGCATCTGGGGCCGTTGTTGTTCCTGCTGCTTCTGATGTGGGGGCCACTGCTGCCCCTGTAGTTGTTGCTGTTGTTGAAGTTGTTGGAGGAGCTTGGGATGTGGATTCTCCCTGTTTGTCTTGTAGTGCTCCTTCTAGCTCTTTCTCCAATTCCCTGATCCTCTGGTCTTGCTGCATTAGGAGGTCTAGTTGGTCCTCAGCCCGTTTTTCCTTTTGAAGTTCAGCTGTTTGAGGGTGCTCTGTGGGCTGCAGCTTCAACCTCTTCTTCAGTGCATTCAGGTCATCATCTTTCTTCTTCATGAGGGCCTTCACACCCTTTGGATCACTAGGATCGTGTCCAAGATCAATGATGATGTCCTCCAAAGATTTTATTCTGTTATCTTTGGCCAGTGAGGACATTCTCTCAAAATCCAACTGTGTGTTGGTATTCTTGAAGGACTCTTTCAGCTCATGGGCCATGGTGGCCTTTTCTACCAAGGTGGCATAGACCATTTCTCCAGCTTGCTTGTGGAGTTCTATTTGGTCCGTGGGATGGATGTCTTTGGCCAAGACCTCCACCCTTGTTTTCACAAAATCTGCAGCTGATGTAGGCTGAGATTTTGTAGGCTTGAAATGACTAAATATCATTTTTTCTTCCTTAATGTCATATACAGACATTAATCTCTATTGCTGGGCTGGTGTAGCATCTATAAATTGCTTGTATACCTCACCCCTCAGCAGCGCATTCTGAGCCTTTATTTCTTTGAAAGAAGCCTTGGTGCTCTTGGGCTTCTTGGTCTGCTGGGAAGAAGATGACACCTCCAAACCAAGCTGTAGTCCTTGCTCTTGTTGGAATGAGCTGGTCCCAGTGTGCTGGCTTGCTTCCCTGTCTTTCCTTGAACTGTCAAGGAATTCCTCAGTGATGTCTTCAATTTCTGGAGAGTCAGCCCTTTGCCTTTTGGCCTCTGGCTGATGGGAGGATCCACTAATAGGAGTGGACTCTTCTCTGTCTCTTTTAGTACCCCTTTCCTCGTGGGTTGGGGTCTGCAAAATTGGTGTTATTAGTGGCTCAGTTTGTAGAGGAGGAGTTTGCTCTTGCTGCCGTTCTGTTTGCTCCTCCCTCTGCAGCTCATTTTGCTGTTCAATTTGCTGCCCAGTTGAAGGGGCAGCCTTCTCTTTCACTGCTTCCCCTTCAGCACCCATTATTCCTTTTCCTTTGTCTAAGCCTGGTGCTGCTGTAGAAAATGCTTGTGTGGCTGGTGCAGTCCTTGAGGTCGAGGTCCCTTCTCCTGCTGAATGAGGCCGTTTGAAGGGTACCTGCTGCACAGAGTCTAGGTCAAGAGTCTTTTCTAATTCGTTGACATTCTTTATCATCATTTCTTCTTCAGTTAATATGTCAACTATAGAATCCTGTAGCCATTCCTGCTGGTTGGCACATTTTTCAATATGGGGATAACTGCAATGTTTAATGCCTATTAGCCTGTATTTCATTCTCCTAGTAGAAATGAAGCCTTCAGGGTCATAAGGGACCCACCGAAAACTGTATGACAGCTGGTATATGTCTTTGAGGATCTGGTTAGCCTCTTCCCAACCTTCCTTTTTATTCATGATGAAAGGGCCCAGCTGATGTTTGAACTTGAGGTGGGCTTTCTTTTTGGAGCTGTGGAAGTGGGTAAGGTCAGACTGAATCAGCTGCCTATAATATTCAAGGGCAAATATCCTCATAGGCACATATTTTGGGAGCCTGAATGGAAAAAGCTCACAGCCATACACTCTGATGACTGTATGATCCTCATATAGGTACCAATCACCTATTTTGGACTTCTTGGAAAGCTGCAAAGCTTTCTGTATTTCAGTTGATATTCTGGGAGGAGGAGCCCTCATCAACAAGCAGGAGACAGGGTATACAAACTGGTCAATAAACTCACAATAGGAATAGGGTGACATTTGGACCAGGTGATAAACAGATGTCCAGAAGATGACAGATCTTCTTTCCCCTCTATAATCCAACTTTTTGATGTATCATGGAAAAACCTGGGACTGATAATACATGAAAAGGTGGTAGATGTAAGAGGAGTACTTGAAGACACCTTGTCTGTCCACTTTGCTCAACTGATCATGAATTTTGTTAGCTATGAACTTAGCAAAGTTAAACTTGCGGGCAAGGGGCTGGCCTGGACTATAAACAGATAACAAAACCAGCATTGTTCCTTCCACATGCTCACTGGTTCTGTACCCCAGCACATAAGAGATCATATCTAGTAGTAGTCTGCCTGTTTCTGTAAAGGAGACATCCATATAGGGAGGTGGCCCTGCAGGCTGGCACTCAGGTTTCATGAATGTCCTGGTGACATTCTGAATCTCCTCACTAGTCATTTTGGCAGCAGCATCTAGCAGATAATTCATGGAAAAGGGAAATAGCAGCTCAGTCTGGTCAAAGTGGAGCATTTTATTAATGGATTCAGGATTGATGTGAAAGAGGATGCTCCCAGATGGAGACTTAATGGCTCTCTGCTGTACATCATAGTTTTCAGCACATAGGCGCACAATCTGAGGGAAAACATTGACAGAGGGGAGGCAGTAGTATGGTAGGTTTGACTCCCATATCCCATAGGTGTCCTTGCCATTCAAATAGTCTTCTCTCAACTGCCTGAAGGTCTGCATGAAGTCCCTGTTACCCACAAAGTCTTCAATAAGGGAGTCCCTGTCAACAAGAGGCAAGGCCTCCAGGTCTTTGTTTGGGGCATTTAAAGGAGTAACATTGAGAGCTGTGGGTGCAGGGGCAGCCATTGTATAATCTGATTGTGAATAATGTGATTGCAGTGGTTTGCAAGGCTCCTCAGAGTTCAGTAATAGCCTCAATGTTGTCAATGCTTGAACTTTTCTTCACAGTGAAAGAGGCCGGCTTGTTTCTGCAGGTTTTAGTAAATTCACAAGGGTTGTGAATTGTTAGGAATGCTTTGCAGAGGGTGTGCAGGATCTATCTTGGTTAATTTTCAGCTAGCCTGTACTCGGCAAAAGGGAACAATGCCGAGCACCTTTAGAACAATTTTATGGTTTTAGGTGCGTGGGTCGACTGTTTCAATGCCGAATTATAATGCAGAGGCAATGTAGGTTACTTTAGTTGACTCTCAGGTAGCAGACAGAGTTGGTTTTTAGGATTTTGACAAGTGTTCAATGGTGAATTAGTAGAGAAATGGCATGCATGGGGCAAAACATGAGATTCACGGTGAATACCTGGATAAACGCTCGACAAGCCTGCGGGCCGAACCGTGAATGCTTTGTGGTGGTTGATTTGATGAGTTGGCACGGTACAAATTCGAATTTTGCAGCTTGAGGGACAGTCTGGCGCGGAAGCAGCAGCAAGAGCTCAGTGTATTTTCGCTTGAAAATGACACAAAACGGCTAATTCGGGCCTTAATAACGGCAATTTTGGCAAAAATGGCTTATTGGCGCTTTTCCGCCAATGACGTCAGCATGACGTCACGGCGGGCCCGGGTACGGAGGTGACACGGATGGTGAGGTGGAGGCCATCGTGGCTGGACATGTCGGCGGGCAGATGCGGTGGCAGGGCTACGTGGAGGGCCACGCGGCGCGGGAGTGGACGGCATGTGTGACGTCATAATGACGTGGGTGATGGCGTGTGGGAGGGGCGGTATCGGGATGGTGGTAAGCGGGTTCCCCGCACCGCCTTTGCTGATGAGTGGTATTGGGAGGGGGGGCTCCGAACAACCCCGGCGCTTGACACGCGTCCAGGGTACGGAGTGGGAAACCACTTTCCCCGGACGCTAAAGGTCGGCAGATCTGGGCCCAAAAATACCCGCCCACCGTTAGATCATGGGTGGCGGAAGATCAACGGCTGGCGGGCCCTCCGACGGATCGTGCAGGTTTGGGGGCCCCGCCGGCCTTAATTAAATATTCAATTAAATATTTACAGCGGAAAACTATAGGAAAGGGGGTTTTCTGTTTTTTCGGGATTTTCTTGGGTTTTTCAAGGGTTTTATAAGGGTTTTATAAGGAAAAGAGGTTCAGGAGTGGGTTTAGCAGGGGGAAAAAGGTTTTTAGTGGCGCTTTTGAGCAGAGGGGAGGTGAAGGCTTAGGGGAAAGGTTGTTGCTCCTAACCAGAGGTTAGAGCAGCCCCAAGACAGGGTTGACCACAGCCCCTGGTGGACTGGAGTCTCCCTAAACAACTTATTGGCTATAATGCCAAAGGGGGGATATGTATATAATGCTGGGATTTAGACACCATGGTGTTATAATAGTAGGGAAAGGGGGACATAGGGGATTTAGATAGTAGAGTTAAGGGTTAATATGGGGGAAAATGTGAATGAAGGGGAAAATCACTAAGTTTATTTTGAGACTTACTTAGTTTAAGGAGTAGATCAAAATGAAGAGATTTTTACACAAGAAATGTGGCTTTTAAAGGGACAAGAACCACCATAATACCTTAGATTTATCATCAATCTCCATGGATGAAGGGATGTTAGTAATAAAAGTGGAAGGGGAAATTGGGGAGTTAGACATGCTCCTTTGCCTTGCTTTTCTTATCTTTGACCAGCAAGATTCAATCTGAAATGAATACCACTTCTGCAACCCCATCTACTTACCCAGCTACTTTGTCTAGCATTTGTTGTTTCTTCTTGGAGGGTGCACTTGGGCTTGCAGACCCTTACTTGCCTTTTCTTTTCTTTGGCTTTTCTTTTGTTTTTCTATCTACTTCTACCCTTATTTCTCCCAAGCTCCCAGATTAAGCTGTTGGGAGCCTTTTCTTCTCTACCTGAACTACCTGTCTGCCAAGATTAAACAGTTTGGACAGACTTCTTTCTCTATTCTACAACTGAAAATTTAAAACATGACATGATCCAGATTAGACTTTTGGACCATCCATCGAAATTTGAGTCCATACCAAGCTATAAGCACAGATTGTATTCTTATGGAAATATGTGATCTTTGCATCATCAAAGCAGAGCATATTTGGAACTTTTCAGTGCCAATCATGAAATATGAAACCTATTGGTATAGGTAACTAACAGGTCCCTCCAATAAATAAAGTTCTTATTAATACAAAACTTAGCTGATCTGAGCTTAATGGTTCTGACCTAACCCAAGCTAAGCCCTAGGGGGACTTCCAGATTCAATAAAAAATGAACTATACTAGAATACCACCCACAAGTGGCCAAAGTCTCAGCCAAATACCGGATTTGTTTGTGCTTTCTTGCTGATTCCTCTATTTGTTCTCCGTCTGAATTTAATCTCATGCAATTTATGTCCAGCAGACTGTAATTTTCCTTGGCCATAATTAACCAAGCCTTGGCCTTTCACAAGCTTGGTGGGCTTCACCTCTATATCAAATTTTATGAGTTTTGCAACCCATTTGGCTCTCCTTCCATCAACATCTGGCTGGGTTAGGACATCCTTTACTGAAGTTGAAGGCACATAGGCAACCACCTTAGAGTGGAGAATGTAAATTCGAAATGCCTTTAAGGACTTTATAAGAGCATATGCATGTTTTTCAACAAGGTCATATCTTAATTCAGCATCCCTCAATGTTTTGTTGAAGAAGGCCACTGGGTGCTCTACATCTTCACCATTTTTCTGCAACAAGACTGCTGCAAGTGTATCAGAAGAGGCAAAAGAGAAGATATAAAACTCCTTGGTGTAGTTTTGGCCAATTAAAGTGGGAGCTTCCATGATAGCCCTTTTGATGGCTTTGAAATATCTTCTTGTAGCCTCTGTTCATTTTATCTCTGACCCCTTTTTTAGCATGGAAGTGATGTGCTTCACTAGCTCTGCAAAGTTTGGAATAAATATCCTCATGAAGTTAATTCCACCCAGAAAGGATTGAATGTCTCTCTTTTACCTTGGGATGGACAATGTCTGTATTGCTTGAACTCTTTCTAGATCAATTTTGACACCTGCAGTAGAAAAAATATGCCCTAAAAGTTTGCCTTCTTCAAGAGCAAACTGTGACTTCTTTGGATTTACTGAAATTCCAAACCTTCTACACTTTAGGAACACCTTCCTCAAATGTTGTATATGATCCCTGTGACTGCTGGAGAAAACTGTTATGTCATCAAGATAAATGAGGACAAACTTGTCCTTCTCTCCCACAAAGGCTATGGAACGCCAAACTTGGCGACTACATGATTGAAAAAGAAAAGAGCGGCTGTTTCGCTGCTGTTGTTTAATGTAGGCAGCGCCTCGGCCCATTTCGTAATATAGTCAACTGCGACTATGATATACCCATGCCCCCCGGCCGAGGTGGGGTTACATTGCATGAAATCTATACCCCATTTTGTGAATGGACCAACAGCAACTACTGGCTGCAAAGGTGCAGGCGGTATTCTGGTTTTGCGGTTGAAGATTTGACAAGCATGGCAACTTCTGACTGCAGTTATGCAATCTTTGAACATTGTTGGCCAGAAGTATCCTGCTCATAAAATATTTTGTGTCGTAGCATAACCTAATTGATGCCCCCCACATGTGCCTAAATGACAATCATTCAGGACTTTTTCGGCCTCCTCGTGGGTGAGGCACCTTCTCAGAACTGTATCGACACCATGACTGTAAAGAGTATCACCGATGATCATGTAGTATTTTGCTTGGTATCGAGTACATCAATGTTCTGAGAGAGAGGTATTAGACCTATACGTTTGGGTTTGGAGATAAATGATTATATCTCCATACCATGGATCGCTTGAAGATATCAGAAACAAATATTCATCCACGATTGTTGTTTTGTATGTTGAATCATTGGACGATGATGGGAAATCACATAGTAACTCCACGAAAACTAGAGCTTTCTTTGATTTGGATTTTACGAATTCCAAATCAAACTCTTGCAAAATTGTTATCCACTTTGAATATTTGCCCCCAAGTAACTGTCGTGACAAGATATAAGTCATGGGGTTGCAATCTGACAAAACGGTAGTTTTTCGAAAGAGAACATAGTGTCGAAATCTCTGTATTGCTTGAACGGCAGCGAGAGCTAGCTTTTCAACATATGAGTACTTTCTTTCTGTATCATTTAAGTTTCAACTTAAATAATAAACAGGATGTTCGATTCCATTGTCTTCTTGAACTAAAACCATTGTTATGGTCGTATCTTCTGTAGCTAGATACAGGTTAAAGTCTCTTTGATAATCAGGAGCGTACATTAATGATGCTTTTATTAGGGATTCCTTTAGAGCATCAAAGGAAGCTTGTGCGACGTAATCCCAGTTGAAGGGTACTTCTTTTTCAAAAGACGTGTATAACCTTTAGAAAGTTCGGCATAATTTGGAATGAACCTCCTCAGAAAGTTTGCTTTCCCTTGGAGTTTCTGAATCTGAAGCAAATTTGAAGGTCGAGGCAAATCGATGATTGCCTGAACCTTGCACGGGTCAAGACAAATTCCATCCTTAGAAACTACAAATCCAAGTAAACGACCAGAACCGACGCAAAACACACACTTGTGCGGATTGAGTCTTATTTTGTAGTGTCAGCAACATAGAAATATTGCTCTCAAATGCTGCGGATTGTCAGTACACTTTCGCGAGTGAGTCAGAAGATCGTCGAGGTATCGTTGAACGATGTTCTTGATGTCATGGAAGGCATAATTCATTACCCTCTAAAAAGTTTCCCTTGCATTCTTTAAACCAAAAGGTAGCTTACGGTACGCGAATGTGCCCCACGGACAGATAAATGCAGTCTTTGACTGGTCTTGTGGGTGGATATTTATTTGATTATACCCAAAAAAACCATCCATAAACGAAAAGATTTCACATCTGGCACATTCATCAATTATCTGGTCGATGAAGGGTGTAGGGTAGTTGTCCTTTGGACAAGCTTGGTTTACATCCCTGTAATCGACGCACACTCTAATTGTTCCTTGCTTTTTCATCACAGGAACAATGTTCGATACCCAATTGGTTAGAGGAACTGGGTAAATGAAACCAGCATGAAGAAGTTTTTCAACTTCTTCCTTAATGGCAGCAGCTTTCTTTGGGTGCACCTGCCGAAGCCGTTGTCTTACTGGTTTGACATCTGGATACATCTTAATTTCATGTTCAACTATACTCGAGTCGATGCCTGGCATTTCTTCATATGACCATGCAAAGACATCTCTAAACTCGTGAAAGAGAGCATAATATACTTCCAGTTCTGAAGAAGAACAAGATTTGCCGACATGAATATTTTCTACAACATCTGGTTTGGTCGAGATATTTATGGCGATAGTTTCTTCAATATTGGACAAATTTCGCTTAGAATCCACTGTATTTATATTATTTGATAGAAAATCAAATACTGATGGATGATTAAGGTTGTTGGGGTAATCTTCGTTGTAATTCGGAAGATGGGAACGATGGTGGTAATCTTCCCATGGTGCCCCCTGTATGTTCATTGATTGAACAATTCCTTCGTCTGTAGAATGTACTTGCAACCAAGGATCTGAAGAGGTACCATACTCCTTAGACCTATCTACCCAAACGCTTGATGAGCATTCATTGGGGTCTTCCTCCCATGCCGAGAACATTGATTGCTACAATATTTCTATTGGGCTTGGAGGCAACACCTGGTGACGATCCATGCTAATATCATGTTCGGACATCTTTTGAATGGAAGATAACATATTGCAGGTTCCCACCATTTCCACTTCTGCCAAGTTGTTAGGAGGTGGTAGGGAAAAAGTACCCATCAATGTAGGGTCTTTTAGTAGGCCTACTCTGATATTTTGAAGCGACTAAGAGCTTCCGTGGATCATCGGAATGCTTCCCGTAACTTGCGAACTCTTGGGGAGGAATGTCTGTTGGTCGACGATTGTAATTCCCCCTTGGAAGGGAAATGCAATCTTTCTGAAGTATTTCAACACAACGGTAGCCATAGCATAAATCCAGGGCCTTCCCAGTAGGATGTTGTAATCAAGGTTTCTATCGATAACTTCCACATCAATTTCTACTGTTTTGCCCCCCAGTTCGACTTGCAAGTTACTTAAAATCCCGTATGGAGCATATGTTCGTCCATCAAATGCTTTTAATGTCGTCGACGATCGCGACAAGGGTGGTGAGTCTAAAGTTTTCTAGCAACTCATTGACATAATACATGTAGATGCCCCCTCATCAATAATTGTTCGATGAACAGTTTTGTTGAGGGCTTTCACTTGAATGAGGAAAGTGAGTTGAGCTGGTAACTGCGGTCATATCCTTTATGATTGAAGGCCACAAGATTGGAATCCTCTAGGTCAATCCCACCTATTGCTGACAATAAAGCTTTCTTTTGGGCGGGGAAATTTTGCAGTACCTCAAGTGTCAACATAGCGGACAGCAATTGGGCCAGGTCCTCTACTATATTATAATTCTGTGTCGCTCTGGCACGAGGATTAAATGTCGATTTGTGTAAAACTTCTTTTGGTGTCTTTATCATTAGCTCGGGAATGATGGGTGGCACATCTTCGGTCGAAGTTGTTGTCAAACTACTAGGTTGATCAATAGCCTTGTTGTTCGACAGCTGTGGATTCCCGTAATCTTTATTCCTTGTCAATATCAAAGCATCATTTTGTTGTTTTGAAATGGATAGAATAAGGACTTGGGATGGGGAAGCATTGTCACTAACAACCAGATTGGTTCCTGGGTTTGGAAATGGATCAGTCAATACTGCTGAGGTTTTTGAATTCTTAAAGAATTTCTTAACTTCAGCTTTATATGGACAATCTCTCGTCCAATGATCCTCATCACATATGAGGCATGGTTGAGTAGGTTTCTTTTGCCCAGAAGGGTTTGCAGAAGATTTTTCAGGAGACAAATCAACCTGTTTCTTCTTTTTGCTCTTCCCTTTCTTCTTGCCTCCTGGTTGCTTCGGTTCTTTGCCTTTGTCAGAGTACACGGCATTAACCTCCAAGGCTAGAATTTCTTCATTTTCATTTTGATCAGAAATCTTATGGGCTTTCTTAGATGTAGCCTTTGTCGATTTCATGCTCGTCGTACCTATCATGCCATCACTGGCATGAGAGTCTTTTTTTGATTTAGGAGGAGGAGGAACAGAAAATTCTAGTCTTAGAGCATCAAGGATTTTTTCATAAAGCATGCCAGACTGAGTATAGATCAAGTCTAGATATTGCGCACGAGCAATGACCTGCTCTTCAGTGACAACCCCTCCCTTCGCCACATCTTCTGTTATAGAAGGTAACAAAGACTTAATAAGCCATTCGGCTAATAGATGATCAGGGACATATGTTTTTACCATTCTATGATGACGTCGCCATTCATGAATATGATCGGATATGTGAGTGGCCGTCGTTTGCTTGAAATTTGTAAGAAGCTCTGTTCCTCTTTCATGCCTTATTGGTAATTGAAAATGGGTTAAAAAGGTTGTGGCAAGGTCACTGAAGTTATCAAATGAAGCTCTAGGCAATTTGATGTACCATTTTGCTGCCGGACCAGTTAACGTTCGCTGAAAAAGGTGAAGCCGAATCGAATCATCATTGAGAGTGTTGGCTGAACACCATAGATGAAAGGTCATCACATGATTTGACGGGTCTTCACCCAGATTTCCATTAAATTTAGAAATATCTAACAGAAGTTTATGAGGAATCACCGGCCACCAAGGGGCATAAGAAATTGGATCATTCGTTAGCCGATTTAGATCTGGTAACTCTAGAGTCGCCACGAAGGGCAACTGTTGATTCAGGTTCGGTGAAGCGTACCCAGGATAAGATGGGATCGCCTGAGCAGTGGTTCTTTGCATACCAGAATAATGTATTTGATGCTGATAAATTTGATAAGGTGGTTGGGCATAACCAATTTGAGACGATTGGTGATAACCGTTTTGAATATACGACTGCCCATTACCTACAAAGTTTTGCTGCTCAGGTCCTTGGTAAGCTTGTTGGAATTGCGATTATTGATGTTGCACCAGCCATGGTTGCGAAACCATTTGCTGTTGCCCAATACTGGACATTTGACAAAGATGAGAGGTAATAGTACCCGTTTGAGCCTGAGTCGCTCCAGTTAAGGAGCCACTAATTAGCGATTGCGATTGTGTCACGGAGACAAGAGGTTGTTGTACAACGACCTAAGAAACTTGAGGTTGGCATACAACAGGCAATGCTTGTACTTGCGACACTATCAAAATAGCTGGTGTAGTGGGGATATTCGACATAGGTAGACTTGGTTGCATTGAGTATACAACTCTTGGTTGTTGAGGTAGTATTGGAACCCAACCGATGGATGTGATTCCAATTTGACCTGAATTCGGTTGTGAACTCCCATATGGTTGTTCTCCTGGAGGGAACAATGAAAGGGCGTAGTGCCCTCCATATGGTGGTAATCCAATGCTCAAGGGAATGATTTGCCTTTGGAGACCAGACTGCCCAAATTGATATTGTTGTGAAGGATCAATTTGTTGAGATTCAACATAAGAGATTCCAGATACTATTCCGGATGAACAAACAAGAACAGACCATACTGTCAAAACAGTCCCTGGGTGGACTCCTTCTAGCGGTTGAGAGCTAGTTGGAATAGATGGTATACCAGCGAACATCGTCGGAGTGGTGGCAGGAGGTTCTACTACCGCTGTATCGAATGACACAGTCCTAGATGTCTATGGTTGTCTAGACATATCGAGTCTATCCAAAAGACTTCCTAGCGATTCTACAGGAACTTGCAATGAAGGGGTATTAACTTCTGAAGTAGAAGGATATAGGTGGATCCCAGTCCCAAAGTGCGATGGAATACTGGATGGGAGATCCTCCGTAATCTCTTCTATAGCAATCAATCCGGGTGGAAGAGGCAGACCGTCAGGTTAGTAAAATATTTCTGGTGTCGAAGAGGGTATAGATTCTGCAGCGATAGATGCCGGAGGGGTAACACCTTCCGAATCAACTCTAGATGGAGCTGGTTTAGGAGTCGAAGTGTTTACTGTTACACTAGGATCAGTTCCAATGTCCTCCTATAACTGGAGTAACTGGAGTCTCAGAGGATGTTGAAACACAAGTTTCAAACAAACCAGGAGACTTTGACCCAGTTAAACGAGTTCGCTTGGCACGGAATGGTTTCGTTTCCAGAGTCAAATACAGTTGATTCATCGGTCTCTGCGAACGACGGGGTTTTGATTGAATTTCTTGCACGATTGCGGATTATTTGATCAACTCAAAATAAGAGGGGATTATTTGATCAAATGAATTTTAGACGCTTTGACACAACTTGATTTTTCAATTTTTAAGACTCGAGAAAAAGCTAAAGATGACTCTAATCACCTTCAATTTTTAATCAGCCTGAAGTGACAAGTGCTAAGATGGACCTTTTCATTTAAGGAGCTTGAAAAGGAACGAAAGAGACTACTCTGGAAATCTAGACAGAGGGATTACCAAACCAATCGCAAAATTGCAGAATACTTTTTACGATATGGTAGTCAATCTTCCTGAATGCTGTGTTCAGTGCATTGCGATCGATAGGGCAGCAGACACAGCTTCCTAAGGATAAAGGATATAGCCTATTGTGGTCTCCCAATATATACTCGATGGTACATGGGAGCACAAGTCCGTACTGGCACTTGTCATCTCAAAGAGGAGGAATCACCCAACCTATGATGAAAGCGACAGTTACCAAGCTTTACGACACCGGAATATGTCTCTAGCCTAGACTTCTAGATGTTGTGCGTTAGGTTCTGTTGAGGCCCTGAAAATCAGGTCGACAACAAGGGGGATACCCGCCCGGTCCGGACCTTGGTTGGCAGCTCCTTATCCGTTTGGTATAGCGGGTCCAACTGGGGATAATGGGACCAGTTTCCTAATCTATGAGTGTGTGTGTGTAGAATTCGATGTTGCTGATCTAACAGTTCCTATTTAAGATATTCTAATTCAAACTTTAATCTAATTCTATGTTATTGTAATCTAATGAGCAGTAACATCTAAGTCTATACTAACCCGGGATGAGATTCTTCTATTATGCGATATAAAGAGATTTCAAATAACAACTGGTAATAAAGATCATTCAGCGATTATAAGAAAGGAAATCAGTAAAGATGAACCACTTTGCATAAAAAGTTATACAAAACAGTTGTGAAAAACATATCGCATACTGAGATGTTCATATACTAAGCACACAATAAATAGCTACCACCATACAAAAGTGCCAAATGATAACTCAGGCATTCATGCAGTAATACATAAACAACTAAAAACTGTATATCACTTTAACATATAAGCAGAAATGGTCAAGAGATAAAAGTAGCATTTATGACTAGTCCTACTCATAAGCTTCAAGCAACAATGATTTATCTCTCCTTGCTCTAACATCCACTAAGAGTACAGAAGTGCAACTTCAGTAGCAGATATCAAATGCAAACATCAATAAATCTTGATCCATTCATTCACCAAAACCTCCTCTGAGGGTGCAAAAGTGCATGTTCTGAGGACAAGTTTTTGATAAATTTCTGGACCTTCTCTAAATGCATGAGAAGGGTTTAAATACTACTAACTAAATAACTTAATTACACATATTCAGGATACGGTTTAAATGACCGCCCTTTTTCTAATCAAAACTATTTCTAAAAATTAAATCTAATATCTAACTATTTCTGCATTTGCTCCTTAATGCTGCGAGCATTCAGTATTTGCCTGGGCAGAGTCGGCTGACTGTCTTTCGCTTTTGGTTGAGCTAAGCAAACAGAAATGGTAAGAGCTGGCACCATATTTTCAGCAAAATCGATGATAGACTCGAGAGTCATCTTCTGACTATTTGGTTTTACTGCGTAGGCCCAGTAATAATCCAAGTGCAACTTTGGTTAACCTTTTGCATCGGTTCTGCCTTTTCTTTTAGCTTTCTGTTTCCAATTTGTTCTTTACCATTGCTTTTTTTCATTTTTCGGGTTCATAGCTGACTGTGCAGTTAGAGGCTTTGCTTCTCGAACAATTTTCTCAGCGATAAGCGATTAGAGCTAGGTGCTAATCGCGCATCGGAAACTGCCTCCATTCTCTGATCCGGGCTTCTCTGATGCATTTTTTGCCTTTAGCGCCTTTTCTTCACCGGGTATAAAACTTCAGATTTTGTGAAAATACTGCTTTTTGTGAGTTGCCGACCTTGAGCATTAAACTGCCTGTTGATATCAGCATTATTCAATACTCATTCAACCATGGCTGTAAATGAAAGGTCTGTAATGGATGGCTTAGTAGCATTCTGTGAATCTGCGGCTCTTTTGTATGTGGGTTTCTTTTCTCTGTCTTTGAACATTGGAGTTTTACCCCTTTTCCTCATAGCTCCTTTCACATTGCTTTGTGCAGCTTCTATTTTTCGTTCCTGCAGTTCACAGATGAGGAAAGAGTAATGACAATAAAAGTCGACAAGAAAGCTTTAAACTCTACGAATGTAAAAAAAACATGCCACCTGTCGTGAACTGACTCTTCGAACAACACAAAACCATATTTTCTAACAACTGGCATATAATTCATTAATTATCATTAAAGCGCGTACCCAGTTCTTGCTTTATGGAAAACTTTTCTTGAATATTGAGCCAGGAAATTTGCGATGGAATGTTTCTGCGATCTACATCATAGCATCGCGTTTCGCCGTATCACATTATCGCAAGGTTGGTTTATCGCGATGTCGTAAGATCGCGGATCGCAGAGATCGCAGATCGCAGTATCGCAAGATCGCAAAATTGCAGATCACAGTATCGCAATATCGCAAGATTGATGTGATCGTTAAATCTTTATGTGTCTCTCATGCAATTTTGCAATCTGCGATATCGCATATTGCATATCGGTGATTTTTAAGGTTTTCCATTATGAGCGTTTGTTAATTTATGCGATGCGATGGAAATCGTGTCGCAGTCTCGTAGTTTTATCATTTTTACTCATAAGGGAATGTCCTATCATTGTTTGCGCGATGCGATGTTTCTTAAGGAGTAAAATACATGAGCCTTGATTGATTTTTTGAATTTTTTACTAAGGGTCCCCTCTCACTTAGTGTTATTGCTAACACTAAATAAAGAGGGGGGGTTGTTGGTGGCCACAACAGGTTCCAAAGCATTTTTATGTTCACTGAATTTATTTTATAGTTGATCTTTCTTAAGAAGTTTGCCTTTCAAGTTCACCACATGATGTAGATATACAATTCTTAAAATGTAATCTAAGATGATAAACAATCATTTAATCTTCTTTTTGCAATGAAAATCCTAGCTACTAAGGAAAGAGAAATGAAATTCTTTCAACATAGAGTAGAGAGCACACACTAGATGCACTGTCCTAAATCACAATCAACAAGCAGTCTAAATGAAAATGCACATGCATGTATATGTTTTCCACTTTCTTAATGTGTGAATGACAAAAATAATGCTAAGTACAAATCTGAATTATATCTTCTTTCAAAGCGACAGTACTAACGATTTTCTTTTAAAAAAGAAACAAAAGGGAGACAAGACGACTCTTTGCGATTTTGAATTGAAAACTGCTTTCGACACTTGAAGTACAATCAATTCAGATCAAATACAAGAGTAATAGTGTAATGGACTATCAAAAAGAGAAGGACTCTTTTCCTTGACTGAAAACGACACTTGCAACACTTTCAAATCCAAAGACGACAGTTCGATTAAGCTACCATTTTTAAATGAGAACTGTGAATGGCGAAAAATACACAAAAGCATTCACAAATCTTTGCACAATTGAGGTTGGATGATGCAAATAAAGGGGGTTTCAACAATGGTCTACTGATCACAGACAGCAAAACTCCTGAATAAAGCTGAAGAGAGTGAAGAAAAAACCAAAATCCTGGAGGCAGATCTAGTCTTGTCTGATCATTGCACCTGTAACACAGGGAAACAGGGATGCATCCCACCTACTGCACACGGGAGGTGTGATGCATCCAGATTTCCAAGAAGAGAAGATGCAATGGTCTAGGGACGAGACTTTAACTTTTTGTTGGTCACAGTTTGCAGCCTAGTTCAGGGATTTAGGCCGAGCAAATGATAGTTAGTAACTGCAAAGTACAGGGGCTGATCTAATGAGGTTACTCAAGCTACCTCTAGGGAACTTAGGATGTTTGCAAGTCAATTGTTCAGTTCATAAACAAACCCAAAGATTGACTAAAGTAGCATTGATCTACTTTTCACTTGCATAGCAAATGTAGTTCGAAGGCTAGCTGGCTTAACTTCAGGCTCCGTCTGTGGTTTATGAATCAAACAAATAGAGACAAGCAATCAAACTAATTGCTCCCCAGCGGAGTCACCATTTTGTTATTAGGAAATATAGTGTCTATTCAGAGCTGCTAGTCCCACTAAGACGGGTAGCTATCTTAGAAACAAACATATTAAAGTCACTTGTTTTTCCTTTACGAGAGAGAGATGAGAAAGAAGCAGAGAGTACCAACCTCAGTCTTTCGCTTGGCTCCTTGCTTGTTTCCTTTCCCCTTTGACAGAATCTCGCCACTACTTCCTTACTTGTCCTGCTTCAAAGAGCACTTGTAGATTCCCAGTAGCATAATACCATCAAAGCATAGAGATCTTTCACTGTAAACAATATAGGATCAGATATATATTGACCATACAAAGTCATATATCAACACAATATTCAGAGATACACAAGAATATGGAGGAAACTCAAATAGCTTTATTAGTAAAAGTAGTAGAAGAGAGGATTACAACCACTTGGTTTGACCCAGCGCCATCCTCCCAGCTTGAAAGCCCTCTTCACCTCACGCAAAGCAAGATCACCCAACAATGTCTTCAAAGAGAAACTAGCAGCACCTCTTTACAAATTACCAAATTCCAACCTTTGGATCTGTTAGGATATTCCGACACATAGGATATAGTTAAGTTCAACTTGGTCTAGTATAGAGTTAGGTTAGAGTTAGGTAAAGTGTGTTTCTTTACCGTTTTATATTTTGTAACTTACAATCCGACGGTCACGATATGTAGTGATCCGACGGTTCACTCTCACCTCGGTATTACCGACACTTGATCCGTGGCTTGACACCCGATTGGTCCATGAGTTCTATTTAAAGCGCATGGAGGGTCATTGTTCGGGTAATCCATGCATGAGAGAAGCTTATGTAAATTTTCATTCTTTGATTAATAAATTGCCTGTAGTACCCATGTTGGGATAGGCCGTGGACTGTTTCCCTCCTTGCACTTTGAGCTTTTTTTTTTTAATTTCTAGTTTTTTGGCTAAAGCTAACTTCGAGCCGCAAGGTTCGTTTTTCTTTGCATATTCGTGTTGGGTTTTGTGTTTTGTAGGGAAAAAGAGCTTTCTCAAAGAAAGCGCGCAAACCAAGCCTCTCTCTCTCTCTCTCTCTCTCAAATTTTTTGTATAGATCAATTGGTTCAAAGCTATTTTAAGAGAGTAGAGGTCTTGGGTTCAAGTCTCCATTTTGTGGGGGCGGATTTTTTCATTCCCGCACATTCGCGCACTTTGCCGGCAACTTCAACAATTTTTTTTCAAAAAGCCATAACTTCTTCATCCGGAAGCCTTTTTCAGAGCCGTTTTTTTTAAAACCGCCTATTTTTTCGAGATCTATCCATTGGAACACTTACTTTCAGCATCTTCAGCTTCAGTTGTTTTTAAATGGAAAGTCCATGCCAAGTCATTCTTGACAGCACTAACTACTTCCAATGGGTAGCCTACATGGAAGATTTACTTAGAAGTAAAGGTCTCTTCAGAATAGCCACAGACCAAGAGAAGAAACCAAAAGATGAAGACAAGGCTGCAAAATGGGAAAATAGACAAGATCAAGCACATGGTTTGATAGGGATGTCTATTTCTCCTGATCTTAGATTCCACATTGCAGACCTTGAGACTCCTCATGAAGCATTAGAAAAACTCGCTAAAGTTTTTGGGATTAAAAATGAAATTAGAGCCCATCAACTTGAAAATGAGCTGCTTACTTTGGATCCTAATAATTTTTCTTGCATTGAAGATTTCTTGTCCAAATTCAAGACCCTTAGATATCTCTTGGAAGGTGTTAAAGTTAAGAAAGAAGATGGTAACCTTATTTATTCCATCCTTACTAAGTTGGGACCAGCCTACTCTGTATTTGTTTCCACTTTCCATTCTACAAGGGAAGCTTTCATTTGTCAAGGAAAAGACTACAAGGCCCCTTCCTTTGACTCCTTTTGTGATTCCTTAATAAGAGAACAAGAAAAACTCTTACACCTTGGTCTTCTTAATCTTGGAAACTCTTCCACGAAAGCGTTAGCCGCCCAGCAGCAACCAAATTCAAAGAATCCTAAGAAGTCATATCCTCAAAAGAATGGTCCTAAACCATCTCAGCCTCAAAATGAAAGATCATTTCAGCAAAATGATAAGACCAATAAAAACAAATGGAAGAAGACTGATAGACATTGTAACTTTTGTAATCGAGATGGCCACTTAGAATCTAAATGCTTTAAGAAGATGGAAGCCTTGGAAGCTGCAATGAAGAAACATAACATCCATGTGGAGCCTACTTCAACTTCAACTTCCGGAATGGCACTTTCTGCATGTCATTGTCAATCATCTCAGTCTGGTTATGCATTAAATGTATCTTCTTCTTCTTCTCATTCTCATGAGTGGCTCATTGATTCAGGAGCCTCTTGTCACATGGCCAAAAACCAAGCCATGTTTTCTTCTTTAAATGATTGTAACACCAAAAATATATATGTTGGTGATGATAGATCTCTTAATGTTGTAGGGACTGGAACTGTTCATCTAGACAATGGTCAGTTTAATGATGTATTATGTGTTCCAACCTTATCCTGCAACCTTCTATCTGTCTATCAGATAACTCATTCAGGTGAAGGTAAAATTGTTGAATTTTCACCTCATGATGTTGTAATCAAGGATCTAAAATATCCTAAACAGATTCTAGCTACTAGTCTTGCTGATGATTCCAAAAGGTTGTATAAGTTTCACAACTTTGGGTCATCAAATCTTCCCTCAGTATTTATTGCTCATAATGATAAAGTGAGCAAACTTTGGCATGAGCGATTTTGTCACTTAAACTATCGCTCCCTTCAGCATCTATGTAAAGAAAATATGGTGACAGGTCTTCCTATGGTATCTTGCAGAGATGGTGTTTGTTCCGGATGTGTACTCGGAAAACATCATCGGGACAGTTTTGACAAACGTGCCTCTTGGCACGCCTCAGCCCCTTTACAGCTTGTGCACAATGATTTATGTGGTCCTCTTCCTGTTGCTTCATTCTCTGGCTGCAAGTACTTCTTAACTTTCATTGATGATTTCTCCAGACGCACTTGGGTATACTTCTTAAAACTCAAGAGCGAAGTATTTAACACCTTTTTGGCCTTCAAAGCCTTTGTTGAAAAACAATCTGGACATCAAATCCTTAAGCTAAGAACTAATAATGGTGGAGAATATGTTAAAAACACATTCATCAACTTTTGCACCGAAAATGGAATTCAAATGCAACATACTGTTCCATACACTCCACAACAAAATGGTGTAGCTGAAAGGAAAAATCGCACCTTAAAGGAAATGGCTAATTGTATGCTGCAATCTAAAGGACTCAGTCTTAGTTTTTGGGCCGAAGCAATTAATTGTGCAAATTATATAATCAATCGCACTCCTACTAAGGTTCTATAGAATATCACTCCAGAAGAAGCTTGGAGTTCCATTAAACCAGATGTAAGTCACTTTCGTGTGTTTGGAAGTGAAGCATGGGCCCATATTCCAGATGAAAAGCATAAAGCTTTAGAACCTAAGAGTGAGAAATGTACTTTTGTTGGATATTCTGAAGATGTAAAAGGATATAGACTTATTCCATTTAAGTCCAAAAATGTTATCATTAGAAGAGATGTAAAGTTTGATGAAAATAAATCGGCCTGCGAGCCTAGTCTGGCAGATGTGCCACCTCTTCCTATCTCTTCTACCTTTGAAAACATTTCTTCTTCAGATGATGAAAGCGAGGATGATAATCCTCCCCCACCTTCTCAGGATCCTCAACTTCCACGATGGGTCCGTGCTACTCGGGATGCAGCAGGTGATCTTGACGGTGATCCTACAGATCAGCGACGTACACATTCTCAGTTTGAAAGAGCCTCTTCTTTACTGGCTCAAGCTCCAATAAATCATGATCTTGACACTTTTGCATAAGCTTCAGGCCATCCACATTGGAAAGCAGCTATGAATGAAGAATATCATTCATTGATGACAAATGATACATGGGATCTTGTTCCTCTACCAAAGGGACACAAACTTGTTAGATGTAAATGGGTTTACAGAACCAAGTATGGACCAGATGGGAAAGTTGATAAACATAAAGCTCGCCTCGTTGCTAAGGGTTTTTCAAAGGTTGAAGGCATTGACTACACTGAAACCTTCTCCCCTGTTGCCAAAATGAACTCTATCCGCCTTGTTCTTTCCCTTGCTGCCTCTTTAAAATGGGAAGTCCATCAGATGGATGTTAAATCTGCCTTCTTACATGGGGACTTGCAGGAAGAAATCTATATGGAACAACCCATTGGTTTCATACAAACAGACTCCAGTCTTGTTTGTCGACTTAAGAAATCCCTTTATGGCCTCAAGCAAGCTCCTCGGGCTTGGTATGCCAAAATGGATAGCTTTCTTTTAGAATCTGGCTTTTCTAGGTGTCATTCTGACAATACTGTCTACACCAAGAAAGTGGGCAACTCTCTTATCATCCTTGTTCTTTATGTTGATGATCTTATTCTTACTGGTAGTGATCCCAACCTTATAAACCATGTGAAGTCCAGCCTTAAAAAGAAATTTGAAATGACATACTTAGGACACTTACACTATTTTCTCGGTCTTCAAGTCTTGCAATCCCAGGAGGGTATTTTCCTTTCCCAGTCCAAGTATGCTTGTGATATTCTTCGTCATTTTCACATGGAAGACTGTAAGCCAGCCCCTTCTCCCTTTCAGTCTGGAGTCAAACTTTCAGTCTCTTGTACTTCTCCTGAAGTTGATGCTACCTTATACCGTCAACTTGTCGGAAAACTCTTGTATTTAACCCATACTCGTCCTGATCTTTCCTTTGTTGTTGGCCTTGTTGCTCGTTTTATGCAAAACCCCCTTGAAAGTCATTGGAAATCAGCTAAAAGAATACTTCGTTATGTTCAAGGTACAGTACAGTTTGGGATTCATTACAGTGCTAAAGGAGCTCCTCTGTTAGTTGGTTTCACTGATTCTGATTGGGCTAGTGACCCTGATGATCAGAAGTCTACTGCCGGTTATGTCTTCACTCTTGGTTCAGGACCTATTACATGGGCTTGTAAGAAACAGGCTACCATTTCTCTTTCGTCAGCAGAAGCAGAGTATCGTGGTGCCATGGAAGCTAGTAAGGAAGCCTTGTGGCTTCGTCAGATCCTATCAGAGTTTGGCTTTGAGCAGCAGCATCCAACCACACTTTGGTTTGATAATCAAAGTGTCATTCAGCTATGCAAAGATCCAGTCCAGCATCAGCGCAACAAACACATTGAACTACACATGCACTTCATTAGAAAGCTCATTCATGACCATGTTCTTGAAGTGCAATATTGTCCAACAGATGATCAGGTTGCAGACATCTTCACAAAGGCTCTCACAGAGGCAAAGTTCACTAAACTTCGATATATGCTTGGAGTTCAGGAAGTTGTCACTAAGGGGGGATAGGCTCTAGTGCCTCCTTCCTTCTCCTATTGTGTCATATTTGTAAATCCTTCAATCCTATCCCAAGTTGTTCTTAAGGGGGGATGTTAGGATATTCCGACACATAGGATATAGTTAAGTTCAACTTGGTCTAGTATAGAGTTAGGTTAGAGTTAGGTAAAGTGTGTTTCTTTACCGTTGTACATTTTGTAACTTACAATCCGACGGTCACGATATGTAGTGATCCGACGGTTCACTCTCACCTCAGTATTACCGACACTTGATCCGTGGCTTGACACCCGATTGGTCCATGAGTTCTATTTAAAGCGCATGGAGGGTCATTGTTCGGGTAATCCGTGCATGAGAGAAGCTTATGTAAATTTTCATTCTTTGATTAATAAATTTCCTGTAGTACCCACGTTGGGACAGGCCGTGGACTGTTTCCCTCCTTGCACTTTGATGGTTTTAACCACGTCAAAAATACTGGTGTATTGATTTGAGATCTGGTTGTGAGCGGTGTCCTTTTGGTGTTCTTTCTGAGGAACTTACCCTGTAAATTCCTACAGGATCTCTGGGATGAGGGATCCATTTATAGATATTTGCAGGGGGGTGAGTCAGCTTCTGGGATTTTGATTAGTGTCATCTCTCTGATAGTTCTTGGTTCCATTTGGAGATTTCATGATCTCCTACTCATCCTTGGGCGAATTCATGGAGGCAAGTGTCAAATGAGCAACTTCTAGAAGATTCTTAGGGTCTCCACCTAGAAAATTGCTTGTGCTATTTGTCTGCACTCACTCATCGCACCCTACAAAAGGGCTTTCCAGTATGCATCGCACTTTTTGCATGTGGCAGGTGAGATGCATCGCACCCTTTGCACTGGGCAGTCTGTATGGTCTTGCTTTGACTAGTTCTTAGTGGTTTTTCATATAAAACTTATGGGAGATGATGTAATCAGCTGACCTTGCTCCTTTAGGGTATGAAACAACACTTTTAGGGACTTAGAAGCCCTTAGTTTATGGACATATGTGATTGGGGTTGCAGTGCCCAAATATGTCTTTAACAGTAATATGTCCAAAATATTTGGACCCTGGAAGCCCTGTAGTAGATGTGCACATCAATGGCAGCATTTTCCCACACACTCTAATCGATCTTGGGGCTACCATTAATGTGATGACCAAGGACAACATGCTCAAGCTCAACATCCAAGGTTCATTGAGGAAGACCACAACAGTTATGCAACTTGCAAATCATTCCACAGTAACCCCTGAGGGAATTGTGGAGGATGTGATGGTCTCCATTGACTCGTGGGAGTACCCTACAAATTTCATATTTCTCCAGCCTGAGGCTAAGCTTATTGGTTATCCTCTCATCCTTGGGAGGCCATGGTTGGCCACTGCCGATGCTTACATTAGCTGCAGAGTTGGGAATATGACCATCAAGAATGGGCATATGTCCAAGCAGTTAGTCCTATACCGTCTTGCTCAACCTTCTCTAGAGCATGATTTACCTTCATGGTTGGAGGAGGAGGAAGGAGATGAAGTTTATTCTGCCTAAATTTATGCTTTGGAAGCAACCACGGGAGGAGGAAAGTAAGATGAGGATGACTTGATTGAACACCTGCCCCAAAGTCTAACTCCCAGTTCATTACCTTTAGAAGAAGCAGTAAAGGAAACCAAAAACAATCATCCAATTGACTTCTGCTTGGCCGATTCCAACCCACTCAGTGTGAAAACCATAGAATTCGGCCCAGAGAGAACCTTGAAAATAAATCCATCTCTTTCTGTGCTCGAAGAGAAGAAGCTATGAAACATGTTAAAGGAAAATCTAGAAGCCTTCACCTGGAGTTACAAGGAAATGAAGGGAGTACACCCCTCAGTGTGTACTCACCACATATACATCAAAGAAGGTTGCAAGCCAGTCGGGCAACCACAAAGGAGGATGAATCTAGCTCTTAAAGATATAGTCATAGAAGAACTGCAAAAAATGCTAGATGTAGGATTCATTTACCCTATCTCCGAAAATGAGTGGATCTCTCCTCTGGTGTTAATTCCCAAGAAAAATGGTAAGTGGAGGATTTGTGTCGATTACAGGGAATTGAAAAAAGCCATAAATAAGGATCATTTTCCTCTAACCTTCATAGACCAAGTGCTAGATGGCCTAGTAGGAAAAAGGTTTTTCTCTTTCCTAGATGGATTCAGTGGGTACAACCAAATCCAGATCTGCCCAGAAGACCAGGATAAGACCACATTCACCTGTTCTTGGGGTACTTTTGCCTATAGGGTCCTTCCTTTTGAACTATGCAATGCTCTTTCCACTTTCCATATAGTAGTGTTGAGTATTTTTGCTGAATTAATCCATGATGTAGTGGAGATTTATATGGATGATTTTACACCTTATGGTCATGACTTTCAAGAAGCCCTATCTAACCTAGGCAAAGTACTACATAAGTGCATTGTAATGAACATGTCTCTCAGTCCTAAAAAATGTGAATTCTGAATGATTGTGGGAACCGTGCTAGGTCATTCAATATCTCAGCAAGGACTCCAGGTGGACCCAAACAAAATAGCCATCATCCAAAGGGTCGCACCTCCTCAAAAGCAGAGAGATCTCAGGAGTTTCCTAGGGTTAGCTATATTCTACTGAAGGTTCATAAAGGACTTCAAAAAGTTGGCCTCTCCTTTATTTGGATTTTTGGCCAAATATTTTGAGTTTATATGGTCAAAAAGCTATCAAGAGGCCTTAGACATTCTAAAGGACAAGTTAACCACTGCACCAATTCTCCGAGGCCCAAACTGGGCCCTCCCCTTTCATATTCATGTTGATGCCTCACACAAAGCCATAGGAGCAACCCTAGGTCAGATAAATGAGAAACTGCCTTATGCTATCTATTTTATCAATAAGAACTTATCAAAGGCTAGATTAAATTATACAGTGGCCGAAAAGGAACTCCTGGCTGTTGTGCATTCATTAAACAAATTCAGGCATTACATTACAAGCTATCAAACATTTTTGCATATTGACCATGCTGCAATCAAATATTTAATGAGTAAACCAGATGTGAATGCTCAAATTATAAGATGGTTACTTTATTACATCGGTTTGATCTAACCATCATTGATAAGCCTTGTAAGGGAAATTTTGTTGCAGAATTTTTATCTAGGGTAAATTTGCCTACAGGTGAAGAAGGAATGGTGGATGACTAGCTACCGGACGAGCACTTATTGCTATTTCATTTCTCTCTCCATGGTTTGCTGATATATGGAACTATTTGGTGTCAGCACAGTTCCCACCAAACTTGTCCTCCAAAGAAAAGAGCAAGATAGTCAGGAAAAGTGCCCCCTTCACTTGGATTGGGAGCAATCTTTTCAAACTTTGCCCGGACCAAATCTTGAGAAGGCGCGTCAGGGAAGAGAAAGACTTTGACATCCTTCTGACCTGTCATGATGGGCCTTGTGGAGGTCACTTTACAGCAAAGAGGACAACATTCAAAGTGTTACAAGAAGGCTATTATTGGCCCACTCTTCATCAGCATGTGAAAAAATACACTAGTCAATGTCATCGGTGCCAGAGGATGGGAAGGCCTACTCTAAAAGATGAAATGCCTTTGCAGCCTCAAGTGACTTTCAAACCATTTGACAAGTGGGGCATGGACTTCATTGGGCCTATTGACCCTCCTTCAAAGCAAAAATAGTACATTATTGTATGCACTAATTATTTGACTAAGTGGGCTGAAACCAAGCCAATTAAGGAAACAACAGAAGAGAAGGTGGTTGAGTTCCTAAGGGAGAATGTATTCTACAACTTTGGGTACCATAGAGAGCTGGTCATAGACCAAGGTAGCCACTTTACCTCCAACATGATCAAAGACTTGCTCAGCCATCACAAAGTCAAGCATAGGACCTCCACTCCATATCATCCACAAGCTAATGGGCAAGTGAAGGTGACCAACAGAGTACTGGAGGGCATCTTAACCAAGGTGGTAAGCAGTAGTAGGAGGGATTGGGCAGAAAGGCTAGTTGAGGCCACCTGGGCCTATAATACCACAAGGAAGACCACCACTGGATTCACACCCTATGAGATGGTCTATGGGAAAAGGGCTTTGTTGTCCATTGAATTTGAATATAACACATTAAGGATGGAAGCCCAACTAGATTTGGATCTCAACAGTGCACAGAAAGAGAGATTGTTCCAATTGAATGGTTTGGATGAATTTAGAATGCAAGCCATCTTACATACAGAGGTATTTCAATCCTTCAAAGGAAGATCTGGCATGATAAAAATATCAAGGAGAAGCAATTTCAGCAAGGCGATTGGGCATTGTTATAAGATTCTAGGTATAAGGACTTCAAGGGAAAGTTAAGGACAAAATGGCTCGGACCTTATGTTGTGGAGAGATGCCATGATAATGGTTCAGTCCAAATCAGAACCATAGATGAAGAAGGCATTCCTTTGCTTGTTAATGGACATTGATTGAAAATGTATAAGAGACCTTTATGAAAACAAGACTTTGTTGATGATATCAATAAAACAATGATGATAGTGGAGCAAGTTCTAGCTCTTCCCTCATCAAATCATTGAGGAAAAAGAAAAAAGAATAAGGACTCAGGTGAAAACCTCCGTGAGGTGCCTGAGTCCCATTATTCGGTTGAAAACCTGTTGAGGCGGCCTAGTGATGACAAAAAAAGAAAAAAGAAAAAAAAAACAAGAAGCTCCCTAGGTGAAAACCTTCCTTGAGGTTCCCAGGGCAAATAGCTAGGGTGCAAACCTCTCTGAGGCAACCTAGTCTTTTTTCAAAGAAAAAAAAAAAAAAAAATATATATATATATATATATATATAGAGAGAGAGAGAGAGAGAGAGAGAGAGAGAGAGAGAGATTTCATGAAAATTCCATTTGCAGGTGGGCGAGAAGGACAATTAAGGAGCAAAGAGGATCCCAAGGAGACCCCTTCCACTCACATATTCATTTTTTCACTCCTTACCATGCATCCCACCATTATTTTTGTCATTTTTCCACTCCATTGCTTCAATTTACACAAAGACTATGTTTTCTACATGATCCCCTGTATTCCTACAGGATCCCCTAAAAACCTACATGATGATCCTGTAGGAATTACAATGACCCATAAATCCTATAGGAATCAATATAAAGGAAAATGATGGACTTGTTAGGTCCCTAAAATCCACTCTCTCTGTGATCTAGCACCTCACCTCATCCACGATCATCATCCCTGCACTCATCATTCAAAACAAAAAGATCAGTTTCAACAGTTTTTTTCAGTCTTCAAAGAAAAAAATGAACAGAGAGGAGTAAAGAGCATCACCTAAATATCCTTTACTCTCCACACTCCCACTCCTTCTTTCCATCCATGTCACCATCCTCATAGCCCTAGTAATAAAAATTATTAAATAATTTTGAGGGAGAAGCAGCTACAGGATATCCAATAGGAAATCATGTAGAAGCCTATCCCACAGAATGCCAATCACACCAGCAACAAGTCTTCACCAGGATGATCTGGGAGCTCCAAAGCAGTAGCATCAGATCCTCAATCACACATACCTGCAAAAATAGAGAAACCATTAGCAGACAGGAAGAGGAGGAAGAAGAATGGAAAGCAGCAAATATACACAGTAGCACCTCTAGTCTTTGAAAATTGTGGCATAGCATTGAAACCACATGTAAGTATCTCACTCACTCTATCATATGCATCATTTAGTCAAAAATTGTAGGGGTTACGAGATAGTTGGGTTATAAGTGAAAAGGTGGCCAGTTAACTTGGCCACCTTTGTTCAATTAGCACATGCACAACTGGGTGTCCTGTCACACGTGGTTGTAGTTAACTCAAGGACAGAGAAGGAGTAGGACAAAAAGTAGTTAAAATATATATCTATAAGGTGCAAGGAGATGATTATGAGGAGTGGGAAATGATGAGGTGGTAGTGGGGACCAACGGTCCAAAAATGGCAACATACCTTTGCTGCCAGCACACCACCTCACCCCAAATCACCATAAGAGGAAATAAAACATCGTTCACATGCATTCATGCATTTCACCTCCTCGAAAATCCCCCACTCAAGTCACTCTCATAACCTAGGCCGCCCACCTGAAGAAAATATCCATCGTTCACTACAAAGGAATTCCTACAGGAGCATGCACAAGAATTCCTACAAGATATAGTCTACAGGATACACGGAGACTGTATACAGGATTTGCAGAGAAGAGTTTAGAAGGGATATCACAGGAGTTGGCCACTACAACTAGTCTAAAGAGGTAGGCTCTAAAATTACATTCCCCTTTGCACGTAAATGAACCAAGGATACTCTAAATTTGAGTGAATTTGGAAATTGGGAATTAAATACATTATAGTCATCTCTGTTTTGTTCCTGCATTTGAAAAGTTGTTTCAAACCTCTCATTTTCTCCTCAAGCTTCACCAACAAGATGATAGGAGGGTTTAATAGGAGAGAGCCCACAAACACTCTGAGGATCAAACAACACCCACAAGTGCTTGAAATCTTGACAAGACATAATTGGATGGGGTTTATCGAAAACTTTAGAGGGTATGATGATGAGGTGGCTCAAGAATTTACTCTCTCCCTCACTCCACACACCAGAATACATGCCACTATTGTAATAAGGGGCCTCACTATAGATCTCACCCCTAAGCTCATCAGCAGGGTCATCACACGTCCCCTAGGAGTCCCATGGAGAAAAGAAGACAAAGGAGATAGCCAGGTTGCCAAAAGAAAATTCTTTTTAGAAGGTTAGGAACCCACTGAGGAAAAAAATGGAGTAATGAGGGAAAGTATGCCATATCCATGGAGTGTGGTAGACTACCAACTAATCAAATACATCTCATGTGAGGATAGATATAGTGTTGTCTATGGCTATCATTTTAGGATCTTTGAAGAATTAAGATTTGGAGTAGAAACACCCCCTCACCAAAGGCTCAACATACCATATTTGTTGCTTCAATCACTCATAGACTCAAGCATCAAAGTGAAGGAGGGGAATTCCCAACGATTAGCTCACCATGGGTTGATTAGGATCCTCATTGAATATTCCCTCCAAAAACTCAGAACCCCTATAACATTGTCAGATTTCAGAGACATGCCAACAGAGGATGACATCAAAGCTCTCACTTATGATGTAGTCCTACTGTCTATGAAGGGGAAGTAAAACAAGAAGAGGAAGATACAAAAGGACATGAGGACGAGATGGATGAAGAAGGAATTGACACAAAGGAATAGGATGAATATGAAGAAGAAGAGGGAGAAGAGAAGGATGATGATGAAGAAGCAGAGGAGGAAATTAGGGAGGAAACTGATAGAGATGATGACGGAGAGGAAGAAGACAATAAAACAAATGGAACATAACAAAAGGAGGAGTCACCTAGGGTCTCTCTAGAGGCCACTGGGAGAGAGGTAGCAGCTTCCCTGACTACTCTTAGCACCCTAATCAAGCAGAAAGGAAAAAGGCAAAGGCAGACCCCACCATATTTCAGGATAAGAAAGAGCACAAGAATAAGATAGGGGAAGCCACAAACATCAACCAAAATTCCTATTGAGATTGAAGATTCCCCTACACAAAAAGAAAAAATTCCTTCCCCTAAGTCCCCTGTCACCTATGTAAGGAGGCCTACTGCTAGATCAACTTCCTCAAAGGGTAAGGCAGTCCTACAGGATCCACAACAAAATATATAGGAAGTAAAAACAATACTACATGATACTCTACTGAATCTACAGGAGGCACAAAAATTGGAAAGAAAGGTAGGCGAGCAGTAAGAAGATAAAGAGGAGGACCCAAAGACAAAAGAACCTAGCCTCCAACCTAAATTGGACTCCTATTACCAGTTTATTGAAGGAGGAATGGTCATACCTCAAAAATGTTAGAAAATTATATATTACAGAGCAATGGAACACATAAATATTGCAGAAATATAAACACAGAAAATGCATAAAACAAGAGAGAGACATAGATATACGTGGTTCACCCAGTTTGGGCTACGTCCACCCTGAACAGCCAGTCCTCCCTTTCTGTTATCCATCAAAATGAAGAGACACAACCTACAATAGATCCGCTGTAATATCCTCTATTTTCTCTCACAGTCTCACCTCTTTGCTTCTCGCTCAGAGAATACACATCTATTACACAAAGAGAGGGGTTTCCTTCTAGGGCAAAAAATCCTAAACTAAACACAAGTTCTACCGTCAGATCATCCGCCTAATGAACGGCCCAGATTAACTAGAAATTACTATACTTTTACAAGGCAATTTTACATCTGTTTTTAACTTCGGGGGCGCTGCCCCCAAAACCCCCGTCGGGGGACCGCTAGCCCCCGGACCCCCCAGCTGGGGGGGATTGGCCCCCCCGGACCCCCATGGGGGGGACAAGTCCCCCGCGCATCCCCCCGCGTGGAGGGGTGTACAAACTTCCTGGGGTATACATCCGGCTGAAATAAAGACCTCTAAACAATCATGCTCCATACTCAACAATCTCCCACTTGGAGAATGATTGTAGAAACTCCACCAATGCTTCATTTGTTGGACAATGACTCCTCTTTGGACCTGGTTGTTTCTCATCTTCATTGTCATCCTTGAAGACCAATTGAAACTGAGCATATTCTCAATTTCTCCTTGGTTACAATTTTTGTTAGCATATCTGTAGGATTCTGACTAGTGTGTATCTTTTCCAACTTCAACTCTCCATCTTCCAACACTGATCGTATGAAATGGTACTTGAGCTGTATGTGTTTAGTCCTTGAATGAAATATTGAGTTCTTTGCAAGATGAATGGCACTTTAGCTAGCACTGTATAACATGCCCATATCATGCTCCTTACCCAATTCACCCATAAACCTTTGTAACCAAATCATTTCTTTACTAGCCTCTGTAGCAGCAACATACTCTGCTTCTGTTGTTGAAAGTGCAACAACACTTTGGATTTTTGAAACCCAACTGACAGTTGTTCCACCAACAGTAAATACATATCCTGTAGTGCTCCTCCGGTTATCTCTGTCACTTGCCATATCTGCATCAACATATCTCTGTAGAGAAATGTTTGAACAACCAAAGCATAATGCTTGATTTGTGGTACCTTTCAAATATCTGAGAATCCATTTCACTGCCATCCAATGTTCCTTTCCTGGATTGTTCATGTACCTACTTACAATTCCCACTGCATGTGAAATATCAGGCCTTGTGTAGACCATTGCATACATTAAGCTTCCAACTTCTGATGCATATGGAACTTTAGACATATAATCCATGTCTTCTTGGGTCTTTGGGCACATTTCCTTACTAAGTTTTAAATGGCTAGCAAACGATGTACTAACTGGTTTTGCATTGTGCATATTAAATCTTTTCAACACCTTTTGTGTGTACTCATTCTGAGACAATGTTAATTTACAATTTTCCCTGTCTCTAATTATTCTCATACCAAGGATTTGTTTTGCAGCTCCCAAATCATTCATTGCAAATGAATTTGCCAATTTTCTTTTGAGCACATTTATTTCCTGCATGTTAGACCCTGCAACAAGCATGTCATCTACATACAATAACAATATAATATAGTTGCCATCATTTTTCTTTTTCATATAAACACAATGATCAGAGTGACATCTAGTATAACCTTGTTCAAACATAAACTTGTCAAATTTTAGACACCACTGCCTTGAAGCTTTTTTCAAGCCATACAAGCTCTTCTTCAACCTGCACACTAGTTTCTCCTTCCCTTTCACTTCATATCCTTGTGGCTGCTACATATATATCTCTTCCTCCATATCCCCATGGAGAAAGGATGTCTTTACATCTAACTAATCAAGATGCAAATCTTCAACTGCTACTAGAATTAAAATAGTTCTAATTGAAGTCATTTTAACAATAGGAGAAAATATTTCATCAAAATCAATACCTTTCTTCTGTGCAAACCCCTTCACCACAAGTCTAGCTTTGTACCTCTGTTTTCCTCCATCTTCTTCCTTCAACCTATAAACCCATTTATTCTTCAATGTAGTTTTTCCTGCATGCAACCTGACTAAGTCCCGAGTTTGGTTATGCATTAAGGAGTCCATCTCTTCTTCCATGGCTACCTCCCACTTCTTCCTCCTTTCAACCTACATTTCTTTTTCATAACATTCGGGTTCACCAGAATCAATCAACAATAAATAATATAATGAAGGAGATTATCGTTCAGGGGGTCTACTTATTCTAGTAGATCTTCTAACACCACTTTCAGGTGTTTGGGGTGCCTGTTGCTGTTGTGGTGGTTGTTGTTGTTGTGGTTGTTGATTATTATTATTTTCAGGCACCTTTACTTTTTCAGTGATTTCATCAAGAACTGCGTATTCCTTGTTTTCTTTTTCCTGCAACGAATTCCTAAACAAGACCTTTTCATTGAATATTACATCTATGCTCCTAATGATTTTTTGATTTTCGTAATCATATAAGCGATAACCAAAATCATTAACACCATATCCAATAAAGGTACATTTCTTTGACTTTACCTCAAGCTTTGTTCTATTTTCTTTATCAATATGGACAAAGGCCTTAGAACCAAAAGGCTTTAAAAAAGAGTAGTTTACCTTTTTACTTGTCCATGCTTCCTCTGGAACACCACTATCCAAGGAACTCGAAGGCCCTCTATTTATTAGATAAATAATAGTATCTACAGCATCTGCCCAAAACTGTAAAGGCAATCCTGCATGCAATCTCATGCACCTTGCACGCTCCATGATTGTTCTGTTCATCCTTTCCGACACACCATTTTCTTGTGGTGTTCTTGGAACTATCTTCTCTCTGCGAATTCCATGCTTTGAACAGTACCTATCAAACTTTTGAATCAGTTACCGGAGAATCCACAGTATGAACATTTTTATGCCAACGTTTCAAATCCCAACTGGGATCCATCATCAGGACTTAAGAATGATGATAAAAGAAGAGCTGCTTAGAAGGACATAAATAATAATGAGGATAATAAATTATTAGGATCAGCAGAATGTCGGTTGAATATTTATTTTTATTTTTAATTTATTTATTAATTAATTATTCATTCAATTATTTATTTTTATTATTAATAAATTATTTTTATTTTATTGATGAGTTCTATATATTAATTTTTTACAGGTGAGAGAATATATTAATTTAAAATTCAAAACCTAAAAGGTAATAATGATTAAATATTTAATATATGTTAATATAATAATTTTTATTTTTATTTTATTTATTTATTTATGATTTTTGTGGAGAAATGTTTATTTATTTTTATTTCTATATATATTAGTATTTAAATAATAGAGAAATAAGTAAATTGTATTAATATTTAAAAGTTCTTTGATTTAAAATATTAATATTAATAATACTTAATATATTAATTAATTGCTATAAATTAATTAATATATTAAATTAATTAATATTAATAAAAGTTAATAAATCAATACTAATAATGTTAATAGATATTGATAGGGTTAAAATATCAATAATACCTAATTAATAAAGTTAATAAATATTAATACTTAATTAATAATCATTTGATAATGAATTAACAGTAATTAACATTAATAATAATTAATATATTAATTAATTGTTACAAAAGATACAAACCACAGATCTTTTAAATCCAGAATCTTGTCCCTATACGGAGGGGAAGCTTGGAGTGAAATCCTTTTACTCGAAAGATTTAGAGTGAGGATAGCAAGAAGAGCTGCGGATCTTCATTTTATTAAAAATTGTCGGGACAATAATCTCATTCCTCCATTTGAGTTAGCTTTCATCCATCAGTTAAAAAGCTTCTTCTAAGAGCTCATAGAAGTTGGCTTAAGCCCCTAGCGGACTTGTGCCAGTTGACCAAGTGACAGCTGCGGCAAGAGCTAGTACTTGTGCATACAGCACAGTCGCTTCCAAGTTTGTTACGAACTACCGGGTTGATAAAAGTAAAAAAGGGAGTCCCAAGAGTTGCAGCATTATTGCTGCAATACTGGAGCCCACCAGAGGACCCAGTCACCAACTTGAAAATTATCCATCTTCGCTTTTTTGTCAAAGACTTCCTTGATCTTATTTTGATGCATTGTTGACTTCTCAATCAGTTGTTCCCTGATCTGCTAGACTTCAACCAAGTCACTCATCCTCCTTGCCATGTCATCTCCTTCATTCATCTCCTCTTGCAAGAAATTGGCTACAGGGAGGGTAAATTAGATAGGAAAAATAGCTTCAATACCATACACCAGCTTGAATGGAGAGTTCCCTATGGATTTCTTAGTGGTAACCCTGTCAGCCCACAGTGAAAACTTCAACTTGGAATCCTAGCTCCTCTTGTTGTCTTCCAGCAGTTTTTTTATTATTCTTACCAGGATCTTATTTGATGATTCTGCCAAGCCATTTCCTTGAGGATAGTATGAGGTAGAATGCACCAACCAAATGCCCATTGATTCACACATGTCCACCAATTCCTTCGCTCTGAAAACTACTGCATTATCAGTGACTAGCTTGGTTGGGCAGCCAAATCTAGTGAAAATATTCTCTGTTAGGAACTCCATGACAACCTGGTGATCAGCCTTCTTAGTGGATATAGCTTCAATCCATTTGGTAAAATAGTCAGTGGCTACTAAAATCCACCTGTGCTGGCCACTGGAATGTGGATTAATCTCCCCTATGAAATCTAAACCCCACTGCTGGAAGGGACCATTGGTGTGTATGGGCTTCAATGGAAGAGATTTCAATTGTTGTCTTCCTGTAAACCTCTGGCATTTGTCACAAGATTTCACAAATGAAAGCACATCGGAGAACATAGCAGGCCAATAATACCCAACCCTTAGGATCTTGTGGGCCACGGTTTTCCAATAATGATGCGCTCCATGTTGGGTTGTGTTATATTCTTTCCACGACTAGCCCACATAGTTAACCGGGGGGTTAGAGGGGGTGCGGAGCCCCCCTTCGTTGCACCGATTGTGTAGCGGGGGGGTGTTAAAGGGGATTTGAGGTGTACCCGTAACCCCACTTTATGGGGTCTGGGGCAGCGCCCCAGAAAATTTTGGTTTTGGACCCTATGTTAGGTTGGGCGGACCCACCTATGTTTTTGTGCATGATTTTCGCACATGTTTTTTGGACACAATGGTTTTCGGTCCATGGTATTGGATGCTTCGGCATGTATAAATTTGTATTATAACATTGAAAGGAACATAATAAAAAATCAAGCTGGTAGTCTCGGTTTTGGGATCTAGGGGAAAATCTCTGTGTATATGTGTTTTATGTGTTATGCTCTTGCATTGTTTATTTTCTATGTTTTAGAATTCGTATGCAGGTAATTTTTGTACGGGGTTAAAACCTACATTTGGTATCAGAGCTGATTTGGCTTCAAGGGGACACCTTTGTTGCTGAGGGGTTTCGCTCAGGCTTGTGGTAGACCCTATTTAGTGGGAGATCTATGAGATCGATTCTGGTGGTGAAAGAAGATGGCGAGCAGTGGAAAGATAGAGATTGAGAAATTTAATGGTCAGAGTTTTGAGTTGTGGAAACTCAAGATGGAGGATCTATTGGTGGATAAAGATCAGTGGATCGCGGTAGATCCAGGTACTAAACCAACGGGAGTGTCCGATGAAGAATGGAAGAAATTGGATCGGAAGGCAAAGAGCACAATACAATTGTGTGTCTTAGATTCAATATTTCTGAATGTATCAGGGGAAGCTACGGTGAAGGCTTTGTGGGACAAGTCAGGGACTTTTTAAGAATCTAAGTCTGTGGTGAATAAATTTTTCCTACTAAAAAAGCTATATAACCTGAGGATGAAAGATGGAAACTCAATGACAGAGCATCTGAATGCATTCAATACTATGGTAAGTCAATTAGCATTTGTTGATATTAAAATTTCAGATGAAGATAAGTGCATTAGTTTGTTGTGTTCTCTACCAGATTCGTGGGATAGTCTGGTTATTGCAATAGCTAGCAATGCAACTACCTTACAGTTTGATGAAATAGTCTCATCTTTGCTGACAAAGGAGATGAGATGGAAAAATATGGAGAGCCAGAATGGTGATGCCTTGTCTATACGAGGATGGTCCCAGAACAGAAACAAAAATAAGTCATCGAGTGGGAGATCTAAATCTAGAGGGAGATCTAAATCTCCAGGAAAACCTCTAAAGGTGGTGTGCTGGAAATGCGAAAAGGAAGGGCACTACAAAAGGAACTGTAAATATAAAGCTCCTGACAAAGGAAAGGGATCTGATGATGCTCCTTCTACAGAGGTGAAAACCACCCCAGATAAAGGTGGGGATGTGTACTTGGCTTCCTCAAGTACACATGTAGATCATGAGGCACGGTTGATTGACTCAGGTGCATCATTTCACTTCACTCCCCATAGAGAGTGGTTCTGCGAGTATGAGAAATACGATGGTGGTGATGTCTTCTTAGGGGATGACAGGAATGCTAGAATCATTGGTCGTAGAAAAGTAAAGTTGAAGTTGCAAGGTGGAAGGGTTAGAACACTTCCGGGTGTTCTGCATATTCCTGAATTGGCCAGATATCTGATTTCTATAAGCAAGTTGGATGATGCATGTGTAAAAACAGTGTTCGAGAAGGATACCTACAAGATGGTTTGGGGAGCATTGGTATTGATGTAGGGAGTTTGGACTAGAACTCTGTATAAGCTGCAAGGTAGCACTATTGTTGATGGGTGCAACAGTTCTGTGGTTCCTGAAAGTGGAGCAGAAAATCTAGTGGTCTCTGGAGAGAAGACCATGTTGTGGCATCAAAGGCTTGGACATATTGGAGAGAAGGGCCTTCAAATACTTCATGATAAGGGTATGGTAGAAGGTATAATTAATAGCTCTCTAGGCTTTGATTTCTATGAAAATTGTGTATATGGGAAGCAGAATCAGGTGACTTTCCCCTCTAGTGGTAAGAGGGCGAAACAAATATTAGAGCTTATGCACAGTGATGTGTTTGGACCTATGAAGGTTCCATCACTAGGTAATTCTGTGTACTATGTATCATTTATAGATTACTTCTCAAGGAATACATGGATATATTTCCTTAAGAATAAATCTGAAGTCTTTGACAGGTTTAAAGAATTTAAGGCTCTGGTGGAAAACCAGACAGAGAAGAAGATAAAGGTGCTGAGGACAGATAATGGTGGAGAGTTTTGCAGCAAGGAATTTGAAGAATTATGTAAGAAGTGTGGTATATCATGACAGAGGACTACTCCATATACACCTCATAAAAATGGAGTTGTACAAAGAATGAATAAGACGTTGATGGAAAGGGCAAGAAGCATGCTCAGTGGTGCCGGGTTAGGATAGGAATTCTGGGTAGAGGCAGTGGATACTGCATGGTACCTGGTCAACAGGTCACCTTCATCAACGTTGGAGGATAAGACTCCACAAGAGGTATGGATTGGTAAGAAGGTAAGAAACCCTCTCTTTCACATCTGAGGATATTTGGATATGATGCATATGTGCATGTTCCAAAGGAGAAATGAACCAAGTTGGATAGTAAATCTGAAAAGTGCATCTTTTTTGGGTACAAGGATGGTTTAAAGGGTTATAAGCTTTGGAACCCAGTCATAAGGAAGGTTGTGTACAGACAAGATGAGGTGTTCAGAGAGGTGAAAGATGTCATTAAACATGAAGTCCAACCAAAGGAACCTGAGAAGATAGAGTTTGAGCTAAAGGAGGAAGAATCAGACTCTATAGTAGAGGAGGAATCAGAAGATGAAGAGCCACAAACTCCGGCTATGAGAAGATCAGTTCGAGAAAGAAGGCAGCCAGAAAGGTATAGTCCATCTGATCCCTATTCAAATTTTGCTTTGTCTGTTACTGATGATGATCCCAAAACTATGAAGGAAGCAGTGGATTCAGAGGATGGAAAACTCTGGAAAGAGGCCATGGTTGATGAAATGGCATCTTTGCACAAAAATGAGGCTTGGGATCTAGTGGAGTTGTCGGCTAGAAGGAAACCCATTGGCAGCAAATGGGTGTTTAAAAAAAAGGCAAATGTAGAAGGAAAAGTGGAGAAATACAAAGCTCGGTTGGTGGCAAAAGGTTATTCCTAGGTGCTGGGAATTAATTTTGGTGATATTTTTTCTCCTGTTGCCAAGGTAACTTCTATTAGATTACTTTTATCTGTTGTTGTTGTTTTTGATTTTGAGGTAGAATAAATGGATGTGAAGACAACATTTCTTCACGAGGATCTGGAAGAGGAAATCTACATGAAGCAACCTGAAGACTTTGTGGTGAAGGGTAAGAAAGAACTGGTATGCAAGTTAAAGAAGTATTTGTATGGGTTAAAACAGTCACCAATGATGTGGTATCATAAATTTGATACATTTATACGGGGACTTGGCTTCACCAGAAGCAAACCAGATCAATATGTGTATTTAAATTACTTGGTGACCATGTTATTTATCTGGTCTTGTATGTGGATGATATGTTGCTGGTTGGAAATGACAAAGAAATTATCTAGGATTTGAAGACCCAATTGTCCTCCAAATTCGACATGAAATATCTTGGTGCTGCAAACTATATTTTGGGCATGGAAACTAAAAGAGATCAGGCAAAGAGGAAGCTCTAGTTAAACCAGAGGAAGTATGTTGAGACAATACTATAGAGGTTTAATATGCAGGATAGTAAACCGGTGAAGGTTCCTATTCCTGTAGGTGTGAGGTTTTCTGCTGAACAGTGTCCCAAGACACAAGAAGAGGAAGAGGACAAGTCCCGTGTTCCATATGCAAGTGCAGTCGGTAGCCTGATGTATGAAATGGTTTGTACTAGACCAGACATTGCACATGCAGTGGGAGTATTGAGCAGGTTTATGTCAAAACCAGGAAAGGAGCATTGGACAATAGTGAAGCGGGTTTTTAGGTATTTGCGTGGCACTAGTGATTATGGTTTATGCTACCAAGGAAGACCAGGATTGGACAAAATGTTGGATATTCGTGGCTTTGTTGATGCAGACTGGACTGGAGATCTGGATTAGAGAAGATCTACAAGTGGGTATGTGTTTAACCTATTTGGAGGTGCCTTCAATTGGATGAGTAAGAAACAATTTGTAGTGGCACTATCAACTATAGAGGCAAAATACATGGCAGCCACTCATGCAAGCAAGGAAGCAATTTGGTTGCAGAGATTGTGTTCAAGTATGGGGTTAGTATAGAAAGCTATAAGGATAGACTGTGACACCCAAAGTGCAATTTTCTTGCAAAGAACCTCACATATCATTCAAAGACAAAGCACATTGATGTTCAGTATCACTTTGTGAGGGATATGAGAGAAGACAAAATTGTGTTGCTGGTAAAGGTGGACACTTTGAAGAATACTGCAGATGAATTGACAAAATTTGTGAGCTCTGAGAAGTTCTCTTGGTGTAAAGAAACAATGGGAGTTTCAGGGCTGGAAAAATGAAGAAAACAACAAGTGGTAGAATGTTGGGTTGTGTTATATTCTTTCCATGACTAGCCCATGTAGTTAACTGGGGGGTTAGAGGGGGGGCAAAGCCCCCCTTCGTTGCACCAATTGTGTAACAGGGGGGGTCACAGCGAGTTTGAGGTGTACCTGTAACCCCACTTTATGGGGTCTGGGGCAGTGCCCCAGGAAATTTTGGTTTTGGACCCTATGTTAGGTTGGGCAGACCCACCTATGTTTTTATGCATGATTTTCGCACATGTTTTTTGGACGCGATGGTTTTCAGTCCATGGTATTGGACGTGATGGTTTTCGGTCCATGGTATTGGATGCTTCGACATGTATAAATATGTATTATAACATTGAAAGGAACATAATAAAAAATCAAGCTGGTAGTCTCGGTTTTGGGATCCAGGGGAAAATCTTTGTGTATATGTGTTTTATGTGTTATGCTCTCGCATTGTTTATTTTCTGTGTTTTAGAATTCATATGCAGGTAATTTCTGTACAAGGTTAAAACCTACACTCCACAGATGCCAGAATGAAAATGGTGCATAACTTCCACAGATTTCTCTTTATCTAGACATCTCAAGAGGATTCCAGATGGGTCCTGTTAACAACCAGGTTGTTCCCTTTGACTCTAAGGGAATACGGCTGGGGTAACCACTAACCAATCTTTGGATTACAACTTCTAGCCAAGCTGCAATCAGAGAGGGCTCTCTCTTTATGATCTAACTTTGTTTTTTGAATGATCTTAGGCTAGCTATGAGTTCAGTTTTGTTTTAAGGCTTTAGTTGGGTGATAATTTCAGTCTAGGTTCTTATGCAATTTCCAAAGTGTTCTAGTCCATTGGGCTATGGAGTCAGTAGTCCTTAGGTATTTGGTGTGCTGCTTTGATACTGTAGTGATGCTACAGAGCCAGATTAGTGTCTGAGAAAGAACGTTTATATTTAGTGACTGAGTGGAGTATATCCAGTTAATGCAAGGCAATGAAGAATCTTGCAGTGAATTGCTGAAGAAACACAAAGGGAATACTATCCTAGAAGCAATTAAGAATTTCTAGGCAATATTCATACGTATCGAATCAATATAGACATGAGCAGTTAAGAATTCATGTGCATAGTAATCCCGAAGACAAAACATTCATAGCAGTAAATTTTGAGTGCAAGGTGTAGTAAAACAAATCTTGTACTATTCTTTTCCTTTACTGCTAGCTTAGTGTAACATGATTATGATCTGACAAACATAAGAAAACAGGAACAAAGTTTGAAGAAAAAACTTGTTATTTCATCAGACAGCATAGGAATTCTGCATCAACACATGGAGCATCCTCCAGACATCAAATATTTTAGGAAATCATTGAGCTCATCCAGCCCTTTGTATTAGATCAATCTGAAAGTGTACAATACAAGTGTTCTTATAGAGAAAAATACCAACCCCTTATGAGTTACTCAGGGGAGTTTATATACAAAATTTACATCAAAAATATCAACGAATGAGTTAATATCTCATTTATGATATGCTAATCTCCGGAATGCAGTAGCTGAAGGAGTGAATGCAGCCGTAATTCCTTAATGCTTCAGCTGTCAAATAGTCAGAAGATATTTGGACTTTATGGCTGTTAGAGTCGGTTGGAGATGCGATGTTCAAAACTTGGCTAGATGTCATCGTCTTATGTGATGAGTCACTTTTTAGTTGTTTTTAAATGCTAACCCTTTTCCCCTGTTTGTCTTCTAGTGATCTGGAGCTGGCAGTGACCTGTATGACTGAAGCTACCGTGGCAAAATCTGGAGCATTGCCTGCCACCAATCCTCCTTAGGCATTTGATGTCTCCGAATTTTTATTAAGGTCTCATCGGCCTCTGTATACCGCCAAAAGTTAGGAGGAGTTTCAAACAGATGGTTTGCCTCATTTTCAATGAAGAATAGGCCTTCTAGTTTAGTGTACAAGCTCTATCCTGTTGGTGGCCCTGTTTGCTCAAGAGTACTGCCAGATGTAGTGATTTGATTTTCAATATAAGTGACCATCCCGTTGGTAAATTGATCTCTGGTGATCAATCTCCCTGTGCTGCTTAATAGGCTGGGCAGTCCCCTTGCTTGCAGCATTCCCATTTTAAGTTTATACTCCTCCACCTCAGCCTGTATTTCATAGCATTTTCTCTCCACAGTTTGCACATAATTTCTGAGAGTTAGCACCTTTTTAGCTGTGAGGATGGCCTCTGTTCTGTTGTTGATGCCAATGGCTGCCAGCTCCTCTTTGTCCTGCCCGTTCAAAAAATCTATCAGTCTGTTTGCTTGCTCAGGTCTGTTTCCCAGCACTGTTTTGGCCCTCTGGATTTCTGTCTATGCTTGGCCAATCAAATCCATTTGCTCATGGATTGTCTTGATGGATTTCCATTGTTTGGTGATAGTTTGGCTAATCTTACCCCATAAAATTCTTTTTAAGTCGGCCATGGCACTTTCCAGATTTAGCTCCTTCTCAAGGGCCTTTATTTTGTCCTTTAGGGCCTTTATTTCTCTGGCCTGTTCTGCTACAGTTACTTTTGATTTGTCATACTTGGCATCTAGTTCTGCCAATTTTTCCTTGCCCTTTTTTATCTCATTTGCCTGGAGCTCCATTTCCTTGATGGCATTAGTTAATTCTTCTATGCTTGCACTGGCATCTGGGGCCATTGTTGTTCCTGCTACTTCTGATGTGGGGGCCACTGCTGCCCCTGTAGTTGTTGTTGTTGTTGAAGTTGTTGGAGGAGCTTGGGATGTGGATTCTCCCTGTTTGTCTTGTAGTGCTCCTTCTAGCTCTTTCTCCAATTCCCTGATCCTCTGGTCTTGCTGCATTAGGAGGTCTAGTTGGTCCTCAGCCTGTTTTTCCTTTTGAAGTTCAGCTGTTTGAGGGTGCTCTGTGGGCTGCAGCTTCAACCTCTTCTTCAGTGCATTCAGGTCATCATCTTTCTTCTTCATGAGGGCCTTCACACCCTTTGGATCACTAGGATCGTGTCCAAGATCAATGATGATGTCCTCCAAATATTTTATTCTGTTATCTTTGGCCAGTGAGGACATTCTCTCAAAATCCAACTGTGTGTTGGTATTCTTTAAGGACTCTTTCAGCTCATGGGCCATGGTGGCCTTTTCTACCAAGGTGGCATAGACCATTTCTCTAGCTTTCTTGTGGAGTTCTATTTGGTCCATGGGATGGATGTCTTTGGCCAAGACCTCCACCCTTGTTTTCACAAAATCTGCAGCTGATGTAGGCTGAGATTTTGTAGGCTTGAAATGACTAAATATCATTTTTTCTTCCTTAATGTCATATAGAGACATTAATCTCTCTTGCTGGGCTGGTGTAGCATCTATAAATTGCTTGTATACCTCACCCCTCAGCAGCTCATTCTGAGCCTTTATTTCTTTGAAAGAAGCCTTGGTGCTCTTGGGCTTCTTGGTCTGCTGGGAAGAAGATGACACCTCCAAACCAAGCTGCAGTCCTTGCTCCTGTTGGAATGAGTTGGTCCTAGTGTGCTGGCTTGCTTCCCTGTCTTTCCTTGAACTGTCAAGGAATTCCTCAGTGATGTCTTCAATTTCTGGAGAGTCGGCCCTTTGCCTTTTGGCCTCTGGCTGATGGGAGGATCCACTAATAGGAGTGGACTCTTCTCTGTCTCTTTTAGTACCCCTTTCCTCGTGGGTTGGGGTCTGCAAAATTGGTGTTATTAGTGGCTCAGTTTGTAGAGGAGGAGTTTTCTCTTGCTGCCGTTCTGTTTGCTCCTCCCTCTGCAGCTCATTTTGATGTTCAGTTTGCTGCCCAGTTGAAGGGGCAGCCTTCTCTTTCACTGCTTCCCCTTCAGCACCCATTATTCCTTTTACTTTGTCTAAGCCTAGTGCTGCTGTAGAAGATGCTTGTGTGGCTGGTGCAGTCCTTGAGGTCGAGATCCCTTCTCCTGCTGAATGAGGCCGTTTGAAGGGTACCTGCTGCACAGAGTCTAGGTCAAGAGTCTTTTCTAATTCCTTGACATTCTTTATCATCATTTCTTCTTCAGTTAATTTGTCAACTATAGAATCCTGTAGCCATTCCTGCTGGTTGGCATATTTTTCAATATGGGGATAATTGCAATGTTTAATGCCTATTAGCCTGTATTTCATTCTCCTAGTAGAAATGAAGCCTTCAGGGTCATAAGGGACCCACCGAAAACTGTATGACAGCTGGTATTTGTCTTTGAGGATCTGGTCAGCCTCTTCCCAACCTTCCTTTTTATTCATGATGAAAGGGCCCAGCTGATGTTTGAACTTGAGGTGGGCTTTCTTTTTGGAGCTGTGGAAGTGGGTAAGGTCAAACTGAATCAGCTGCCTATAATATTCAAGGGCAAATATCCTCATAGGCACATATTTTGGGAGCCTGAATGGACAAAGCTCACAGCCATACACTCTGATGACTGTATGATCCTCATATAGGTACCAATCACCTATTTTGGACTTCTTGGAAAGCTGCAAAGCTTTTTGTATTTCAGTTGATATTCTGGGAGGAGGAGCCCTCATCAACAAGCAGGAGACAGGGTATACAAACTGGTCAATAAACTCACAATAGGAATAGGGTGACATTGGGACCAGGTGATAAACAGATGTCCAGAAGATGACAGATCTTCTTTCCCCTCTATAATCCAACTTTTTGATGTATCATGGAAAAACCTGGGACTGATAATACATGAAAAGGTGGTAGATGTAAGAGGAGTACTTGAAGACACCCTTTCTGTCCACTTTGCTGAACTGATCATGAATTTTGTTAGCTATGAACTTAGCAAAGTTAAACTTGCGGGCAGGGGGCTGGCCTGGACTATAAACAGATAAAAAAACCAGCATTGTTCCTTCCACATGCTCACTGGTTCTGTACCCCAGCACATAAGAGATCATATCTAGTAGTAGTCTGCCTGTTTCTGTAAAGGAGACATCCATATAGGGAGGTGGCCCTGCAGGCTGGCACTCAGGTTTCATGAATGTCCTGGTGACATTCTGAATCTCCTCACTAGTCATTTTGGCAGCAGCATCCAGCAGATAATTCATGTAAAAGGGAAATAGCAGCTCAGTCTGGTCAAAGTGGAGCATTTTATTAATGGATTCAGGATTGATGTGAAAGAGGATGCTCCCAGATGGAGACTTAATGGCTCTCTGCTGTACATCATAGTTTTCTGCACATAGGCGCACAATCTGAGGAAAAACATTTACAGAGGGGAGGCAGTAGTATGGTAGGTTTGACTCCCATATCCCATAGGTGTCTTTGCCATTCAAATAGTCTTCTCTCAACTGCCTGAAGGTCTGCATGAAGTCCCTGTTACCCACAAAGTCTTCAATAAGGGAGTCCCTATCAACAAGAGGCAAGGCCTCCAGGTCTTTGTTTGGAGCATTTAAAGGAGTAACATTGAGAGTTGTGGGTGCAGGGGCAGCCATTGTATAATCTGATTGTGAATAATGTGATTGCAGTGGTTTGCAAGGCTCCTCAGAGTTCAGTAATAGCCTCAATGTTGTCAATGCTTGAACTTTTCTTCACAGTGAAAGAGGCCGGCTTGTTTCTGCAGGTTTTAGTAAATTCACAAGGGTTGTGAATTGTTAGGAATGCTTTGCAGAGGGTGTGCAGGATCTATCTTGGTTAATTTGCAGCTGGCCTGTACTCGGCAAAAGGGAACAATGCCGAGCACCTTGAGAACAATTTTATGGTTTTAGGTGCGTGGGTCGACTGTTTCAATGCCGAATTATAATGCAGAGGCAATGTAGGTTACTTTAGTTGACTCTCAGGTAGCAGACAGAGTTGGATTTTAGGATTTTGACAAGTGTTCAATGGTGAATTAGCAGAGAAATGGCATGCATGGGGCAAAACATGAGATTCACGGTGAATATCTGGATAAATGCTTGACAAGCCTGCGGACCGAACCGTGAATGCTTTGTGGTGGTTGATTTGATGAGTTGGCACGGTACAAATTCGAATTTTGCAGCTTGAGGGACAGTCTGGCGCGGAAGCAGCAGCAAGAGCTCATTGTATTTTCGCTTGAAAATGACACAAAACGGCTAATTCGGGCCTTAATAACGGTAATTTTGGCAAAAATGGCTTATTGGCGCTTTTCCGCCAATGACGTCAGCGTGACATCACGGCGGGCCCGGGTGTTATAGACATTTTTGTGCCTCGCAGCATAGAGCATGAAAAGTCAATAATTACAGGGATCCTCAGTCCCTAAACATGTTGTTCTTACCCCTAGAGGAACAAGGTCAGCAAACCACAGCACTTCCCATCAGTTCTCCACCTGAAAACACTCAAAAACAGGCTATTTTTGGATCATGTCAGCTGCTCCACTGAGCATCTGCGCTGGAATGCAACTGCTCCTCCTTGTACCTGCGCTGAAAGTCAAATCTAATGAAGGCTACCTGCGCTGGGCGAGATTGGCCAAGTGGCACAGTCATTCTGCAAGGTGTCAACTACCCAGGAAGCTTCCAAACTGACACTTGGTTCAAGGGATTCGCCCTATGATGAGTAAGAAGGTCTTGATCTCCAAGTGGAAGCAAGATTCTCCAAGTGGACTCAAGAACTGAAGATTAACTAAAGTGGGAGAGGACACTAGTCAGCTTTATGCCAGCCTCAAGCTGACTCATCCTTTCTCCAAATCTCCTATATATAGAGCTCTTCTATGAGGTCTAAGGAGGCTGGAATTTTGTGCAAAGCAAGGAAGTGCTATTGGTTTACAGTTAGAGCTATTGGGTGATTGCTTTTATAGAGGTGAAGAGGAGATTTCTTGCTGCTGGGGAGGTGCTGCTGGATTGGAGCCATTGATGGTTGTAACCTTCTCAAAACCCTTTTACTTCTATCAATAAAGCTTTGAATGTTCTCCTATATACTTGTATTGCATTGATGTGTTGTATTTACTTGTATATCTGATTCACTCTAATCCATGCATCAGTTATGAGTACATGTTTCTTGTAGTTTCCCTCTCTTGTTTGTGCAGGATCTGTGTGTAGCTGGGCCGGCAAAGGGAGCAAGGAGCTGGGAACAAGAGACAAAGAGAGAGGACAGGATCGAAAAAAGCGAAAGACACCGGTTGGTCAATCTTTTCTTCCTTCTCTGTACTTTCATAAAGGAAAATATCAAAGCTTTACTTTCAGTTGTTGCTAAGGACTGTCACCCTTAGAGTAGGGATAGGGTCATCCGAGTCAGATACTTTTCCCCACAACAAACTGGCGACTCCGCTGGGGAGCCTAGTATCTTGTTGGTGTTTGTAGTATCTTTGCTATTCATTTCCTGAACCAAAGAGTACCAAATCGAAAAGCTTTTGACTATATCAAAAGCGAAGTAGAGGGACTGCTACTCTTGCTCATTTACTGAGCAGATTCATGATTTGAAGAGTTGATCTACAAAAGACTCTTGTACTCTTTGTGATAGCTTTTCATCCTCTTGATCATCCCTTAGCTTGTACTTGACCTATAGCTTTTTATTTCAGCAAAAACAGTGCATTTTTGAGCTTTTTATGACCCGGAAATCTTTGTAAACGCAACTCTCGTGTCTCAGTGCAGGTTGTCCACAGGCAGTCTGCATTCCAGCGCAGGTACTCCCTTCGGGAACTGCGCTGAGAGTCAATTTGACAGACCAGAGCCTGCGCTGATCCAGTTAGGCTATGTCCTCCTGAGGTTTCCCACTGTGTCTTAGCCCTGTTTTCGTTGTTATTTTGCTGCTGATTGCTTGTCATTGTACTTACTGTAAACCAACTTTCCTTGACATTATTCCGCCTCAGTTGTGTGATGAAACTGTGATTGTTCTTTCAGTATTTCTTGCTTCAGTTACAGTTTCCCATTGTGAAAAGCGAACCAGTATAGCTGTGGCCTCTTAGATCCTGAACTGTAAAAGTGTCTTTGTGATCTTAAGAGCTAGTTTTATTACTGTTCATGGCTGTTTGAGTTTGTTTGTTTTTCATTTTATAGTTTGAATCTATACATTTCCAGTGTCTAAACAAGTCGATCTTAAGGTGTCTTTTGATTTTGGAAAAGCTTGTTTATTTTCGCTTGAAATTAGATTCGAAGTTATACAACAGTTTCCTTTCTGTCTTACATCAACATTAAGGAAAAAGAAAAGAAATATCTGCATTGTGCATTTTGCATTTGACTGTGTGCTTGAAGATTTAGGAAAATTTGCATTTTAGAGTGTGTTCTATGATCTGTGCGAAAAGTTGTGTCTTTCTTTTCCCTCAGTAGATTAAGGTTTTCAAAGTTGAAAGATTGAAAAGTTGTGCTTCTCATCTTAGATTGCATTTAGGAAGTTGTATATATACATCTCGTGGTGATCCTTAAAGGCAAACTGCTAAGCAAGATCAACATTAAAATAAACCCAATTTACATAACAACGCTTTGTAACATAACGCAAACAATAGAGGTCTAGGTAGAGACGTGTTCCGGCGTCGTTAAAAGTAGTGACTGTCGATCTCTACGAAGGTGCGTGATTCCTCCTGAGAGTCGGTGGCACTAATACGGACTTGTGCTCCCACGTACCGTCGCGTATATATTGGGAGACCCCTATAGGCAATCATCCTTTATCCATAGGAAGCCGTGTCGACCGCCCTACTGATCGCGATGCAGTGAACACAGCATTCACAAAGATCGACCACTCGTACCGTAAAACGTATTCTGTGGTTTCGCGAAAGGTTTGGCACACCCTCTACCTAGATCTCCAGAGCAGTTTCTTTTGGCCTTTTTCAAACTCTATAACTGAAAAAGTCCAACCGAGCATTTGTCACTTCGGGCTCGTTAAAACATCGAAGGCGACTAGAGTCATCTTTAGCTTTTTCTCGACTCTTAAAACATGAAAAAGCAAGTTTGTGTCTGAAAGCGTCGTTAATAAAATTTATTTTAAGCGGAACAAAATCACCTGTTATTCCCACGTTGATCTTTCAGTTGAAAAGTATGGAGCCCACCAACCAAGGAAGTAACCTTGGCGGAAGTCCAAATCCCTTCTCCTCTTGGGGAGATGTTGGTGCGCCTCATATGGCAACATTGTCACTTCCAGGATTGACAATTGGCCTACCTGTATGGCTCTTTTCGACTAATGTAGTCCAGATCGCCACTAATCCTGAGCAGTCGAATCAACAGTCAGATCAGTCTAGAGCTACCCACCAGCCTTCCACTTCTTACAATTCTTCCTCTGATCCTTCATTTTCACAAGGTAGAGCCGGCAAAAGTCAGCCTCCTAAGGAGAAGAAGGAAAAGAAGAAGAGAGAAAAGAAGCAGAAGGGGCCTATGGCGAAGGCGACTGGGGGCAAGCAAAAGACAGCTGACAAAAACCCACACACTGCACCGACCGGGCCTAAATCGCCATGTGTCATTTGCAAAGGGACCCACTTCCATCGTGATTGCCCTTGTATTCCCCGGATACTAAGGGACTGGTCCCCCAGGTTGCACAATCCGGTAGCATCAACCTCTGGTAGTCATGTTGATTGCAGTCCATCAACTAGCGAGAGTGAAGGACGAAAAGGGAGACCAAGATCACCCTGTATGTTGTGTGAAGGCGATCACGCCATTCACCGATGTCCATTCTTAGATGAGGCGAAGAGAGTTTTGGAAGATCGTCCAGTATCACCGTTACGACTTCCTCCTGGATACCAAAAACTCGTGCCTAATCCCTCGATAGTTGAAAATCCAGCTGGCCCGCTCAAGTGGTCAGCTGAAGCGTCAGTCACTGAAAATGAACCTACTGAATCCAGACCGGACGAAAGTCCAAAGGTCGATATGGCAGTTGACCCGGTTCTACCTTCAGAAGTTTCATCTTCAAATGACACCGTCGCCGAAGAGTCATCTTCATGCGACACCCTCACTGAAGAGAATAAGGATGACACCATCCAGGTTCTTTTCATCAGCACCGACTCTGATGAGCGTCAGGGCAATGCGCCCATTCCTTTATCGCAGGAAGGAACATCATCAGGGTCATACCCGGCCGTATATTCGGTCCCACCACCAAGCAACCTGGTTGTATCCTTTGATTGGAATCAACTAGGCAGACCCCGGTTACCAGCCAGTGTACCATTCAGAATCATTGTCCAGATCTATAGAATGATCATGGCTGGTACTATCATTGATGAAGGGGCGTCTGTGAGTATCCTTTCCTCTGTTGCTTGGAAAGCACTGGGTTCCCCGACGCTTTTACCTGAGTTAAGAAATCTCTCAGGTTTTGATAAAGGAACCAGTCGACCATTAGGAATCCTCCCCAATGTGCCTGTTACATTGAAAGGGAAGACCGTTAATTTGAACGTGATGGTCGTCCAAGGACCCTTGGATTATAACCTACTCCTTGGACGTGACTATATTTATTGCATGGGAGCGATAGTCTCCTCACTCTTTAGAGTAATGTGTTTTCCACACGAAGGAAGGGTGGTCAAACTCGTAGACCAACTTTCGTTTCCGGGATCTCGCATCGCAAATAGTCAAATACCATTCCTAAATGGTCTGTTCACTCAAGATTCGCCTCCACCCCCGGTCCTCCTTCCCGATGAATGCGAGTGATTCGGAGAGAAAGACTGGAACCCAGGGGGCATGCAACCTGGTCTGCTTCAGGCAGAAGAAACCCTGGGTGTAAGGTAGAATTTCCACAGAAGAATGGACTAGTCCGTACCCCGTCCGGCGGTGGAAGAGGGGTTGTTCTAGAATAATATTCTTTTGTCAAAGTTATGTGAGTGAGATAATCAGCTTCTCGCTCCCCTTGTCTAAATAATCAGGATACCGAGGAAGGGGACCATTTGCGGTAGCAAGTAGTAACCATCTTTGAAGACAAGCCTCACCCATTAAAACATATGTTTTGAAGGATAAGTAGGGGCAGCCTCCAAAGAAAGAGATTCTATTGCTGCAACAGGTGGTCGCCATCTTTAGTAACCTGATAATAGACATCGCCGAAGAAAGAGATTGATTTGCGGCAGTAAATAGAACCCTCTTCGGATAATAAGAAAGAGGCAAGCCTCCCTCAATAATACCAATGTTTTGTCTTTGAGTAGTGTTCTTCTCTTGTCACAAATAGCTGTTCGTTAAAAGTTGGGCCGACGGGAAGCCTGAGTACCGCATAAGACCCCCTAAAATAACGAGAAGAATAGTATCGTTAGCATTAGATTGGCAAGATGACAAGTAGCTGTGAACACCCAAAGAGAAGCAGAAGTAGGGGAGAGGAGGGGCAGCCTCGAAATTCTGTCCTATGCCTGGGGGCATGCAAACTTTTGGAATGTAAGCAAGGGACGACTATTTATTTTTTTAAATTTTTAGGTCCTCCCTTTAAACCCGTAGGTCTAACCCTTTAAACTCGTAGGATTAGCCGTTTCCGACCTTACATGAAGAAAGCCTATGGGGCAAAGGTAAAAACTTGCCAAAATTGGAGCATAGCTTCGTGAGGTAAAGCTCCTTAAAAAATAGCTATCTCACAGGAGGCGTTCTTATGACTAGTATATCGAGCAGTTTTAGCACATAGTTCATGCTCGTTAAAAAATAAACGCAAGACCCGAGCAGTTTTAGCGCGTAGTTCATGCTCGTTAAAAAATAAACATAAGTTTATGAGCAGGCTTCCCTTCAGAGTTCAAGCTCATTCAGAAAAAATGAACCGGTAAATAACCTTTTGAGATCGTAAATTCATCAGCCATAAAAGCCTTGGTCGTGTTTGTGCACCGTCACCTCCACTGTTCATTTGGCCGATCGTTCACCTCCATTTGTGTGTTTACCTCTTTTGAGAAACAGCTGCGAAGAGTGATTTCACCTAGCCATCCTTGTGACACTGCCGTGATTGGAAAATTCCAACCTGTACCTGGAATCAGTTGCTATCCTTGTTTATCACTCGTTCCTCAAAAGACGAGTCTTCTTTGAGCTCTTTTCACTGACTCGTAAAATATGAAAAGTTTGCCGAGTTTTGGCCTTCCAGCTCGTTAAACGACCGGAACGCTATCCCTCCTCTAGATTTTAATCTTTTTGGACCTGAGGGATTATTGCACAAAAAGATCGAGCGCTTGTTTTGTTCGGCTCGTTAAAGCAATCGAAAACTCATCCCTTCTGTATTGTTTTATACTTTTTCGGACTTAAGGGATTAGATGACGAAAAAGGAATTATGGAGTTAACTTTCTGTACCTTTTCAGACTCTCTAAAAATGAAAAGGACCGAGTTTTCTTTGTCGTTAGACTCGTTAAAATGATTAAATAGCGACAAACTTGTCTTTAGACGAGAACGAGTTTCCCTATCGCTAAGCTCGTTAAATCATAGCGATGGGCTTGCCCGAAGGGCAGGTTATAGAACAAGCATATGTTATCCTCCTCAAGCTTGACAAAAATAAAGAGGTACTGGTCAGAAATGACTGGGGAAAAATTGGGAGAACATCAAAGCTTAATGGTAGCAAGTCGCTCTTGAACATGACACTTTTCCTCCGTTCCACATCGGGTTGGGTTGTTTCATTCACCGGTCTCATCACCATGGCCTTCGCCAAACCATCCACATTTTGGGGTAATGCTACCGATCCATCGCATCAGTGTCGTTATATGTTCAAGAGAGGTCATTCTGAAAGTGTCAACCGTGTCCCATCCACTGCCATACATTATCCTTCATCCATTCATGATCGCCACCCTGAATCATATATCACAGTTTGTTTTCACCTCCACTAAAATCATTAGCTCCGTTCCGTGTCATTGATGTGGGATTCATTAAGGCCCTCCTTTGACGGATCGCTTCTTGTCAACTTCAGCTCATTATCCAAGAAGTTGATCTAGGAACAACCCCATCAGTACTTTGAAGCTTGCATGCCTCAATGGCAAGTTTCTCACTTCCGGCGACAGGTATACATCAATGACCTTCGACCAGAAGATTTTGCGTGGCGTTCGACGCCAAGTCCTTTATTCACGCCACGTGAATTGTACTGCAGTACCTTGAGGGTCATTATCATTATCGGTGATTCCTCTCGCGCTTGTTAACGGTTTTCATTATTGGCCGGTAATCAAGCGATGTCTTTCCATGTTCGACTTCAGCGCAATTCTCACATGGATCGACTTGTACTTAGAGTGAAGATCGAAAGAGTTTGAAGACCCCGGATCTAGTTTCATCCATCCGGGCTGCGATACATATTCAGGAAATATAAAAGCATTTGTCATGTACATCATTGCAGCAGATGATCATCCTACTCAAAGGATGATAATTTCAGCAGAGAATTATCAGTCTACCATCAGATGATCCTCTGTTCTATGTACCAAAATGTATTTATAAAGCTGAGCATGGGAATGCCCACCTCAGCTAGATCATGAAAACAGAATGAAAAATAATGTATTGTATTGTATTGTATTACAGGGCACCTCTCAGCACTGGAATGAACTTCGGACCCTCTAGATAAAGCATTTCACCCGATAAACGGCCTCATACTTTAGGGGGCAACTGTTATAGACATTTTTGTGCCTCGCAGCATAGAGCATGAAATGTCAATAATTACAGGGATCCTCAGTCCCTAAACATGTTGTTCTTACCCCTAGAGGAACAAGGTCAGCGAACCACAGCACTTCCCATCAGTTCTCCACCTGAAAACACTCAAAAACAGGCTATTTTTGGATCATGTCAGCTGCTCCACTGAGCATCTGCGCTGGAATGCAACTGCTCCTCCTTGTACCTGCGCTGAAAGTCAAATCTAATGAAGGCTACCTGCGCTGGGCGAGATTGGCCAAGTGGCACAGTCATTCTGCAAGGTGTCAACTGCCCAGGAAGCTTCCAAACTGACACTTGGTTCAAGGGATTCGCCCTATGATGAGTAAGAAGGTCTTGATCTCCAAGTGGAAGCAAGATTCTCCAAGTGGACTCAAGAACTGAAGATTAACTAAAGTGGGAGAGGACACTAGTCAGCTTTATGCCAGCCTCAAGCTGACTCATCCTTTCTCCAAATCTCCTATATATAGAGCTCTTCTATGAGGTCTAAGGAGGCTGGAATTTTGTGCAAAGCAAGGAAGTGCTGTTGGTTTACAGTTAGAGCTATTGGGTGACTGCTTTTATAGAGGTGAAGAGGAGATTTCTTGCTGCTGGGGAGGTGCTGCTGGATTGGAGCCATTGATGGTTGTAACCTTCTCAGAACCCTTTTACTTCTATCAATAAAGCTTTGAATGTTCTCCTATATACTTGTATTGCATTGATGTGTTGTATTTACTTGTAGATCTGATTCACTCTAATCCATGCATCAGTTATGAGTACATGTTTCTTGTAGTTTCCCTCTCTTGTTTGTGCAGGATCTGTGTGTAGCTGGGCCGGCAAAGGGAGCAAGGAGCTGGGAACAAGAGACAAAGAGAGAGGACAAGATCGACAAAAGCGAAAGACACCGGTTGGTCAATCTTTTCTTCCTTCTCTGTACTTTCATAAAGGAAAATATCAAAGCTTTACTTTCAGTTGTTGCTAAGGACTGTCACCCTTAGAGTAGGGATAGGGTCATCCGAGTCGGATACTTTTCCCCACAACACCGGGTACGGAGGTGACGCGGATGGTGAGGTGGAGGCCATCGTGGCTGGACATGTCAGCGGGCAGATGCGGTGGCAGGGCTACGTGGAGGGCCACGCGGCGCGGGAGTGGACGGCATGTGTGACGTCATAATGACGTGGGTGATGGCGTGTGGGAGGGGCGGTATCGGGATGGTGGTAAGCGGGTTCCCCGCACCGCCTTTGCTGATGAGTGGTATTGGGAGGGGGGGCTCCGAACAACCCCGGCGTTTGACACGCGTCCAGGGTACGGAGCGGGAAACCACTTTCCCCGGACGCTAAAGGTCGGCAGATCCGGGCCCAAGAATACCCGCCCACCGTTAGATCATGGGTGGCGGAAGATCAACGGCTGGCGGGCCCTCCGACGGATCGTGCAGGTTTGGGGGCCCCGCCGGCCTTAATTAAATATTCAATTAAATATTTACAGCGGAAAACTATAGGAAAGGGGGTTTTCTGTTTTTTTGGGATTTTCTTGGGTTTTTTAAGGGTTTTATAAGGAAAAGAGGTTTAGGAGTGGGTTTAGCAGGGGAAAAAGGTTTTTAGTGGCGCTTTTGAGCAGAGGGGAGGTGAAGGCTTAGGGGAAAGGTTGTTGCTCCTAACCAGAGGTTAGAGCAGCCCCAAGACAGGGTTGACCACAGCCCCTGGTGGACTGGAGTCTCCCTAAACAACTTATTGGCTATAATGCCAAAGGGGGGATATGTATATAATGCTGGGATTTAGACACCATGGTGTTATAATAGTAGGGAAAGGGGGACATAGGGGATTTAGATAGTAGAGTTAAGGGTTAATATGGGGGAAAATGTGAATGAAGGGGAAAATCACTAAGTTTATTTTGAGACTTACTTAGTTTAAGGAGTAGATCAAAATGAAGAGATTTTTACACAAGAAATGTGGCTTTTAAAGGGACAAGAACCACCATAATACCTCAGATTTATCATCAATCTCCATGGATGAAGGGATGTTAGTAATAAAAGTGGAAGGGGAAATTGGGGAGTTAGACATGCTCCTTTGCCTTGCTTTTCTTATCTTTGACCAGCAAGATTCAATCTGAAATGAATACCACTTCTGCAACCCCATCTACTTACCCAGCTACTTTGTCTAGCATTTTTTGTTTCTTCTTGGAGGGTGCACTTGGGCTTGCAGACCCTTACTTGCCTTTTCTGTTCTTTGGCTTTTCTTTTGTTTTTCTATCTACTTCTACCCTTATTTCTCCCAAGGTCCCAGATTAAGCTGTTGGGAGCCTTTTCTTCTCTACCTGAACTACCTGTCTGCCAAGATTAAACAGTTTGGACAGACTTCTTTCTCTATTCTACAACTGAAAATTTAAAACATGACATGATCCAGATTAGACTGTTGGACCATCCATCAAAATTTGAGTCCATACCAAGCTATAAGCACAGATTGTATTCTTATGGAAATATGTGATCTTTGCATCATCAAAGCAGAGCATATTTGGAATTTTTCAGTGCCAATCATGAAATATGAAACCTATTGGTATAGGTAACTAACAGTGGCTCCACATGGGGATGGTGTTTCATTTGAAAGACCAAGAACAACAGGTCAGATTGCCTTGCTCCTTGCCTGCTCTTGCCAATCTTGCAGTTTGCTGCTTTGGAATGCCAAAATTGTGTGCTTCTCTTCTTGGTAGACCTTTGATTCTATTCACCTTGTGCTGGTAGTTAATCAAACTTGAGAAACTGCATTTTTACATCTTAACAAAAAGTAATATATACATTTGGATATGTACAATGGAAACTCAGGATGTACTTATGGATGGTAGTCGAAATAGTGCTTCCGCATCCTGCCATTCACAGGACCCTCATCTAAATTAGTTTCATTGAGACTCTTAAGGAAATAAGTGTTGTTTCCTTGTACTGCTTGGACATCAAATGGTCCTCTCCAAAGGGAATCAAATTTTCCATGTTTTCCTTTATCCTCTCTTCTTGCATCCCACTTGAGGACTTTGTCTCCAATGCTGAAATCTTCTGCCTTAGTTCTTCTATCAAAAGCCTTCTTTAATTTTTCTTGTAGAACTTGAACTCTGCTGAAAACTTGGTCTCTAGTTTGCTGTAAACATATGATTTGATTGATTCTTCTTTGCATATCATTTGGTTCAGCTTGGCTTTCTTGAAGAAGTTTCATAACAGGCACTCCTAGTGATGAAGGAAAGTTGGCCTCTAATCCATAAACCAACTCATATGGGCTGGTCCCAATTGATCTTTTGGTTGTTAGTCTATCTGCCCATAGGGCATTCACAAGCTTTTTATGCCAATTCTTTTTGTTCTCTTCTAGCACTTTCTTTATGATGTTTACCATACTTTTATTTGATGACTCAGCAAGGCCATTTCCTTGGGGATAGTATGCAGTAGAATGGACCAAGGTGATGTGAAATTTATGGCAGAAGTTCACCATTTTCTTGGATCTGAAAGCAGCAGCATTGTCTGTTATTATTTTGTCAGAACAGCCAAACCTAACCAATATGTTGTTCTCCAAAAACTGAATGATAGTGAAATCATTTTCTTGTCTGCATGGAACAGCTTCAATCCACTTGGTGAATTATTCTGTGGCTGTCAGGATCCATCTATGTTGGCCTGAGGATGAGGGGTGAATTTCCCCAATGAAATCCAAGCCCCATTGTTGAAAAGGTCTCTCTGTTGCAATAGGCCTTAAGGGAAGTGGAAGCAACTGTCTCTTTCCCTCAAACACTTGACATTTATGACATGAGGTGGTAAAATTCTTAACATCAGAGAACATAGTGGGTCAATAGTAACCGGCCCTCAGTATTTTATCCACAGTGGACTTCCAATATAAGTGCCCACCACAATCACCTGCATGGAATTCTTCTTTGATCTTGTTAGTTTCATTTTCAATCAAGCAGTTTAGTAAGATACCCTCATGATTTTTCCAAAACAAATTGCCATTCATAACACAAAATCTTGAGGCTTTCATTTTCACAAACCTACATTTAGTTCTGGACAGTCCTGGGGGAGCACACAGGTTTTGTAACACATAACAGATATCAGAATACCAAGGGGATTGTTCAAAGGCTACATTGATCTTTGGAGTCGCCAGCTCTTGTTCACTGTCCAGTTGGTTGATGTCCAGGGCTTGGAAATTTGTTTCAGACATTAATTTAGCCAAGCCCTGCCCTTTTATCAGTTTTGTAGGTTTTATTTCAATATCAAATTCCAAAATGTTAGCAATCCATTTTCCTCTTCTACCCTCTAAGTTTTCTTGAGTAAGTATGTCTTTCACAATTGGGCTTGGTACATAGGCTATGACATGGGAGTATAGGATGTATATCCTAAAGTCTTTGATAGCTTTGACCAAAGCATATGCTTGCTTTTCCATGATCTGGTATTTCAAGGGTGCATCTCTAAGAGCTTTACTAAAGAAAGCAATGGGTTTCTCATTTCCTTGGTCATCTTTCTGTAATAAAACAACAGCAATTGTGTGTTGGGAGGCAAAGGAAAATATGATGAATTCCCTATCAAATTGTGGATTTGTTAGAACTGGGGTTTGGGTAAGGGCCACCTTTATACCTTCAAATGCTTGACTGGCTTCTACCGACCATTTCACTTTTGAATCCTTTTTAAGCATGTTATTGAGTAACCTACTTAATTCGGCCAGATTTGGGATAAATCTCCTTAGGAAGTTGATTTTCCCCAAGAAGGCTTGTAATTCCTTCACATTTCTTGGATGGGGCATTTGTAGGATGGCTTGGATTCTGTCTGGATCAATTCTAATACCATCCTTTGAGATAATGTGACCCAACAGCTTACCTTCCTCCAATCCAAACAGGGATTTCTTGGGATTTAAGGAAATTCCATATTTTCTACAAGTTATGAATATTTGTCTCAGATGTTTCAAATGTTCTTGGTCAGATTTGGAAAAAGGAGTGAGGTCATCTAGATAAATGACAAGGAAGTCATGAATCTCCTTGGCAAAAGCAATATCCATTGCTCTTTGGAATGTAGCCCCTGCATTTTTCAACCCAAAAGGCATTTTAACATATTTGAAAGTTCCCCATGGAGTTGTAAATGTTGTTTTGTCCTGATCATCAGGGTGAACTAAGATCTGGTTGAAACCTGAGAATCCATCAAGTAGAGAAATTCTGGAAGCCCCCACTACTCTCTGCAAAATGTGATCCATCTTGGGTAAGGGGTAATTGTCTTTCAAGGATACTTGATTCAAGTTCCTAAGGTCAACACAGAGCCTTATTTCACCAGTCTTCTTTCTTGTAGGGACTAAGTTAGAAATCCAATCAGAGAATCTGATTGGTGCTATGATGCCAGCTTTAAACATTTTCTGTACTTCTTGCTCCATTGCTGGGAGAAGCATAGGATTGATTCTCCTAAGCTTTTGTTTGAAGGGCTTTTGATCTGGCTTGAGGGGTATGGTGTGTTGAATCACAGAGGTGTCATAGGATTTTAAATCCTCATAACTCCAAGCAAAGACATCCTAAAATTCCTTGAAAAGATCAATGTATTTAGGCTTTTGATCAGGTGGTAAGGCAGCAGACAGTTTTATGATTTTGGGCTGTTTAGCAGTCCCAATGTTGCACTCTTCTATGGCAGTGTTGAGGGGCTGCATTTTTGGTTTACTGGGAACATCATTTGAATCAAACATATCTTCCAATGGAGCTAAACCAGTGGGAAGAAAATTGTCCTTTAATTGTATCACCTCAGCTTCATCATTAGCTATCTCTTCTTCATCATCAATTTCTTGGATTTCTAGTATGTTGTCTTTGTTAAAAATTGTGGGTTTTAACATTTGTTTAGCTGTATTGGGTGATATTGCTTTGTTGTCCTTTTCACACTGTATTTGTGATTGACTTGCTCTATCATGTATTTGTGATTGACTTGCTCTATCACTGTCAATCCTTGTTCCTGAAAATTCCTGCTGCAGAGTCAAGAAGTTGTTTATTTGCATGTCATCATCAAATACCTGCCAATCCTTGACATTGTTTGGGACAGATGGTCTGTGCTTAATCTCAGCTGTGACGGTGTGGTGGGGTTCAAAAGGTAGCTTGCATGTACTTGCAAATGTGGCCAAGATATGAGCATGAAGGTTTTGAGTCCTAGGAATTTTAGTATTCTGAAATTCAGTGAATGATTTTAACAGTTCAGCTGCAGTAGACCTGTAGGACCTCAGTCTTTTGTCATTAGTGACAAAATTACCCTTGACTTGTTGGATAACTAGGTCTGAATCTCCTAGGATTGAAATTTTTATGGCTTGTAAGGACCTTACTAGTTTGTGACCTAGTAAAAGAGCCTCATATTCAGCCATGTTGTTAGTGCATCTGAAGTTCAATCTATAAGCTCTACCCTCTGCATGACTGTTTTGTTTATTATGTATCCAGATTCTAGCCCCTGCCCCTAACTTGTTGACTGATCCGTCAAACTCCATAAACCATAAGATTTCTTGTTGTAGGGGAGTTTTGATAACTTGTCTATGGTCTGGGATTGAGAGTTGGAGTTCTGGTTTTTTATTTAGTTCATCATTTAGGACAGTTTCATCACTTTTTTGGATCATCTTTACTTCTAGAGCAGTTGTTTGTTCACTACATCCCTGCTCTGGTTTTGGTGTCTTAGTTTCATCATTGTCTGTCAAACCTGAGTTGTTATTGAAGAGAATGTATGAATCTATATCAGAATGGACAGCATATATGGGAAAGTTTTGAGGTTTCTCTTCACTGCTGACCATATATTCCATGAGGGATTCTCTATATAGTCTCTTGGGTTGACCAAAGACTGTGATTGTGGCATATGACATGTCTAACTGTAAGGATCCTTGGAGTTTAGCCCCCCATGATCTTGACAACAGCATTCCATATTTGGGTGGGATATCAGCAACTACAACATCCATCAGGATTGTTTTGTTTGGGTATTGGACAAGGGATACACACAAGTCTTTTATCAAACCTAAGCACTTAACTTGGCTGGACTCAAATGAAAATAGGTCCTTATATGGTCTTGTAATGTCTAGATTCAGTCTCTCCATCACTGATTTGGGCATGAGGTTATGAGAAGCTCCTGAATCAAACATTGCATTGTGCAGTATCTTGTCATGCACATGCAAACTAACATAGAAAGGTAATATCCCTGTGACTGCTATTTTCCCATCAACCTCTGGGCCAAACAGCAATTCTGGGGTGTCATCCAACACATTGACATTATCTTTACTATGAGTTAGTTGAAGGGATTTCTTGATCTGCTGTTTATAAATGTCATGTTTGGCCAATTCTGAGAGAGGAACAGCCACTTTCAGTTTGCCAATTTCAGCCTCCAAGTCAAAAAGCTTTTCAGTTTGCACCTTAATGTTGTGAGCAGCAACCTTGTCTTTGTTTACTGTATTTTCCTCTTGGTTCTTACCTTGATCTTGGGCCTTGTTCTTTACCCTCATGTCTTGAGGAAGGTCCCCTAGATTGGGCTGTAAAGAAGGTGTAGCCAGTGGCTGTTGTGTTGAGGAAATTGGTTCAGTGATCTCTTCCACAATTGCCTCTGTTGTAGGCAAATCAGTTGTGTTAATTGGTTCAGTGACTGTGGCCTTTTTGGGCTGCAACCTGTCCTTTGGTTTCTCAGGCTGTGTTATATTTACCGTTCTACTCCTCAATTTGTACTATTTATGAACTTCATAAACAGCTGTGTCATAGCCTTGTTTGAAGTCAAATGACTCACCTGATTTGGTTTGGAATTGTGGAAAGTCATCCTCTTTGTGATCTTCTTGACTTAGGAAAACTTGATGCCCATCATTCAAACCCATCAAGTTGATGTGGGTATCATCTTCTTGCTCATTTGAAGTAGATGTTTCAGCAAAGTTTTCTTGAAATGGAGGTCTGATTTCTGGATCAGCATTGGCCCTGCCACTGTTTGGATTTGGGTTTCTCCTGAAATTTGGATTCCTTATGGGGTTGTTTTGTGGTGCTTCCCATGATGCTTTTCTTTCCACTGACTCTACCCTATCACCCAATCTCTTCATGCCATTGAGTATGGCATCAAGCTTTTGATCAAAGGCTGTAGGTTCTTCTTTATATATGCTTCTCTTTTCTAACCTTGCCCTGTTTCTTTTGGCAATTAGGTTTGCTTCTACTGTAACAGCTACCTTTTGGGCTTCTTCTAGGCTTTTAGGGGCTCTTTCCTTTAGCTGAAATGCCATATCAGGGTCAAAACCATCAGGGAATTTGTATAAGGCCAAATCAGGAGGGGGTCTTAGGTTTTGTGGTATTGCATTGTATACATTGTTGAATCTAGCACAATATTCTAGCACTGTCTCTTGAGGACCTCTCTCGATTGTCTCATATTCACCCAATATATGTAAGGGATCTTTCTTTTTCTCCCATCTTCTAGTGAATGCTTGATAGAGCTCATCAGGGGTTGTGATAGTATTTGCTGCAAGTGATCTGAACCAGGTTCTTACATCACCTGTCAAGCTTTGGACAAAGATTCTCATCCTCACACTGTCATCATCTATTTCATAGTTTTCAAAGTGATCTTGCATCCTCTTGGCATGTTGGATGGCAGAGTAAGGGCCAGTGGAGTCAAAGTAAGCGATCTTGGTTTGGTAATCCTGAGGCAAAGCCGCAGGATTGGCAGGCAATTGCAAGGGTGCATATCTTGCCATATTTACAAGGTGTAGGGGGTTAACAGGGGTGGCTAAGATGATAGGAACAGTGGGTGCGACAGGGGTAACAGGTGAGGCTGAACCTAGAGTGTGGTTCAAGGGAATATGTGCAGTGGATGAAGATGTGAGAGGAGGACTTTGAGATGTGGATGGTGAACTAGGGGAATTAGGGGTAGACCGGAAGAGGACCTTGCATGGGGTAGAGATAAGGCTGGGATGATCTGAATCTGAAGTTAGATCAGCAGGCTGCTCCTGCCTTTGCTGCCTCCTAATGTTTCTAGGGGTGGTATTTGGATTATCAACAATGATGGGTGGATTAGGGTCAGGATTTGCCCTAGTATGCCATGGATTTTTCTTGGGAGCCAGTTTCTAACTGTTTTTTAGGATTTTACAGGACGTTTTTATATCTGCAAGGACTGGATGAAGATTTTTGGAATGGCTATATATATTTCAAAGCTAAGATGAAGATTTACTGAAAAAGCTCTTCCCCAAAGCTGTCAATGTAATATAAAAACAGTTTTGAAGGCCTCCTGACTTGTTTCAGGCTTGATTTGCAGCTTTGAGAGATGTATAGAAATTGAAAAATCCTAAGAAGTCCCCAGTGGAGTCGCCATTTATGTTAACACCCAGGTTGTTCCCTTTGACTCTAAGGGAATACGGCTGGGGTAACCACTAACCAATCTTTGGATTACAGCTTCTAGCCAAGCTGCAATCAGAGAGGGCTCTCTCTTTATGATCTAACTTTGTTTTTTGAATGATCTTAGGCTAGCTATGAGTTCAGTTTTGTTTTAAGGCTTTAGTTGGGTGATAATTTCAGTCTAGGTTCTTATGCAATTTCCAAAGTGTTCTAGTCCATTGGGCTATGGAGTCAGTGGTCCTTAGGTCTTTGGTGTGCTGCTTTGATACTGTAGTGATGCTGCAGAGCTAGATTAGTGTCTGAGAAACAACGTTTATATTTAGTGACTGAGTGGAGTATATCTATTTAATGCAAGGCAATGAACAATCTTGCAGTGAACTGCTGAAGAAACACAAAGGGAATACTATCCTAGAAGCAATTAAGAATTTCTAGGCAATATTCATACGTATCGAATCAATATAGACATGAGCAGTTAAGAATTCATGTGCATAGTAATCCCGAAGACAAAACATTCATAGCAGTAAATTTTGAGTGCAAGGTGTAGTAAAACAAATCTTGTACTATTCTTTTCCTTTACTGCTAGCTTAGTGTAACATGATTATGATCTGACAAACATAAGAAAACAGGAACAAAGTTTGAAGAAAAAACTTGTTATTTCATCAGACAGCACAGGAATTCTGCATCAACACATGGAGCATCCTCCAGACATCAAATATTTCAGGAAATCATTGAGCTCATCCAGCCCTTTGTATTAGATCAATCTGAAAGTGTACAATACAAGTGTTCTCATAGAGAAAATTACCAACCCCTTATGAGTTACTCAGGGGAGTTTATATACAAAATTTACATCAAAAATATCAACGAATGAGTTAATATCTCATTTATGATATGCTAATCTCCGGAATGCAGTAGCTGAAGGAGTGAATGCAGCCGTAATTCCTTAATGCTTCAGCTGTCAAATAGTCAGAAGATATTTGGACTTTATGGCTGTTAGAGTCGGTTGGAGATGCGCTGTTCAAAACTTGGCTAGCTGTCATCGTCTTATGTGATGAGTCACTTTTTAGCTGTTTTTAAATGCTAACCCTTTTCCGCTGTTTGTCTTCTAGTGACCTGGAGCTGGCAGTGACCTGTATGACTGAAGCTACCGTGGCAAAATCTGGAGCATTGCCTGCCACCAATCCTCCTTAGGCATTTGATGTCTCCGAATTTTTATTGAGGTCTCATCGACCTCTGTATACCGCCAAAAGTTAGGAGGAGTTTCAAACAGATGGTTTGCCTCATTTCCAATGAAGAATAGGCCTTCCAGTTTAGTGTACAAGCTCTGTCCTGTTGGTGGCCTTGTTTGCTCAGGAGTACTGCCAGATGCAGTGATTTGATTTTCAATATAAGTGACCATCCTGTTGGTAAATTGATCTCTGGTGATCAATCTCCCTGTGCTGCTTAATAGGCTGGGCAGTCCCCTTGCTTGCAGCATTCCCATTTTAAGTTTATACTCCTCCACCTCAGCCTGTATTTCATAGCATTTTCTCTCCATAGTTTGCACATAATTTCTGAGAGTTAGCACCGTTTTAGCTGTGAGGATGGCCTCTGTTCTGTTGTTGATGCCAATGGCTGCCAGCTCCTCTTTGTCCTGCCCGTTCAAAAAATCTATCAGTCTGTTTGCTTGCTCAGGTCTGTTTCCCAGCACTGTTTTGGCCCTCTGGATTTCTGTCTGTGCTTGGCCAATCAAATCCATTTGCTCATGGATTGTCTTGATGGATTTCCATTGTTTGGTGATAGTTTGGCTAATCTTACCCCATAAAATTCTTTTTAAGTCGACCATGGCACTTTCCAGATTTAACTCCTTCTCCAGGGCCTTTATTTTGTCCTTTAGGGCCTTTATCTCTCTGGCCTGTTCTGCTACAGTTACTTTTGATTTGTCATACTTGGCATCCAGTTCTGCCAATTTTTCCTTGGCCTTTTTTATCTCATTTTCCTGGAGCTCCATTTCCTTGATGGCATTAGTTAATTCTTCTATGCTTGCACTGGCATCTGGGGCCGTTGTTGTTCCTGCTGCTTCTGATGTGGGGGCCACTGCTGCCCCTGTAGTTGTTGCTGTTGTTGAAGTTGTTGGAGGAGCTTGGGATGTGGATTCTCCCTGTTTGTCTTGTAGTGCTCCTTCTAGCTCTTTCTCCAATTCCCTGATCCTCTGGTCTTGCTGCATTAGGAGGTCTAGTTGGTCCTCAGCCCGTTTTTCCTTTTGAAGTTCAGCTGTTTGAGGGTGCTCTGTGGGCTGCAGCTTCAACCTCTTCTTCAGTGCATTCAGGTCATCATCTTTCTTCTTCATGAGGGCCTTCACACCCTTTGGATCACTAGGATCGTGTCCAAGATCAATGATGATGTCCTCCAAAGATTTTATTCTATTATCTTTGGCCAGTGAGGACATTCTCTCAAAATCCAACTGTGTGTTGGTATTCTTGAAGGACTCTTTCAGCTCATGGGCCATGGTGGCCTTTTCTACCAAGGTAGCATAGACCATTTCTCCAGCTTGCTTGTGGAGTTCTATTTGGTCCGTGGGATGGATGTCTTTGGCCAAGACCTCCACCCTTGTTTTCACAAAATCTGCAGCTGATGTAGGCTGAGATTTTGTAGGCTTGAAATGACTAAATATCATTTTTTCTTCCTTAATGTCATATACAGACATTAATCTCTATTGCTGAGCTGGTGTAGCATCTATAAATTGCTTGTATACCTCACCCCTCAGCAGCTCATTCTGAGCCTTTATTTCTTTGAAAGAAGCCTTGGTGCTCTTGGGCTTCTTAGTCTGCTGGGAAGAAGATGACACCTCCAAACCAAGCTGCAGTCCTTGCTCCTGTTGGAATGAGCTGGTCCCAGTGTGCTGGCTTGCTTCCCTGTCTTTCCTTGAACTGTCAAGGAATTCCTCAGTGATGTCTTCAATTTCTGGAGAGTCAGCCCTTTGCCTTTTGGCCTCTGGCTGATGGGAGGATCCACTAATAGGAGTGGACTCTTCTCTGTCTCTTTTAGTACCCCTTTCCTCGTGGGTTGGGGTCTGCAAAATTGGTGTTATTAGTGGCTCAGTTTGTAGAGGAGGAGTTTGCTCTTGCTGCCGTTCTGTTTGCTCCTCCCTCTGCAGCTCATTTTGCTGTTCAGTTTGCTGCCCAGTTGAAGGGGCAGCCTTCTCTTTCACTGCTTCCCCTTCAGCACCCATTATTCCTTTTCCTTTGTCTAAGCCTGGTGCTGCTGTAGAAGATGCTTGTGTGGCTGGTGCAGTCCTTGAGGTCGAGGTCCCTTCTCCTGCTGAATGAGGCCGTTTGAAGGGTACCTGCTGCACAGAGTCTAGGTCAAGAGTCTTTTCTAATTCCTTGACATTCTTTATCATCATTTCTTCTTCAGTTAATTTGTCAACTATAGAATCCTATAGCCATTCCTGCTGGTTGGCATATTTTTCAATATGGGGATAACTGCAATGTTTAATGCCTATTAGCCTGTATTTCATTCTCCTAGTAGAAATGAAGCCTTCAGGGTCATAAGGGACCCACCGAAAACTGTATGACAGCTGGTATATGTCTTTGAGGATCTGGTTAGCCTCTTCCCAACCTTCCTTTTTATTCATGATGAAAGGGCCCAGCTGATGTTTGAACTTGAGGTGGGCTTTCTTTTTGGAGCTGTGGAAGTGGGTAAGGTCAGACTGAATCAGCTGCCTATAATATTCAAGGGCAAATATCCTCATAGGCACATATTTTGGGAGCCTGAATGGAAAAAGCTCACAGCCATACACTCTGATGACTGTATGATCCTCATATAGGTACCAATCACCTATTTTGGACTTCTTGGAAAGCTGCAAAGCTTTCTGTATTTCAGTTGATATTCTGGGAGGAGGAGCCCTCATCAACAAGCAGGAGACAGGGTATACAAACCGGTCAATAAACTCACAATAGGAATAGGGTGACATTTGGACCAGGTGATAAACAGATGTCCAGAAGATGACAGATCTTCTTTCCCCTCTATAATCCAACTTTTTGATGTATCATGGAAAAACCTAGGACTGAATATACATGAAAAGGTGGTAGATGTAAGAGGAGTACTTGAAGACACCTTGTCTGTCCACTTTGCTCAACTGATCATGAATTTTGTTAGCTATGAACTTAGCAAAGTTAAACTTGCGGGCAGGGGGCTGGCCTGGACTATAAACAGATAACAAAACCAGCATTGTTCCTTCCACATGCTCACTGGTTCTGTACCCCAGCACATAAGAGATCATATCTAGTAGTAGTCTGCCTGTTTCTGTAAAGGAGACATCCATATAGGGAGGTGGCCCTGCAGGCTGGCACTCAGGTTTCATGGATGTCCTGGTGACATTCTGAATCTCCTCACTAGTCATTTTGGCAGCAGCATCCAGCAGATAATTCATGGAAAAGGGAAATAGCAGCTCAATCTGGTCAAAGTGGAGCATTTTATTAATGGATTCAGGATTGATGTGAAAGAGGATGCTCCCAGATGGAGACTTAATGGCTCTCTGCTGTACATCATAGTTTTCAGCACATAGGCGCACAATCTGAGGAAAAACATTGACAGAGGGGAGGCAGTAGTATGGTAGGTTTGACTCCCATATCCCATAGGTGTCCTTGCCATTCAAATAGTCTTCTCTCAACTGCCTGAAGGTTTGCATGAAGTCCCTGTTACCCACAAAGTCTTCAATAAGGGAGTCCCTGTCAACAAGAGGCAAGGCCTCCAGGTCTTTGTTTGGGGCATTTAAAGGAGTAACATTGAGAGCTGTGGGTGTAGGGGCAGCCATTGTATAATCTGATTGTGAATAATGTGATTGCAGTGGTTTGCAAGGCTCCTCAAAGTTCAGTAATAGCCTCAATGTTGTCAATGCTTGAACTTTTCTTCACAGTGAAAGAGGCCGACTTGTTTCTGCAGGTTTTAGTAAATTCACAAGGGTTGTGAATTGTTAGGAATGCTTTGCAGAGGGTGTGCAGGATCTATCTTGGTTAATTTGCAGCTGGCCTGTACTCGGCAAAAGGGAACAATGCCGAGCACCTTTAGAACAATTTTATGGTTTTAAGTGCGTGGGTCGACTGTTTCAATGCCGAATTATAATGCAGAGGCAATGTAGGTTACTTTAGTTGACTCTCAGGTAGCAGACAGAGTTGGTTTTTCGGATTTTGACAAGTGTTCAATGGTGAATTAGGAGAGAAATGGCATGCATGGGGCAAAACATGAGATTCACGGTGAATACCTGGATAAACGCTCGACAAGCCTACGGGCCGAACCGTGAATGCTTTGTGGTGGTTGATTTGATGAGTTGGCACGGTACAAATTCAAATTTTGCAGCTTGAGGGATAGTCTGGCGCGGAAGCAGCAGCAAGAGCTCAGTGTATTTTCGCTTGAAAATGACACAAAACGGCTAATTCGGGCCTTAATAACGGTAATTTTGGCAAAAATGGCTTATTGGCGCTTTTCCGCCAATGACGTCAGCATGGCGTCACGGCGGGCCCGGGTACGGAGGTGACGCAGATGGTGAGGTGGAGGCCATCGTGGATGGACATGTCGGCGGGCAGATGCGGTGGCAGGGCGACGTGGAGGGCCATGCGGCGCGGGAGTGGATGGCATGTGTGACGTCATGATGACGTGGGTGATGGCGTGTGGGAGGGGCGGTATCGGGATGGTGCTAAGCGGGTTCCCCGCACCGCCTTTGCTAATGAGTGGTATTGGGAGGGGGGGCTCCGAACAACCCCGGCGCTTGACACGCGTCCAGGGTACGGAGCGGGAAACCACTTTCCCCGGACGCTAAAGGTCGGCAGATCTGGGCCCAAAAATACCCGCCCACCGTTAGATCATGGGTGGCGGAAGATCAACGACTGGCGGGCCCTCCGACGGATCGTGCAGGTTTGGGGGCCCCGCCGGCCTTAATTAAATATTCAATTAAATATTTACAGCGGAAAACTATAGGAAAGGGGGTTTTCTGTCTTTTCTGGATTTTCTTGGGTTTTGTAAGGGTTTTATAAGGGTTTTATAAGGGAAAGAGGGGTTTAGGAGTGGGTTTAGCAAGGGGAAAAAGGTTTTTAGTGGCGCTTTTGAGCAGAGGGGAGGTGAAGGCTTAGGGGAAAGGTTGTTGCTCCTAACCAGAGGTTAGAGCAGCCCCAAGACAGGGTTGACCACAGCCCCTGGTGGACTGGAGTCTCCCTAAACAAATTATTGGCTATAATGCCAAAGGGGGGATATGTATATAATGTTGGGATTTAGAAACCATGGTGTTATAATAGTAGGGAAAGGGGGACATAGAGGATTTAGATAGTAGAGTTAAGGGTTAATATGGGGGAAAATGTGAATGAAGGGGAAAATCACTAAGTTTATTTTGAGACTTACTTAGTTTAAGGAGTAGATCAAAATGAAGAGATTTTTACACAAGAAATGTGGCTTTTAAAGGGACAAGAACCACCATAATACCTCAGATTTATCATCAATCTCCATGGATGAAGGGATGTTAGTAATAAAAGTGGAAGGGGAAATTGGGGAGTTAGACATTCTCCTTTGCCTTGCTTTTCTTATCTTTGACCAGCAAGATTCAATCTAAAATGAATACCACTTCTGAAACCCCATCTACTTACCCAGCTACTTTGTCTAGCATTTTTTGTTTCTTCTTGGAGGGTGCACTTGGGCTTGCAGACCCTTACTTGCCTTTTCTTTTCTTTGGCTTTTCTTTTGTTTTTCTATCTACTTCTACCCTTATTTCTCCCAAGGTCCCAGATTAAGCTGTTGGGAGCCTTTTCTTCTCTACCTGAACTACCTGTCTGCCAAGATTAAACAGTTTGGACAGACTTCTTTCTCTATTCTACAACTGAAAATTTAAAACATGACATGATCCAGATTAGACTTTTGGACCATCCATCAAAATTTGAGTCCATACCAAGCTATAAGCACAGATTGTATTCTTATGGAAATATGTGATCTTTGCATCATCAAAGCAGAGCATATTTGGAACTTTTCAGTGCCAATCATGAAATATGAAACCTATTGGTATAGGTAACTAACAGGTCCCTCCAATAAATAAAGTTCTTATTAATACAAAACTTAGCTGATCTAAGCTTAATGGTTCTGACCTAACCCAAGCTAAGCCCTAGGGGGACTTCCAGCTTCAATAAAAAATGAACTATACTAGAATACCACCCACAAGTGGCCAAAGTCTCAGCCAAATACTGGATTTGTTTGTGCTTTCTTGCTGATTCCTCTATTTGTTCTCCGTCTGAATTTAATCTCATGCAATTTATGTCCAGCAGACTGTAATTTTCCTTGGCCATAATTAACCAAGCCTTGGCCTTTCACAAGCTTGGTGGGCTTCACCTCTATATCAAATTTTATGAGTTTTGCAACCCATTTGGCTCTCCTTCCATCAACATCTGGCTGGGTTAGGACATCCTTTACTGAAGTTGAAGGCACATAGGCAACCACCTTAGAGTGGAGAATGTAAATTCGAAATGCCTTTAAGGACTTTATAAGAGCATATGCATGTTTTTCAACAAGGTCATATCTTAATTCAGCATCCCTCAATGTTTTGTTGAAGAAGGCCACTGGGTGCTCTACATCTTCACCATTTTTCTGCAACAAGACTGCTGCAAGTGTATCAGAAGAGGCAAAAGAGAAGATATAAAACTCCTTGGTGTAGTTTTGGCCAATTAAAGTGGGAGCTTCCATGATAGCCCTTTTGATGGCTTTGAAATATCTTCTTGTAGCCTCTGTTCATTTTATCTCTGACCCCTTTTTTAGCATGGAAGTGATGTGCTTCACTAGCTCTGCAAAGTTTGGAATAAATATCCTCATGAAGTTAATTCCACCCAGAAAGGATTGAATGTCTCTCTTTTACCTTGGGATGGACAATGTCTGTATTGCTTGAACTCTTTCTAGATCAATTTTGACACCTGCAGTAGAAAAAATATGCCCTAAAAGTTTGCCTTCTTCAAGAGCAAACTGTGACTTCTTTGGATTTACTGAAATTCCAAACCTTCTACACTTTAGGAACACCTTCCTCAAATGTTGTATATGATCCCTGTGACTGCTGGAGAAAACTGTTATGTCATCAAGATAAATGAGGACAAACTTGTCCTTCTCTCCCACAAAGGCTATGTCCATGGCCCTTTGAAAAGTAGCCCCAACATTCACCAGTCCAAAAGGCATTTTAGAATACATGAAAGTTCCCCAAGGACTAGTGAATGCAGTCTTTTCTTGGTCTTCTGGGTGTATGGCAATCTGATTGTAGCCTAAAAATCCATCCAAGAAAGACATGACTCTAGCCCCTGAGACTTTTTGCAGCAAATGTTCCATCTTGGGCAGGGGGTAGTTGTCTTTTTTAGAGCACTTGTTCAGATTCCTGAAATCAACACAAAACCTAATTTCTCCATTATTCTTCCTCTCTATCACAAGATTAGCTATCCATTTTGAGTACCTTAAGGGAACTATGATTTTGGCACTTAGCAACTTCTTCATCTCCTTTTCAATCAAAGGTAACAAAAGAGGGTTAATCGGCCTCAATTTCTGCTTGAAGGGGATGGTGTTCTTCTCCAGTGGAATCTTATGCTGAATAATGTTGGTGTCATAGGTTCTAAGGTCGCTATATTCCCAAGTGAAGACATCACAAAATTGTTTCATCAAGGTGCAATACTTTGATCATTGGGCAGAGGACAAGTGAGCGGATAAATTAATATATTTTGGATGGGTTGGACTCCCTATATTATGTTCATGAACTACAGACTCACTTTCTTTTTTATTAGGTTTATAAGGTACATCGTTATGGTAAAACAACCTCTCTAATGGCACCAACCCTTTGGGTACATGATTACTAGGAAGTTGCACAATGTTATCCTGGCCAATTTTGTCTCTCAGCTTGGACTGGTTACATTCCTCAATAGATTCATTCTCTTGGTCAATTTACATTTCACAGAATTCATCAATGATCTATAGAAACCTATTGACTTCATCATCATCTTAAAAAACTTTCCAGTACTTGACATTGTCTAGCAACGACAGTCTATATTTCACCTGGACTTTGTAAGTCAACTTAGGAGGCAAAGGAGGGATAAAAGTGCTAGCAGACACAGCAAGGGAATCAACAAGCTGATTCTTAGCTCTAGGGATGTACAAAGTACTAAAGCTATTGAAAGAATCCTTGAGCTTCCATACCTCATCTCTGTATGCCTTCAACCTCGGGTGTTTTGCTTGGAATGTCTTGTTCACCTACTAGATAATAAGGTCTGCATCTCCAAACACTTTCAAATCTTTGATGCCCATTTCTTTAGCAGCGTTTAAGCCCAAAATCAAGGCTTCATACTATGCTATGTTATTGGTGACCTGAAAAGTTAGCTTGAAAGATAAATATATACATTCTTATGTGGGAGATACAAGAACTACACCTACTCCTGCAACTTCCTTAGAGCAATCTCCATCAAAGAACATATCCCAGATTTGTGGGCTTCCTTCCTCTGTGATATGGCAAGCGGGCTTTCTAAGCTGCATGGGGGCCATCTGTGATTCTTCTACTTGAAGGAAACATGCCCCAAAATTAGTATCAACAACATAGATGAGATGATTAGTAGGATTCCCTTCATCACTGATGATATAAGCTAACTGAGCCTCTATGTACAATCTCCTGTTTTCACCTCCAAAGACTGGGACAGTGGCATAGGACAGGTCATTCTACAATGTTCCACCTAATCTCTTAATCCATCCTTTGGAAACTAACATGCCAAACTTGGGGGGGACATCTGCTACCACAATATCCATCATCATGCTCTTCATGGGTAGTTGAGACAAGGTGATGGCTAGGTCTTTGATTAACCCCAAATGTTTCACCTTTCTAGAGTCAAAACAAAACAAGTCATGATACGGCCTAGTGATGTCTAGGCCCAACTCATCCATGACAGTTTTGGGCATTAGATTATGGTTGGCACTTGTGTCTAGCAGACAATTGTGAAGGATTTTGTCATGAATAGTCAAGGAGACATAGAATCATGGGGAATTGTCATCAGAATGCTCAATCATTGAGCTGAGGACAACGACTGGTTTGTCATCTTGCAGATTCACATAGGAATTGGGTGACTGTGGTTTTAAGCTCAAGGGCCTCAAGGATGGGTCTCTTAAAGGATTCATTCTTCACTAGTTCCTTCAGAGGTATAAATATTTTCAGCTTTTGGATTTTTGATTCAAAACTGAAAGGAGAAGGGTACTTATCAAGGCCTCTCACCTTTAGCGTTGGAGCTTTGAGAATGATGGGATCAGCTGCTGGTCATTTTTTCTTGTTAGTTTGCTACATTGTAGGGATGGTAGCCCTCTGAACAGGGGTTTTCTGGGTAGTATTCACCTTGGACCTTAGATTGTATATGTGTTGGTGATCAGTTTGCAGAACAACCCCACCATCCCACTCTTGGCTCTCTTCATATGCAGCTAGGGTCAAAAAGGGGCACTACCCTTGTCTTCTAGACAATGGATTTCATCGTCTTCCTCATACTGATCTTCATCCATGACTACATTCTGCAAGGGGGTCTTCATTTGCATCTTTCTTTCTTTGAGGAACCTGCAACTACTCATTAGCTCTTCTGTATGGGTTCAGATTTCTAAAAGCAAAGGCATTAGGAGCTCTCCCTTTCCCAGAGTGTTGTTCCATATTTAGCTTAGAGATTTCAAAGGCTAATGATTCTATTTTCTTGGTCATCTTATCTAACTTGGGATCTGAAGATGATGAAGATTCACCCCTTTGTCTCTTTCGATCAACATGTCCCTTGAGTTTCTCTGCAGCCATGATGTTGGGTTCTACCTCCAAGGTTGCATCCTGCATCTCGGCCAAAGTGGCACATCTTCTCTCTCTCAATAGTAGACAAATGTCAGAATCAAAAGCATTGGCATAGTTGAGTTTGGGGGTGGGTTTCACTTCAGCTGGTATCTTGTTATACATGCGGTTAAACCTTTTATTGAAATCAGATAGTGACTCACCATTTTCCCTTTTCAGGTTCCCAAACTCAGTATGGTAGTAGAGAAGATCTTTCTTATCCCCCCAATGCTTCAAGAATACATCATCTAATGCTTCAATATCCGTTATAGACCTTGGGGTCAATTCTCTAAACCATTTTCTAGCCTCTCCATCTAGGCTTTGGATGAATACTCTCATCCATACATCATCTTCACTAATATCTAGATTATCAGCATAGCTATAGAATGATTCAAGGTAGTCTTCAGCTATAACCCCTTCTATCCCAGTAAACTTAGGCATGTATTTCTGATATTATCCTGTAGTCATAGCATTCAAAGGAATGGGCAGTACTATAAATCCATACCTAGCAGCTATAATTCTCTCCATTTTGGTGGGTGCTTGTGGGCCTACCATAGTTGTGGTAGCTAGAAGGGTACTGGAAGTCTGAATGACAGAGGGCTGAGGAGTGACTGATAAGACTAAAGGAATATGATGGGTAGGAGGTGAGGCTCCCTTTGGGCTTACAACAAAAGGGGAACCTAAAGAATCAGGAGCTTTATGTATCTCTAAGATTTTTTCTTCACTACTAGTATTAGATGCTATAATCTCAACACATGTTTGCTCTATTGCAGGATTTTCTTGAAGATGTATAGGATATTGTTTAGGTTTTCCTGAACCTGATGCTCCCTTTTGGAAAACCTTTCTTTCTTTGATGATCTTTTTAGGGTCAAGTATTGGGTCAGATTGTGACTTCTGAGGATTTCTCCGAGTATGCCTTCCAAACTAAGCCAGAATTATGGAGTGGAGTTGCCAAGAGGTTCGTCCTCTAGTAGAGTCGCTAGATAGATGATTACAACCAGAATAGTGTCCAGACTTTGTCTATCATCAAAGCTAGATCTATGTCATCTCTTAGGGAATTTGAGCTTCAATCTCCTCTCCTTGGAAACTATGCCAATTACGTTATCACTCCAGGAAACTCTCCTAGGTTGCAGCTCGGAGATGCCTAGTAACATATAATCTTCAATTATGTTCTCTGAATTATTGGAAGAAATAATGGTTTGGATCAAGTTGGATAACCACTTTGACTCTGTTATTACTCAAGACATGCATGAACACCCTCAACCTACAAGGCTTTAGACCACCAATGCTCAATAGTTTGTAGATTAGGTGAATAAATAGAGAATACTAACCATACTAGCAGATACATACATAAACATATGATGGCCAGCTACAGAAAGTAAATGAAACTTGCAAATCTAATACATCAACGTAGAGATAAGATGATAGTTATCTGGCATTAGACACAAAAGGAACTTGAATGACCTGTTCAAGTGCAAGCTTAGAACAGAAGAGAAATTGGGATATTGAACATATGACAACAAAAGAAGTTTGTATTACTGAAGAATGAAGATGAGAAGCTTGAGTAGCAAATTCTCTCTAGTCTCCAGAAATTGAACCTTGATTACATCTTACTTTCGGCTATTTATAGTTCTTTAAAATGTTCTCGAGCTTTTTAGGGCTCGAGGTGTCTTAATCTATCCCCATTGTCTTTAACTGCCTCATTGTGTACAAGGAGACAATTTTCCTTCCATCACGAAAATAGTAATTAATTCTAGTAAAGCACTGCTCTGTTAGGTGGTTGGCTTGATTGTGCCAGTGAGGCTCCATGACTGTTTAATTATGTTTGTTTGCATCGTGATATGTCCTTCCTCGTTCGACCATACTTTTTGTTAATTTGGTTCAGTGACCTGACTGTCACAATACTGACAGAGTCAACCACCTTCCTCCTTGGGTCACTGGTAGGAAGTAGAGTATGAGGTGCATGGGCAGCTGGATGTGCTAATTAGGAAGAACAGAGTAATGGCAGGATGGTGGAGGACAAGCGGGTAGCTGCTATATGAATTAAATCAGACGGACAGAGTAATGGAAGGGTGGCAAAGGACAAGCGGAAGCGATCATGTATGAGGGTCGTCAGATCGGAAGAAATGGATGGAGGAGATCGATTGCATGAGGCTTTCGGTCTTTGGCGGGGATGGAAGAGTCCGAGCCGTTAGCTCTCGATGGATAGATCGGACAACTATCAGGCGGAGGAGGTGCTTGGACAATAGCGCCCGAGGGGGGTTTAGTTTGGGTGGTTACAGTTTTTATTGGGCGGTAAGCAATAAAGGGTGGAGTCCGCTCTATGCCACTCATTGTACGCCACATAGTGGAGGAAGAGAGAGAGAAACCACCTTTATCAGGTGGGTACTCCTCTCACTAGTTTCCCACGTGATAAGAGCGACAGCCGTTAGATCTAGTGGGGGTGATCTAATGGTAGAGATCAATCAAGCAAGTCTCGTCGATCAGGTGAAACGTGGGCCATCAGATCAGCGGGAGAGATCGACGGCAGAGGGACGCAGAGGTACAAGGTGTCCTTGAGAAAGGTGTAGAGGGCGCGTATTGACGGAAAGGTAATGTTTTTCAGGGTTTCGGGTTAATTTATTTAGGGCTAAGGTGGCAGAGGTTTTTGGTTATGAAGTGAGGCTCGGTTTAAGATATGAGTGGGATAGATTGTAAGTGGGAGAGTGGGGAAAGTGGAGTGATGGCTCGTGCGGGGCCCCTTCTAGGACAACAAAGCAGACCATCTCCTTCCTTTAATCTTCACACTAGCAACGCTGCACCTCAAGGCTAACACCTCCAACACCTCACAATTAGCTCTCGGTTGTATCCTGTAGGTTTCCTATAATTCCTACAGGATCATCCTATAGGTTTTCCAGAAACGACCGGTTTTGAGGCCGAATTGATGGGAAACCACTAGGAAGTCACCAAAAGCCTCCTAGGACCCATCCACACCATCCAACCACTTCATAGACCTTCTAGACATCCTCAAACACCTTCCATCCACCTGTCACATCCACAGAACAATTAGTTTGCATACTTGATTTTGCTTGAGAAACCAAAAAAATGAAAACAAATTTAGTTTAGTTTCTTTGCTTGCACATTAGTATGGTTTGATGCTTTTTACTTCTGCAAAATTAGATAGTAGCATTTGTTTATTCTTGATTTAGAGTAGATTTTCCCTTCTTCCGTCGAAGAATCAAGCTTCTTCTGACACTATAGAATTCTGGCTTGGAACCCCAGTGGTCTCTCGCCAGCTGAACAACATTAGTATGGTTTGATGCTTTTTACTTCTGCAAACTTAGATAGTAGCATTTGTTTATTGTTGATTCAGAGTATATTTTCCCTTCTTCCATCAAAGAATCAAGCTTCTTCTAACTCTATAGAAGTCTGGCTTGGAACCCTAGTGGTCTCTCACCAGCTGAACAGTGACAATAGGTAGAACCATCACTTTTACTTGTGCATACATCACTGTCACCTCCAAGTTTGTACAAACCCCGGGTTGATACGTAAACATGGTAGCCCAGGAGTTGCAGCATCCTTGCTGCAATACTGGTGCTCATCACTTGGCATATATATTGGTCACATGACAATTTTAAGACAGAAAGGTTTTTTCATGGGGTATTGTTTTTGACACTTTTCAAGATATAGTTAGGTGTGTTGATTAATCATATTTGGTTCGGTGAAATTTCATCATATCATTACAAAACAATGTCGATGATAGGCACCGACAAACTCAAAGAACAAACAAATATTTCACATATTTCTAGGTTGGTTGAATGTTTAGTGAAGTGGTTTTCGAATTCTCTTATTGATATCCTTCAAGTTTGTCATGTAATTCACTTCAAGGTACTTATTTTTGGAATGAAAATAACACACAATACATCAAGAGAGAAATAAGTTGGCACAGACCAAAAATAATCTCATTGGGAAACACATGTTGTGATTATTTGACTCTAGTTGATGAGGTACATGTTAACTTATTTAAAATTTATAATTTGCATATTCTTCTTTGACTCTCATTGATGGTACACATTGACTTATTCCAAATTGAATATTTGCAATTTCTTGGATACTATTAGGTGGTGTTGTGAAGTGGTATAAATGGTTGGATGTGGATTTTCCATTGAAGATTGCAAGATCAATGGGACCTCCCAGGTAAGGAAGCAATAACTAGATTAGACTCTCCCATTACCTTTTCATTTTTTTAATGCTTCTCCTAGGTCGACCTCAACAAAATTTCCAAGCCCTTCCACTCACCAATGTTATTGGTTCCTTCCCCTAGTCCCATTCTAAAACAATTTTTATGATATTCTGACAAGAAATCACTCCTCTTGCCCCACATGGTCCCAATGCTCCTTTAAATGCACCATTAAATAAAGCCTAAGGTCTAGACTTGTCTACCTTCAACTCTCCTATTTCCCTCATCCTTTTGAGTTTTGATACCTATTTAATTCCTTCAAAAAACATGTTATATTGTTAATGTTTGCAAATTTCTGTGGGGTGGATTTTGAGAATGAGTTGTTTGGGTTTGCTCCATAGTAGACATGTTTCAATGTCGACATTTCGAGTCTACAACAAGACCCATCGTCAAGACAAAGGTTGAGAAAAGAAAGTGAAAAGGAGAGCTATAAATAGAGGGACATTAGAGGAGAGAAAGAAATGGCCAACATCAAGGAAATTTTTATGATGAAAAATAGTTTAATTCAAAATTATTACTTATAGTAATATATAAATATATAATTTTGCACATGATGTGCATGATGTAATGGCTGGGGCAGATGGCTTTCACACCGCCCAGCCAAGTTCGAATCCTGCGGAGAGGTTGTAAAATGTTGTAAAGTGGAATATGAGTGGGTCCTACCGAAGCTTACAAAAAATATATATATATATATATATATATATATATATTTAAAAAAATATTAATATATTTAAATTTCTTCCAATTTAATATATAATAAATTTAAAATGTTGATAATTTTAATATGATTAAATTAATATATTAATATATTTTTGAATGTTGATATATATATATATATATATAGTTATACGGTGTTTACATTTCTTTTAATTTAATATATTAAGATAATTAAAATGTTAATAATTTTAAAAATATTAACATATTAAATTAAATTTAAATATATTAATTTTTTTTAATGTAATTAAATATATTAATATTCTTAAAGCATGTATATGATATGTTATATAATATCATAGGATAGAGATTCATTTCCTTTAAATTTGCTTTTGTTTCTAGTTATACATATGTCCTAGGACACTATCAGAGGTACTTTTCAAGGAATTTTCCCTCGAGCATTTTTTTCATGCATTCCAATAGTGTGCCTTCACTCCACCTATATTTTCCTTTTGTCATCCTCAATAAATATTTTCATACTTCCTTTGTAAAATCACATTGAACTTGTCGATGGTCCTTGTCTTGACACATTCCTTTGTTACAATATTCAAGGTCAAATTCAATATTGGTAGTTATTTACAATTAATTTTTGTACATTTAACCATGCAATTTTTGTCTTTTAAGAAAAGAAATATATTTCCTATGGAAAGTTCTTTCAGGTGGAATTTTAAAAAATGGTCCAAATTTCTTCTTCCTCGGGCTGGTGCTTGGTTAGAAAGAAGCCTTAACATTTAGTAGGTGAGATTTCTCTAAACAAAACTCTTAATGTGGAAGTAACAGTTGTTTTCTTAACCCTGTCGAGACTTCCAAATTAAGCTTTCCATCTTATTATATTTTAACTGTTTCATTTTCATATGCTAAGGGATGAAGCCTCTACCCTTTCCATACTTAGTAGATTTTTAGTTATTCAAATTTATTCCTCGGGTAACAATACCCTTTTATTTGGCTTAGCATCAACTTTTGAGTTATGGGCATGGTGGACATGTTGTAAGATGGCTTGGGAGAAGGGAAGCATTTTTTGAATCTCATCAACCATATTTAATAGGAATAACTGAGGAATAGAGGAGGATCCTCATATTGTCTCTATGATTAAGGTTGAATTGAGTTCCTCTAGGTCCATGTGTCAATTCAGCTTGGTTGGGGGATTTCCAACAAACTAGTTGACATTTTGCTTCCATTTTTGTTTCCACCTTTATTTTATATTTGGTATATTTGAGTTATAAGCCTTTATATTGATGTTTGTTAGGATTGTTTCTTGGAGAAGATTCACAATTTTTTGTTTTATGATTTGGAATTTGGGTGTTGATTCTTTAATACTAGTTTGTTTCTGACTAACCATATTTTCGAAAGAGTATACCTTGGGATAGGTTCCCAAATTTTCTCAAGAATAGGATTCTTCCAAAGGAAACTTTATATTTTCCATTGAATTCGAGGGGAACCTGTTCTTCTAGCCTTGGAAATATTAATCAATGCCTATCTTATTTCCTCTAAAAGTAGAGACTAAACTTCTTTTGTTAATATTTATTCAAATAATATATGATGTATGGATTCCTCTTCCTACTTACACAAGCCATACTTTGACATACCTACAGTGTGTCTTTTCCTAGGTGAGAAACTGATTGAATCTAGAACCATAACGTAACTCAACTTACTAATAGCTGATCTCAAATTCCCACTCCAACCCCTAATTTTTTGTTTTCCACCTTGTTCAAGAAAGAAAAGAAAATTTCTTCTACTTATTTTGTTTTCCTCCCTTCCACATGCAAGTTTTGATTAATTATTGAATTTTTTTATTCACTCTATCTGGGGTTGTTGGCATTGAAATCCAATAAACTAGAAGGTCCATGAGGATTTATTTTATTCAGGTGGTCTGAGCATAAAGGTTCATTCATTAGAATCCCCATGCTACCATTTTCTATTTTATTTTCTTGAAGATGGGGTCATATGACTTAATATGATTTATCCTAATGAAAGGGGAATACTGAGATACTAGATTGACTTTCACCTGTAATGTCTTCCTATTGTAGCTGCTCTTCCAATTTTTCCTTGTGTTCCCTTGATTTCCTCTACTTGTCCTTTTCTTACTTCCTTGCTTGTGTCTAAGTGCTCCCTCTCTCTTCTCCTAGAGCCCTGTTTCTGAAAATGATCCAAAGATGTCCAAAAAGCCATCAATTATTTCTCCGATGCCTTTTTATCATTGATGTCTCATGTCTCTTCCTTTTCGTTTTCCCTTTTCTTCCCTTTTCCTTCATTTTCTCTCTAATATCTCTTTCATGCATATTTATGTCTCTTCACCCTCCTTTTCTACTATTTTCCTTTATTTCCTTAATTAAATGCCATCTATTGCCGCTTTACCTTTTCCAATTTCCACAACCATTAATAAACCACAAGTGATGCCCACTATTATGGTTTCCCATCAATGAACTTGGAATACATGTCCCATGACCTTGATCTTATTTCATTTACATGGAAAATCAACCAGGGGTTGTTACAAACCCCTCTCCCTTGGGGGAGCACCGTCGTCAATGTTTTGTGATGCTTATGACCAACAAAAGATATACCAAAATGCTAAAAACATGACCACTTTATTTCTTATTGGAGCTTTATAACACAAATAATTGTAGTATTTAGAACATAATGCTTATTGGAGCTCAACTCATTGCAATATTTATAACACACACACACACACATACACACACATAACCAAAACACATATACCAAACTCATTTTCTCAACCAACAAATAAGGATATAAATCTCGCATCTGATCATCCATCTCCCATGTAGTTTCATAGGGGCAAAAGCACTTCCACTACACTTTAACCTGCTCTATTCCTCAGTTTCGTAAAATGAGTTTTTTCAACTGCAATATGCATTGTGGATCTCGTTGGAACTCTCCCTCTAGTTCCACCTGCAATACAGGCAAATCTACCACATGATCAACATCCTGTACATATCTCTTAAACAATGAAACATGGAAAACATCATGGAATTTCACTAATGGCAACAATGCAAGTCTGTATGCCAGTAGTCCAATCCTCTCAAAGATCTCAAAAGGCTCACAATGCAGAGATGTCAACTTGGCACATGATTCAATCCTCAAGGAACTCCTATTGGGCTTGATTCGAAAGTACACATGCTCCCCAATTTGAAACTCCTTAAATGATCTATGTTGATTCGTATAACTCTTTTTCCTGTCATTTGTTGCCTTTAAATTCCTTTTAATGAACTGCATCTCTTGCTCCATCTCAGACAACATATCCAGTACAATCAACACTTTGTTCACTGGATTACTCCAGCTAATATGAGTATTACAACTCTTCCCATAAAGAGCCTCAAATGGACTCAACTTCAAGGATTCCTGATACCCATTATTATAAGCAAACTCCACCAATGGAAGATACTCCTCCCACTTCCTGTGTTTATTCATGCCATACATCCTCAAGATATCCTCAAGAATCATGTCAACCATATCTATCTATCCATCTATCTAGGGATGATAAGTTGTACTGAAAGCTAAATTTGTCCCCAAGCCTACAAATAACTTCTTCTAAAACTTGGAAGTGGACTTGGCATCTCTATCTGATATAATCTTCTTGGGAAATCCATGCAACCTCACTATCTACCTAATGAAGATTTGAGCTACCTCACTCGCTAAATTAGTAGACTTAACTAAAATGAAGTGAGCTACCTTGCTCAACCTGTCAACAACAACCATGGTGGAGTCATGTTTACTTGCTTTCCTCAACAATCTTGTAATCAATTCCATGGAAATGACCTACCATTTCCATTCAAGAATCAAAATACGCTGCAACAAACCAGTTGGATGCTTGCACTTTTCTTTCACCTACTGACAATCCAAACATCTTGCAACAAACTCAACAATTCCTTCTTCAAGTTCAGCTAATAGTAGAACTTCTTAATAGTTTTCAAGTGTCTTCTAATATCTTGGATGGTCTATGGCTTGACATGAAATTCCCTCAAGATAAGCTTCTTTAGCTCACTGCTATTTGACACATAAATTGATTATTTTTCTTAGGGCTATATTATTCTTTGCTTTGATAATTGCATTTATTAATTTACACATTAAATTCACCCCATAACATCATAACATTATTCAACAAAAAATGTAACTATATAGAAAAAACAGTATCAGCATCAATGCATCAGAGCAGAAATGAACAATAGAAGAAAAACATTCACACTAGAGACACCAAGATTAGTCGGAGACTAGGACAAAACCTAGTATGGGGAAAACCATTTCAAATTCTTCTTCTCATTAGATCGTCATTGAATGATTCAAAAAATCAGAGTACAATAATCCATATATTCAACCATAAACCAATCAAGTAATAATCAACTAAAAAATATCCATGAAATGAACCCATCGATGCTTATACTTAAAACCATGATTCAAAATCATGTAATGAATTGTTATTTTTTGCATTCAATTGCCAAACTGTGCGGTCAACGAGCAAAAAATTTGGACAACTGAAAAACAAAACCCTAGATGTCAGTTTCATGAAGGACATGTTGTGCGTGAAACTGGAAGCTTTAGTCGCTCTCTTGAGCCTACAATCCTGCGACTACAGTCAAATTTTTCCTTTGGCAAGCCTGCTGCTACAACCTAGAAATGCTAGAAGTGTGCTTGAACTTTAGACCTTGTAATTTCTCCTTCGTATGAGCCAATTCTCCACAGGTGAGCCTCAGAATTGTGCAAGCCAAAACAAAGAAAGAGAATAGAAAAATGTCCCATGATGATGTCTAAATGAGGTTTAGGTCACTTGTATTTATAGCCATTCAAGGGTGTCCAAATTTATTTAGAGCCGACCTGATCAAATAAACTTTCCCTTGTCCAAATTTGATGATCTTTAGGTCAATTTTGGTTCTATCAAAAAGAGGAATTCAATGCAATCGTCATTTCCATCAAATGATGTGTCCAAAGTGGAATTTGGCCCTAGTTTCCAATTTTAACACTCCCTCTAAACTAGGGAGAATCCCACCTACATCATGCCATGTGTATATTGTCATCAAAACATATCCAATCTCAAGTATCTCATCATCACATATCATTCCTGTTCATCTCGGCTCATATCTTATTTATTCCTACTTATCTCTTGATTGTCCCTGATCATATGCTGAACATTATGAAATTTAAAAGAAGAATTTGACACTAGAGATGAGCCTAAGCTACCACCCTATATTCATCAGGGATCCATTGCTACCAACCAAAATCATTTCCAATGGGGAGACCAATGCTACCACCGGGCGAACATCGACGGGGAGCAAAATATACAACCCGCATCAACATCCAAGAGCCTAGCTCAATCCAAAATAATATCAGGGAGCACATTTCAACCTAAAACCACATCAAGGAGCTTAGTCTCAAAAATGGAATATCATGGTGGAGTTAAACATCCATGACCCCATATCAAGAAATAAGTGATATAGGGGAGAACATTTTAACCCATCCTATTGTCTACCAATATTTCCAACAATGACCCTCAAGAGTCATGTGGTAGAACACCTGTATCATAATAAGATATTGGGCCAGATACGTGACTTACCAAAAGGTAAGGATCACATGCCTCAAGCCTCCTCAACCCATTAGCCAAACGGGGAGGGACAATCCCAACAAGCCTGACTTGTGGGTATGATTCCAACTGGGGTATACTCTGCAAAGACCAAGATAAAGGAGCAACATCTCCAACCTTATGGGTAACAGATAGGGGTGATACCCTATTGTCCATAGATCCCTCAACCTGAGGAGCCCTCCAACTCAATTCCACACCCTGGGAGCTCAAACAAGGGGGAATAGTTAGCTCAATGTCCTCAACCAGTGATGTTCTTTGTAGATCAACAACATATCATCATGTTGATATCTAATAAACATCATGTCTCAATAGAAATTATCTCTTTTTCATATAGGACATCAAATCAAATATAATATTAAAAAATCTATGTGTGTGTGTGTGTGTGTGTATAAAAATATATATATATCATAAAAAGGATACCACGGTCATGATCCCTCTCACGAAGGAAGCAACCACAAGTCTAAGCTTTTCTTGCACGACAACACTGTATCAATATATGAAGGCGTCTCAGTCCTAGCTATATATCAGATTCTTTGTTAATCATTCCCCACTCTTTGTCATCGCAATGCATCCAAGTCATATCCAAAATCTGCTCAAACACCTCTCAAAAGAGCTTCTTCATCCTACCTCATAGCTAGCCATGTTAGCAACATTGTACTCAACCTCAGTCGTGCTTCATCCAAAATATCATGGCAGATCTCATACTAAGGCAACACCCAGATGTGCTCACATCAATAATGATTCCAAACAATATCAATACACCATGCAGTCACATATCGTAGGATGAATATCTTAGATCAAAATTTGATCATCCCATGCAAATATCTCGAAGGGTGCTTGGTGTCAACTCAATGTGTATGAAGCGACTCAATCATGAATTTACTCAAGTTATATGCACAATATATACATATACATATACATATACATATGGACAGGTGTTGGAACATCAATGCTTCAATCAATTGTCAGTTTCCAAGTCAAGTTCAACAATATATATTTCACATCTTCTTGAAATTCAATTAGAGTGTCCAAGGATTTACATTTCCACTTTCCAAAAACTCTTCATTAGCTTCATGATATAGATTTTATTTTCCAAACTTCAGCATGTGATACATTATGTCATGATTCTTGATTTAAAACTTTAGAGGTCATCTCCCTCTGTTAGGTTCTTATAATACTAGTGATTACCTCATTACTATTGTAGTTGTATCCCTTATTAATATTTTTGTGCCCCTATTGTCCCCATATTGTTATTACTGTGCCCCATAGAATCCCTCTATTGTTATTTTTGTGCCTTTATATTATTATTGTTAGGTCGGTTGGGTTATATTGTGACTCCTTAGACTCCTATATATAGAAAGGAGGTTTTGTCATTTGAATCATCAAAGAATCATTCATTTGTGTAATGTAAAGGAGGTTGCCCCCTCAAAGAGGCTGAATTCTAAGGCATTGATCTATCTTTTCTATCTGTTGTGAGCTAGTTTCATAACATTTGGTATCGAAGCCTTTGGATTCTAGGGTTTCGCTGCTCCAAATAGGTCATCATGGCATTTTCGCTATAACTTTTTTTCTGCAACGTTTCAGAAGCAAAAAAAATCCCATTTGAGAGGAAATCACACTGAACTTTGGGTCCGAATTTCAGAGCTTTTCGCACTATATTTGCGGAGATATGATCTAAGGAAGTTGGTCTTTTTGCAGACTCCTGAATTACACTCCAAACAGGTGACCTGGGGAAAATCGTCATAACTTTCTCTCTAAGCATCAGATTGAAATTTAGTAAGAAGGTCCATAAACAGGACGGACTGTAGTTTCTTGTATATTTTTTTCAGAGCCGAAGGTCGAAACAAGGACATGTGGCACGTCATACAAGTTCGCTCTACTAAACTAGTCTATAATTAGGTCACTGTGGGATATTTGGCATAACTCTTCCTTGGAGAATCGAATTGGGATCAGACTAGTGGCATTAGAAAGAGGACACAGAGGGATACTGCAAATCACAATTTCAAAACTGGATGATCCGAAATTACAGAGATACATCAAAGGCAATATCGAGCTCTACAAAGTGAAAATAGGTGTGTAGATTTTTTAAATTTTTTTCTTAAGCTTGGTTTGAAAAATTATTTTGAAGGAATTCAAAGGGCATAGTAGAGCATTATTATCGGTAATTGATGCCCCGAGGAAAGAAAATGCAAACACCTAGTAAGCAACCTGAAAGCTCTAGCATGACTCATGAAGAAGAGGAAGAAATGCTACATGATATATCAAAATTACAAGACCAAGTGCAACAAATTTCACTCTCACAAAGGCTAACAGAAGCTAAGATAAATGGCATGGAATCTAAGATAAAGGGTGTGGAAGCTAAGATGAATGGCGTGGAATCTAAGATGAATAGTGTGGAAGCTAAGATTGACGTTTTGAAGATAGATTTGAAGACATATTTGACAAATTTTCTACAAGAAATACTTACTAATGGTGAAAGGGTAGCAAAGGAAACTCATGATGTGAACAAAAGAAATGTTAATCATGATTTCATAGACTCTAATGTTTGATTGAAGACCCACCATATTCCAAAAATTGATATGAGGAAGTTTGATGGCAAGGATCCTGCAACATGGATATTACAGATGGATCAATTTTTTGATCTCAATAATGTGCAAAACACACAAAAGGTACGTATTGCAACTTTATATTTGGAACCAAATCAGTTTGTATGGTATCAATGGCTTTGCTCTCGTAAACAAATTATCACTTGGGCAATTTTTATGGAAGAATTGACAGCACATTATCAGGACACAAAAAGCAACACTTTTTTTAGCCAATTGATAAGTCTCAAACAAAAGGGTTCAATAATGGAGCACATTGAGGAGTTCCAAAAATTGAACATAAGGGTAAAAAATATTCCAGAGGAGCATAGGATTGATGTGTTCATAGGGACTTTAAAGGATAATATCCAACATGATGTTCGCCTTTGGGAACCTGATTCATTAGAGAAGGCATTTAGGTTAGCAAGAAAAATGGAAAGCAAAATTATGGAAACCATGAAGCATACCACTCACAACTATAAAGATGGAAGTGTTGTTGCCCCTAGTCCTCCACAACCTATAAGGTTGACACCAAAACAATTGGAAGAAAAAAGAGCAAAAGGGCTTTGTTACAGTTGTGATAGCAAATACACTAAAGGTCATAAGTGTGCTGAGAAAAAAATATTCTACATAGATTGTGAAGAGGAAGAAGAAAATGAGCAAGAAAGGTCAAAAGAAGAGGATATACTCCAAGAACAAAGCCTAGAAAAAGAAGAAATGAATCCGACCATATCTTGTAATGTATTGGCTGGAATTATCACTCCTCAAACCATCAAGATAGAAGGACAAATCAAGAAGAAAAAGGTAATAGTGTTGATTGATTCAGGAAGTACCCACAATTTTATTCATTGTAAGGTAGCAAAAGAATTGAATTGCTTCCTATATCCAGCGCCAGAGTGTCAAGTGATGGTTGCAAATGGAGGAATAATAAATTGCTCTGGAAAGTGTTATAATATCAAGCTATCCATGGGAGAATATGTATTGACAAGCCCAATGCTTTCCATTCCAATGGGAGGTGTTGATGTTGTACTAGAAGTCCAATGGCTACAATCCTTGGGTACAATAGTTTTTCATTTTCAAGAACTTTTCATGAAATTTTATGAAAAAGGAAAGGAAGTCGAATTAAGGGGTATTGCAAGGAAACCAGGAAAGATAATCAGCTCTAACGGTATGACACAGCTTCTAAAAAAGGAACAAAGAGGTGTAATTGCATAATTATGTTCGCTAGATGTTTCCACATCAAAATCATCTATTTCTCCAGATCTCAAAAAAGTATTAGACAATCATTCCAAGGTATTTGAGACTCCCAAAGGTCTCCCACCTATTCATGATCATGATCATGCTATTCATCTGATTCCATGAAGTGTTCCTCCAAACATAAGGCCGTACAGATATCCTTTTGCCCAAAAGAGTGAAATTGAACTTATGGTTGCAGAAATGCTAGAGGCTGGTATAATCCAACCTAGTCAAAGTTCTTTCTTTGCTCCAGTAGTATTGATGCACAAGAAGGATGGATCATGGCGCATGTGTCCGGATTATAGGGATCTCAACAGGCTCACTATTAAAGATAAGTTTCACATTCCTGTCATTGATGAATTACTGGATGAATTGCATGGATCAATTTACTTCACCAAGTTTGATCTTCGTTCAGGATATCATCAAATCATAATGAAGACTGAAGACATTCCGAAAACAACATTTAGAACTCATGAGGGTCATTATGAATTTTTGGTCATGCCTTTTGGCCTTACCAATGCACCTTCTACATTTCAAGGTTTGATGAATTCCATTTTCAAACCCTCCTTAGAAAATTTGTGTTAATATTTTTTGATGATATACTAATCTACAGCAAGTCTTGGAAGGATCATGTTGAACATGTTGATAGGGTGCTACAACTATTAGAGGAGAAACAATTATATGCAAAAAGATCCAAATGTTTCTTTGGAGTACAAGAGGTGGAATATTTGGGTCATATTGTAGCTCATGAAGGAGTTAAGGTAGACCTTAGCAAAATTAAAGCCATTAAGGAATGGCAAATTCCCACGTCCATAAAGCATCTGCGAAGATTTCTCGAGTTGATAGGGTATTATCACTAGTTTGTTATTATGGGAGAACAGCAGCACCTCTAACAACATTATTGAATAAAGATGCATTTTCATGGACTCTAGAAGCAACAAAGGCCTTCGAACATCTTGAAGAGGCAATGTGCCAAGCACCAGTCTTAGCTACACCGGACTTCACAAAAACCTTTATTGTGGAATGTGATGCTTCAAGAAATGGAATTGGTGTTGTTTTAATGCAAGATGAAAGACCCATTGCTTTTGAAAGTCGTCCAATAAAGGGAAAGTTTTTACACAAAGCTATTTATGAGAAGGAAATGTTGGCAATACTACATGCACTTAAGAAATGGCGACCCTACCTAATGGGAAGACACTTCAAGGTAAAAACAGATCATGATAGCCTTAAATACTTTTTAGAACAAATATTATCCTCTGAAGAGTAACAAAAGTGGGTCACAAAGATGTTGGGTTATGACTTTGAAATCATCTACAAAAAAGGGAAGAAAAATGTGGTGGCAGATGCACTCTCAAGAAAGGATGAGGATGTGGAAGCATTATTATGCGCCATTTCTATTATCCAACTAGAGTGGATAAACGAAGCAAGGGAGGAATGGAAGAATGATGAAGAAGTGTGGGCACTTATTCGAAAGTTACAACAAGATTCCAGTACATCTGATACATTTAGTTGGAAAAATGATTCATTATGGTACAAAGATCGCTTATACCTCTGTAAGAATTCCCAACGCAAAGAAAATATTCTTATGGAATTGCACACTTCTCCCTTAGGAGGGCACTGAGGATTTTTAAAAACTTACCACAGGGTTAAGAAGGAATTTTTTTGGGATGGCCTTAAATCAGATATTCAAAAGTTTGTGGCGGAATGTTTGGTTTGCTAACAAAATAAAGTTGAAACAAATAAGACCCCGGGTCTATTACAACCTTTATCCATTCCAAGCCAATGTTGGGAGGAGGTTTCAATGGATTTTATCACAAGTTTACCCAAGTCTGAGGGAAAGAGTGTTTTCATGGTGGTAGTTGATAGAATTACCAAGTATGCACACTTTTGTGCATTATCACATCCATTTAAAGCCAGTACAGTTTCTACTGCATTTATGGAAACAATTCAAAAGCTACATGGAAATCCAAAGATTATTGTAAGTGACAGAGATCCCATTTTCACTGGAAATTTTTGGACAGAATTATTTTCTTGTCTCGGTACTTAGTTAGCTCATAGCTCATCTTATCATCCTTAATCTGATGGGCAAATGGAGATAGTAAACAAATGTTTGGAAGGATATCTTCGTTGCTTTGTATCTGATAAACAGACACAATGGGTCAAATGGTTGCCTCTTGCTGAATGGTGGTATAACACTTCCTTCCATACAGCAACAAAAATGACCCCATTTATGGCACTTTATGGATATCAGCCACCATCCATCACATCATATTTAAGAGAAAATTCTAAGGTTCAAGCAGTGGAACATCACATCGAGCATCAACAACAAGTCCTCCAACTCTTAAAGGATAACCTCGTGTTGGCACAGAATAGAATGAAACAACAGGCAAATCAACATCGCAGCGAAAGAAGTTTTGATGTAGGTGATTGGGTATTCCTACAGCTACAACCACATAAATAAATGTCCCTCAAGCAAGCTAAGAAGAATAATAAATTATCACAAAAGTATTATGGTTCGTACAAGGTGTTGCAAAAGATTGGTACTATGGCATACAAATTGGAGCTTCCTGCAGCTTCTCGAGTGCACCCAATTTTCCATGTTTCATGTTTAAAGAAGGTTATAGGCGACAAGCTCCCAGTTCAAACAATATTGTCAGAACTTGACGAGGAAGGAAAAATTATATTGGAACCGGAAGCAGTCACATAAACAAGAACTCGACAGCTATGAAATCGATCAATTTCGGAGTATCTCTTCAAGTGGAAGAACTTATCCACTGAGGATTCCACATGAGAGGATGAGAATTTTATACAGAAGCATCCATAACTACTCAACCATTAAGGACAACACTTTTTTGAAGGAGAGAGGCACATTAGGTCCCTATAATACTAGTGATTACCTCATTACTATTGTAGTTGTATCCCTTATTAATATTTTTGTGCCCCTATTGTCCCCATATTGTTATTACTGTGCCCCATAGAATCCCTCTATTGTTATTTTGTGCCTTTATATTATTATTGTTAGGTCAGTTGGGTTATATTGTGACTCCTTAGACTCCTATATATAGAAAGGAGGTTTTGTCATTTGAATCATCAAAGAATCATTCATTTGTGTAATGTAAAGGAGGTTGCCCCCTCGAAGAGGCTGAATTCTAAGGTGTTGATCTATCTTTTCTATCTTTTGTGAGCTGGTTTCATAACACCCTCTTACCTTGATCATCATAGGCTTATTCTGAATCAAGAATAGACCATTAGTATATAACACCAAAATCAAAGCCATACCTTGGAACACTTTTGATGTAGAGGCTTGGATTGGCACATCTTCCTAGCTTCAACATATAACTGTCAATGTGACCATATTAGGCTCGGGGAGCTTGCTTCAGACAATGTTTTTTTGCAAACATAACACTTTACTAAAGTAATGCACTCGACCTTACATAAATCAATATTGTGTAATCAAATCAACTAAGTCAGCTTATCAAAGTTTATATGGTAGATTAGAACTAATATCAAAACATCAATATCATTTTATCAAATTCTTTAGACCAGGTGACAAGTAGATCTCTCATCCAATTATCAGGTTATGACTATATCTATTATCGTGTCAGTAAGTTGTCATTTTCTAAGCGACATCAAACCAAACTTCATCAAGTCATCATCATGACCATAATATAAGTCACAAGATGAAAATGCATACACCAAGAATAATTCATGTAGTTTCCATCAATATATTGTGAGATTACTTCATACTAAATTACAGTTGTTTGTACTTCAACCAATGTGTCAACGCTACTGATGTCAACACAAAATACTAATACAAGTCACTGAAATTCACTATGCCCATATAGCATTGTTATTAAGGAAAATCATCAGTGGTCAAATAAAATCATTAGTCATCAGGCCAAATCCCAAATTTTCGATCACAATGAGATCTATATCCCAAAACATATCTCAACATCAAGTTAAAGCTCTAAATCATTATTAAGCATCATGTCAAAACTTCAAGCACTGCTTATCTAAATCAATCAGCCAAATCTAGTCAAACCCTTCCAACTATTATCAAATACTGTCATGCACAAGCCTCAATGGTTAAATCATAATGACATATTGATATGCATATCCTAGTCACCTGCAAACACAAGTTTAGTCAACATATTCACATTATAGTAAGTCAAACATTCAAACTTACCTGCTCATAGAACTTTCTATTGTTTACTTCATGTCTGTGGGATTTCCATCCTTCAGGTGAACTTCTAATTTTATGCACAAAGCTTCATTTTTGTGTCCTAGGGGTATAACTGCACCCATAGGCCTTCTGTGCGATTGAGAGGCTACAGTTGCACCCTAAGGCTTGTTGGATAAGTTATCAACTGCATGTGAACCTAACTTCATGGTCAACATACTGAAATATGACCTTCAAATGAAAATTTTAGAAGTGTACAAGTTGCTTGAAGGTAACACTTCAAGTGGAGCACATTAAACAAAATATAAAAAAAAAAACTTAAAAAAATTACAAAGAAACTAGAATCAATAATAATCAACATAACTCAAATTCCATATCAAGTTTTTAACAAAAATAATCGGTGATAATCACATCAAGATACATTTCTCAAAGTGTTTCAAATCAATCAATTTGGTTCATCATTGGACAAGATGAAGAATCAGATCATGGAAGTGGGTATCTTGATGTGATTATCACCGATTTTTTTTCTTAGAAACTAGATATGGATCACAAAAGCCTAAACTCAATCAATTCCATATCAATTAATAGATTTAACAAAATCCAATGAAACACAACAATAAAGACAATTTGACTAGAAAAACACATAAAATATTTCCTAGCATGATACAAATAATTCACTGTTTAGATAGTGTTGGTGGCTGATATCCCCAACCATCACCAGTAACTCCACATGGGATAAAGAAAACATAAAGGACAACCTTAATTGATTATAATATTAACCAACAAAGATAATGGATTAAATATATTTATGATTGAAACAAATTCATAATAAGAGTATTAATTATTGATATAATGAGATGAAATTTGATGCATTGTATTAAATGGTTGTTCTATTGTTTAAAGTGGTTTTAGGGATGGCTAATGTGGGAAAACAATGGTTTCATGATATTTATAAGGTTTTGAACTAACAAGAACGGTTAATAAAGCTTTTCTCATTGCAATATCGTTGTCAATGAACTTGATGTTTTATTTTGCACTAAATTGGTTACGTGAACTTATCTAGATATTTATAGGTATCATTTTGTCTAGATAAGAATGAATTGCCAAAAAAATGGGATAGTGAGTATATTTATGGGAAAAAAAATATTTACGGTAATACTCCTCAAGTATGATTCTCTTGCTGTTTTTTAATGGAAAAATCTATCGGCAAACCCCATTTCCTTGAGCTTCTTTCAACCACTTGAATATATTAAATGTTGATGGTTCGAACTAGGCTCATAGAGATTATGTGTGCACAGTTGAATATGGTCCCATTTTCATAGACTTTATATATAACGAGTACCCAATTTAGATCATATATGAAGTATCCTCTATCTGGGATAATCTTTATACTCAAACTATGACATCCTCGATTGCTGGGAAGAAACAATGGGTGGAATAACACCCTGGTGCATACTTTTTGAATGGTTTGTTCATGTCCCGCTAGCGTCACAATATCATGTTCTTCCATTAATTCATTAAACAAGTTGTAAGCAGTTCACAGTGCAATTGATAAGCATGTAAGGATTGAAATATGCGATTTTGAATACAAAAGCGAAGGGGTAGCCATATAAATAAATATTCCAATGACTTTGGTAGCGAGCCTAAGCGGAGAAAGATGACAAACAAGCATTTGCATGTTGGAATCCAGAGGCACAGCAACCAAAATAAACACACAGCAGAATAAATCAAGCACATAAACACAGTTTTTAACGTGGTTCACCCAACCAATCTGGGCTACGTCCACCAAACATAGGCATCAGGAATTTATTAATCAAATTGGAGATTACATAATGAAATCCTCACAAAACTCTCACCCTCTTAGCAAACCATCCGAATGGTTGCCTGTTATATAGCATAGAGAATCTAACAGCCTCATTAACTCCCTCACATCAAATATAGGAGGCATTAACTCCCTCCCAACAAACTGGAGTTAATCTAGGACCTGAATTCTATTGTTTTCATCAGCTGAGATTTTTCCTATTTTGCTCCAAACAGAAAATCTCAACAATCTCCACCTTGACAACAATTCCCTTGATGCCCTGTTATTATTATTTTATCTTTTCTGCAAGCCAAGAGAAGCCAAACACCAGCGTAGCTTCTCCAACAAAACTGGTTTCGTGAACATGTCTGCACAGTTCTCCTTTGTATGCACCTTTTCAAGAGAGACTCCCCTTTCAGTGATAACTTGTCTTACAAAATGATACTTGATTGGAATATGCTTTGATTTACTATGATAGGCCGGATTCTTAGCCAAATGTATTGCACTTTGACTGTCACAAAGTAACCTGATGTTGTCCTGTAACCTACCAAATTCACCAAGCAAACCTTTCAACCACACCGCCTCTTTGCAAGCATGCGAAGCAGCAATGTATTCTGCTTTAGTAGTGGATAAAGCAACAATGTTCTGTAGCTTTGACATCCAGCTTATAGCTCCACCAGCAAGAGTAAAGACGTACCCTGAAGTTGATCTTCTCTTAGCCAAATCACCTGCAAAATCAGAATCAACATATCCGCAAACAAATTCACTACTCTTATTGTAAGAAATACAATAACTACTTGTGCCTCTCATATACCGAAGCACCCATTTTACTGTTGACCAGTGTTCTTTACCCGGATTTGCCATGTACCTGCTGACAACCCCAACTGCATATGAAATATCTGGTCGAGTACAAACCATCGCATACATTAAACACCCTACCACATTGGCATATGGAATTCGAGACATATAATCCTTTTCTTCATCTGTATTAGGACATAAACTCGAAGAAAGCTTAAAATGGGAAGCTAAAGGGACTGGCATAGGCTTCACATTATCCATACCAAACCTCAAAAGTATTTTCTCAATATACTTTTGTTGTGATAGCCATAGCTTACCATTGCTCCTGTCTCTAAAAATCTCCATGCCCAAAATCTGTCTTGCTGCTCCTAGATCTTTCATATCAAACGTCCTTGCCATCTGAATCTTCAACCTGTTAATTTCTTCTATGCTTTTGCTTGCTAAAAGCATATCATCAACATACAACACCAAGATAATGAATATGCCATTATTCAACTGTTTAAAATAAACACAATGATCATATTCACTTCTAACATATTTCTGACTCAACATGAAAGAATCAAACTTCTTATACCACTGCCGAGGCGACTGCTTCAGGCCATATAATGACTTCTTGATCCTGCAGACAAATTTCTCATTGCGATGTTGAACAAACCCTTCCGGTTGTTCCATATATATTTCCTCATCTAAGTCTCCATGTAGAAATGCAGTCTTAACATCTAATTGCTGCAACTCTAAATCAAACAAAGCCACTAATGCTAACAAAATTCTAATTGAAACAATTTTAACCACTGGTGAAAATATCTCATGAAAGTCTATGCCAGCTTTCTGAGAAAACCCTTTTGCAACCAGCCTCGCTTTGTACCTGTCTTCCGTATCATTCACACCTCGTTTCAGCTTGAACACCCATTTGCATCCCACAGTTTTCCTGCCTTTGGGAAGTTCAACCAGATCCCACGTGCCATTCTTACGTAAGGCCATCATTTCTTCCTTCATGGCTGCTTTCCATTTGTCACTATTTGAACCTTCTACAACTTCATGATAACACAAAGGTTCATCATCATTAGCGATCAAAGCAACTGAAGTAACATGATCATCATACCTTCTCGAAGGGCATTTGATCCTTGTAGACCTCCTTAAGAATGTTTCTGGTGCTTCCAGAATTGGCTGTCTATCAACTAAAGGAACTTCTTCATGATCGCCATCTGAGACCTGTTCATGTCCTCCATATGAACCCTGTTCATAATCTGATTCTGAAACCTGTTCATGACTAGAATCTGAACTATGGTCATTATGACTATCATTAGAAATGCTGTCAAACTGAATATGTTGGAAATCAGATACATTATCCTGTTTCAATCTTCTATCTACATCTAACTGTACAAGAGAGGATTCATTAAACTTTACATCTCTGTTGATGATGATTTTGCGGGTAGTAGGATCCCACAATCTATATCCCTTTGTTCCATCACCATACCCAACAAAGATATACCTTTTAGAATTTGGATCTAATTTAGTTCGCTGATGTTTAGGCACTAGAGCATATGCATCACAGCCAAACACTCTGAGTTTAGAATAGTCACAAGGGTGTCCTTTCCATACCTCTTGCGAAACCTTGCAGCCTATCGCCGTTGATGGAGATCGATTTATCACATAACAAGCTGTTGCCACCGCTTCCGTCCACAACTCCTTTTGCAACCCGGCGTTACTCAGCATACACCTTGCTCTCTCTAGAAGAGTCTTGTTCATGCGTTCAGCAACTCCATTCTGCTGAGGAGTATAAACCGTGGTCTTATGTCTCTCGATCCCTGCATCCTTGCAATAGCTGTCAAACTCCTTGGAGGAAAACTCACCACCATTGTCAGTTCTTAAACATTTTATAGTTCTACCAGTGTTGTTTTCTACCAATGCTCTAAACTGCTTGAAAATTGAAAAAACATCAGACTTTCTCTTCAACATGTAGACCCAGACCTTCCTAGAAAAGTCATCAATGAATGATACAAAATATGACGAGCCACCATATGATGCTGTAGGGGCTGGACCCCGAACATCTAAATGAATATAATCAAGTATCCCTTTACTAGTATGTTTGTTTGTTTTAAACTTTTGTTTACTTTGTTTTCCAAACAAGCAATGTTTACAGAAATCTAACTTTCCAGATCTTAGATTAGGTAGTAACTTACGGTCAGCCAAAATTTTCAACCCTCGTTCGCTCATATGGCCCAATCTTTGATGCCATAGGCGAATGGAGCTACTGTCCTGTTCAGACACCGACACATGATCTGACCCAGTTCTACCTTCTAATTGAAAAATATTTCCTACCTTCTTAGCCTTCATCACTAGTAAGATACCTTTATAGATTTTCATAACTCCACCTTGAATTACAGTTTTATATCCATTTGAATCAAGTGCTCCTAATGAAATCAAATTTTTCCTTAAATCTGGTACATGCCTCACATCAGTTAATCTTTTGGTTGTTCCATCAAACATTTGTAGTTGTACACTACCTATTCCAACAATACTGCAAGTGACATCATTACCCATGTACACGACTCCATCATCAACTGATCTATATGTTTTAAACCAATCTTTATGAATACACATGTGGTTATATGCCCCGGAATCTAACAACCAATGTTGATCATGTTTTGAAATATTAACTGACAATACCTCATCACTCATACCTGAACCAGATACTGAACCGGTATTTGTGGTGTTGGATTCCTTCTTTTCTATCGAAGAGCCTTCCTTTAGCAGCCTGCTTTCGCTTCCAGCAATCCTTTTTCAGATGTCCAGCCTTGCCACAATGCCAGCACTTCACCTTTGGCTTCTTTCCTTTGGACTTTGAGCGAGAGTCACTATGCTTTCCCCCAGAGTGTCTCTCTCGTGAGCGACCTCTGGCCATCATTACCTCTGATGTAGAGGTGTCTGCATTCGAGCTCTTCCTCGTCTCTTCAGCCAACAAGGCTCCAACAACATCGTCAAACTCAAGGATGTCTGATGTACTAAAGCTTATGGAAGTAACAAAGTGATCCCAGGATTCAGGCAAAGAACATAATAGAGTTATTGCCTTATCCTCTTAATCAAATTTCACATCTAGACTGTCTAATTGCACCAGTAAGGTATTAAAAACATTCAGGTGATCAGCAATCGAGGTACCTTCTTTCATCCGCAAACTGTAAAGCTGTCGTTTCAGGAGAATCTGATTTGTCAAAGATTTCGTCATATAGAGCTTCTCAAGCTTCGACCACAAGCCTGCGGCGGTTTTCTCTGACACAATGTTGAACAGAACATCGTCCGCCAGACACAACCGAATTGCGCTCAGAGCTCTATCGTCCATCTCATCCCATTCATCCTCCGTCATGGAAGGAGGCCTTTTGTTTTTCCCCAACAGTGCTTTCGCCACACCTTGTTGAACCAGCAGATCGTGCATCTTTACCTTCCAGATCTCAAAATTATTCTTGCCATTAAATTTCTCAATTTCAAACCGGGCACTTTGAGTTTTCGCCATTTGTATCAAAAAAACACAATAATCTCCAGAACCAACGTTTAAATACCAGCAATTAAAAAAAAAAAACAAATTGCCTATGCCTTTGTTTGTACACAACACAAAAAAACTGACTTATTGCTGTGCAAAATTACAGTCAAAATACCTCTGCGCCGGCATTAAAAAGATAATACCAAACTTGATTAATAACAGAAGCGCTTTCAGTACTGAGCATCCAGCAATGAATTACTCTCTCAAAATGTTTCGGGCAATTAGTTTCGCAGAAAATCTCAACACCAAATGCATTCCTTACTTGCAACGATGCCAGAAAATCTCAACACCATCGAACGAGAAAGTTTTTATTTTCGCATTCAGCGATGCTAGTGATTCAAGTATTTACGTATTTACAGCTAACAATGCTTGTAGCAAATACGATTTTGGCTACCTCAAGAAAGGATAGCCTAAAATACGAATTTTCTGTCTGATACAACGCTTGCTTTTATTTAGAAATATATTCAAGACCACTGCTTATAAAAAAGACTATATAACCCTCCCATCAAGCTGGATACTGTTGGATAGGGATAGCAGCAAGGTTTCTAAATATAAATTCTGTCCTTTCAGTTTTAAGTACTCAATACAGTAGTTCAGAACCCCGATAGCGTTTGAAACAGAAAAACGTAAAAGCCAGTCCCCACACTTTCCCACCAAATATTTGTTGTAACAGAATAAAAAATAGACGATGCCAAGACTGAAGCATTAAACGAGGTCACAAGGTTTTTCTAAATTGCATTCAAAACAATTAATATCACCACCGCAGGAGAATGTAATCACCACATACAGCAGTCTGTACGCAAACCCAACAGAGTGCCAGACATTACTTCAGTTAATGAAGAGAAGCTTATTACGAACTGGCGCAGCACCTCCAGGAAGCAATCGACCTGCTCACCAGCATCCAAACTCTGCGCTCCACCTCCAACAGTCCGCTCCTCCAACGTGCTCTGATACCACTTGTTGGAATCCAGAGGCACAGCAACCAAAATAAACACACAGCAGAATAAATCAAGCACATAAACACAGTTTTTAACGTGGTTCACCCAACCAATCTGGGCTACGTCCACCAAACATAGGCATCAGGAATTTATTAATCAAATTGGAGATTACATAATGAAATCCTCACAAAACTCTCACCCTCTCAGCAAACCATCCGAATGGTTGCCTGTTATATAGCATAGAGAATCTAACAGCCTCATTAACTCCCTCACATCAAATATAGGAGGCATTAACTCCCTCCCAACAAACTGGAGTTAATCTAGGACCTGAATTCTATTGTTGTCATCAGCTGAGATTTTTCCTATTTTTCTCCAAACAGAAAATCTCAACATTGCAAGCTCCAACATCGACACCATTAGGAGATCCAGAAGGATTATACACGTGAGCACAGTGAGGATTAGAGTTTGGACATATATATGAAGAGATCTTCATATATATGTCAACTGTCTGTTGTTGCACCACAATTTTCTTTGGCTCAATATTCACACTCACAGGAGTCGTGAAATCAATCCCTATCTCCCCTTCTACAGTCATTGCTTCACTAGCAGAGTCTGCTCCTTTGTCTGAATCCACTGAAGGAGACTTTTCATGATTCAATTTTCCTGGCTCAATTTTCCCTTACTCGCCTCAATAGACAGATTACTATGATGAACCCCAACAATTGGTTTTCCATGTAGTTCCTTGCATGACATAACATTTGTTTGCCATCTAATATTTGTTCTTGTGCAGGCAATGCAAGCCCTTCAATACTTTCCTGGAAACCTCAGCCACATAGTGTCTTGGGATTCTCTTGTGGGCTTGAAGAACCTGTGCAAGGGTTCCACCGTCTATGTACTCCAATACAATAGAGATCACTCATTGATCGAATATACAATAACACTACATGATGTGTGGAGAATTCGCCCGTTGGAGAATCTCCATTTCCTGTTTTCTGACAACAACCTCGTGCTTTTCCTTAAGGGCATGAAGTTCTCCAATATTAAAATGCCTAACTTTGTAGACCTTACCACTGCTGCCACACCCCAAAGATGAAATCTTCTAGTGTAACCTCTTCCAGAGAAACACAGAGCAACTTCATGTACCATTCATGTTTGGAGGCTTTGGCAGTGCAATCGGCAACAACATCTGCTTAGAAAATCTGTCTTCCCCAGTCAACAAACTAACATCTACTCCCTCTTAAATTCAAAATTAAAAATTCAAATTCAAATAAATCCTGTCACATCAGCATTGGCAGGTAATTAATAGGGAAATGACGAAGCTAAATGTAAACATCACTGAGCTCGTTGAAGGTAAATGGCCTGCGGGTCCATAAGTTTATAAATTTATGATTCATGTATAGATAACAATAATAATTAGGGATGTTAGGGATTTAACCTCTATGGAACAGTATAAAATATTTTTAGTAGTATACACAAATCACTTTTAATTATTTTAAATTTCTTTTTATGGATGAGAGGGATTTAACAAAGCCTCAGAAGAGGGTGGATAGGGAACTAAACACATTAGGTAGTATTTGAGTTATTGTCTTTTGACTCCTTTTAATTAAATTGATTAATTAAAGAACTATCATATAAATAAATGTAATATGAAATTAGTTATATTTTTTATGTATGTGATATTGATAAAATGATATTGTAACAAATTCTATTTAGATTAAAAATCTACACATGATAAAGTAAATATTTCATATTTTTCAAATTTTAACATATTAATTTTTTATAATTAATAATAATAATTTAAATTAAAATTGTAATTAAATTAGTTTTATAATATTTTTAATTTTAAAAATTATAAAATAAATACTTTAATATTTATTAGGATGAAGCAATTTAACATTCACTATAAAACCACAAATTGCAAACTTGAAAATGAAAATCAAATGACCGTCACCCTATTTTCACTGAATTTGAACTTTCAAACTTTTATGTGCCAATAAAGTTAAAATTCTGAGCGAATAAATTTGACATTCCAAACCTAACTGGGCGAATAAATTTAAAATTCCAAGCTTAAGCTTGATACATGTGCAGAACACCGAACCAGGATGGAGGTGAAATCCGAATCAGTGGGACCCATTTTGACGAACATCTTGACTATTTCAATGCATACGTGTCTAATTATTACCCATACTATACTGCGAACACTATCCACCACGCAGGTCATCTTATCCTTTCAACTACTTCGAAACCACGGTTCTCTGACGAACACTGCATACAAATGCCAGAAAGTTACGTCCATGGGCCATATCATATATGCATCTTATCTTGCGTGTGGGGTTAGCCACGCGTACATGCACTGAGTCTTCACGCGAAAAGATAGACCTGTGGTCCCCGGAAAACGCGTTGGAAATTCAATGGCGTATGGGATTATGCAGTTCTCAATAAGGGATGGTGTATATCTTGAGACCAGTCCTCTCCACAATATCTCAGCGCTTCTGAAACGCTGCTATCTCCTTCTTGTGCCCACACCATAGACCCTCACTACCATTTTTCTTTTCTGTTTTCCAATTCGCAATGGCTGTATCCTCCTCCACGGCTGCCCCAACCTCGACCTCTGCCCAATCCAACGCCAATCAGTGGTTCGATGTAGTCATAAGCAATTGTGATCAATTGGATAGAACCTTCGCCAAGTCTCTGTACAATCGCCTTTGCTCAAATGAGTTGAGGACATTTCTGAAAGAGGACAAGTTGCAACACAGATGCGAATTTCATGCTCAAATAAAACACGCTATTGGAACAGCCTCAGCACATGTTGCGATATTCTGTACTCGATATGCCGAGTCATATTGGTGCCTAGATGAGCTGTTACTCATGTTGGAGTCAAAAGCTCCCATCATTCCAGTCTTTTACGGTGTCACGCCTGCTGAGGTTCGGTGGACTCAGCGGGGCAAAAATGGAAATTATGCTAGAGCCCTGCAAAACCATGAAGATAATCTACGATATGACTCCAAAACTATTGAAAATTGGAGAAATGCCCTCTCTCATGTTGCAGACATCAGCGGTTTCGAGCTGGAGGCGCGCAATATTGGGTGAGAACTCAACCATCCCTCTCCATACGGTAGTATTGTATATTTGCTAAATAGATAAACGTTTGTTTCTCACCACTACTATTTATTTCCTTCTGCATAACTAGCGAGGAGTTAATGGTACTGGACCTGGTAGATAAGGTAGTTAAACGTCTATCTGAAATGCTGAAAAAACCAGACCTGCCCGTCGCCGACTACCCAACAGGTTTGGACGAGAAGCTGAAAGATTTTGAAGATAAGGTCATGATGCAGCAACAACAGAGCTGGAAACCTCAGATCTTGGCGATCGTGGGGTCAGGTGGCGTAGGAAAGACAACGTTCGCAAAACATTTTTTCAACAAGAAGAAACTAGATTATCGTAGATCCTGCTTTTTATTTGAAGTCGCAGATAATGCAGCCAAGAACTCTTTAAATTCGTTGCAGTCAAAACTTCTTCAGAGTTTGACTGGATTGGAGAAGCGAATATACAGCGTTGATGAAGGTAAAGGGATGCTCATAGAGCCTCTCAAATCTTGTAATGCCCTAATAATCTTAGATGATGTAGACGATATGAATCAGGTGGATGCACTTGTGCCTATTCAAAGTGATCTCGGTTCAGGGAGCTTGATATTGATTACATCTAAGGATAAGAATGTTCTCAGAAACTCTAGAGTTGAAAATGCATCAATTTATACACTAAAAGGGCTTAACACACAATACTCCACGGAGCTCTTCTGCTTCTATGCCTTTAGCCAAGCCTTTTCACTTCCAGGATTTGAACGTCTGGTAAATGAGTTCATAGCATCTTGTGATGGTTTGCCTTTATCCTTGAAAGCATTAGGAGCACATCTTTATGGAAAAGATAAATCTGAGTGGTATGAGGATTCGGAGAGTCTACAACAAATACTTTCCAGTATAAGTGACATACAGAAGACTTTTACAAACAGTTATAAATCACTCACTAGAGAGGAACAACAGATATTCTTAGACGTTACATGCTTTTTCATGGAACAAAACAGCGATACAGCCATAAGCATATGGAACGAATCAGGTTGGAGAGGAAGGCAGGGGCTTCAAACTCTAGAGGACAAATTTCTTGTGGAAGTGGACCGTTGGAATGTGATACATATGCCTGACCACCTAGGATATTGGGGAAGAGATGTTGCCGAGAAATCGTCGCCCCGTCGTCTTTGTAGGACACAGAGCGTCATTGCTAATTTGTTACACCAATCTGTAAGTGTTATAGATATCAATTCTTCAAGACATCATCATTTTCCTAGAATATTACTTTCTGAAAATTAAAAATTAATATTTCATAGATTATTCAGTGAAAGTCTGGGATCAATTCCTTAAGTCATCATCATTTTCCAAGCCTCTTGCTTTTAAGAATAAACCAGCAATAACGATTGTTTTGTTTTCCAAGAATGGACTATAATAAGATCATTCCGTTTTGCACAGTTAATACCAGTGCGGGGAATCAAGATGGATCTCAATCACTATAATGACGAAGATGATGTATTTGGAGCTATGAGACTGATGATGAGGATGCAAATTGTTGATTTCCACGGCCCTCTCTTGGAACCCATTTTAGGGAGGGTGGAGTTGGCAAATACAGAGTTAGTAAATACGGGACCAAATATCCTTTGGCTCCGTTGGATAGACTGTCCATTCTCTTCCTTACCCGTCTGGGTTTCAATGAAGAATTTAAGGTCTTTAGATGTGTCTAGAAGCAAATTAAACACTCTGTGGCAAAAGGAAGGCCAACCACAGGTAACTATACTTTTGTTTTGTTAGCATTTTATGCTTAGTCGCCATTAATATCGCGCTCCACTATGCAGATGTGAATCATCTATACTTTTGTTCGTTAACATTTTATGTTTAGTCACCATTCATATTGCGCTTTACTATGCAGTTGCCCTTATGTTTGGAGGAATTGCGGGTAAATGGATGTGTGCAGTTGAAGAGTATTGACGGGTTGGAACAGTTGACTAGTCTTCGACTTCTCGATGTTAGTGGGTGCTCTGAGTTGGAAGAGCTGCCAAATATGAAAACATTGGTATCCTTAGAAGGCCTGCAGGCGGAGGGTTGTATGAAGCTCCAGAGCATCAGGGGGTTGGAGAACGCGACAAAGCTTCGATACCTAGATGTTAGTGGATGCTCTGAGTTAAAAGAACTGCCAAATATAGAAACGTTAGTATCGCTGGAGGAGTTGGCTGTAGGCGGATGTGCTAAGGTAAAGAGCATACGGGGTTTGGAGCAGGCCACAAAGCTTCGGCTCTTATATGTTAGTGGGTGCTCCGAGTTAGAAGAGTTGCCCAGCATGGAAACATTGGCGTGTTTGGAGCTCTTGAACGCAGAGGGATGTGTGAAGTTGAAAAAAATACAGGGGTTGGCCCAGCTGACAAAACTCGAAGCGCTAAAAGTTAGTGGATGCTCTGAATTAGAAGAGTTGATGGGTATGGAAAAATTGGCGTCATTGAAAGTGTTCATTGCAAAGAGATGTGTGAAGTTGAAGAGCATACCGGGATTGGCGGCAGTGTTCGAAGCTTGAGACGCTACTTGTTTCTAGCTTCTTGCGTCCTTGAGTTGGAAGAGCGGCTAAGGTTGAAAATCTAGATGAATTGTATAACCTATTTTTTTAATAATTGTTTAAATGAAGAATTGAAAATGAGAGCATTGTTGGTCCAGCGAGAGCCACACACACCTTGGTATCAGCTAAGTGTGCTGGAATGGAATTGTTTAGGTTATTGTTTATTGGAATTATTTATGTTATTAAGATGGTTTATTTTGGAAAAATAGTTTTAGAATTTTAATTTAATTATTAATAATTATTTAATGGATAGTGGAAATTTAGTTTTTATGAAATATTATAGAATATTTTTATTTATATTTACAAAGTAAAGATTGAGATTTATTTCAAATTAGTTATGTCATTTTTTATTGGTATATTGTTCTTTGCATTATCACTGAATCAAGATATTATATACAGAGCGATATTATATACAGAGCATTCATAAGCCTGTGATCTTATACTAAAAGGAGAGAGTAGAAGAGTCAAAGAGAGATATCTATATTATGTCCATAGAGTGGCATACCATTGGACAACTTATTGTTAGTGGAACTAAGATAGGCTTAGAAAGCCCACAAAATTGAAATCATCCAAAATTATATGTATTGAGAAAAATATAATGTCGAAAGAACCCATGCCACAGTTGTAAACATAGCTAAGAATAGACATAACATCAACAAAAGAAGTAAAAAGAAGTGAAATGTGTCAACTTGAGTTGTTTGATACCTCTATGTGAACAACACTGGTGGTTGGGGTTGTTCGATTATGAGGCTTCTTGTAATTGAGGTACATTTCCATGTGGGCTAGATGAGAGCTTATCGAAAGGATGTGAATTTGAAGGTACTTGACCTCTTGATGAATATTTTCGAGCAACGAAGCCAACTCAGATCTTTCCTCACCTCTGTTCTGTAGTACTTTTCCAATCAATGTCTTGGTATATGTGAGTAAAGCTATATAGCTTGAAGGATATTACAAACTGATAGCCTAATAGTGGTTAGGTTTGACTACCTCAACTCTTAACCAGAGATACAATTTAGACTCTTATATATTCTTCTTCATTATAATCATGTGGCTAGCCCCTTTACCATGAACAATGGCAGTTGACGTGGCATCCTCTCGAATTATAGTGGTGAAAATAGGAAGGTCAACTTCTGAGTGACATAAATTTTGCATACATATTCTTATTGAGACAATTTGTGCGTTATTGGAAAGGTCTCTATGTATAACATATGAAGTAAAGGCATTGCACTAAAGACACAATTTTTTACCCATAGTAAATGTCGTTTAATGCCTCAAAATGCTCCCGAAAGGTTTCAAACCTCAATTTCCTAAACTCGGTTCCACTAGTAAAAATTGTCTTGTGAGATTATTCCTCCATTTTTTCTACTCTAAAAGCATCGATATGGATGAAAAACAATGTAATGGTCCAATTTGAATCATTCCTCCCCAATTTGGGAGGCTATTGGTCCCAGAAAGCTTCTACTTATTGAACTGAGGAAATTTTTCCTCCACCTCTTGGGTGTACCATTTAGTTTTTCATGGAAGTTGTCCTTTCAACCCAATTTGCCAAGGCTCATGCTACCTTTGTCTCATAGTTTTTGACCTTTTCTTCAAAATTGTATTTTTTTCAACTCTTCTTAAGCACCTGGTGCCAAATCCTCCATAGAAGGTAGGACATGTTCCTCTTCCTGATCTAGCATGGAAGGTTCATAGAGTTTCAGAGTCTTTACATTTACAATAAAGTAAACACATAAATATGGTGGTAGATTGAGTCAACAAACATTATCACCCACCTTTTCCAGTACCTTGAAGGGACCATACTGCAAAGCCTTGATTTTTTTATCAGGACCCTGTAGCCTCTCCTTGTTCAACTAAGATGGTAATCAACGATTCTCCCACCATCATGAACATGACTCTAGTCTGTAACTACTAAAACAACTTCCTGAAATCTTAATCCTCCAAATATGCCTCTCTATATGCATCATGGGTGAATGGTTGCATGTGCATTAGAGTTCCTAAAATTGTGATCTTTGATGTGGTTGGCTTTAAAATCATGTCATCCAACTTGTTTGTGTTACCCTTCTTGTACTCGATCACTAAATGAAACGACTGTGGAAACCCCATCCACTTATAATGCTTAGTTTACTGTAGCTTACTATGGGCCTGCCAGTACTATAGTGGTTGGTGATCTATGTGGATTATTGTCTCCTTTCCCATCAAATAGAACTTCTACTTCTTCACAACTTGTGCCAGAGCATAAAGATCCTTATCTTAGGTAGGGTAGTTAAGAACCGCCCCATGAAATACTTCATAATGGTAGCATATAGGCCTTCCTCCTTGCATCAAGACTGCTCCCATAACATACCCACTTGCATCTATCTCCACTTTGAAGGTGTGGTAAAGTAAAATTATAAGTGTGGACACGAACGAATTCCTCTAGCCCGATAATGGCTCTAGCCACAACAGATATATTCTATGGAAGATTTCCTTAGGTTAGAACCAATCAAGAGGGCCTACTTCTTTGTCGCTTATCCTGCTTGATGATGTCCTCACTTGTTCGCTCCAGCAATCTCTCGTTTCCTTCTTCAAGTTCCTGAAACAAGTAAACAACAACAACACACAAACATAATAATAGACAAATTTCAATTCAACCCACTTAACGAGTCAAGAAGCATTAAGACACGAATATGTAATATTACAAAACATGTAGGAAATCGATAGTTGCATATATTAATATCAAAGAGAGATTACAACTATTTGTCTTGACGTCACAATCTTCCTCTGACAAGACCAGGTTCCCACACACTTATGCTAGCACTCCATGATGGCTTCAAAAACAATAGTTTAAAGGTTCTTCCCTTTGGGCTTCACTCCAAACCAAACACACTTCTCCCTCACATAACTAGATGGCTACAACTAGTAATAGTTTACTTATCTAGTCAAAATAGTATACTCACACTCAACCAACAGTCTAACTAGCTTGTGCTTGGGAAGAAGGGAGGTTTATATGAGAAATATGGATGGGAGATGGATCTTATTCTCATGGGAGAAAGACTTATCCCTTGAGGTAGTTCCATCATTATAGGGGAAAGGAGACCAAACTGTCATCCTCGAATCCATCCGGCCAAACCATTTACTAGACTTCCATTATGGAGCTTCTAGAGCTGGAAGCTTCGGCTCCAAATTTAAAAACTTTCCATAACAGGACTGGTGCGACTAGAACACAACTCAGTCGCACCAATCGACATGGGGAATAGTGCTAATCTCTGCACATCGGCGTGGGGGAGACAAAGGTCATTAGCGTCGGCATTGTAAACTGGTCAAAACAGAGGTTTCAGGGGAAATGGTGCAAAAGGGAAATGATCGCCTCATGAAGAGGGACATAATGGGAGTTTCTCCATGAAGGCAAAGCACACGGGGTTCATTGTAGAGGTCCTCCACGATCAAGGAATGGGGAGTATAGAGACAGTGACAAAATGTTGTGTAACAGAAGGGTTGTTGCAAGTTTGGTAATACAAAAACTGGTGCTTGATTACTCTTCTTATTTATCTCCTCAAAGGCCATCCACTGACCCTTTCCCAATTGTAAACTATTTCCACTTATTTTTATGGCGTGGACTAGTGTTTCTACTGCTAAAAACAAGGTTATAAATTTCCTCAAGTACTATGCTACCCCAACAAAACTCTTAACCTCAAAAACATTATTAGGCACTCACCATTTCATAATGGCCTCCATCTTGGCAAGATTTGTCTTTAGCTCTCCTCCACCTATAACATACCCCAGATACACCAAAGACTATTATGCAAACCCATACTTCAGATTTGTTAGCAACTAGTGTTTTTTTAATGTCTGCAGCGCTTGCGTCAAATTTGAGATGTTCTCCTTGTTTGGGGGTTTGCAGGGGGTGGCATCAACCCTACACAGTGTCTAGGGCAACACCCTGAGATTTTTCTTTTATGTGGACCCAAGAATAGTTGGGCAGACCCAAGGATGGGGGGCTGACCCAAAGATGGTGGGCGTACCCACCCATGGTTTTGTGCATGGGGTTTGCACATGATTTTTGGAATGATGGTTTTTTGCCCATAGTATTTTGTAGATATGGTCAAGGGAACTATGGTTATGTTCTAATCCATGGTTAGTGGATTGGGATTTATGAATTCTTTGACATGTATATATATGTATTGTAACTGTTAGGATTCCAAGAAACTCTCCTAGGTTGTAGCTCGGAGATGCCTGGTAACATATAAATTCAACTATTGTTGCAGGTTTGATGTAAGGAATGATGGTTTGGTTCAAGCCAGATAACCACTTCTACTATGTTTCACATCATACATGCATGAACACCCTCAGACTACAAATCTTTAGACCACCAATTCTCATAGTTTTAGAGTTAGGTGAATATGGAGAATACTAACCACACCAGCAGATGCATAAGACCATGTGATGGTCGGCTGCAACTAATAAAGAAACCTGTAAATCTAATCTATTAATGCAAAGACAGGATGACAGCTCTCCTGCATTAGATAGAAAGAAACCTGGGTAACCTGTTCAGTGATGCATTCAATACCTTAACACAGAGATAAAATGACAGTTCTCTAGTGCTAAACATCAAGAGATCAAGAACATATTATATCAGGCACAAGCTTAGAACAGATGAAAATGGACAGTGAGCAGTTAACAACGAAAGAATCTTGTATTAGCTGAAAATGAAGATGAGACGTTGCAAGTGACAAAATATCTACAGTCTCCAGAAGTTGAACCTTACATCAAATGCCAACCTTGATTACATCTTGCTTCTAGATATTTATAGATTTACATTACAAGGGAACTTGGCCACTTAGGTATGGAGGGGTCATAATTGACCACCAACTGCGTTTAACTGCCTGATGGAGTCTCTGAATGAAGTTGCTTGTTTCAGTGGGTGAATACGATCTTTTCAGGTGTTGTGCTATCCTTTAGGCAGTTGGAGTGCTAGTACCGGTGGAGTCCATGACTGATAAATTCAGTTGCAGATTCGTGATTATGCTTTTCTCCTTTGTCCATGCTTTCTGTTGAATATGGTTGTTGGGGGTCTGACTGTGACTGACGATGGCAGAGTCGGTCATCCCCTTCTTCGGGCAACAAAATGGTCAGAGGACGTAGAATGAATGGGTAGGTGGATGATTTGGGTGAGCGAGAAGAATGACCATCGGATCGGGGAAATGGACGACGGAGATGGCTCGACGGAGGCTATCAGCCGAGGTGAGAGCGGGGTGAGTTGGGGCCATTGGATCTTCAGTGGACAAATCGGACGGTCATCGGGCTACGGAGCTGCATGGATGTTTAACGGGCAGGGCAGATTGGTCAGGCGGTAATGGTATTCATCGCATCGCTTTCGAGCACTAAGCAGTAAATGCCCGAGGTCGCGCGATTCCATTCTGTGATCGACACGTAGTAGCGGATGAGAGAGAAAACCACTCTCATCACGCCCTAATGCTCGATTAAGTTATCGGTGCGATGAAAGTGAAGACCGTCAGATCTTGGTGGAGATGATCTAATGGTGGGGAGTGGTAGAGAGGTTGCCTTTATCGAACGCAACGGGAGCCGTTGGATCAGTGGGGAATGATCAACGGTGGTGAAACGATGAGGGGTTTATGAGCATGTTAGGGCATATGGGTAAGGTTTTATGGTAGGTTTGGGGTTTGGCGCTTGGGGCTAAGTCCAAAGGGGGTTACTTTGTTGGGTTTAGGAGGCAAATAGGGAAACAGAGATGTAGGAGAGTAAGCAGGGTAGAAGGAAAGAAGGGGAAGAGTGACCAATGTGAAGCCCCTTTGAGCACAACCAAATAGACCGTGCTTCCTTCTTACCTTAGAAAGTCAGCACTGCATAGCAGAGCTAACACTGGCTCCTTTTGGGGATGAAAGCCTCCATGTGAGGTTTCAAGAACTGTAGACCACTGCCTTTCATACAAAAATAAGATCAACAACATTTCCTAGTGTTCCATTGGGCATGGATTCTAATTAAGCCTACATTAAAACTTGTAAAAAGAACATATTTACAATGCTGAGGCCTAAAGGCTTTAAACAACATAAACTTTCAAAAACTGCCCACTGACTGGGCCATCAAAAACTGTTTCTCCTTCCATGCTTTGCAACATGAAAGTGTTGTTCCCCTAGATCGGAGCAATGATAAAAGGTCCGGTCCACAGAGCATCAAACTTCCCATGATTACCTTTCTTCTCCTTCAGTACATCCCATTTAAGAACCAAGTCTCCAATTTGAAAACTGTCCATCTTTGCCTTTCTGTCAAAATCTTCTTTGATTCTCCTTTGATGTGCTGCAGACGTTTCAATCAATTGATCTCTGATTTGGTGCGCTTCAGCGAGGTCACTAATCCTCTTTGCCATGTCACTTTCCTCATTCTACTCTTCCTGCAAGAATTTGGCCACAGGGAGGGTCAACTGAATTGGGAATACAACCTCAGTGCCATATACCAGTTTGAACTGAGAATTCCCTGTGGATTTCTTAGTGGTCACTCTGTCAGCCCACAATGCAAACTTCAGTTTGGAATCCCAGTTCCTCTTGTTGTCTTCCAGCGGCTTTTTGATTATCCTTATCAGGCTCTTATTGGATGATTTTTCTAGACCATTACCTTGAGGGTAATATGAGGTGGAATGCACTAGCTTAATTCCCATTGAGTCACACATGTCCACCAACTCTTTTGCCCTGAAGGCTGTTGCATTATCTGTAACCAATTTTTGTGGGCAGCCAAACCTGGTGAAAATGTTCTCTGTCAAGAACTTCATGACCACATGGTGGTCGACTTTCCTAGTAGGGATGGCCTCAATCCATTTAGTGAAGTAGTCAGTGGCTACTAAGATCCTAATGTGCTGGCCACTAGAATGTGGATTAATTTCCCCTATGAAATCTAAGCCCCACTACTGGAAAGGGCCACTGGCATGTATTGGCTTCAAAGGTAACGAATTCAACTGTTGTTTTCCTTCAAACCTCTGGCACCTATCACAGGATTTTACAAATGAAAAAACATCAGAAAACAGAGTGGGCCAATAATACCCGGCCCTGAGGATCTTGTGGGATATGGTTTTCCAATAGTGATGCCCTCCACAGATGCTGGAATGAAACTAATGCATGACCTCCACATATTGTTCTTGGTCCAAACATCTTAAAAGGATTCCAGATGGATCCCTCCAATATAGCAAGTTTTCATGAATGCAATACTTTGCTACTCTGAGCTTAATAGTTCTGGCTTGGCTTGAATTTAGGCCTGGAGGAACTTCTAGCTTTAGCAAAAATTGAGCTATTGTAGAATACCATTCATAAGAAACTATATTTTCAGCCAATGTATAGTCATGTCCTACTATTGGTTCTTCTGTCTGTCTGTCATCTGAGTTTGTGCTTATGCAGTTCATGTCCAACATCCTGCAATTTTCTTCAGCCATCAGCTTGGCAAGGCCTGGCCCTTGACAAGCTTTGTGGGCTTCAATTCTATGTTGAATTCAATGGGCTTTGCAATCCATTTAGCCCTTCTTCCGTCAACATCTGGCTGCGTTAGGACATCCTTTACTGATGCAGAGGGCACATATGCAATTACCTTGGAGTGCAGAATGTAGATTCTGAAAGCTTTTAAAGATTTGATAAGAGCATAAGCCCGTTTCTTGATGATGTCATACCTTAGTTCAACATCCCTTAATGTTTTGCAGAAGAATGCCACTGGAGGCTCTAAAACCTCATCATCTTTCTGCAATAAGACTGCTACAAGGGTGTCACCAGAAGCAAAGGAGAAGATATGGAAATCCTTGCTATAGTTTGGGCTGATCAAAGTGGGAGCTTCCATAATAGCTCTTTTGATGGCTTCAAAAGATATTCTTGCTACATCAGTGCATTTGATTTTTGATCCCTTTTTCAGCATGGAGGTGATGTGTTTTACTAGTTTTGCAAAATTGGGAATAAACCTCCTTACAAAATTTATTTTGCCCAGAAAGGATTAGATGTCCCTTTTGGATCTTGGGATGGATAAGGCCTATATTGCTTTCACTCTTTTTGGGTCAATTTTGACACTTGCAGTAGAAACAATGTGTCCTAAAAGTTTGCCCTATTTTAAAGCAGATTGTGACTTCTTAGGATTCACTGATATCCCAAACTTTCGGCACTTCAAAAACACTTTTTTCAAATGCTGCAAATGATCTTGATGGCTGCTGGACTATATTGTTATATCATCTAGGTAGACAAGGACAAACTTATCATTCTCTCCAACAAATGATATATCCATAGCTCTCTGAAAGGTTTCCCCAGCATTCATCAGTCCAAAAGGCATCTTGGAATACATAAAAGTGACCCAAGGAGTGGTGAAAGTAGTCTTTTCTTGATCATTTGGATGTACAACAACTTGGTTATACCTTGAAAATCCATCCAGGAAAGACATGACTTTGGACCTTGAGACTTTCTATATCAAATGCTCCATCTTGGGAAGGGGATAGTTATCTTTCTTAGAGCATTTGTTCAGGTTCGTGAAATCAACACAGAACCTGATTTCTCCACTTTTCTTCCTCACCACTACCAGGTTGGCTACCCACTTTGAATACCTCAGAGGAACTATGATTTTGGCAGCGAGCAACTTCTTGATTTCTTTTTCAATCAGAGGGAGGAGCAAAGGATTTATGGGTCTCAACTTCTGTTTGAAAGGAATTGTGTCTTTCTCCAACGAGATCTTATGTTGGATGATCTTTTTGTCATATGTTTTAAGGTCACTATATTCCCAGGAAAAGACATCAGCAAATTGCTTCATTAAGGTGCAATACTTAGAACTTTGGGCAACATACAAATGGGTGGATAGATTTATATACTTTGGATGATCTGGACTCCCTAAGTTATTCCTATGGACTGCAAACTGATTTTCTTTTTTGGGAACCTTATGAGGCACATCATTATTGTCAAACAACTCCTCTAGAGGCACTAGACCTTTTTGTATATGATTTCTAAGCAACTGTACAATGTTGTCTCGGCCAATTTTGTTCCTTAGCTAGGGCTGGGGACATTCCTCCAAGGTTTCATTTTCTTGATCAATTTGTATTTCATAGAATTCATCAATGACTTGCAGAAACCTATTTACTTCCTCATCATCCTCAAATACTTTCTAGTGCTGGACATTATCAGGCAAGGATGGTCTATATTTTACCTGGACTTCATAAACCAATTTAGGGGGCATGGGAGGGATAAACATGCTAGCAGACACAGCAAGGGATCAACAAGCTGATTTTTTACTCTAGGAATATATGAGATACAAAAGCTATCAAAAGAATCTTTGAGTCTCCATACCTCATCTCTGTATGATTTCAACCTTGGGTGCCTTGCTTGGAATGTTTTGTTCACTTGTTGAATGATGAGATCAGCATCTCCAAACACCTTTATGTCTCCGATTCTCATGTCTTTGGCAGCATTTAAGCTCAATATTAGAGCCTCATACTCTGCTATATTGTTGGTGACCTGAAAAGTCAGCTTAAAAGATAGATGTGTGCTTTCTTGTTTTGGAGACACCAGCACCACTCCTGCTCCTGCAGTTTCCTTTGAACATGCTCCATCAAAGAACATATCCCAAGTCTGTGTCCCTTCTTCTTCCATAGCCTGGCATACTGGTTTCTTGAGTTGCACTGAGGCCTTATGAGATTCTTAAATTTGGAGAATACATGCTCCAAAATCAGTGTCCACAGCGTAAATGGGATGATTAGTGGGGTTCTTCTCATCACTGATGATATAGGCCAGCTGGGCTTCCCTGTACAATCTTCTGCTCTCTCCTCCAAAAACTAGGACAGTGGCATAAGGTAAGTCATTTTGCAATGTCCCACCCAACCTCTTAATCCACCCTCTAGAAAGTAGCATACCAAACTTAGGGGGAACATCTGCAACCACAATATCCATCACCATGCTCTTCATGGGCAACTGAGTTAGGGTGATAGCCAAATCTTTGATTAACCCCAAACATTTCACCTTCCTTGAATCGAAGGAGAATAAATCATGATAAGGTATGGTAATGTCAAGGCCTAGCTCTTCCATGACAGCTTTGGGCATCAGATTATGGCTGGCACCTGTGTCTAGCAGACAGTTGTGGAGGACTTTGTCATGAATGGTCAGAGAGACATACAATGATGGGGAATTGTTATCAGCAGGTTCAGTCATCGGGCTAAGCACAACTGTAGGTTTATCATCTTCTAAATTCACATAGTCATTGGATGCTTGTGTGGCCTTCAGCTCAAGGGCATCAAGGATGGGCTTCCTAAAGGCCTCACTCTTTACAAGTTCTATTAAAGGTATGAATATTTTCAACTTCTGGACTTCTGATTCAAAACTGAAAGGGGAAGGGGACTTGTCAGGGCCTCTTACCTCTTGAGCTGGTGCTTTGAAGATGGTGGGATCAGCTGCTGGTCTCTTCTATTTTCTGATTTGTCGCTTTGTGGGGACAACAGCTCTTTGGGCAGGATTCTCTTTAACATTACTAGTTCTTGACATCAAGTTATATCTTTGCTAGTCTTCAGTTTGCAGAACAACTTCTCTGTCCCACTCTTGACTGGTTTAGTCCTTGAGTAATGACTCTTCGTAGGCAACCAATGTCAAAAAGGTAGCACTACCCTTGTCTTCCATGCGGTGAATCTCATCCTCTTCATCAAACTGTTCCTCCTCCATGACTATGTTCTGGAAAGGAGTCTTAACCCTTTGTTCTTCACTGGCCTCTTTTCCCTTCTGAATGATCTGCAATTGTTCATTTGCTCTTCTGAATTGATTTGGATTTCTAGGAGCAAATGTATTAGGAAGCCTTTCTTTCCCATAACTCTGATCAACCTTCAGTTTGGATATTTCAACAACCAATGACTCTATCATTTTAGTCATTTTGTCTATTTTGGGTTCTGAAGATGAAGAAGAGGAGGAAGCCTCACCTCTTTGCCTCCTTCTATCAGCATGTCCTTTGAGTTTCTCTGTAGCCATGATATTGGATTCCACTTCCAAGGCTGCATCTTGCATTTTAGCTAGAGTGGCACATCTTATTTCTCTTAATAACATGTATAAATCAGAATCAAAGGCAATGGCATAGGTGAGTTTGGCAGAGGTGGGGTTAAGCTTCACTTCAGCTGGTATCTTGCTATACATAAGATTAAATATTTTATTAAAGTCAGACAATAACTCCCCATTTTCCCTTTTCAGGTTTCCAAACTCAGTATGGTAATATAGCAGGTCTTTCTTATCTCCCCAATGCTTTAAAAAGACATCATCTAATGCTTCAATGTCTGTTATAGACCTAGGAGTCAGCTCTCTGAACCACTTTCTTGCCTCTCCATCAAGTCTTTGGACAAACACTCTCATCCACACATCATCTTCACTGATATCTAGGTTATCATCATAGCTATAAAAAGACTCAAGGTGTTTTTCAGCTCTCACTCCCTCTGTACCAGTGAACTTAGGCATGTATTTATGATACTTTCCTGCAGGCATGGCATTCAAAGGGATAGGCAGGACTAAGGGTCCATACTTAGCAACTATGATTCTTTCCATTTTGGTAGGTGCTTGTTAGCCTGCCATGACTGGGGTGGATGGAAGGGTACTGGCCGTTTGAAAGGTAGGGAGTTGAGAAACGACTGACAGGGCTAAAGGAATATGATGGACTATAGGGGAGGTTTTCTTTGGACTGAGATCTAAAGGGGAACTTATTGAATAAGGCGCTTTATGGATCTTTGAGAGTATTTCTTCACTGATAATGCTAGGCTCTATATTTTCAACATGTACATGCTCAGTTACAGGCCTTCCTTGCAGAGATACATAAGATTGTTTAGGCTTACCTGATCCTGATGTGCCTCTTCATGATATTTTGCTTTGCTTGACAATCCTCTCAGGGTTAGGCACTGGGTCAGCTGGTGATTTCTGAGGGTTTCTCCAAGTGTGTCTCACAAACTGAGCCAGAACTGTGATGTGGAGTCGCCAAAAGGTCAGTCCTCCAGTAGAGTCGCCAGATAGATTATTACAACCAAAAATGTGTCCAGACTTTGTCTATCATCAAAGCTAGATCTGTGTCGTTCTCTCAGGGAAGCTGAGCTTCAATCTCCTCTCCTTGGCAGCGGCGCCAATTATGTTAAGATTCCAAGAAACTCTCCTAGGTTGTAGCTCGGAGATGCCTGGTAACATATAAATTCAACTATTGTTGCAAGTTTAATGGAAGGAATGATGGTTTGGTTCAAGCCAAATAACCACTTCTACTCTGTTTCACTCTAGACATGCATGAACACCCTCAGACTACAAGGATTTAGACTACCAATGCTCACAGTTTTAGAGTTAGGTGAATATGGAGAATACTAACCACACCAGTAGGTGCACAAGACCATGTGATGGCCGGCTGCAACTAGTAAAGGAAGTTGTAAATCTAATCTATTAATGCAAAGACAGGATGAAAACTCTCCTCCATTAGATAGAAAGAAACCTGGGTAACCTGTTCAGTGATGCATTCAATACCTTAACACATAGATAAGATGACAATTATCTAGTGCTAAATATCAATAGATCAAGAACACAATATATCAGGCACAAGCTTAGAATAGAGGAGAATGGGCAGTGAGTAGTTAACAGCAAAAGAAGCTTGTATTAGCTGAAAATGAAGATGAGATGTTGCAAGTGACAAAATATCTACAGTCTCCAGAATTTGAACCTTACATCAAATGCCAACCTTGATTACATCTTGCTTCTAGATATTTATAGATTTACACTACAAGGGCACTTGGCCACTTAGGTATGGAGGGGTCATAATTGACCACCAACTGCATTTAACCGCCTGATGGAGTCTCTGAACGAAGTTGCTTGTTTCAGTGGGTGAATCTGATCTTTTTAGGTGTTGTGCTGTCCTTTAGGCAGTTGGAGTGCTCGTACCGGTGGAGTCCATGACTGATAAATTCAGTTGCAGAGTCATGCTTGTCCTTTTCTCCTTTGGCCATGCTTTCTATTGAATATGTTTGTTGGGGGTCTGACTGTGACTGATGATGGCGGAGCTGGTCATCCCCTTCTTCGGGCAACAGAATGGTCAGAGGACGTAGAATGAATGGGTAGGTGGACGATTTGGGTGAGAGAGAAGAATGGCTGTCGGATCGAGGAAATGGATGGTGAAGATGGCTCGGCGGAGGCTATCGGCCGAGGTGAGAGCGGGGTGAGTTGGGGCTGTTGGATCTTCAGCGGACAAATCGGACGGTCATCGGGCTACGAAGGTGCACGGATGTTTAATGGGCGGGGCTGATTGGTCGGGTGGTAATGGTATTCATTGCATCACTTTCAAGCACTAAGCGGTAAATGCTCGGGGTCGCGCAATTCCATTCAGTGATTGACACATCGCAGCGGAAGAGAGAGAAAAATCGCTCTATCACGCACTAACGCTCGATTAAGTTGCTGGCACGATGAAAGTGAAGACCGTCAGATCTTGGCGAAGATGATCTAACGGTGGGGAGTGGTAGACATGTCACTTTTATTGGATGCGACAGGAGCTGTTGGATCGGTGGGGAATGATCAACGGTGGTGAAATGATGAGGGGTTTATGAGCACGTGAGGGCGTATGGGTAAGGTTTTATGGTAGGTTTGGGGTTTGGCGCTTGGGGCTAAGTCCAAAGGGGGCTACATTGTCGGGTTTAGGAGGCAAATAGGGAAACAGAGATGTAGGAGAGTAAGCGGGGTAGAAGGAAAGAAGGGGAAGAGTGACCAATGTGAAGCCCCTTTGAGCACAACCAAACAAACTATGCTTCCTTTTGACCTTAGAAAGTCAGCACTGCATAGTAGACCTAACAGTAACATTGAAAGGAATAATGAAAAACCAATATGGTAGTCTCGGTTTTGGGATCTAGGGAAAAATCTTTGTGTATATTTTTTTTATTCTCTCGTCATTATATACTTTTATGTTTTAAGAATTCGTTTCAGGTAATTTATGTATAGCGTTAAAACCTACACTCCTTCCCAGGTAGCACTTCATACTAGTATATCATCCAAATAGACATTAATAAATGAATCTATAAAAGGATGCAATATGTCATCCATTAACCTCATAAATGTAGATGGTACATTTCATAAGTAGAATAACATGACTAACCATTCAAACAAATATTTCCTAATTTTGAAGGTGGTTTTCTACGTATCTTCTTCTTTAACTCGAACCTTGTGATCTAGACTTTAAGTCTAGTTTGGTGATGTACTTTTCTCATTGCAACTGATCCAACAGATCATCCATCCTAGGCATGGGGCATCTATTCTTAAGCATGATGTTGTTCAATGCCCTATAATAAACACACATCCTCCAAGTACCATCATTAGTTCGCACAATCATGATGGGCGACCTACTTGGTAATATACTCAGCTGAATGACCTCATGTTCTAGTAGCTGCTGCAACTGTTGCTTCACCTCACTTGCTTTTATAAAAAACTACCTGTGCAATCCAATATTTGGTAATGGGGAGTCCAATAATAGATAGATATCGTACTCCACTTCCCTCTTCGGTGGTAACCCTTTAGGATTCTAGAACACATCCCTATACACATATAGAAACTCTTCTAGTTTTTGTTTATGTTTCTTAGTATACCCTTCCAGGGATGCCTTGCCTCTTACGGACTCTTCTAAGACTGATTTTCTCTTAAAAACAATAAAACATAGTTCTTACTAGAGCTCATCAATTTCTTGGCTTGGTTCACACTTACTAGTGAAATTTTTATTTCCCTTTGTGTGTGTTGATGCTAAACGGTTTTCCATCATTGATGATCTAGTACTAGTTTCCTCTCCGCATGAATATTGCATCACACATGTACATGTAAGGACTTCCAAACTCCACTCCATATGTATCGATGGGAAAGATATTGAGTTCTGCTTCATCAATAAAATCAACACTAATAGAAAATATAATTTTCTATTGTTTTGTTACCTTTAACTCTGAATCCCTATTCACCCATTCTAATGGATATGGGATTGGATGATCACGAATTTCCAATCTCAATTTGTTGACTAAATCTGCTGCAATGAGATTCACATGTGCTCTTGAATCAAATAGAGTATCAATTTGTTTCTTCTTGACATGTATCTTGACGTGGAAGAGTTTGGTCATTTCTTTCTCTTCCTATTGCTAAAGGCTACTCTAATTCACCTCCTTTAGCACTAGCATACAAACAATCTTCTCAGCCATGTTCGAGGTGATTTTAACATGGTTTCTTGAATTGGTGGCCATGAGATTCTTCTTCCTATTGTCTTTATTTTATTCTTTGGGTTAAGCTCTTGATGGAACTTTCTACACTTCTCCTTTGTATGACTGTGAATGTTGCAGTGGTTGTAGTGATTGTTGGGATCTTTGCACTGGTTTTTTGTGGTTGTATTATTTTTATCTTCCCCCAATTTCCACTTCTTCTTCCCCTCCTTAGAAGTGTTTTGTTACTCCCTTTTCTTTGATCCACTTTATTTCCCTTCCTTTAGGCCTATGTTCTCCCAATATTGTGCTTGTACACAAGCCTCAACCATCGATTTGGGCTTGAACAACATCACTTGCTTATGAAGATGGTTGTGTAGACCCCCCAGATACTTGAGGAGTATGTTTTGGTTCTTTGGAGTGATACTCAATATTATGAACTTTTTCTACATTTTGTGGTGTACTCTTATATAATCTACCTGTGCTTTTGCCTAAAGTAGTGCCATCAGATCCACTATTCCTCTATATACCCAACAGAGTAAAACTATGACTTTATGATGGTTTTGAAGTCCTCCCACTTAGTCACTAGAGGATACCCCTCCAACCTTAAGATTTCTATATGGATTTCCTACCAAGGCAGGGCATGGCCCTCTAACGTTAGCCACACAGATGAATTTTTTTGTTCCTCCTCTATATGATGAACACTGAAATACACTTTTAGTCGCTATAACCAGTGATTTAGCTTTAGAGTGTCGATATTTCCTTGTTATGGCTTGATATCAACATTCTCTTCCATTTTGAATACAGACTATGAATGATTCACGACACTTGAACTTGGTCGATCTTTTTTGTATCCTTTCTTCAGCTGGTTCTTTGTTTTTTCCCAATCTTCTGATCTCCCCTTTGATCTTTCTTCTGCATTAGAACCCCCATCTTCTTCGAGTAGCCTGAGCTTATTGTTTAGGACCAACATGAAGAGATTCAAATTATGGCTTATATCTGCAACTTGTGCTTCTAGCAACAAAAATTTCTCCTTTGCAGGATCATGAGGGTTATTCATAGATTTGTCAGCCATGATTAGGTATTTATGACTTTTGGCCCATACGATATGGATCCCATAAAAATCTATGCAATATATCCAAAGAAACATGCCCTAATAACAATATGATTCGTAAACTATCATGGATATTCCACTTGAGAATTTGTCACAACAAATATGATAAAATTATATTTAAAAATCCAAATCTATAATTTTACGTTTTTATTTCTCTTTAGATTTCTGAATATGTATATTATTGTTAATTCCATATAACATGCAAATTAAAATTATGCAAAAAATAGAGAACAATGGAATAAAAACTCACAAACACATTTGACACAATATATGTGTAGAAATTCCTTGTAGATTCAAATTGCTAATTGTAATTTACTAAAAATAATAGACTTGAATCAACTCAACTCATCAGCAGAAACAATTAAAAAATCACGCAATCATGAAGGATACAAGAGAGAATTCAATAAACACATTACACAATGATTTTTTGGGCAAATCCAAGGCTAAAAACCCCTTCTATATGTATATTGCATTAGTCAGAAAATATGAGAAGATTACAATGCTTTGCTCAAGCCCGAGCAATCTCTGCAATATCTCTATCTATCTCATAGCTTCATAGACAAGCCCAGACCAATACTTAACCAATTTTCTTCTTACCCAAGTCCCTATTTCCTTGTGTTGTTCCCTTGGGAATTACCCCCTATTAATTAGGGAAATTCCTCAATAGTAATTGTGCAATCCTTATAGGCCTTCCTCTGACTGCATGCACCACCTGTACAATTCAGATGATTATACAATTGATAGTACATTATCCCTGAACTCCAATATCAATTGAATAACTCTTAGATTTGACATGCATGAGTTATTTATGAGTACATCATCAATTTACTATTTGATCACTACAAGCAACACAACACTACATTGTAGATAACACCACACTACTAGACCTCCCACTAGTTCCTCCAACATTTGGAACTAGTTTAACTAAATTTAACTGAGTTAAACTGAATTAATTAATTACAACTCAAAATAAACTCAAACAGGGCTCCTATAATGTAGGAGACACTACATGACTCAAGTTAGCACTCAACTCGAATTCACTGAGCCAACTAAGTCAAATTAACTTAGTTAACTAATACAAGTTGTCATGAGATGTGAAACTAAAATTTTATTCCTACTTTTATTCAGGGACAAAATTAAATAAGGATTTTCTTGTTGCATTTACAACACTTCCTCTCAACAAGAAAGAGATTATCTGCTACCCCGATCCTGCCTCTGTGAAACTCAAATTTTCATCTTGACAATTCCTTTGTCAAAATATTTGCATCATGTTCTTATGTAGGAATGTACTCCAACAACATGATTATCCTCTGCACACATTCTTGTAGATGGTGATATCAGATGTCAATATGCTTGGATCGATCATGAAAAATTGGATTCTCAGAGAGTTTGATACAACTCTTATTGTTACCGTAAGTCATTGTAGGATCCATATGCTGACCAAATAACCCACATGGATCTTCCTCATCCAATTAGTTTCACAAGTTTCTTGACTAGAAACCATGTACTCTGCTTCTGCTGAACTTAGTGCAATTGATTTCTACTTCCTGCTATCCCAAGAATCTGCTGCTGACCCAATACTGAAGATTCCCCCTAATGTTCTCTCCCTGTTAGATGGAATCTGTGCCATTCTACATCTATGAAGCCTTGAATCTTCACTTCCTCTGTCTGTTTGTACCAAAGACCAAACTGAGTGGTGCCTCTGAGGTATATCAACACATGTTTAACTGCCTTCCAATAGAGTTTGGTTGTCTTAACAATTGCTTCACTAAGTTGGTTAAATGAAAAACACATGTTAGGTCATGTGTTCACCAAGTACATAAGTGAACCCACAAGCTTCCTGTAAATAGTAGGCTCCACTACTTCACCTGAAGTAGCATATTTCTTTCTCCAATTCCCTGCTAGAGGAGTCTCCATGGGTTTGCTGCTCTCCATGTGGAACTTGTTCAATATCTTGCTGTTATCAGGAAATCGATTGTCTATGCAGAGCTGCTAGTCCCACTAAGGCTGGTAGCTACCTTAGAAACAAACAAACTAAAACTACTTTCGTTTTCCTTTATGAGAAATAGATAAGATATGAATAAAGGAGACCAACCTCTGTCTTGCGCTTGGTTCCTTACTTGATTCCTCTCCCTTCTGATAGATCTTTTCCACTCGCTTCCTCGTATACCCAGCTTCAAGAGCACCTGTAGAATCAAAGCAGCATAACACTATCCCAGAACATAGATCTATTATCATAAACAATATAGGACTAGATATATATTGACCACACAAATTCATATAAAATCAATCATACAAGAATGTGGAGGAAAACTTGAATAGCTTTATTGATAATCAAGAAATAGCAAAGAGGATTACAACCAATTGTTATGACCCAACATCATCCTCTCAGCAAGAAATCCCTTCTTCACCTCATGAAAAGATTAGATCACCCAACACTATTATGTTGCACCAAGAAACCAACAACACTTCCTTACAAGATACAGAATTCCAGCTCTGGATCTCTGGGATGAGGGATCCATATATAGATGTTTGCAAGGGGGGTGAGTCAGCTTTTTAGATTTGATTAGTGTCCTCTCTCTGATAGTTCCTGATTCCACTTGGAGATTGATGATCTCTTACTCATCCCTGGGCGAATGCAGAGAGGCAAGTGTCACAGGAGAAGTTTCTAGAAGATTCCATGATCCTCCACCTTGTAGATTGACCCTACCATTTGTCCACTCTCACCCATCACACCCCATAGAAGGGCTTTTCAAAATGCATCACACCTCCCGTGTGTATTTAGGTGGGATGCAACGCACTTTGACCATGGAGCAGGTGAGATGGTCCAGTTTTGACCAGTTCTGAGCAATATTTCATGGAGAACTTCTGGGAGAAGATGTAATTAGTTGACCTTGTTATTTTAGAGGTTTGAACAACACTTTTGAGGACTTAAGAGCCCTTGGTTTATGGACATTTATGATTGGGGTTGCAGTGCCCAAAAATGTCTATAACAGTTGCCCCCTAAAGCATGAGGTCGTTAATATGTTGATGTCGGGTGAAATGCTTTATCATGAGGATCTGAAGTTTTTTCAAGCTGGAAGGCGACCTATAATAAGATACAATACAATACATTATCTTCATAATATTTTCATGATCTAGCTGAGGCGGGCATTCCCATGCTCAGCTTTATAAATTCATTTTCATGTACATAAGACAGACAATCGTCTAAGTGTAGACTGATGATTCTGGTAGAGCCATCATCCCTTAGGTTGGATGATTATCTGTGCAGTAATGATGTACATTTAATGTCTTTATTTTCCTAAATATATATCACAGCCCGGATGGATGATACTAGATCCAGGGTCTTCAATCTCGTTTGATCTTCACTCAAAGTACAAGTCTATCCATGTGAGAGATGTTCTGGAGTCGAACATGGAAAGACATCGCCTGATTACCAGCCAATGATGTGAGATGTTAACAGGCGCGAGAGGAATCATCGATAATGATGATGACCCTCAAGGTATTACAATACAATTCACATGGTGTGAATAAGGTACTTGGCGTCGAACACCACGCAAAAAATTTCCGTCGAAGGCCATTGATGTAAACCTATCGCCGGAAGTGAGAAACTTGCCATTAAGGCATGCAAGCTTCAAAGTACTGAAAGGGTTGTTCCTAGATCGACTTCTTGGATGATGAGATGATGTCGACAATAAGCAATCCGTCATAGGAGGGCCTTAGTGAATCCCACATCAATGACATGGAATGGAGCAAATGATTTTAATGGAGGTGAAAACGATCTGGTGATATAAGGTTCAGGGTGGCGGTCATGAAAGAATGGAGCGTAAATGCATTGCAGTGGGTGAGACATAGGTGAATTCTCTAAGCAACTTCTCTTGAACATATCGGCGACACTAACATGATGGATCAGTAGCATTAACCCGAAATATGGATGGTGTGACGGAACCATGGTGATGTGACCAGTGAATGGAATAACCCAACCTGACTCGGATGCGGAGTGAAAGTGTCATGTTCAACAACGACTTGCTACCGATAAAGTTTCTTCAAGTTTTCTTCCCAATTTTCCCCAATCATTGCTGACAAGTACCTCTTTATTTTTGTCAAGCTTGAGGAGGATAACATATGCTTGTTCTATAATTTTCCCTTCGGGCAAACCCATTGCTATGTTTTAACGAGCCTAGTGATAGTGAAACTCGTTCTTGTCTGTATGGACAAGTTTGTCGCTATTCGGTTTTAACGAGTTTAACGACAATGATAACTCGATCCTTTTCAATTTTAGAGAGTCTGAAAAAGGGACGTAAAGAAAACTCCAATAATTCTTTTTCGTCATATAATCCCTTGAGTCCGAAAAAGTATAAAACAATACAAAAGGGATGAATTTTCGGTACTTTTAATGAGCCAAACAAAAAAAGCGCTCGATCTTTTTGTGTAATAATCCCTCAAGTCCAAAAAGATTGAAATATAAAGGAGGGATAGCGCTTCCAATCACTTTAACGAGCTGAAGAGGCCAATGGCTCGGCAATCTTTTCATATTTTACGAGTCAGTTGAAAAGAGCTTAAAGGAGACTCGTTTTTTGAGGAATGAGTGATAAATTCAGGTAGCAGCTGATTCCAGGTAAGGTTTGGAATTTTCCAATCATGGTAGTGTCACAAGGATGGCTAATAGGATCACTCTTCACAGTTGTTCCTCAAAAAGGGTAAACAATCAAATGGAGGTGAATGATCGGCCAAAACAAAGTGGAGGTGATGATGATAACACAACCAAGGCTTCAAAGGCTGATGATAATACATTCACGATGGTTATTTACCGAAAATGGTTCATTTTTTAATGAGCTTAAACTCTGTGGGAACATTTTCTCATTTCTTATGTTTATTTTTTAACGAGCTTGAATTCCGCATTAAAACTGCTTGATAATCAAGTCATATAATAAGGATGTCTCATATAAAAATGGCATTTTTCAAAGCTTTGCCCCGCATCCTTTCTTTATGCAAGTTAGGAAACGACCAATCCTACGAGTTTAAAGGGTTAGAGGACCTATAAATTTAAAAAATAAATGGTCGCTCTTCGCTTGCACGCCAAAAGGTTTGCATGCCCCCAGGTATAGCGAAGTAGAGTTTCCAGGTTGTCCCTCAATTTGCAGACAAAACATTTGTTTTATCGGGAAAGGCCTACCTTTTCCAGGTTACCCCTCAATTTGCAGACAAAACATTTGTTCTATCAGGAAAGGCCTACCTTAACAGAGGTATCTTATTTCGATCTAATCCCATTTTCCAAAATGGACAGGTGTGTCAGCGAGTCATATATCCTCCGCGGAAACCTACCCTATACCCAAGGTTTTCCTGTCGCAACAGGCCAGGGTGCATGCCCCCTGGGTTTCAGTCATATCCTCCGAATCACTTGTGCTCATCAGGAGGATGGACTGGGGATTGATGAAACATTCCTTGCATGAAAAGACCATTCAGGGTTGGTATATGACTATTTGGTATGAGTGAACCGGGGAATGAAAGCTGGTCTATGAGCTTGACCACTCTTCCTTCATGCGGAAAACACATTACTCTAAAGAGTGAGGAGACAATGGCTCCCATGCAATAAATATAGTATCATCCAAGGAGTAGATTATAATCCAGGGGTCCTTGGACTACCATTACATTCATGTGAACGATTTTCCTTCTCAATGTTATCGGCACATTGGGAAGGATCCCTAATGGTTGACTGGTTCCTTTGTCAAAGCCTGTTAGATTTCTCATCTTAGGCAAAAGCAATGGCGAACCAAGCGCTTTCCAAGTAGTTGAGGAAAGGATACTCACAGAAGCCCCTTCATCTATGATGGTACCGACCATGACCATAATATATATTTGAGCAATGATTCGAAATGGTACACTAGCTGGTAAGCGGGGTCTACCTAGTAGATTCCAATCGAAGGAAACAACCAGGTTGCTTGGAGGTGGGAACGAATAGACGACTGGATATGACTCTGACGAACTTCCTTCCTGCGGTAAAGGAACGGGTAGACTGCTCCCATGTTCATCGGAGTCTGTGCTTACGAAGAGAATTTGAACAATGTCGTTCTTGTTCTCTTCGGTGACTGTATCATCTGAAGATGGATCCTCTGAAGGCAAGACTGGGTCAACTGCCGCCTTGACCTTTTGACTTTGGTCTGGTGTGGATTCAGATGGTTTATCTTCAATGATAAATGCTTCGGCTGACCACAAGGGCGTGTCAGCCGGATTTTCAACTAGTGACGGACTCGGCAAGAGCTTCCTATATCTAGGAGGAAGCCGTAACGGTGAAACCGGACGGTCGTCAAAAACTCTTTTAGCCTCGTCTAAGAAGGGACAACGATGGACGGCGTGATCGCCTTCACATAGTTTACAAGGAAATTTACATCTTCCTTTTCGTCCAAGGGCTTCACTTCCACTAGTTGACGGTGTACTTTCAACATGATCATCAGAGGATGATGACACCAGATTGTGCAAATGAGGAGACCAGTCCCTTAAGATCCGAGGGATGCAAGGACAATCTCGATGATAGTGGTCTCCTTTGCAAATGACACATGGCGATTTAGGCCTGGATGGTGCAGTGTGTGGATTTTCACTAGACGATGTCTGGTCGCCCATTTTCGCCTTTGGCTCCCTCTTCTTCTTCTCTTTCTTCTTCTTCTCAGTTACTTGATTTTTGGCTTTACCAGCTTCATCAAGCGAAGAGGAAGGAGGAGAGGAAGAATTGGACAAAGTAGAGGGTTTGGGGGTAACTTTGGTATCGTTTAGTTGCTGACTTGATTGTTCAGGAATCACGGTGTTCTAAACAACAGAGGTTGAGAAGAGCCATACGGGCAAGCCGATTGTCAATCCTGGAAGCGACGATGTGGCCATATGGGGTGCACCAACATCTCCCCAAGAGGAGAAAGGACTAGGATTTCCCCCAAGGGGAACTCCTTGGTTGGTGGACTCCATCTTTCTCAACCTAAAACCAACGTAGGAAAGGTGATATTTATTCCGATTAAAATAAATTTTAGATGCTTTGACACAACTTGTTTTTTCAATTTTTAAGAGTCGAGAAAAAACAAAAGATGACTCTAGTCGCCTTCAATTTTTAAATGAGACTGAAGTGACAAGTGCTCAGATGGACCTTTTCCTTTAAGGAGTCTGAAAAGGAATGAAAAAGACTGCTCTGGAAATCTAGACAGAGGGATTACCAAACGAATCACAAAACTGCAGAATACTTTTTACGGTACGACGATCAATCTTCCCGAACGCTGTGTTTAGTGCATTTCGATCGATAGGGCGGCAGACATGGCTTCCTATGGATAAAGGATAAAGCCTATTGTGGTCTCCCAATATATACTCGACGGTACATGGGAGCACAAGTCCGTACTGACACTTATTGTCTCAAAGTGGAGGAATCACCCAACCATCAATGAAAACAACAGTTACCAGGCTTTACGACCCCAGAATACGTCTCTAGCCTAGACTTCTAAATGTTGTGCGTTAGGTTCCAAAGCGTTTTTAGATTCATTAAATTTATTTTACACTTGATCTTGCTTAAGAAATTTTCCTTTCAGGTTCACCGCGTGATGTAGATGTACAATTCCTAAAATGTAATCTAAGATGATAAACAATCATTTAATCTTCTTTTTGCAATGAAAATCCTAGCTACTAAGGAAAGAGAGATGACGTTCTTTCAACATAGAGCATAGAGCACACACTATATGCACTGTCCTAAATCAAACCAACAAATAGTATAAATGCAAATGCACGTGCATGTATTTGTTTTTATCCTTCTTAATGTGTGAATGATAAAAAGAAAGCTAAGCACAAGTCTGAATTATTTTTCAAAGCGACATTACTAACAAGTTTCTTTTCAAGAAAAAATGAAGACAATGACGACACTTTGCGATTTGGAATTGAAAACTTGCTTTCGACACTTGAAAAACTACTAATTCAAATCAAATACAAGAGATAACAGTGTAATCGACTATCAAGAACAATCAGATTCTCTTCTATGACTGAAAATGACACTTGCGACACTTTCAAATCAAGAAAAAACAGTTCAATTATGCTATTTCTTTGTAAAAGAGAACTGAAAATGGCTCAAAATACATAAAAACATTTACAGTCCTTTGGACAATGGAGGCAAAATAATGGCAAGGAGGGGGTTTCAATAGAGTTGTACTGACTACAGGCAGAAAAACTCCTGAATAGAGCCGAAAAGAGTGAACACAGAAACCAAAATATAAGAGCAGGAGAGGCCTTGTCTGATCAGTGCACCTGTAACACAGTGAAAAAGAGATGCAGCGCACCTACTACACTCGGGAAGTGTGATGCATCCAGAATTCACAGAAGAGACAGTGCGCTGGACCAGAGACGAGACTTTAACTGGGTTCCGGGTCACAGTTTGCAGCTCAGTTCAGGGATTTAGGCCGAGCAAGTGGTAATCAATAAATCAATCACAGGGGTAGATCTAAAGAGTTTACTAAAGCCACCACAAGGGCAATTAGAGAGCTTGTAAATCAATTGTTCAGTTCATAAACAAAACCCGGAGATAGACTGAAGCAACATTGATCTACTTTGCACTTGCATAGCAAATGCAGTTCGAAGGCTAGCTGGCTTGACTTCAGGCTCCGTCTGTAAGTTAATAAAGCAAACAAATGTAGATAAAAAAACAACTTATTCATTCCCCAACGGAGTCGCCATTTTGTTATCGGGAAATCTAGTGTCTATGCAGAGCTGCTAGTCCCACTAAGGCTGGTAGCTACCTTAGAAATAAACAAACTAAAACTACTTTCATTTTCCTTTATGAGAAATAGATAAGAGAGGAATAAAGGAGACCAACCTCTATCTTGCGCTTGGTTCCTTACTTGATTCCTCTCCCTTCTGATAGATCTTTGCCACTCGCTTCCTCGTATACCCAGCTTCAAGAGCACCTGTAGAATCAAAGCAGCATAACACTATCCCATAACATAGATCTATTATCATAAACAATATAGGACCAGATATATATTGACCGCACAAATGCATATAACATCAATCATACAAGAATGTGGAGGAAAACTTGAATAGCTTTATTGATAATCAAGAAATAGCAAAGAGGATTACAACCAATTGTTCTGACCCAGCATCATCCTCTCAACAAGAAAGCCCTTCTTCACCTCATGAAAAGCTTAGATCACCCAACACTAGATGTTGCACCAAGAAACCAGCAACACTTCCTTACAAGATACAAAATTCCAGCCTCTAGATCTCTAGGATGAGGGATCCATATATAGATGTTTTCAAGGGGGGTGAGTCAGCTTTTGAGATTTGATTAGTGTCCTCTCTCTGATAGTTCTTGATTCCACTTGGAGATTGATGATCTCTTACTCATCCCTGGGCGAATGCAGAGAGGCAAGTGTCACAGGAGAAGTTTCTAGAAGATTCCATGATCCTCCACCTTGCAGATTGACCCTGCCATTTGTCCACTCTCGCCCATCGCACCCCATAGAAGGGTTTTTCAACATGCATCGCACCTCCCGTGTGTATTTAGGTGGGATGTAGCGCACTTTGACCATGGAGCAGGTGAGATGGTCCAGTTTTGACCAATTCTGAGAAGTATTTCATGGAGAACTTCTGGGAGAAGATGTAATCAGTTGACCTTGTTCTTTTAGAGGTTGGAACAACACTTTTAGGGACTTAAGAGCCCTTGGTTTATGGACATTTCTGATTGGGGTTGCAGTGCCCATAAATGTCTATAACACTTGTTTGTATATTTTCCTTGAGAGACAAACAATGCCTCATTTCCTTGCCATACTTCCATACCAAGGAAATAATGCATGAGCCCTAGGTCCTTCATCTCGAAATCTCTTGCAATATCCCCTTTACAAGGTTTTACCAACTTTTCATAACCTATCATATAATACTATAATAAAAAATTTACCTTCAACTACAATATGGTAAAGGTTCGCATCTTCTTCACTTTTGGTGAAGTCCAATTTGGTGAAATAGTTGTCAATCCTAGTGTACCAAGCACGGGGTGCTTGTTTCAATCCATACAATGATCACTTGAGTATGTACACATGAGAGTCTCTGTTGAAGGTCTAAAATCCTTCCAGATTCTCAATGTACACCTCTTCCCCAATCACACCATTGAGGAATGTTGTCTTCACGTCTAGCTGATGTATCTTCCATCAAATTTTCACTGAAAGTGTTAGAATAGATCTAATTGAAGAGTACCTTGCTACTAGAGGAAAGGTCTCCTCGTAATCAATTCCCTCCACCTAAGAGAACCCTCTGGCCACAAATATGGCCTTGTGTTTCTCCACACTCCCATCTGCTGCCTTCTTTACCTTGTAAAGCCATCTAGAACTCACCAATGATTTGTTTGTTGGTGTTGGGACCACTTTTGAAACATTGTTTATGATAATGGAGTCATAATCCTTTACCATGGCATCAACCCATACTAGCCGATCCATTGCTTCTTGAGATTAGGATGGCTCAATCTCTACACTCTCTCTCATCAAATCCATGTAGCCAATCTATTGATCTGGTGACCTCCTCTTCCTGCGCTGTGATATGGGTGCTCCCACATTCTCTCTAGCATCATGCATCAATTTGGCAGCCTCTCCGATGCACTTCATTCCATCTAGGGAAGTCTCTGCACGAGTGGGTGCTTCCACTCTCTGCTCCTTTGCATGTGGCTTCTTCACATCATCCTGAGGATCTTCTTTTGGAGTTAAAATCTCCCTTCTCCATGCAACTAACCTCCCTCTCAAGGGAAAATATCATGGCCTTCTCGTCATTGAACTTCAAATCTATACGAACCACTGTCATCCCGTGTGATGGAAAGTACACCTGATAGTTGTGAGGTGTATTAGTGTACCCCACAAATATGCTCAATTCAGCTATTGGTTCTAGCCTTTTCCATACATCCTTGGTAACATCACATTAGAATGATGAACCAAAGATAATGAAGTGTGCCACATATGGTTTCTTACCTGAAAAAGATTCTTATGGTGTAGTCATATCGAAAATCCAATGATGAATCATGTTCTGCACATATACAACTGCATTACATGCTTCAACCCACAAGTGCAATGGTAAACCTTGATCATGTCACATCACTCATGCAGCTCCCACAATACTTCAATTCTTCCTTTCAACCACCCCATTCTATTGTGGGTTATGGGGTGTTATTAACTCCCGTTGAATTCCTTTTGATGCAGAGAAGTTCTTGAATTCATTTGACACATATTCTCCACCTTTATTGCTCATGAGAGCTTTAACTTTCCTACCAATGTATTTCTCAACAAGTGCTTTAAATTCACAAAATTTAGTGAACGTCTGATATTTCTTTTACATGAAGAAAATATATCACTTATGAGAAAAATCATCTACAAATATTACATAATACTTGTGCTTGGTCGTGGAGGTTGTTGAGAATGGTCCACACACGTTTGAGTGAACTCTTTCAATAATTGCTTATGCTTGACTGTCCTTGTCATGAAAGGTAGATTTCGTGTACTTCCCCAATGTAAACACTTTGCATGTGTCTCTCTGCTCTAGTGTACCCTTGGGAAGTACTATAGAATTTTGTTGCATGATATTCAAAGCTTCATGGTACAAGTTACCCAATCTTCTATGCCACAACTCACCAATGTCTCGACTTTGCACCTTCTCTTCTTTTGTGCACAAAGCAGCACAATGGTCTACATCCAATTTGTAGAGGTTCTTCACCTGAACCCTGATCTGCTTCACTTGTCCTTAGTCTATATGACGAAGGAAATCCTTTCCTTTGCTAAATATCACATCATAGCCATGGTCCTCCAACATTAAAACTGAAACCAAATTTTCTCCAAACTTGGAAGATACATGACATCTTTTAATGTGAGAGGAGAAACAAACTCCCTTTGAAAGGTAATAGTACTCAGGCTGATCGCGCTATACCTCTCATCGTCTCCTATTTTGATGTACATTTGGAGGTCCTTCTCCTCCAAGTCACTGAATATTTTTTTGTTATCGGTCATGAGGCTCCACTATCTAGATACCACGCACTACCCATCACCAATGTCACCATGCAAGTGATGAGGGAAAAATCCTACTCGAATTTTGAAGCAAGAGCTTCACATGGCATTCCTCCTGAGGGCTTTTGACTTTCTTGTGTGTACACTTCATGGCATAGTGTCCCATCTCGTTACAATGAAAACATTTAATCTTCGACATGTCCTTCTTCTTGCCACCCTGACTAGAATCTAATTTAGAATGGGATGACTTCCCTTTCCCATTCTTTTCCTATCTAGCTAAGGCATATTTCTCCTCATCATGATGCTTGGATGAGGATCCATCTCTGGTGTTCCGCCGAATCTCTTCTTGCACCAAGTCGGACCTCAAATGTTCCCACTTTGGTAGCTTCTCCCTCCCATTTACTGAGTCTTGGTAGATGTGCCAACTCTTGGGAAGGCATACAAGTGCTAGGCTGACCAGATTATCTTCAACAACTGTCACACCAAAAATTCCAAGATTATCCCAACATTGGGTGAACTTGGTCAAGTACTTTGGTATTGTGTCGCCCCTCTCCATCCTGATTTTCCTGAGCTTGTCCTTCAGTTCCAGCTTCTTGTGGTCACTACTGTTTTGAAAAAGGTTTGTCAAGGCCTTCCACATTGCATATGGAGTCTCCTTACTGTGGAGGTTTGAGACAATATGATCTCAAACTCCTTCTAGGATAATCCTTCTTGCCTTTGCACCACATTTTCTCCACTCTACTAGATCTTAAGCATCAACTAGCTTAGGAATATCTTTTTATATGAATTTCTTAAGTCCGTTGTCTTCCAACACTACCTACATCCTGTCCATCCAAGCAATATAGTTTGAAATACCCTCAAGGGCATATTTGAGTCTCAATCCGTAGAATGACATCCTTTTGGCTCTAATGTATGATATTGCAAATTTGATTTCACCTGAAAAAGGCAAACTTGTATTCTCCTCTTCTGTAGTGATTTTTTCTCTAATACCATGTAGAAATTCCTTGTAGATTCAAACTGATAATTGTAATTTACTAAAATAATAGACTTGAATCTACTCTACTCATCAACGAAAGTAATTAAATGATCACGAAATCACGAAGCATACAAGAGAAAGAAATCAATCAAAAAATTACATAATGATTTCCTGGGGAAAGACACAACTAAAAACCCATGCTATCTGTATATTTCATTAGCCGGAAAATATGATAAGATTGCAATGCTTTTCTCAAGCCTGAGCAACCTCTACACTATCTCTATCTGTCTCACAGTTTCCTAGACAAGCGATATGGATTTAAATAGGAACACAAAAAATTACAAATATAACCATAAATACAAAGATGGAATAGAAATAAAACTTCATTTCATTAATATCAAACACTGAAATATGCTTACAAACAAAATGGAAATAAGACTATCTTGGGCAATGGTAGCTTATCTATGAGAAGAGATGTGGTGGCCCCATGCCTTTGAACTGTGTTACAATGAGCCTCAAAGGCCTATTTATTACTGAGAAACAATGGAAAACCCTAAACATCCAAAAATCTAACCCTAGGAGATGAAGCGCCAAAGTATGGGCCCCGTTTGGGTAAATTGGTACATCAACTTCTTGGGGTCGTAACTTTGGCATACGATCTCCATTTGATGTGCACAATACCTCATTAAAAAGATCTCTCCGAGAACTACAACTTTTGAATGACCAAAATGGGTCATTGAACCGTGTTGTGTTGGTCCCATTTTTTTCAAAAAAAAAACGTTGTTTAGGGCCTCAAAATGGCTCCAGAAGTTTAGGACCCAAAAAATTGTTAAAAAAAGTAAATTTTGATACAAATAAGAAAATTGAAAAACTAAAAGAAACGATCCAAGTGGAATAGGTGGGTGGCCATCAATATCTACTTGGATCATTTCTCCCCCTTAGGAAGCAATGGTCCCCATTGCGTTGAGTTCCTCCATGAGATGAGGAAACTTCTGCTGAACTTTGTCCCTGGTGAGCCACTTGCCCTGGTGAAGGAGTTGGTCTGCTTTGAAACCTTGATATAGTTGGATCTTTTACTATCATGTGTTCTTGATCTACATGTCCATGATCCGATCAATTGTGGCTTGTTCCATGCAGTCTGGATTTAACTCTGTAGGTGTGAGTTGTTGTGCAATGTCTGATTTGTCCATCAATGGTGGGAAGTATGGTCGAAGACGGTCCACATTGAATACTGGGTGCAAGCCAAGGAATGGGGGAATACTGAGCTCAAATGCATTGTCTCCCACAACCTTGTTAATGGTGTAAGGACCATAGCAGAGTGGTTTAAGTTTCTGATAGGCTCCGGTAAGGCATTCCTTCTGAAAATGAAACCAGACTTTGTCACCCACCTGAAACTTGTGTGGCACCTAATGCTGATCATGTTGCTGCTTGTACTTCGCATTTGATTTCTCCAGAATGTCATGGACCTACTAGCAGATATGATGGATGTGCTTAATGAAGTTGTTTTCCTTATCGACTTTCGACTGGACATAATCTGAATCTGTCTGAGTAGCTAAAAATGGTATGGCCACATCAATGGGACATAGTGGCTAGAATCCCAAGCCCACCTAGAAAGGGTTGTGGCCAGTCAAGCTATGGAGAGACCAGTTATAGCTGTGTTGGACATAAGGGAGGCTCTGATCTCATGTGCGTGGATGATTTGAGTTGTACATGTGCAGAATGTGTACGATCATCCTATTGACGACCTATGTTTGGCCATCAGTTTGGGGATTGAAAGTTGTGGACTTAGTGAGCTTGGTGTCCAGCATCGACAAGAGACTAGACCAAAATGTATTGAGGAACCTGTTGTCTTGATTTGAGATGATAGACCATGGGATACCAAAGTGTACCCACACTCGTTCAAAGAAGAGTTTAGCAGTGGCTTCTGCTGTGATATTCTTCTTGCAAGCTGCCATAATGGCCATCTTCAAGAATCTATCGATGACCACAAAAGCATAGTCATTACCATTCTTAGTAGAAGGAAGGCCCGACATGTAATCCATGGAGATGGATTCCCAAGGTTGACTAGGGGTAGGCAGTGGAGTATAGAGGCCTTGATTCTTGATGGTTGGTTTGGCAATGGTGCAGGCAGTGAAGGATATGATGTACTTCCTGAGATCTTGTCGAAGATTCGGCCAATAGAAATAGTTTTGTAGTATTGCCACCATTTTCTCGACCCCGAAATGCCCAACAGCCTGACTGTAGTGTGCTTCCCAAATCATCTTGACCCGCGTGCTTGAAGGAACACAAAGGTATCCCAGGTGGCATAGCAGGGCATCCTGGAGGTCAAAATATGGAACTTTCTGACCCTCCAAGAGCGTCTGGTATGTGTGGCTGAAATTTGGGTCGCTTTTGTAGAGAAGTGGCCAATCAGAAGTCTCGTGCCCACTGTTGAACGACAAAAAGGTGTCTTTTAACCCCTATTTAGCCTACATTAATTATCAATCCAGGTACAATTTTTTATCTCAAGAGTGTACTCAGTCTGAGGCAGTCACTTGTTCAAGAGTAATGCTTGCAGTATAGTGCTTAAAAAAGTAAATGAATGCTGGAAACAAACTCTAATTGTAATGGCAAGAAATTTAAATGATTTGTAACTAAATCATCCACTCAAGAAAATAAATCACAGGCAAGATCTTCAATCTGAGAACTTAGACAACACTAGTCATTATTTGTTACAGTTGTAGATATTTCTATCCACACTAAAGAAAATGATGGAGATAACAATTCAATTAGCAGAAAAGGAACAACAACTAATCTATTGAAAAGATTGGACAACAAAGCTTAATCTACAGAAATGAATTAAGCAGCAATCTTATCCGAGATGAATTAAACAACAACCTTCAACTAGCTAATGGAATTGAACAACAATATTTAACTAAGAAAGGAATTGAACAACAATCTAAGCAAGGAACAACAAACCTAAATAAATCTACAGAAATTGAACAACAAACTTAATTAAGTGTAAACACACAGCGAATCTAGAGTAATTGAATCAGTAATCTTATTCTAGCATAATGGACATTAACCACAATTATAAAGGAATGTCAATTGTAGTTATAATGGAACGACAGTTAACTGAACAAAAATCACAATTGTAAGTGGACTGTAGTTAAATGAACAACAATATCAATCTGTAAATGAACAACAATATCAATCTGTAAATGAACAACAATAGCAACTGTAAACAAATAGCAGAATCAAAATTAGACAATGCAATATTGTTTCAGAAGGAACATCATAGCATTTTCGGTCGTAAATAACAATCTTGCTATCCAATTACGATTTCGATATAACAGAGAAATTCAATGAAATGTTCAGAAACGAAAGATTACTGAATAAAGCAAGTTAAGGAAATGCAAAGAAAATCAAACCACACATGACTGTAATCATAAAATAATGATACAAGAAGCAAGTGATCCACTAGGGCCGGGCCCTTAGCCACCAGGGAAGCACTGTTGCAGTTACTCCAAGATCAGATAATGGAACAGCAATTGAGTTATATATTAATCATAAATGGCAGAGTTACAGCTATCGCTATTTAAAGAGAGTCGATGATCAAAGTTAAGGTTACAACAGTAAATTCTTCAAATTGACAATAATATCTCCTGGGCTACCAGTGTTGTCCCTTTTTATAATGGCCAGGTGGAAGTATCAAGAGTATTTATAAGCCTTGAAACAACGATCCCTCAGGATCAAAGGATCCTGAGGGATTCGCTACATCCTTGATCTTCAATTATCGTTTTGTCTTCTTGCACTGATACCGCATTTCCTCTTCCTTTTCCTGGGTCATGCGCTCTGATCTTGATCTCCTCATTTGGATATGGCTTCCTATCAAAGGGACAATAGTTGGTTCTGCTTTGCTTTTTCCTCCTAATTAATGATTTTCCATTTTCTTCACTTTCTGCATAGAAAAAGACAATAATTAGTCATTTTACATCAATCACAAATCTCCTTAGTTCTATCATAATTCTTTAACATATTACCATTTTAGAATGTAAAGAAGTTATGATTTAAAGGAAAAGATAAAGAAATATATGGTAAATACATACCTTTTCCAATGCTCAACACACCCCCCTGCTTACCCTTTTTCATGCCCTCTTGAAAACATTGTAATTGACATGCAAGGCAGTTAGGGAATAGGTTGGAGAAGGATTTTCATGCAGTGGTCTAAAACCATGATTTCTAGCTAAAAATTCAAAATATGCCATGTCTGGCTTTCAAGCAATTCATATAGGGCCTCATACCCTGGTTCAGGATACCAGATGATTAGACTTCGAAACCTACAACCTAACCAATACTGGCCTTCTCTCAAGATGAGGTTACCATAGGTAACTAGGGGATCAACAGCTAGCTTAAAATTTTCGTAATTGAATGGCTCTCTGTCTTGAACATTCTAATTGGAAGTCTTGTAGCAGAGTTTGGCTGCTGCTCTGGCAAGGTCTTTGATGGCTAGGAAGTATTCTACCCCTTGCTGGATAACTGTTGTGTGAATGGGTCCCAATGTCTAGATCCCACCCTTCTTTCTCATTAAGCTTCTATTCTTATTGCACAGTTGCAAAGGGTTTCTTGGTTCACCCCTTACCCACAGATCTAACCCGTTCTCTGTCTCTGAAAGGTATTATGGGCTTTAAGCCACTTTATCTGGTTGACAGCAAAAGAGATGAATGCCTGAAGCTGAATATCACCCACAAAAGGACTAGGGTTCTCTTTCGTTTCACCATCCAACACAAGATTATGCAAATATAACTCACATCTAGCAATCGATGGACTTTCACCCCATAATGCTTACAGCAGTTTATGAAATCATCAATAGTTTCTAACTCTATAGGCACCCTTGCCTTGACAGCCTTAATTTTTAATTGTAAGTACCTTTCCATAAAAAGCAAAGCATAATTTTTGGCAGGTGCCCTATGTTTGGTCAATTTAGAGTGTCCTAAATTGCTATATTAATTGTCAACCCGGGAGTCGTAAACTATTGAAGTGGGGCGCACTATATGTGCAAGATAACCTATTTCTTACTTTTTGTCATTTTTTATTTTTTTATTTGTTTTGGGGGTTTTTATCTTTGTTTATCTCCTAATGAGAAATGGAAATTCTAAAAGACAAGTATGGATATAAATATTCAAGGCAATTATGTCCTTTAAAATGATTCCCAAAACTTCAAACTTCAGAAGGTCTTAGAACATGCAATGATGAGATTAATTCCTAAAAAAAAATGAAAATGTACCACTATTCATCAAACAGTGAACTATTCCTACACAATGAACTATTGATCATGAAACCATTATCCCTGCTGCTGTCTAAATACAAAATAAACTGTACTCAAAGAAATCCAAAAATTGCAAGCAAAGTAAAGCTAAAATCAAATTATATCAGTTCATATTCTGACCCCTCGCCAGTTAGTCTCGCTATGGCTTTCGGAGGTAATCATCAACAACTTGAGCAATCTGATATCTAATTGCAGAAAAGTAAACTTAAAATCAGATCACATCAATTCATAGTCTGACCCCTCGCCGATTAGTCTCGCTATGGCTTTCGGAGGTAATCATCAACAACTTGAGCAATCTGATATCTAATTTGCAGAAAAGTAAACTTAAAATCAAATCACATCAATTCATAGTCTGACCCTCGCCAGTTAGTCTCGCTATGGCTTTCGGAGGTAATCATCAACAACTTGAGGAATCTGATATCTAATTTGCAGAAAAATAAAACTAATATTAAATTACACACTCATACTTCAATCCCTCACCATTAGTCTCACTATGACTTTCGGAGGTAACTAACAATGATATGGGCAATTTAATATCTAAGCTAACTACTAAAGCTAATGAACAAAACTGAAATAAACAAAACAGAATTGGAATTAAAAGCTAAGAAAAGTAAGTCAGTAGAAAGACTGATTCCATGTCATTAGTCATTGTGAAAACTATATGCAAATGCCTGGGCTGCCTACTGTAATCTGGAACATACACACTGATCAGCATTAACAGCAATGTAAAGCATGTAAAATTATGAACAAAAATGAAACGTTAGTACCATAGGAAATGCAATATACATAAGAGAATAACTATGGCATAATAAACATAAAAACACAGCGTGAAACTGTACAGTAATATGAAACAAAACCTCGGTGTGTGCAGGGGCCCTCTGCACAACCTCGGGCAAAAGCTATCAACCAAGAATTATGCTCAGAAATAGAGTCTTCTCATATATTCAGAACTCAATCATAACAATGAAACAATGTCACGGCACAGTGGGCTTTCTAACATCAAAATTACATTACAAAAGACTAACTACTATGCGTATAGAAACACATTATTTATAGCAAACGTTTACATAAATTTTTTCCTAAAAACTGCGCTGACATGAGACACGTGAACGACAGTGTCCATGGATCTAGCATCATGGCTGCCGAGATGATGCAATCTAATGAAAGTGGCTTGTTGGATTTACATTGTGGGTAGCCTACAGGTGTCAGCGTGCCTCCAGAAATCTAGAAATAACCATGAAGATCTTCCACGTGCTTGGAAACAGAGTTCTATTGCCGTAGGACTCTTCTGTTGACCACTGCTTGACCACCATTGACCACGACCTCTTCTGATGAATCCGACTGAGCCAATAGGACTCGGTCCATGTCCACGTTATTTCCAACTTGCCATGTGGCTTGATTTGCCTGAAGACACCTACAATATGGACTTTAACAAAAACGGTTGCGGAAAGTTGAAGCAGCTGCGGAAAGTGACAAGATTCCGCAGCTCAATGAGCAAAGATCTAATTCAAACAGCAGACACAAAACATAGTTAAAAACCATTTTAAATGCTCTTTTATGATTAATATGCAATGATGTTGATAGCTTACAAGGTCCATGTGAATGGAAAGATTCTAGGAAAGTGTATAGGAAAGATGCAAGTTTGGAGCTCAACATACCCCCACTGTGAAGGTGTTGCATGTCCCCATGCAACCAAAATTTTTACCATCTTCTCTTCAATCCATATGCTCTGACACCTCTGCCAGCACATCCAGCCCTCTTCTCCTCTTCCTTGGTACTACTACCATCCTAGGCTTCCTCATCAAGCATCTGAATTTGAGGTTGATAAGTGATTTACTCAACCCCTTGCATTTCTTCTTCAATTTCCTGTTCTTTTTCTGCCACAACCCCAGATGTAACATAGTGTTGTCATGAATGATCTTGTCCAATCTTCTTTGTTCCTTTAATGCCTCATTTTCATTTTTAATATGTCTATTTAAAACCTCCAATTCAAAGACTTCTTGTTTCAGCGATTGGACTAGAGCTTCTTGTGCTGTGTGAGGCTGAGTGGATGAAGTGCTTGGGCCTGTGGCTACCTTTTCCAAGGATTCTAGATAATCATACATCTCTTGCTGATTCGGGTCTATCTCGGGTGTAGTTTTCCTTGGGCTGACCCCAAAATCTTGTTGAGAAGGACTAATTTCCACATCTGGCCGAGAAGGACTCATGTCAAAATCTGGATGTGGAATGGAAGTATGGTGTGGGCTGCGGTCAAGAGAGGTTGCTAGAGGCTGCTCCAATGTTTCCCCTCCCAAGTCAATAAAGTGGGCTCCTTTGGTTTGCATTGTCCTTAATTTCCCTTTTAGCCTGGAGCTTCTTCTTACATGTTGTGGACTAGTGTCTTTTTCCTCCCTACTCTGTTTTTCTTTTCCTTTCTTCTTGGCTATAGCTGACTGTTCCTGAAGGTGAACTAGTCTTTCAGACAAGACTTGATGGTCTTCTTCTGAGGAAGGTTCTGGGGTTTGTTGCACAACCTCAATGCTTCTTTTCTCTTTTGATTTGGTTGGCTTCTTACCCTCAGTATTTTCCTTCCTCCTTTTAGATAGTCTTTCTTCTCTACTAGTTTCTTCAACTATGTTAGTAGGAGTACTTTGAGTTTTATCACTTGTTCTCTTTCTTTTGCTTCCTTTTGATGTATTGCTTTCAGGGGCCTCTTGTGGATCTTGAAAGAAATTTCTAACTAGAAATTAGTCCCATGTGTCTTTCTTTTCCTTTAATTGTTTTTCTATCAAGATTTTCATAAGGCCATGGTGATACAAGTGTGGTTCTACGTCCCCTATATTCTTTTGGACGGTTATAGACATCTTTTTCAAACTGTTCAGTAAAAAGTATGGCAGATTGAGGGTTTTGTTTTATAGGAAGTTCATCAACAGCCGAGTGTGATACATATACATTGATCCAAAACGTCCCTCAAAGGTGATGAACTTTTGAATAATCAACAATAGACTGGCTCACTTCTCTTCTAAAGCATTGACAGGGATTCCTCGTTTAAAAACAGTTACGTCCATACCTGGATTTCGTAGGATAACCCTCCAAGCCTTCTCGTCAAAGCTCTTGTTCTTGAACCAACGTTCACCCTCCTACGAAAGTTCTGTAGCAGCTATTATGGATACCTCGGTGACTGTAAACTTGAGGTTTCCCACTTCCACGTCCAGGTCGTTAAAAGACCTTGCAAAAGTCTTTGTAATCTCCTTTTTGTGGCCCTTGAATTTTTGAATAAACCGTAGACACCTTGCCTTTTTCAATATGTTTTTCACTTGCGGGTATCCTTCCAAAAACTTGGGCCCTTCTAGTTCTACCCTTAACAACATACCCATCCTTCTGTTTTTAAAATCTGTCTGCATGAGTAAGGGTTTTAGCAGAGGTAGACGGCTGGGTTACGGTGATGAACAGGGTTTATGGAGAAGAAAACAGTGATTGTAAATGGAAAACAGAGAACTAGTAGCGGAGGTTAATTCACAGAATGGAGCGGAGACTGATATGAACAAGGTGGAAATGCAACCGGGACTTCAATGAAATAGTAGGTGAGTAAAGTGAACCCGGCAGAATTTTAAACTGAATGGCTGCGGAGTGGACATAAACACATTTATGAAATGGCTGCGGAATTTGTGCGGCAGAGAGAAGCCGTGATCAAATCAACCACGTCCCATGATTATAGGTGGAGTATCAAAGTGCAGCCGAACACGAGTTAAAACCAGAGGCTTGATTATGAGGCCGTTTAAAAATGAATGCAAGGATTGTGGGGGAATCGTATAGAGATCGTGGAACGGTTATGGAGTTATCAACGCAATCATTGCATATAATGGAGCTATGGTTTTATAACTATGTAAAAATGTGCTTTGAATACTATTTGAAATAATTGTCTACTCATACCTTGGAATTCTTGCCATTTACTTTTCATTAATCTTCGACCAGCTGCTCCTTGTTGATGCTTTTAAGTGCCTCATGTCTTCATAATATGTCCTCCGTCATACCTACATTTGATTTCATGATTATGTAACTAACATCTAATTGTCAAATTTTGAAAAACAGAGTGGTGGCTGCGGAAACTGCGTCTGGCTGCGGAAACTGGTTTCATCTGCGGAAACTGACACAACAATCATTTGACTGAATGGAGATGGATAGATGATAACTGACTGAATGAAAATGGTCGTGAAAAAACTTTTATTGGCGAAATGAAATGAAATGGAGTGGAATGAAATGAATTAGAGTGGAATGAAGTGGAGTATCACAAAACTGTGAAATGGGAGAGATTTTTTTTTTTTTTGGAAAATATAGGGCATCAGGAGTTCCTGATTTTCGCCCTGTATTTTCTGTATAAGACTGCCAATCAGTGATTGGTTTTCAGGCTTATGCAATTTTTTCTTTTTAGAAACAGAAAGGAAAAAAGGCTAGGCTGGTGGAGAAGAAGGATTCTTCTTCACCAACCTTATTGCAAAACTGTCTTGAAACATTTTGACAAATTCCTCTTTTGAGAGTGGCTTATGATAGATATTTAATATGTGGCCATTAACAATAAGAGGCGTTTGATATTCATCAATGGTTTTTATTCTTACCACTCCATTGCTAAATATTTTGTCAATCTCATATGGCCCAAGCCAATGAGTCTGAAATTTCCCTTTAAAATATTTAAACTTGGAATCAAATAGCAATGCCCAATCTCCTTCTTGAAACTTTTTATCTTTGATGTATTTGTCATGCCACTTAGCTCTTTGATATTGAACTAGATCAGTTCTTAGAATTGCCTCTTGTTTGATCTCATCTAGCTCATTCAACTGCTCCATTCTGTGCTTTCAGGCTTCTGATAGATCCATCCCCAACTGAACTGCCATCTTGAAAGTTTTGACTTGGAACTCAATGGGGAGCAGGACTTATTTCCCATAAACTAGTTCATAGGGAGAATGTCTGTTACACTAAAATTTGTCACCATGACTATTTGCAGTCAGTATGGCTCCATCAATAACCATACTGTCCTCCTTGGCAAGTCTTATACCTCTGCTCCTCATGTCAAACTCCAAAAAAGGGAGAAATCCTTTAAAAAATCAATATAACTCTGGTTCCGCACTTTCTCTTACTCTTACCTGCGGGCCCGCACCTCAAGTACATAATACCTGCGTACTTGTACGCTCTGTCTGTAAAGGGGTGGGTGCGTACCCCTATAAAAGTCAAAAGGCACAAGTTTTACTTCAAAAAACTTACTTGCGATCGATTCTAGAGCATTCTAGAAGATGGTTTGACGTGGATTGGGCGCCTCCAGATGGTTCATGCATCCCAATGAAAGAGGAACTTATCCCATGAAGAGGGGAGCTATCCCTTTGAAATAGGGACTTATCCCATTGATGGTGGACCTGTTTCACTTCCTCCAAAGCATTATAAATACAGGCATTGGGCCAGAGGCAAGAGAGGTTAAAAGCTGAACATTCCTAAGGGTAGATGCTGTTGAAATTAGGACTCCCTTATAGAGCTTGAGAGGAGAGATCACATTCCTTTCTTAGCTTCATTTGGAAGTGGGTGAGCTGATCAAAGTAGAGGAGAACTCTTGCTAGACCCTGGGAGGAACCTGCACAACACTAAGGCATTGGTTGTAAGGTTTCTTTTGTTTCCAATTAATACAATTAAGTTCATTTTTCTCAACAAGTTGTTATATATAATTTGTTTCATAAACTCCTTGGTCTTTATGAAGAATATGTTTTATTATATGAGTTATTCAGGTGCTATGTAATCGTTTGCTTGTTTGTGTATGCAGGCTTCAAGGAGAGGAGCTCATCTGGATCGAAGAGGCTTGGCCGCTACAAACAGCGTTGGACTAAAGGTAAGCCTTAAACACCTGGTTGCTTTTATTTTAAATGCATATTTAGGGAAAGATAGTGCTTGATTGTTTTGTTTGTCACTAGAAAAGCCTTAGTTTCTAGGGAGGTCAGTTTTGTCCGCAAAATTGACTCTTTCCGCATGACAAAATGGCGACTCCACAGGGGACTTGATTGTTTTCTTTGTCTATACTTTGACCAGAGAAACTGTATTTTCTGTTTCTGTTTTTGACTTGATGATTGTGGGATTGGGTGAATTTAGTTAATTTTGAGTTAGTTTTCATTTTTCATAGTTTTGGGAGAGGTACGCACCCTCTGAGTTAAGAAAAGTGCGTACCTGTACGCACTTTTGCTTTGTGCACAGAGCGTGGACGCACTTGTGTAAACAGGTTTCCTGCGTACCCTGTCAAAAATTTGAAAAATTTTAAATTTTTCTCTTTTTTATCAGTTTAGAATTTGTTTATAGGTTTTAGCCATTGCCCAGACCTGCTTGTTCCCTGTCAAAAAACTTTCCTTGGTTAATTTCATTGGCATTCCTACTTTAAGCTTTTATCAATTGGGTGTTTTGAGTCTCTTTTTTGAGAAATTATTAATTTGATTTCATTTGGTCATTACTTGGAGGTTTGTCTCAGTCTTTTCACAATTTTGCATCTTTTTTCTTTTGTTTTTGCAAAAAAAAATTCCCCCTCATTCGCCGGGGGGGCTAAATTGTGTATGAGTGTTAATCGCCTTTGAGTTTTTTTATTTTTTGATCTTTGGAACTCTCACCCAATTTTCTTGACTTGCACTTGATTGGTTCTTAGATTACATTAGAATCATCTTGTGCTTGAGAATTCTCTTGCGTAGATCACATTTGCATAATTAGAATTCTCATTTTCAGAATATGAATGAAAAATGTGCATAGATTACATTTGCATACTTTTCAAGTGAATTGTGCATAGATTACAATTGCATAGTTTACATTCTGAAAAATCAATCGTAGATTTAGATAAGTTTTCTTTGATTTGAATTTACATATTTTTATGCTTGTTTTTAACACATAAAAATAAAAATAAAAAAGTTTTGAAATTGATTTGCATTAGTTTTTCTTGATGAAATTAGTGCATTAGAGAATTTGTTATATTTTCTCTTAGTGATCAATTTTTGCATTGTTGGAAGTGAATGGAAACTCTCTCCTTACTTTAGTTAGGATTCATCGAATTGAAAAGATTACATTATCATATTCGATTGCATTCAGTTTTGAATTGGGTCATAACACCATTGGTTGTGTATCCATTTACCCATTTGAGTAATAACACCCTTAATAACACAGCGCTTAATTAAAATTTATCTAGTAATTTTTACATTTTTAGGGCTCTTTCCACCAATCTAGCTTAGGCTAGTGTCTTGGAATAGGTTTTAGTTAACTCTCCAAGATTGTAAAACAAACAAGTAGTTGTATCTTGCGGTAGGAAGAAATCCAATTGTTGCATTTATGCTCTGGGAAAGCTCCTATTAAAGGAAAAGCACGAGATCTTGTCCGAACCAGTGTGGGAATCAATCCTTCCTCATTGGGAAAGACGCCAGATATTCACGTATTAAAAACGGTAAACCTCGAATTAACCATTGTCGAGGAACCTGGGGTCACTTGTTGGTAAACCTTGGATTATGTCAAGGAACCTTCAAGGGGATTGAGCTTGTTACTCTGCCCTTGCGTGCGTATCGGATCGTAGACTGTTCCCCCAGGTATATTTGTTTTAGTTGGTAACCTTAGTGGCCATAATCCATAGGATTCTTTCCTAAGGTGACAGTGGTGGGAAGATCCCACTGTACCTGGAGCAGACGTCGGCTAGACTCACTTGGATTTTCTGGGGGGTTCTCTTCACTCGAGACGGATTAGTGGAGAAACTTGTGCCAGTCTATTCATTAAGCAGGTTGTCGGGGTAACTGTTCCAACCGCCATTTCTGTATTGAATTCTGCGACGTTGGATTTCATCACCAACTAGTTTTTTTGGTACGGAAAGTTACGGTTTGTGTGTGGTTTGACTCCTAGATTTGATAGCGCGTGTTAATTTGTTTGTTTCTACTTTTAGAGACCATAGGTGTGAATTGTGAATTTTAATTGTTAGGTGTGAATTGTGAATTGTTAATTTTAGTCTTAAATTGTTAATAAAATTCACTGAAGTTGAATATAATGGCAACTGTTCCGGAATTTACTAACCAAGGAATCCCTCTTAACGAGGATCCTAGTACTTTTCCTTTCTTTGGAAATGTTGGTCCTCCTTATATGGCTACTTTGTCATTACCTGGATTTACAATAGGTTTACCGATATGGTTATTTTCAACTTCGTTGGCCCCAAATACTCCAATTGTTCCACCTCAACCGAATGCTTCACCTCAACAGAGTTCACCATCTCAACATCACCAACCTTCTGTTGACCCTTTACCTTCTTCGCCTAATTTTTCTTCCTCCATTTCTTCCTCTTCGCTTGGTAAAAGCCTTGATGCTAGTAACCAAGTGTCTAAGAAGAAGAAGAAGAAGAAGAAGCAAGATAAGAAAGAAGTCAACAAACCAACCATGGCTATAAGTGTTAATTGTGTTGAGGAAAACTCCGACATGCATCGTAAACCCAAATACCCTTGCAGGCTTTGTAAGGGTGACCACTTCCTTATCAATTGTCCTGGTATTCCAAAGGTCTTGGAAGGATGGTCAGAAAAATCTCATCAACTTTCCATTGATCCATCAACCAGTGATAGTCAGGTTCCTGGGAAAAAGGGTAAAGTTAGGTTTCCTTGTAAGTTATGCAAAGGGAGTCATCAAACTCACATTTTCCCTCACATGGATGAAGCCTCGAAATTGTTGGAAAACCTTACTGTTCCACAGCAAGAATTTCCAACTGGTTACCGTAAACTTTCTCCCAACCTACCATCAACTGACGGAGTGATTGATCTAATTTCAAGTACAATTGATCACACTCTTCCATTGGAGAGTGAAACTCATGTCACTCAGGTTGATGATCCATTAGTTGATCAAGTGGTCGATTCAATTTTACATTCGGTCGATCCCACTTTCCCTGTAGAGAGTGAACTTCATACCGCTCAGGTTCTTTTTGTTACATCAGATTCTTCTACGCCGGGGGGCATTTCACCTGTTTCTACAGAACCCCCTCCAAGTACTGAGGTCTTTTCCTTTGATTGGAATAGACTGACAGAACCTCGTCTTCCTTCCTCCATCCCTTTCCAAATCATTGTCAAGGCTGGTGGTAGGGACATACATCGTACTCAGGTAGATGAAGGTGCTTCTGTTAGTATTTTAGCCTCAACTCTTTGGAAAGCTTTTGGTTCCCCTCAGCTTGCGCCTATTACGCAGAATCTGAAAGCTTTTAACAGAACCATTAGTGAACCTTTAGGGATCCTTCCTAAGATTTCTATTACCTTGGAAGGTAAAACTGTCTGTATTGATCTTATGGTAGTTTGAGGCCCCTTGGAATTCAATTTACTCCTTGGGCGAGACTATGTTTATGCAATGAAAGTTGTCGTATCGACACTCTTTCGCGTGATGTCTTTCCCTCACAATGGCAGTATTGTGACTGTAGACCAGCTTTCGTTCCCTAGTCTTGTTTCAACTACCAATAATATGACACCCCTAAATGTTCCTGATTCTAAAGTGGTATCTACCCTGCCACAGGTTAATTATGTGGCAACTGGTCCCATGTTTTCAGTTACCGATGTAAGTGAGCCTCTCACTATTTGCTCATCTTCCTTTGATTTAGATCCGGTAATTGACATGGAAAACTCTATGGGATTACTTGAACACGATGTTCTTATCCCTTTTGAGTCCCTTGACATGTGTTCCTTCCAGAGAAGTATTCTTCCTTCTGATGAAGACCTCTTGGAAGCCATGATCAAGGTGTGTCCATTGACATGTCTTTCTTCCAATTGGAAGCCATGATCAGGGTCTTACGAGGAAAGTTCCTTTTACTGTGTCGACCTCGTTAAAAAATGAATCAGTGAGTATGAGGACAGTTCCTTTTACTGTGTCGACCTTGTTAAAAAATGAATCAGTGAGTATGAGGACAGTTCCTTTTACTGTGTCAATGATCCGGATTTAAACAGGAACACAATAAATTACAGAGATAACCATATACACAAAGATGCAGCGGAAATAATACTTCATTTCATTAATGGAAAATACTGAAATATGCTTACAACCAGAAATGGAAATAAACCAGCTAGGGCGATGGTAGCTTATCTCTGAGAAGAGATGTGGTGGCTACATGCCTCTGAACTGTCTTACAATGAGGCTCGAAGGCCTATTTATTGTTGAGAAACAATGGAAAACCCTTAACATTCCAAAACCTAACCCTAGGAGATGAAACGCCAAACTGTGGGCCCCGTTTGGGGGTAAATTGGTACATCAACTTCCCGGGGTCGTAACTTTGGCATATGATCTCCGTTTGACGTGCATGATAGCCCGTTGGAAAGATCTCTCCGAGGACTACAACGGAAAAGATGATTTTTATCAGAAAAATTGTTGGCGGTGGATTTCCCAAAAAGCGTCGTTTAGGGCCTCAAAACGGCTCTGGAAGTTCAGGACCCGAAAAACTGCTAAAAATAGTAAGTTGTGCTACAATTAAGGAAACTGAAAATGCTGAGAAAGACAATGGTGGGGGTCCAGGTGGACTTGGCAGGTGGCCACCAATATCCACCTGGATCATTCCTCCCCCCTTAGGAAGCAATGGTCCCCATTGCGTTGAGCTCCTCCATGAGATGAGGAAACTTCTGCTGAACTTGTTCCCTGGTGAGCCACTTTCCCTGCTGAAGGAGTTGGCCTGCTTTGACAACTCGATACAGTTGGATATTCTGTTGGCGAGTGTTCTTGATCTGTGTGTCCATGATTCGATCTGTTGCAGCTTGTTCCATGCAATCTGGATTTAATTCTGTGGGTTTGAGCTGTTCTGCAATGTCGGATGTGTCTAGCAATGGTGGAAAGTATGGCCGAAGGCGGTCCACATTGAACACTGGGTGCAGGCCAAGGAATGGGGGAATGCTGAGCTCAAATGCATTGTCTCCCATAGCCTTAGTAATGGTGTAAGGACCATATCGGAGTGGTCTCAATTTCCGATAGGCTCCAGTAAGGCGTTCCTTTTGCAAATGCAACCAGACTTTGTCGCCCACCTGAAACTTGTGTGGCACCCGGTGTTGATCATGTCGCTGCTTGTACTTGGCATTTGATTTCTCAAGAATGTCATGGACCTGCTGGCGAATATGTTGGATGCGCTCAATGAAGCTGGTGGCCTTATCTGTTTCGGACTGGACATGAGCTGAATTCATGTGAGTAGCTGCAAGGGGCATGGCCACATCAATGGGGCATAGTGGTTGGAATCCCAAACCCACCTGAAAAGGGCTATGGCCAGTGGAGCTGTGAAGAGCTCGGTTGTAGCTATGTTGAACATAGGGGAGGCTCTCGTCCCATGTGCGTGGATGCTTTGAGTTATACATGCGCAGAATGTGCACAATCATCCTGTTGACAACCTCTGTCTGGCCATCAGTTTGAGGATGGAAGGCTGTGGACTTCGTGAGTTTGGTGTCCAGCATTGACCAGAGACTGGACCAAAATGTGCTGAGAAACCGACTGTCCCGATCTGATATGATAGACTGTGGGATCCCAAAGTGTACCCACACTCGTTCAAAGAAGAGTTTAGCAGTGGCTTCTGCTGTGATATTCTTCCTGCAGGCCATCATAATGGCCATCTTCGAGAACCTGTCGACGACCACAAAAACACAGTCATTTCCATGCTTAGTGGAAGGAAGGCCTGACATGTAATCCATGGAGATGGATTCCCAAGGTCGACTAGGGGTAGGCAACGGGGTATAGAGGCCGTGCTTCTTAATGGTCGGTTTGGCAATGGCACAGGCAGTACATGATCGGATGTACTTCCCAACATCCTGTCGAAGATTCGGCCAATAGAAATAATTTTGCAGTACTGCCACTGTTTTCTCGACCCCGAAATGCCCAGCGGCCCGACTGTAGTGTGCTTCCCAAATCATCTTGGCACGCTCGCTTGAAGGAACACAAAGGTGCCCGAGGTGGCATAATAGGGTGTCCTGGAGGTGAAAATCTGCAACATGCCGACCCTCCAAGAGTGTCTGGTATGTGTGGCCGAATTCTGGGTCGCTTTTGTAGAGAAGTGGCCAATCAACAGTCTCGTGCCCACAAGAGTTGAGCACGGTGGTTAGCGCCATGATCGGTGGCCGACTTAGGCAATCTGCAACATTATTGGTGCTACCCTTTTTATATTTGATATTCAAGTGAAACTGTTGCAGGTATGTAGACCACTTCTGATGGCGATCATTCTGCAATTTCCCTTGGGTCTGTATGAACTGCAGAGGTCGGTGGTCTGTGTGGATGACTGTTTCCTTCCCCAAAATGTAATGCTTCCATTGTCGGCAGGCCTGTACAATGGAATACATCTCTTTATCATAAGTGGGGTACTTCCGGACTGTGTCTGAAAGTGTTTCACTGTGATATGCCACTGGATGTCCATGTTGAGTAAGGACTGCCCCAATAGCATAGTCAGAGGCATCTGTCTCGACCTCAAATGGTTGTTGTAAATCTGGTAACGCGAGCACTGGTGCTGTGCAGAGGCGATCCTTCAATTCCCTGAATGCCTTCTGTTGAGATTCAGACCAAAAGAATTTTGCCTTCGCCCCGCCCTTGGTGACTTGACTCAAGGGCCAAGAAATATGAGAAAACCCCAACACAAACCTGCGGTAGAAGTTGGCAAGACCTAGAAAGCTGTGGAGCTTTGTTAGGGTGGTTGGAGAGGGCCAATCCCGAATGACTTGGATCTTGGCCGGATCAACATGTACCCCCTGCTCATCAATGATGTATCCCAGATACTGAACCTGGGTCATGCCAAAAGTGCATTTCTCCAAATTGGCACATAGCTTGTGTTGCCACAGTGTTTGGAGAACCTGTCGGATGTGGTGGAGGTGCTCTTCCCAACTCTGGCTGAAGATCAGAATATCATCCAAGTATACTACTACAAAGGAGTTGGTGAATGGCCGCAAGATGTCATCCATTAGCCTCATAAAGGTTGCAGGAGCATTCGTCAATCCGAAAGGCATGACCAACCATTCGAAGAGGCCCTCCTTGGATTTGAAGGCAGTCTTCCACACATCGGAGGGTTCGATTGGTACCTGGTGATATCCTGACTTCAGATCGATCTTGCTGAAATATTTCGCCCCCTTTAGTTGGTCTAGGAGGTCATCAATCCGCGGTATCGGGTACCTATTACCGACAGTGATCTTGTTCAGCGCCCGATAGTCAATACAGAGTCTCCACGTCCCATCCTTCTTCTGTACCAACACGATCGGGCTCCCACAGGGCGATGAACTCGAACGGATGTGACCTTTCTGCAGGAGCTCCTGAATCTGCCTCTTGATTTCATCGTTCTCTAGAACGGAGCGCCGATAAATTGGTCCATTGGGTAGCGGCGCACCTGGGGTCAGATCGATGGAGTGCTTGACTTGACAGTGCAGAGGAACCCCTGCCGGGGAGGTGAAGATGTCCTCGTACTCCTCCACAACCTTGTCCATCTGTAGTTGTCGTGCAGAGGGACCCCATTTGGAGGCCGCGGCCACTGTCTTCTTCTTTCCTTGAGGGCGTATCATCAGGAAAACAAATTTCCTGGTTTTGGAAATGATCTTACTGCATTGTTTTGCAGTAATCAAAGAGATGGCGGCAGGTGGTGCTACCTCTGGTATCCTGAACAACTTATTTCCCAATGTAATAATAACAGCACGGGGCCTTGATTCATACACAGCATGTCGCTTCCACAAGTATGGTTGTCCTAGTAATACATCACAAACTTCAAGGGGAGCAATGTCACACAATACCTCATCCGTGAAGGGCTTGATGTTGTATGGAAGGCGACACTGTTGGCTTACGCGAAGATCTCGTCCTTGGTGAAGCCACCCAATGGTGTATGGTTGTGGATGTGTTGTGGTCGGTAAGCCCAACCGCTTCACGACCTCTGCCGAAATGAGGTTCTTTTGACTCCCGCTATCAACAATGAACTGTATCGGGGAGCCCTTTACCCACATCTGGGAGTGGAAGAGACGCTCCTCCTCCTCTGGATCTTCGGGTTCATTTTTCTGGATCTTTGCGGTAGCAACAGTGGCGCTGGGATCTGCATCAATGATCTGCTTCCCTTTTTCATACCCCTTATCGGGTTCTGACTCAGAGTCGGAACATGCATCTGATTCTGAAACCTTTAGCTCAGCCACCAGTGACTGCTTGGCCCGACACTCACTTGTGTTGTGAGTGGAGCTCTTATGGAACTCGCACCATTTTCCAGTGTCCTTTCTCGGCTTCATGGCGCTGTTCTTTGCTTGTGGCTTCGGCTGGTTGTCTTGGGCTGTCCCGCCTTGGCTTTGTCCTTTGTTCTGGGGTTTAGGGGCACCTTTCCCCTGCTTTGGATTCGCAGATCCAAAGTCTCGCTTCTTTTGTTTAAACTTCTGCTCGACCTTGACGGCATATCGGTATGCTGCGCCGAGCGAGGGGATGTTTAGGAATTGTATTTCTTCCTGGATGTACTTGTGCAGGCAGCCACGGTATTTGAGTATCAAATGTTGCTCCGAATCCTTGATACCCAACTTTGTGCGAAGGGTATGGAAAAGATTGGTGAACTCCGGCACGTCTTGGTCCCTGCCCTGCCGCAGCGTGGTCCACTTTATGTATTCATCCTCATAGCTTCCGACAGGGTAGTACTGCTCCTTGATGGCATCCCGGAACGAATCCCAGGTGGGTGCGGCTGAAAATAGTGAGCCAGTACTTTCATCCTTCTTCTCGCAGTAGGTTTCCCACCAGTCCTTGACGTGGGGGGCTGCTTTGAGAAGAGCAAAAACAATCTTTTCCCGACTCGAAAATTCATGAACAGAAAAATAACCCTCTAGCAGATTTAACCATTTATCTACGGCATCTGCGTCTATCTGTCCCTCGAATATGGGGATTTCAAAATTAACTTGTACCTTAAAGGGTGTGGCATTTCCAGAGTAGCTGCTGGAAGCCGATGCGTTGCTTCTGGGTAGCCGCTGAAGGATCTGGGCAAAGCTGTCCATCATCGCGTTCCGTTGTCGCTCGAGGGCTTCTTCGAGCAAGATTTTGATGGGATCTCCTGCCCCCTTGTCTTTCTTCTCGTCCGCCATGGGAGGCCGTCGGGATTTGCGAGGCTGGTCTTGCAAAGGTTCAACCAGTTCAAGCCCTAACTCCTTATATCCCGACCTTGTTGGGGACATGCAAAGAAAAACAGAGAAAAAGCAGACCGCTCTGATACCACTAATCCGGATTTAAACAGGAACACAACAAATTACAGAGATAACCATATACACAAAGATGCAGCGGAAATAATACTTCATTTCATTAATGGAAAATACTGAAATATGCTTACAACTAGAAATGGAAATAAACCAGCTAGGGCGATGGTAGCTTATCTCTGAGAAGAGATGTGGTGGCTACATGCCTCTGAATTGTCTTACAATGAGGCTCGAAGGCCTATTTATTGTTGAGAAACAATGGAAAACCCTTAACATTCCAAAACCTAACCCTAGGAGATGAAACGCCAAACTGTGGGCCCCGTTTGGGGGTAAATTGGTACATCAACTTCCCGGGGTCGTAACTTTGGCATATGATCTCCATTTGACGTGCATGATAGCCCGTTGGAAAGATCTCTCCGAGGACTACAACAGAAAAGACGATTTTTATCAAAAAAATCGCTGGCGGTGGATTTCGCAAAAAACGTCGTTTAGGGCCTCAAAACGGCTCTGGAAGTTCAGGACCCGAAAAACTGCTAAAAATAGTAAGTTGTGCTACAATTAAGGAAACTGAAAATGCTGAGAAAGACAATGGTGGGGGTCCAGGTGGACTTGGCAGGTGGCCACCAATATCCACCTGGATCAGTCAACCTCGTTAAAAAATGAATCAGTTGGTCAGAGGATAGTTCTTTTTACTGAGTCAACCTCGTTAAAAAATGAATCAGGGGTGAGGATAGTTTGTTCCTGTCTCTACCTCGTTAAAAAATGAAACTGGATGCGGTGCAGATAGTTTGTTCCTGTCTCAACCTCGTTAAAAAATGAAACTGGATGCGGTGAGGATATTTTGTTCATGTCTCAACCTCGTTAAAAAATGAAACTGGATGCGGTGAGGATAGTTTGTTCCCGTCTCAACCTCGTTAAAAAATGAAACAGGTGTCCGTGAGGATAGTTTTTTCCTGTATCAACCTCGTTAAAAAATGAAATAGGCTATCGCGAGGATAGTTTGTTCCTCTCTCAACCTCGTTAAAAAATGAAATTGGATGTTGCGAGGATAGTTCCTTTTCCTGTGCCAACCTCGTTAAAAAATGAAACAGGTGTCCGCGAGGATAGTTTGTTCCTCTCTCAACCTCGTTAAAAAATGAAATTGGATGTTTCGAGGAAAGTTCCTGTTACTGAGTCAACCTTGTTAAAAAATGTATCAGTGAGTATGAGCATAGTTCCTTGTCTTGTGTCAAGCTCGTTAAAAAATGAAACAAGGAGTCATAGGTTATATAGGTAGATTGTAGAGAGTAGACATGAGCATAGTTCCTTGTCTTGTGTCAAGCTCGTTAAAAAATGAATCAAGGACTTTAGAGCATAGTTCCTTGTCTTGTGTCAAGCTCGTTAAAAAATGAATCAAGGTTTTTAGAGTATAATTCCTTGTTAGGTAGATTGTAGAGAGTAGTTATGAGCATAGTTCCTTATCTTGTGTCAAGCTCGTTTAAAAAATGAAACAAGGGTTTTGAGGATAGTTCTTTTCCTGTGTCAACCTCACTAAAAAATGAAACAACTCCCACGAGTCTTTCCAAGATGTCGAAAGTAAACCTTCATTTCATCCACCTGGTTGAATGCAATGAATCTTGGGGGGCATGTACCTCGATTTGTGTCATTATGTTGGGGGCATGCGATCTTATAACAAGCATAGTTTTTCATTTCAAGCTTGCGTAAACATGAAATCTAATCCGAGCATAGTTCATTTCCTGTGTCAAGCTCGTTAAAAAATGAAACAAATCCTCCTCTAATTGAGTCGAGAGTTTGACTAGATCTCATAAATGTTAAGTTGTATATTTAGGTTAGTTATTTCAGTTTTTTGCATAATTTTCTTACAGTTTAGGTCGAGTCTTTCAAATGATATCGTAACTCAACCTTCATTTCATCCAACTGGTTGAATGAAATGAAGCTGGGGGGCATGCGCTCTAGCAGTTATGCTTAGGGGGCATCAAGCACAGTTTTCTCTCTGTTTCAAGCTTGTGTAAAAATGAAACTACTTTGAAGCATAGTTTTTCTCTGTTTCAAGCTTTTGTAAAAATGAAACCTATCTCGAGTCAATTTTAGTTATTTTCAAGACTCGTTAAACTCATGAAAATCCCGAGATTATTTTGCTATCTTTCATTCTCGTAAAACAAATGAAAATGCCGATTTCTTTCCATCTTTTCCTGCTCGTAAATTAAATTGAAAGTCGGCCATATGAGTACATTTTTATCATTTTTTCGAACTCATTAAAACTTACAAAAAAGTGAAAGCCATGAGTACATTTTTATCATTTTTTCGAACTCGTTAAAACTTACGAAAAAGTGAAACCTTAAAGTCATCTTTAAGCTCTTTTCTAACTCCTAAAACATGAAAAGATTGCCGAGTGTTTCTTTTAAACTCGTTAAAACGGAATTAAAAGACGGTCCGCTTACAGCTCTTTTCCGACCGTAAAAACATGAAAAGATTGCCGGATTTTTGTCGTTTCAAATTCGATATTGGTTATAAAACGACGTGTCATTGATCGCTTTTTTACTTTTTCGGGTCAAAGGCACTAATGACGAAAAGTACTCCTTGGTCGTAAAAGATCAAGCAGTTCTCTCAAGTATTATTTTATACTTTTTCGGACTTGGGAGACACAAATTTACGAAAAAGGTCAACCCTGGAGTCTTCTTAAGTTTTTTCAGACTCTCTAAAATTGAAAAACTCCGAGTTTCTCCTATACTGGACTCGTTAAAATTTCATAGTAAAGGACCTGTTCAATTACAAACAGGAACGAACCACTCCTTCTTAGGGTTCGAATCTAAACTAAGTTGGACTCATCCGAATGATGAGCTTATAATGAAGCAAATGTTATCCTCCTCAAGCTTGTCAAAAATAAAGAGGTACTTGCCAGAAATGGTGGGGGAAAAGAGAGGAAAATGAGTCTGTTTGTCATACTTTGTAACCCCTCTTGAGCATGACACTTTTATTCACCTGGGTTGGGAAATCCTTTGCCTAACAAGTTGATCAAACCACATTGAAAGTCTTCAGCTGGTTTCTGGGTATTAACTTTGGGTCAATTGTCACCAAGCCATATGTCGTGTCGTTATGTGTTCAAGAGGTCACTGCCAATAAGCCATTCATCTACAAAATATCCATCATCCATCTTGACCATCTCTGAGTCAGTCCTTGCAACAAAATTTCTTCAACTTGATCTATGATTTCGTGTTGTGGGCTTGCCTGCAACGGATCGCTTTCTATCGACTTCAGCTCATTATCTAGAAAGATGATCTAGAGATTGTCAGTACCTTGGGATCTGCATGCCTCAATGGCAGGTTTCTCGCCTTTGACGACAATTTACATCATTGACTTTCGATCAAAGGATTCCATGATATGTTCGGCATCAACACATTTACTCACATCTCATGGATTGTACTGGGTACTTTGAGAGCCATTGACATCACTGGTGGTTTCTCTCACACTTGTTAACAGTTTACATCATTGACTGGTAATCAAGTGGTTTCTACCATGTTCGACATCAACACATTTATTCGCATGGATAGAATTGTACTGTTTCGGGAAGTAGAAATGAAGACCCTGGATCTAGTTTCCACCATCCAGGCTGCGAGGAATTTTGTACTCATTATGTTGTGGACTATTCATAAAAGATGGCTGTGTCCATACTGTGTTCACACGAGTCTATACTTATGATGTTTTACAAGATCATTCCTATATCAGAGCAGTAGATAGGTTTCTAGTTAGTTTTGATCTGAGTATGGGAATGCCTACCTCAGCGATGATATGATCTCATATATATATCTTGCATTGGATGTTTTTACAGGTTTCGATCGGGCTCTCCACAAGATAATCCTCGAAATGATAAAGTGCTTCACCCTTCCTAGATGATATAAAACCATGATCTACTACAGACCTCGCACTTTAGGGGGAAATCTGTTACACTAAAATTTGTCACCATGACTATTTGCAGTCAGTATGGCTCCATCAATAACCATACTGTCCTCCTTGGCAAGTCTTATACCTCTGCTCCTCATGTCAAACTCCAAAAAAGAGAGAAAGCCTTTAAAAAATCAATATAACTCTAGTTCCGCACTTTCTCTTACTCTTACCTGCGGGCCCGCACCTCAAGTACATAATACTTGCGTACTTGTACGCTCTGTCTATAAAGAGGTGGGTGCATACCTGTTGAAGCCCCGAAAATCGGGTCGACAACAAGGGGGATACCCACCCGGTCCGGACCTTGGTTGGCAGCTCCTTATCCGTTTGGTATAGCGGGTCCGACTGGGGATAATGGGACCAGTTTCCCAATCTAAGGGGTGTGTGTGTGTGTGTGTAGAGTTGGATGATGCAGATCTAGGAGTATTTTAAGCTAGTTTAATTCAAACTTCTAAACTAACTCTATGCTATTATAATCTAATAAGAAACAACACATCTAATCTACGCTAACCCGGGGTGTATTTCTTCTATTATGCGATCTAAAGAGATTTCGAACAATAACTGGTAATAAAGATCATTCAGCTATCATAAGAATAGAAATCAATTAAGATAAACCATTCTGCATAAAAAGTTAAGCAAAACAGTTGTGAACAACATATCGCATAATAAGTTATTCATGTATCAAGCACAAATAAATGACTCCACCGTACAGAAGTGCCAAATGGTAACCCACACATTCATGCATTAACATATAAACAACTGAAAACTGCATATCACTTTAAGAATATAAGCCGAAATTGGTCAAGAGATAAAAGTACCATTTATGACTGGTTCCACTCATAAGCTTCAAGCAATAACGATTTATCTCTACTTGTTCTAACATCTACTAAGAGTACAAAAGTGCAACATCAGTAACAGACGTTAAATGCAAACATTGATAAATCTCGATCCATCCATTCATCAAAACCTCCTCTGAGGGTGCAGAAGTGCATGTTCCGAGGACAAGTTTTTGGACAAATTTCTGGACCCTTCTCTAAATGCATGAGAAGGGTTAAAATACTACTTCCTAATTCTAATAATAGTATTATTACAAAATTTAGGATGCGGTTTTCAAATGACCGTCCTTTTTCTAATCTAGTTAAAAGAAAAAAACAACATTCTAAATAAGGTTACTTCTGAACTTGGTCCTTAAAGTTGCAAGTGTTCAGCATGGGCTTGAGGAGAGTCGGCTGACTGATTTCTGCGCTGAGCTGGGCTGTGAAAACAGCATCTACGAGAGCTAGCACTACTTTTTCGGCCGCGTTTGTGATGCATTTCACCGTCATCCATTGGTTGTGCGGCTTGACCAAGTACGTCCAGTAACATTCCCAATTCAACCTGACTAATGCTTGGATTGCTTTCCCCTTTGCCTGCGCTTTCTGTTTCCATTCTGCTTCCAGCTGTAACTTATTTGGTAGGTACCCCGGGGTGGTCTCTGCAATTAAATTGGCCCTGTGTAAATTCTCATTTACACAGTCAATAAGAATGCTTTCTTGTGTAGCCGCTGTCTCTGCTGCTCGCTCCGCCTGCCCGATTTGATCGTCCCATTTATTAAAGAGCAATTCTTTATGATTTTCGTTTATCCTGGGTGCACCTGCTCTTTTCCCTTCATCATCATCCTGCCAAGTTAAGTATTCCATCACCCTTCTGTCGCTCTGATCATAGTCACTCCGCAAGTCTACCACTTGATTGGTGATTTTATCGCTCAGCTCGCAATAGTGACTCCACTGTGATATTTTACGTCCCAACTCTTCCTGTTGCTGCAGTAGTTGCTCATTTAAGCCAATAGATTCTGAAATAAATTCCGCCAGCCTAGGCTCATCTTTATGCATCTCTTGTAAAGTCTGCAATTGTTTTCCTTTCTCGTCTAGACTTCTTTGATAGCCCATCTGGATCTGTTGAAAGTCTTCCTGCAGCTTCTCGAGCTGTTTGGAAGCTTCAATATTAGCATTGGCTTGTTGCAACTGTTGTTGTAGCAACTGTATCTAATCTTCTTGTTCTTTCAATAGTTGCTGAACTTCTGATGCCTTGTTAATAGTTGCAGAAGCATATGCTCCTGCGATCTGAGACAGCTTAGTGAGATTTTCAGTCGGGTTATTATTGGGGTCTTTCCATAAGACGTCCGAGTGTTCAGCATCTTGTGACAGTGTATTTTCTAATTTTCTTTTCTTCCTCTGTCTCCTTACAACTGCTTTGTGTTGGGGACTATAGAATACATCCAGTGGGGGAATTTCTTCTACATTAAGTAGAAGCTCAGAAGGTGGAGTGATAGGAAGGTGTTCCGCTCCTGTGATACTGCTGACTATGGTCGAAACCACTTCTTGCACTACCTGTGTATTGTTCACAGGTGTTTTCGGGGCTTGCCCTTCAAGATTGATCAATTCATTGAAGGTTTCCCATTCTTTGTCGAGTTTTGTTGTGACGAGTGGTGCTTTGATGACAGGAGGGGGAACATCTCTTGGCGGGGAGGCGATAACTTGCTGTTGAGACATTGCACTTGACTGAGCTGTATCTTTAGTTGTTTCTTCGTTTTTTCCTTGGTCGTATCCAGACTCTTTAGGATGCTCAGGCACTCCTTGCGCAGCGTTGGATTTGGATCTGGAAGTGCTAGAGTTTTCGCTGAGGCTAATTCTTGGAGTTGGCTCTCTAGCAGGCAGTCACAGCTTCTCTAGAGGAATACTGGTCAGCCTTCTTTCTCTGTATAGCATGAATCTTTGGAGGTTATCTGGAGACAACCTTGACCGAGCTTCCTGCAAAATTTCTTGGAGCGAGCTTCTACTCTGAAACAAATCATCAAACAAATCTTTCTTCCCAGAGAACACTTTTATTTTGACGTTCGTTGTGAACTCTTGGGCAACATAATTTGGGTCAAATGGCCTTGCTGGGAATTTAAATAATTGAAGACACGTCACATTCTCCACTTCGGCAAAAGTGTGTCCCACATCGAACAATGAGAAGGCCCCACAAGCTATAGGAAATTGAGGCCATATGGCCTTCTTCTTGTCCTTTAGGTCTTTGGTCAGGCCGCCTTCTGAACAGGTTTGGTAAGCAATCTCCCGAGCCAAAAGTTTATCGGGGATATATAGAGGTAGGACATGTGGAGGTACAGTGCTTCCAAAAACTCTAATGTAGGTAAACCATTCTTCCCCGAACCATCTCGCGATGGGGATGATGTCAATTTGTGCCTCGGGAGAGCACCTCGGGGGGTCTTTATCATACATTATTCTATACAAGGGCAAAATAAGCCCGTGGCAAATCTGGTAGAAGTGAGGGGCGAGCTGAGAATCCCATAACACCTTATGATAAACATGGATAGGCAATGGGTCCTGGGTAGTCCATTTCCAACCCATAGTGGGGAATTTAGACACAAGACAAATAGAATCCATAACATATGCAGACACATAAAAAGGAGGATAGATCCTTTGAGAAGAGGATCTTTTAGACCGGTAATTGATAACAGCCGTGTATAGATTATTAGAAAGGATCTTCGCCCAATCTATAATATCGGTGCGTGTGGCAGTATCAATTAATGGTAGCCACTCAGACGAGAACTTATTGATATCCGGCATCCCAAATAACCTACAAAGCATGGCCACAACAAAACAATATGGAGAGGTGAGGGAACCAGTGCTGTACATACCGTTTTTGTCCTTTTTGAGCGGCTCCTCTTTTCTAGACCAATCTCTTGTGGTCTTTGATAGGTCTTGGTTCTCCGCTGTGAATTTCTTGACGAATTGTGCATTATAAGTCACCTGCGGTTCAGGAAGATGATACATAAGCTTCAAATCTTGCGCAGCAAACGATCCGATGAGCCCGTGTCTTTGAACTTTGAATTGTCTGTTGTTCATGTCTGCATCATCAAGTATCCACTTGATCATATCCGTATATGGTAGAATTTTGGGTCTTGCTGCTATCCTGTGAAGAAATGAACATGCTAGCTCCTCTAAGGACGCCTCAGAAGAGCGTGGTGCACCCGCAACATCAGAAACCTTCATTATTCTAGGATTTTCCTCTTCTAGCAGCCTGTACATGCTTTCCCATGTTGATATCCCTGCGTCTCTGTTACAGGCTGTGTCTGTATACAAAGGCGCCATCGCCTTCGTCTTTTCCTTCGCTTCAGAGCTTTGAGCCTTATTTTTCTTTCCCATTCCTTCCTGAGTTTGTGTTTGAATCGTCTTAGCTCTTCGTTCTTGCAGATTACAAGTGAAATGGAAATGACTGATCCAGAAAGGTGATGGGAGAGTTTTAAATGCAACAGACGTATCAAATATGCCACCTTACGTGAAGTAAATCTCTACCAAGGCACGCGTCTTTAATTCATTTAATAACTGACAACTAATTCATTTACTATCATTAAAAGCGCATGATTTCGAGTCAGATTATGGTAAGTGGCTTTTCTTTGAATGGCGTGCCCGAAGGATTCGTAATGAGGTGATTTATGATTTGCTTACGTAACTTCGCATATCGCGCGATCGCAAATCGCACCATCGCAAATCGCAAGGATGTAATATCGCAGTGATCGCGACATCGCAGATCGCAGAAGTTTGATGTTTGCCAAATCTTGCCGGCTCATTTCTGCGATATGCGATCTTGCGATCGTCGTTATCGCAGATCGGTGAATGTTTAAGTTTTTCTTTATGAGTATTACTTCGTTGCGACGCGATGTTATTCTTAACACGAGGATCTTGCGCATACCGTTTTTAAAGAAAAGGAGGTATTTCCTATCTTTTTTGCAACGCGACTTTAAAGATTTTCTCCTTATCATAGACTTAGGTTTAAAATATTTCAAAAGACTTTACCTAAGCTTATGATGGTAACCTTATTTTGAAGAAAGGAAATTCTTGTCTTTCCTGAAAAATTAACTAAGGGTCCCCATTCATTTAGTATCTTGGTCAACACTTAAATGAACAAAGGGGGGGTGTTGCCGGCTACAACAGTACCCCTGTAAAAGTCAAAAGGCGCAAGTTTTACTTCAAAAAACTTACTTGCGATCGATTCTAAAGCATTCTAGAAGATGGTTTGACGTGGATTGGGCGCCTCCAGATGGTTCATGCATCCCAATGAAAGAGGAACTTATCCCATGAAGAGGGGAGCTATCCCTTTGAAAGAGGGACTTATCCCATTGATGGTGGACTTGTTTAACTTCCTCCAAAGCATTATAAATATAGGCATTGGGCCAGAGGCAAGAGAGGTTAAAAGCTGAACATTCCTAAGGATAGATGCTACTAAAATTAGGACTCCCTTATAGAGCTTGAGAGGAGAGATCACATTCCTTTCTTAGCTTCATTTGGAAGTGGGTGAGCTGTTGGAAATAATACCGAGAGGGGGGGGGGGTTGAATCAGTATTATCAGATCAATAATAAATTTTCAATACTCAGAAACATATACGCTACTTCAGTTAAGTGAACTAGCGTGTACACACTACTGTGTCTAAAGCAACCAGCATATAACCAGAAATCTTATGATTTAGTTAGTTTATCTTCAGTAAATGCATCATGACATTATTAACCATATTAAAAGTAAACAGGTGCAGAACAGATCATCACACAAAAGCCACACACATGAACACCATGATATAAGGTGGAAACCCAATGTGGGTGAAAACCACCTGCTGCAAGTCGTCTCTATCTTTCTTTAATAAGAAACTTCAGTTTACAATCTTTTGTACTGGTGCAGCCTTATACCAGTACGCAGGCTACAACCTTCTCTCGTTTTCCAAACTCTCTTGGAAGGGAGCTCCAACCCCCTTTGCTCTTGTACTAGCTAAGATACTAGTACGTAGGTGCTGGCCTACAATCTTCTTTCCTTCAGGTACCACTTTTCATCAATTTTCAGACTGGATACTCCTGAAGCACAACATTTCAATCTGAAGACCACGATTCATTCACTTTTCATAGCAAATCATAAAAGCACAAAACAACCAATACTAGCATCATCAAACTTTGAATCACTGAACCACTGAAACCCTGTCAACACCCAGTCACCAGAACATAGAGCAGACTACAGAACCCTGCAATAACAGACAGACCCAACTGCAATCCAAAAATTAATCTTCAAAAGATATACGCTACTTCAATGAAATAAACCCGCGTATACACGCGCTTTTACCGAAGCCAACCTGCGTACAGATCTAAAAATAATTTCTCATAACTTGCAGCTGTACCAGTCATCAGTCATACTCAGAACATAACATTGCGTCAGTATGCAGATCTAAAAATATGCGTAGTCAACCATATACCGATAGTTCATTTCAAACAATTTGATCCCGATCTATCCTTCCATCAACCGATGTGATCTCTCCTTAGCTCAGATCAAGCAATGTATCATCAACCCAGAACCTGCATCCTAGATCTCTTTCTTCATTAGATATTCAAGACTTTTTCGATACAATAGCCTAATGATCTTCTTCTCCTCATATAGCATTAGGCCCTCCTCAATACCACGGGCCAAAACCATAGTAATACATTACCATCAACTTCAAAACTCGGGATCAACACTACTGTCGAGATACCTTGGTCCAAAAACATAGGCTCAAGTACCGAGGACTAACTACCATGGACCAAAGGGAAGCTTCTCGACATGTACGCTCTTTTCTGTTCATGAAACTGTGCGTATACGCGACTTCGTATATAGCAAACTTGTGTATCCGCGACTTAGTATATAGCGTACCAGCGTGTATACGCATCTTGGGCTTAATGAACCTGTGTATATGAAATTTCTCTTCATTCTTGTAGTCTGGACTGAGATCTATCATCAAGGAGAGTTGCCATCAAGGACAACACCTGTACGGTAGCGCCACACCTGTGCCAAAATGCCAACAATCTCCCCCTTTGGACTTGATGGCAACCCCAAGATCCTTAGTGTTGGAGAGGAAATCCCCTCTACGGATAGAAGCGATCCCTACTAGCCCAGAACGGGTCTAGCAACAATCAATCAATGCTACTGTGCAAGTTCCTAATTGCAATTAAACAAGAGGCAAAGAACACCTACTTGGATTCCAACGCTATTGTTTGATGAAGAGATGCCGCTCTCGCTCCTTCGCTCCAGCCGGTCACGATCTACCACGATCTCCGTGAATAGATACCTGCACACACGAAGAGACATACAAACACAAGCGTGAAATCTAATAAAAGCAATTATACATCAGTCAGAAAAGATGTAATTCACATTAACCATTGCAAGACAAATGAGAATGGAACCATAACAGTAGTCATCTATTATTAAATCAATAACAGAGAAAGGTACAACCAATGTTCTGACGCTGATATCCTTCTCAGGAGGGGCCAGTCAGCAAGTGTCTCAAGCATTCACCTTTGGAAATGATTCTCCCAAGACAAGAAACTCTCTCTCTCTCTCACAAGCAACACAAAACAACCTTCCCTAAGCTATCAAGCACTTCCACACTTATCACACCAACTACCTATAGTAGCAGCAATCTGAGCACTATAAGCTCCACACAATCCAAGCTATTCCAAAACTAGCCGCTCATGGTAATGGTAGAGGTTTATATAGGAGAAGGAGTCTCCTTGAATGGTGGAAGGATGAGCTTATCTTCAAGGGAAGTAGTTGCAAAGGGTCGAACATACATGCCATAGAAGGGAGTCGATACTCACAAGGCCAACAACCAAGTCTGGAGTTATCTGGAAGGCTGGCTGTTGGAACAAATTCGCCCAAACTCGATCAGCGCAGGTGCATAACTGGTCTGGCGCGCTGACGTCGCAAAGACATAATGGAAAGGGCCATGTCAGCGCGGGTAAATACAAACAGAGGCTGTGTTGGTCATGAAATTCGATCAACGCGGGAAAGTCGTGTGCTTCCGCGCTGGCAGCACACGCGGTCTGTTATGAAACACCGGTCATCGCGAATATTTTAGAAACAGACGCGCTGATAAGGAAAACTTTGGAAAAGTGGGTTTTTGGCCAGTTCAGAAGGCATGAACTTGATTATTGTGAACTCCTGACACAGTAGGGTGACTGACATGGAGACAGTGACAAATTACTGTGTAACACTTAGAATCATTCTCCCCCTTTGTCATCAAGGGCAAAGGGCTGTGCTCCCCCTGTGAATGTGCTGATATCTCTGCTCTGCTGTGCTAAACATGCTCCCCCTAACTGTAGGCAAGATCTGCAAAAGATGTTCTTCCAAAAGAACCAAGCCTTATACATCATAAAGGACCTTCCTATCACCAAAAGACTCAATACATACATCCATACTCCCAACCAAGAGGGGATACATCAGAAATTTACATATAAAAACCAATTACATTACATCATTCATCCTAGGTATAGTGGGGAAATCAACATAGGCCGTTACATGACCTTGACACCATAGAAGAGATATCACAAAAAAAGATACATGACATAGAGACGAAAGAACTAGACCAAGACTTATGAAAGTCACCAGCAACATCTGATAATCATCTTTTTAGATCAGCAACCAAGATTTCCTTCTGTGCTCCTTCTTCAACAATAGTTGTGAACTAGGACCAAAAGCATCTAAATGCCAACAATGCTTTATTAGACTTTAAGCTGCTCCCCCTGAAACTGTGCCTGCTGCTCCCCCTGAAACTGTGCCTGAAGGACTCTGTCATACCCATCTCAGACCTTCTCCAATCAGAATCTGCCCTTGCTGTTCAGAACTCCATATACACGACTTCACCTGCATAAATCAGCGTATGTACGCGGATATCCCTTATACAACACGCGTATACCAACTTTTCTTTAGAACAGACAAGCTTCAACAGCAGGATGAAGCATCAACTACTTCCAGCTTCTGTCTGAGATATTCAAAAGTCTCCCTAGGCAGTGGTTTTGTGAGAATATCAGCAACTTGTTCTTTAGAAGGAACATACTCCAACTTGACCTTTTGTTCAAGCACTTGTTCCCGGAGGAAGTGATACTTGATTGGTATGTGCTTGGTCTTTGAATGCATGACTGGATTCTTTGAAATGCTGATTGCACTTGTATTATCACATAAGATAGATACAGGTGGAGTGCAAGTGATTTGAAAATACTGCAAGGTCTGCATCATCCAAAGAAGTTGTGTGCAACAAGATGCCGCAGCCACATATTCTGCTTCAGCTGTAGGTAAAGCAATCGAACTCTGTTTCTTGCTGAACCAAGATACTAATCTGGAACCCATGAAGAATGCACCACCACTTGTGCTTTTCCTGTCATCCACACTTCCGGCCCAATCTGCATCTGTGTAAGCATGAAGAGTGAGATCTGTATCTCTAGGATACGATAGGCCATAGTTTTGAGTCCCTTGAAGATACTTGAAGATTCTTTTGACTGCCTGAAGATGAGTTTCCTTTGGGTTGGCTTGAAATCTTCCAACAATTCCTACTGCATGCATAATGTCTGGTCGGGTACCTGTCAAATAAAGCAAACTCCCAATCATGGATCTATAAGTTGGTTGATGAACTGCTGCTGATTCATCATTTGTACTGAGGCTCCATCCTGTAACCATGGGAGTACATGCTGGCTTTGAATCTTCCATGCCATACTTCTTCAAGATCTGCTTGAGGTACTTGGTTTGAGACAAGAAAATACCTCCTTCATTTTGTTGGATTTGCAATCCAAGAAAGTATGTCAATTCTCCAAGTAATGACATTTCAAATTCTTTCTGCATAACCAAGGCAAAGTTTTGACTCATAGCCCCTTCATTGCTGCCAAAGATAATATCATCTACATACACAACAAGTATTAGCAATTTGTTATTTTCAACTTTCATATAGAGATTGCTATCTGCTGATCCTTTTGAAAAGCCTTGTTGGTGAAGATATTTGTCCAACCGATAGTACCAAGCCCGTGGAGCTTGTTTGAGACCATAGAGAGCCTTTTTCAATCTGCATACAAGGTTTGGATCATTCCCAAGAATGAAACCATCTGGCTGCTCAATGTATACTTCTTCTTCTAAGTCTCCATTCAGAAAGGCTGATTTCACGTCCATTTGAAATACCTTGAAGTTTTGAAAACTTGAGAGAGCAAGGAACATTCGGATGGCCTCAAGTCTTGCAACAGGAGCAAAGGTCTCTTCAAAATCTATTCCTTCTTGCTGAGCATACCCTTTACAAACAAGTCTGGCCTTGTTTCTAATTACTTCTCCATTTTCATTCAATTTATTTTTGAAGACCCATTTTGTTCCTATGACATTCTTATCTTTTGGTCTAGGAACCAATTCCCAAGTGTTGTTCTTTTCGATCTGCTCAAGTTATTCATCCATTCCTTTGACCCAACATTCATCTTTGCATGCCTCTTTCACATTTTGTGGTTCAGTGGAGGAGAGTAATGCCAAATAGCTTGAAGCTTCTGCAATTGTTCTTCTTGTTTGTACTCCTGCTTCTTTTTGTCCCACAATCTGAGATTCTGGATGATTCTTTTGGACATATCTGGATGGAGTCTTCTCTTCTATTTGTCTGTTCCTCTGGTTCTTCTTGAGGTTCTTCTTCTTCTTGAGGTTCTTCTTCATCATTCTGTCTTTGAGAGTAGCCTTCATCTTCTTCGATGTCTTCATGATGAACTTGCCTAGGTATGTATCCCTTCTCACCAACCACAACATCAATGCTGTCAACAATTCTGCCAAGTCTTTTATTGTAGCACTTGTATGCTTTGCTATGTGGAGAATAACCAAGAAGAATGCCTTCGTCTGCTCTTGGTTCAAGTTTTCCAAGTTGCTCATCAGTATTCTTAATATAACATTTGCTTCCAAAGATTTTGAAGTGCTTCACCGAAGGAGTCTTACCACACCAGAGCTCATGAGGAGTTTGAGTGTTGTTTACTCGGACATTTGTTTTGTTGAGAATAATAACCGCAGCATGTGCAGCTTCACCCCAGAAAGTTGTGGGAGTACCTGATTCATCAAGCATAGCACGAGCCATTTGTTGGATTGTTCTGTTCATTCTTTCCACAACTCCATTTTGCTGAGGAGTTCTAGCTGTAGAGAATTCTCTTCTTATCCCATGTTCTTCACAGAAATCGAAAAATTCATTTAAGGTAAACTCCCCACCTCTGTCAGATATGAGGCACTTAATCTTGTGTCCTGATTCATTTTCAGCCAAGGCTTTGAAGGATTTGAATTTTTCGAATGCTTCATCTTTGTGCTTCATAAGTCATAACCAGACAAACCTGGAGAAATCATCAATGAATAATATCAAATATTCTTCTCCTCGAGGTGTTCTTTTTCTGAAAGGACCACATGTATCTGTATGAACTAGCTCAAGAGGCATGCTAGCTGATCCTTCCTTCTCAGGAAAATTAGTTCTGGTTTGCTTTCCAAACTGACATGATTTGCATATGGTGTTGTCTGGAATTTTGATATCTGGAAGATCATGAACTGCCTGATATTTGCATGCTTTCCTTATTTGTGGAAAGCTTAGATGCCCCAACCTCCGATGCCATAGCCAGTGTTCATCATTCTTGCTCAAATAACATTGTTGTTGTCTTTCTTCAAATATGTATAGATTATTTGGAGTCCTTCTTCCTTTGATCACTGTTTCACCTGTATCAAGATCACAAACACAACATCCATTTGATCTAAATATTACCTCTGTTCCTTGATCGCACATCTGACTGACACTCAGAAGATTATGCTTCAATCCATCAACATACAGAACATTTCCAGCTTTGACCTTCTCTTTCAACGGAGCAACGCCTTTTCCTTTTATGGCTGCAGAGATATCGTTTCCAAAAGAAACTTTATTTCCCTTTTCTAATGCGGTATATGATTCAAGTTTTTCTTTGTCCCCTGTCATATGCTTCGAACATCCGCTGTCAATGTACCATAGACTTTCTTGTCCTTCTGCATAAAAGGCTATCCCACATCTTTCTGGTTGCGGTTCCTTTATTCTCCATGTTCTGACATTTGAGGTTTGTTCCTTCTAAGTTGTCTTCCAGAACCTGCTCCTGCATTCAGAGTCTTCATGACCAAAGTTATTACAAATAGAGCATTCAACTTCATTTTCAAGAACCGAAAAGTTGTTATAAGTCCTTTTCATGGTTCCAGTCATATTTCTTTGCCTTTGAGCTTCTCTAGTCATGATTGTCTTGTAGGCAACACATTGAGCTGCTTTGTGACCGAAGTTATGGCAAGAAAAGCATTGGCCATTAAAGAAATTTCTCCGATAATCAGATCTATCATCCAACCGATTGTAGCTTCTATTGACATCCATTCTTGGGGCAAATTGGGAAGATTTTACCTGTGGCTGATTGTAGCTTCTGTTTGTCCTTAAGGCCGCTTGTCTCCGAACTTCTTGATAGTCGTTATTTGTTCTTGAGGTAAACTGTCCCTGATTCACCTGATGACTTTTATTTGGTCTTTGTTCGCTCCTCCTTGCTGCATCAAGATAAATTTTAGAGGTAGAAGCTTGAGATGTTTCTCCATTATATCCCAGACCTGTCTTGATCAGAGGAGAATGCTGCACATTGATAATCTCATCCAAGGTTTCAGATCCTTTAACAAATTTAAGATTAATTGCTTTTGTTTTATCAATCTCCTTTCTAAGACAAACAATCTCACATTCCAATTTTTCAAGATGTTTTTCCTTTTCTGCCAGTTGACATTGTAGAGAATAAAAAATAACACTTTTCTCTTCTAAGAAAACTTTGAGATTATTCATTTCTTCATAAAATACTTCTACATCTATAGCATCCATGTAGTCATCATCTTCAAAAGCCATTAAAAGTCTATATCTATAACACTGTTCATCTTCGTCACTATTTGAAAGACCATCACTATCTTCATGAGTGTAATAGCTTTTCTTCTTTTCATTCTGTTTCTTGTTCCATTTAACAGGTTCCTTTCCCTTGTCATTCTTATCTTTGTGAGGACATTTGGCAGCATAATGACCTACTCTTCCACAAGCAAAGCATTTAAAAGGTAACTTACCTCTGAACCTTCCAGAACCCCTTTGAAGATTTCTGACAAAATTTGATTCTTCTTCTTCATCTTCTAGCACGTGACTTGCTTCATAATAATCTTCTTTGCCCGAAGCCTTGAAAGCAGCTTCTCTTCTGTCTGATGGAACTCCTTTTCTCATTTCATAAGCAGTTAGAATTCCGTGAAGCTGAGACATAGTAAGAATTCATAGATTTTCTTTTTCTTCTATTGCAGACACTTTAGATTCAAATTTGGGGGACAATGATCTTAGAACCTTTTCAACCACAATAGCCTCTTTTATTTCTTCACCCAAGTTTTTCATGCAATTAACAATCTCATCTTCCCTAAGGAAATAGTTAGCCACACTTTCATCATTACACATTCTGAGAGTCTCATACTTAATCTTGAGAGTTTGAAGTTTAGCACGCTTTACCTGTTCGTCTCCTTCATAGCTCGTGACAATTTTGTCCCATATTTCTTTTGCGGATTTATAGTGCATTACCTTCATGAATTCCGATTGGGATATACATCCTAATAGGGTACTGACTGCTTTCGCATTTGTTTCATACTTCTTTTTCTCAGCTGCATCTGTAGGAGTAGTTGAAGGAAAAGCGTAGCCTGTCTCTACGATGTCCCAAACTTCTTTACCAAGAGATTGAAGATAGGCAGTAACTCTTACCTTCAAATAATTGAAGTTTGTCACATCAAAAACTGGTGGCCTGATTGATGCTTCTCTCTCGTATTTGCTCATGATGAACGATCTACCTTCAAGCGATCAAGCTTCTCTGAAGGACCTGCTCTGATACCAATTGTTGGAAATAATACTGAGAGGGGGGGGTGAATCAGTATTATCAGATCAATAAAACTTTTTCAATACTCAGAAACATATACGCTACTTCAGTTAAGTGAACCAGCGTGTACATGCTACTGTGTCTAAAGCAACCAGCGTATAACCAGAAATATTATGATTCAGTTAGTTTATCTTCAGTAAATGCATCATGACATTATTAACCATATTAAAAGTAAACAGGTGCAGAACAGATCATCACACAAAAGCCACACACATGAACACCATGATATAAGGTGGAAACCCAATGTGGGTGAAAACCACCTGCTGCAAGTCGTCTCTATCTTTCTTTAATAAGAAACTTCAGTTTACAATATTTTGTACTGGTGCAGCCTTATACCAGTACGCAGGCTACAACCTGCAGAAGGCTACAACCTTCTCTCGTTTTCCAAACTCTCTTGGAAGGGAGCTCCAACCCCCTTTGCTCTTGTACTAGCTAAGATACTAGTATGTAGGTGCTGGCCTACAATCTTCTTTCCTTCAGGTACCACTTTTCATCAATTTTCAGACTGGATACTCCTGAAGCACAACATTTCAATCTGAAGACCACGATTCATTCACTTTTCATAGCAAATCATAGAAGCACAAAACAACCAGTACTAGCATCATCAAAATTTGAATCACTGAACCACTGAAACCCTGTCAACACCCAGTCACCAGAACACAGAGCAGACTACAGAACCCTGCAATAACAGACAGACCCAACTACAATCCAAAAATTAAGCTTCAAAAGATATACGCTACTTCAATGAAATAAACCCGCGTATACACGCGCTTTTACCGAAGCCAACCTGCGTACAGATCTAAAAATAATTTCTCATAACTTGCAGCTGTACCAGTCATCAGTCATACTCAGAACATAACATTGCGTCAGTATGCAGATCTAAAAATATGCGTAGTCAACCATATACCGATAGTTCATTTCAAACAATTTGATCCCGATCTATCCTTCCATCAACCGATTTGATCTCTCCTTAGCTCAGATCAAGCAATGTATCATCAACCCAGAACCTGCATCCTAGATCTCTTTCTTCATTAGATATTCAAGACTTTTTCGATACAATAGCGTAATGATCTTCTTCTCCTTATATAGCATTAGGCCCTCCTCAATACCACGGGCCAAAACCATAGTAATATAATACCATCAACTTCAAAACTCGGGATCAACACGACTGTCGAGATACCTTGGTCCAAAAACATAGGTTCAAGTACCGAGGACTAACTACCACGGACCAAAGGGAAGCTTCTCGACATGTACGCTCTTTTCTGTTCATGAAACTGCATGTATACGCGACTTCGTATATAGCAAACCTGCGTATCCGCGACTTAGTATATAGCGTACTAGCGTGTATACGCATCTTGGGCTTAATGAACCTGCGTATATGAAATTTCTCTTCATTATTGTAGTCTGGACTGAGATCTGTCATCAAGGAGAGTTGCCATCAAGGACAACACCTGTACCGTAGCGCCACACCTGTGCCAAAATGCCAACATGAGCTGATCAAAGTAGAGGAGAACTCTTGCTGGACCCTGGGAGGGACCTGCACAACACCAAGGCGTTGGTTGTAAGGTTTCTTTTGTTTCCAATTAATACAATTAAGTTCATTTTTCTCAACAAGTTGTTATATATAATTTGTTTCATAAACTCCTTGGTCTTTATGAAGAATATGTTTTATTATATGAGTTATTCAGGTGCTATGCAATCGTTTGCTTGTTTGTGTATGCAGGCTTCAAGGAGAGGAGCTCATCTGGATCGAAGAGGCTTGGCCGCTACAAACAGCGTTAGACTAAAGGTAAGCCTTAAACACCTGGTTGCTTTTATTTTAAATGCATATTTAGGGAAATATAGTGCTTGATTGTTTTGTTTGTCACTAGAAAAGCCTTAGTTTCTAGGGAGGTCGGTTTTGTCCGCAAAATTGACTCTTTCCGCATGACAATGTCCCGTTGTATTTCTCCATGTAGTTCTATAGGTCCATAAGGCTTCACGAAGACTTTCTGCACAATCTCTTCTGTGTAGATGAACAGTTTTGGTGATGATGCCTTCAATAACTTTGTTTGTAGACTCCACTTGGCCATTTGCTTGCGTATGGTAAGGAGTATATTTTCTGTGCTTGATTTTGTATTCTTCTATCAGCTTCTCCACCAGGTTGGATGCGAATTGACTTCCTTGATCTGTCACAATTTCTCTTGGAACACCAAAGCGAGTAAAAATATCCTCATAAAGAAAATTAACAACTGAATTTTCAGTAGCAGAAAATAATGCTTTGGCTTCTACCCATTTAGTGACATAATCAGTACATACCAATATATACTTTTTTTTGTTTAGATGGTGGGTTAATAGGTCCAATGAAATCTAAAGCCCATTTTTCAAAGGGTTCGATGAGTACCTATGGCTGCAATGGCATTTCATTTGAAAGGGTAGGTTTCCCTACTCTTTGGCAGCTGTCACACCTTTTGACATACTGTTTTGCATCTTTGAAAAGGGATGGCCAATAATATCCCAAAGAGAGGACTTTATAAGCTATCCTTTTGTCAGCAAAGTGTCCGTCGCATGGTTCATCATGACCTTCTTTCAGGATATCAGGCATTTCATCTTCCCTAACAAATCTTTTGATCACAAGATTTGGCCCTTTTTTAAACAATTCGTTAGAAATCCATGAATATTTTGAACTCTCCTGAATAATATTTCTTCTGTCACCAGGAAATAAATGTGGAGGCAATTTCCTTGTAACCCAATAGTTAGCTATGTTTGCATACCAATGTTGGCATTATGTTTCTGGTATGGCTCTATGTTACAGATGTTGTACTTGATGGCAACACCCTCAAGTGGCAATGCTCTGATCAGGCTCTCAATATGATGGAAATTAAGAGATACGCAGGTGATTGGTTCAAAAGGTGCGTACCCGCAGGTACGCCGGCTAGGAAGAGCGTGCACACACGCAGGTCACCCATTCAGAAGGTGCATACCCCCAGTTAACTTACTTCAAGGCAAAGAAGCGCATTCACGTGGGGTTTCCTATGTTTGGCCCGTGGTATTTAGCCCGACATTCTTGATTCTATGGTTTTGGCCCGTGGTATAGGATCTATTTTAGCCCCGGTTTGGATCCCTTGTATTGGTTATTGATGGTTTTTCCCCATGGTGTGAATAAGGGCTTGACTATAAATAGGGAAGGAGATCACTTGGCTAAGGTATCTTTTGCAAATTGAATATCTTAAGATCTGAAATATTGGGTTATTGTTTTAAAAGCTTGATCTATATAAAAGTGAAGTTGAAAGTGAATCTATGAAGGGTGATCTCTCGAGCGCATGATCAGATCTGAGCATCTGACTATCTGTGGCACTCTAGGGGACTGCCAATTCGGCCCTAATCAGAGGTATGCAGGTGATTAACGGTGAAAGTGCGTGGGTACGTAGAGCAGAAGAAGGAGCAGTGCGTGGGTACGCAGAGCAGAAGAAGGAGAAGTGCGTGGGTACGCAGAGCAGAAGAAGGTGCAGTGCGTGGGTACGCAGCGCGACAGAGGTTCAGGTGCGTAGGCACAGTGAAAGTACGCGGCGCTTCAGAAGCCGCAGGTGCGTAGGTACGCAGCGCGATAGCATCTATGGGTGCGTGGCTACAGTAGCAGTACACGGCATGATAGCATCTGTGGGTGCGTACCTACAGTAACAGTACGTGGCGTGATTGAAGAAACAGTTCGTGGGTACGCGGTGCAACAGAAGGCTCTCTGCGGGTATACGCAGGGGAGCAGAAGGTGAAGTGCGGAGCAACGCAGGCCAGATAAAGAAAAACTGCGTATCTGTCTTAAGACCTTTTGTTGGCTGAATTTTTCTGTTGATAAGATGTTCTGGGTTTAGTTGACTGTTATTGTTGATCTCGTTACTGCAGTTGACTGGGTGATTTACTTGTACTTGATGATCTCTTGATGTTTATGGATCCAGTTTGAAAATTTATGAAACGTGGTCCTTGAAAGAAAAGAAGTAGAGGGTTGTAGCTCCCTTCTAGGAGAGACTGGAAAATGAGAGAGAGTTGTAGCTCTCTGTAGGTTGCAGCCTATGTACTGGTAAAGGACTGCACCAGTACAAAACCATTGTAAAAGGAGTTTCTAATTTGAAAGAAGATAGAGACATATTGCAGCAGGTGGTTTTCACCCACATTGGGTTTCCACCTTACATCTGGTGTTCTTTGGTGTGACTATCTGTTTTCTTTGTTCATGCTCATTATTTTATGGTACTGACATGCAAAAATAATTCAAAGTATAAATAAGGAAGATTTATTAAAAGAACTTGATAATACTGATTCACCCCCCCTCTCAGTATTGTTTTCAACAATTGGTATCAGAGCAGGTCCTTCAGAGAAGCTTGATCGCTTGAAGGAAGATCATTCATCATGAGCAACTACGAGAGGGAAGCATCAATCAGGCCACCAATCTTTGATGGGACAAACTTCAATTATTGGAAGGTAAGAGTTACTCCCTATCTTCAATCTCTTGGTACAGAAGTTTGGGATATCATAGATACAGGCTACACTTTTCCTTCAGCTACTCCTACAGATTCGGCCCAGAAGAAGAAATATGAAACAAATGCTAAAGCATTCAATACTCTGCTAGGATGCTTATCTCAAACAGAATTCGTAAAGGTTATGCAATATAAATCCGCAAAGGAAATATGGGACAAGATTGTCTTGAGCTACGAAGGAGATGAACAGGTAAAGCGTGCTAAACTTCAAACCCTCAGGATTCAGTATGAGAATCTCAGAATGTATAATGATGAAAGTGTGGCTAACTATTTTCTTCGGGTAGACGAGATTGTTAATTGCATGAAAAACTTGGGTGAAGAAATAAAAGAGGCTATTGTGGTTGAAAAAGTTTTAAGATCATTGTCCCCCAAGTTTGAATCTAAAGTGTCTGCAATAGAAGAAAAGGAAAATCTACGAATTCTTACTATTTCTCAGCTACACGGAATTCTAACTGCTTATGAAATGAGAAAGGGAGGTCCATCAGACAGGAGAGAAGCTGCTTTCAAGGCTTCAGGCAAAGGAGACTACTATGAAGCAAGTCACGTGCCAGAAGAAGAAGAAGAATCAAATTTTGTCAGAAATCTTCAACGGGGTACTGGAAGGTTCAGAGGTAAGTTACCTTTTAAATGTTTTGCTTGTGGAAGAGTAGGTCATTATGCTGCGAAATGTCCTCATAAGGATAAGATTGACAAAGGAAAGGAACCTGCTAGATGGAGCAAGAAACAGAATGCAAATAAGAAAAGCTACTACACTCATGAAGATAGTGATGGTCTATCAAATAGTGATGAAGATGAACGAGGTAATGACTATAAACTTTTAATGGCATTTGAAGATGATGATTACATGGATGCTATAGATGTGGATAGCTTTCATGAAGAAATTTCTAGACTCAAGACATGTATAGAAGAAAAGAATATGATCATCGATACTCTACAATTTCAGATTGATGAAAAAGAAAAATATCTTGAAAAGTTAGAAGGTGAAATTGTTGGTCTTAGAAAAGAGATTGAGAAAACAAAGGCTATTAATCTTAAGTTTGTCAAAGGATCTGAAACTCTGGATGAGATCATCAATGTACAACATTCTCCACTAAACAAGACGGGTCTGGGGTATAATGGAGAAACTTCTCAAGCATCCACCTCAAAGAGTTATCTTGATGCAGCAAGAAGGAATGAGAAAAAGCATAATGGAGATCACCAGGTAAAGCAGGGACCAATTACAAACAAAGACTATCAGGCAAACCAGGGGCAATCCGTCTTAAGGATGAACAAAAGCTACAACCAGCCACAGGTAAAATCCTCTCAATTTGCTTCAAGAATGAATGACAATAGAAATTACAATCGTTTGGCCGGAAGATTTGATAACCGCAGAAGTTTCTTCAATGGACAATGCTTCTCTTGCCATAACTTTGGTCACAAAGCAGCTCAATGTGTTGCATATAAAACGATCATGACTAAAGAAGCTCAAAAACAAAGAAGTATGACCGGGATTACAAAAAGGACCTATAACAACTTTTCGGTTCTTGAAAATGAAGTTGAATGTTCTATTTGCAATAATTTTGGTCATGAAGATTCTGAATGCAGGAGCAGGTTTCAGCAGACAAAGGAACAAGCCTCAAGCACCAAAACATGGAGAATAAAGGAACCACAAACAGAAAGATGTGGGATAGCATTTTATGCAGAGGGACAAGAAAATCTATGGTACATTGACAGTGGATGTTCGAAGCATATGACAGGTGATAAAGAAAAACTTGAATCATATTCTACTCTAGAAAAGGGAAAGAAAGTTTCCTTTGGAAATGATACTCCTGCAGCTATAAAAGGAAAAGGCACTGCTCAGTTAAAAGAAAAGGTCAAAGCTGGAAATGTTTTGTATGTTGATGGATTGAAACATAATCTTCTAAGTGTCAGCCAGATGTGTGATCAAGGAATCGAGATGATATTTAGATCAAATGGATGTCTTTTTCGTGATCTTGATACAGGTAAAACGGTGATCAAAGGTAAAAGAACTCCAAATAATCTATACATATTTGAAGAAGGACAACAACAATGCTATCTAAGCAAGGATGATGAACACTGGTTATGGCACCGAAGGTTGGGGCATCTAAGCTTTTCACAAATAAGGAAAGAATGCAAATATCAGGCAGTTCGTGGTCTTCCAGATATCAAAATTCCAGACAACACCATATGCAAGTCATGTCAGTTTGGAAAGAAAACCAGAACTAACTTTTCGGAGAAGGAAGGATCAGCTAGCATGCCTCTTGAGCTAGTACATACAGATACATGTGGTCCATTCAGGAAAAGGACACCTTGAGGAGAAGAATACTTGATATTATTCATTGACGATTTCTCCAGGTTTGTCTGGTTAGGACTTATGAAGCACAAAGATGAAGCATTCGAAAAATTCAAATCCTTTAAAGCCTTGGTTGAAAATGAGTCAGGATACAAAATTAAGTGCCTCAGATCCGACAGAGGTGGGGAGTTTACCTCAAATGAATTTTTCGATTTCTGTGAAGAACATGGGATAAGAAGAGAATTCTCTACAGCTAGAACTCCTCAGCAAAATGGAGTGGTGGAAAGAATGAATAGAACAGTCCAACAAATGGCTCGTGCTATGCTTGATGAGTCTGGAACTCCCGCAACTTTCTGGGGTGAAGCTGCATATGCTGCGGTTGTTATTCTCAAAAAAACAAATGTCCAAGTGAACAACACTCAAACCCCTCATGAGCTCTGGTATGGTGAGAATCCTTCGCTAAATCACTTCAAAATATTTGGGAGCAAATGCTATATCAAGAATACTGATGAGCAACTTGGAAAACTTGAACCTAGAGCAGATGAAGGCATTCTTCTTGGTTATTCTCCACACAGCAAAGCATACAAGTGCTACAATAAAAGACTTGGAAGAATTTTTAACAGCATTGATGTAGTGGTTGATGAGAAGGGATACATTCCTAGGCAAGTAAATCATGAAGATATCGAAGAAGATGAAAACTACCCTCAAATACAAAATAATGAAGAAGAAGAACCTCAAGAAGAACCAGAGGAGCATATAAGGATAGAAGAGAAGACTCCATCCAGATATGTTCAGAAGAATCATCCAGAATCTCAGATTTTGGGGCAGAAAGAAGTAGGTGTACAAACAAGAAGAACAGTTGTAGAAGCTTCAAGCTATTTGGCATTACTCTCTTCCACTGAACCACAAAATGTGAAAGAGGCATGCAAAGATGAATGTTGGGTCAAAGCAATGGATGAAGAACTTGAGCAGATCGAAAAGAACAACACTTGGGAGCTGGTTGCTAGACCAAAGGATAAGAATGTTATAGGGACAAAATGGGTCTTCAAAAATAAATTGAATGAAAATGGAGAAGTAATTAGAAACAAGGCCAGACTTGTTTGTAAAGGGTATGCGCAGCAATAAGGAATAGATTTTGAAGAAACCTTTGCTCCAGTTGCAAGACTTGAGGCCATCCGAATGTTCCTTGCTCTCTCAAGCTTTCAAAACTTCAAAGTATTTCAAATGGACGTGAAATCAGCCTTTCTGAATGGAGACTTGGAAGAAGAAGTATACATTGAGCAGCCAGATGGTTTCATTCTTGGAAATGATCCAAATCTTGTATGTAGATTGAAAAAGGCTCTCTATGGTCTCAAACAAGCTCCAAGGGCTTGGTACTATCGCTTGGACAAATATCTTCATCAACAAGGTTTTTCAAAAGGATCAGCAGATAGAAATCTTTATATAAAAGTTGAAGACGACAAATTGCTAATACTTGTTGTGTATGTAGATGACATTATCTTTGGGAGCAATGAAGAAGCTATGAGTCAAAGCTTTGCCTTGGTAATGCAGAAAGAATTTGAAATGTCCTTGTTGGGAGAACTGACATATTTTCTTGGTTTGCAAATCCAACAAAAAGAAGGAGGGATCTTTTTATCTCAAACCAAGTATCTCAAGCAGATTTTGAAGAAATATGGCATGGAAGATGTTACACAGCAATTTGTCACTGTCTCCCTGTCAGTTACCCTGCTGTGTCAAGAATTCACACATAATCAAGTTCATGCCTTCTGAACTGGCCCAAAACCCACTTTTCCAAAGTTTTCCTCATCAGCGCGTCTGTCTCTAAAATATCCGCGCTGACCGGCGGCTCTTAGTGTTTTCCGTGCGCTGCCAGCGCGGAAGCACACGACTTTTCCGCGCTGGTCGCCAGCGTGCCTCTGCTTGTATTAAGTCGCGCTGACATGACTTTCCCAGTTATTGAGGCGTGACGTCAGTGCGTGAGTTGCCTTATAATCCGCGCTGATCCTGTTTGGGCGAATTTGTTCCAACAGCCAGCCTTCCAGATTATTCCAGGCCTGGTTGTTGGCTTTGTGAGTATCGACTCCCTTCTATGGCATGTCTGTTCGACCCTTTGCAACCACTTCCCTCAAAGATAAGCCCATCCTTCCACCTTTTTAGGAGACTCCTTCTCCTATATAAAATGCCACCATTACCATGAGCAGCTGGTTTGGAATAGCTTGGATTGTGTAGAGCTTATAGTGCTCAGATTGCTGCTACTATAGGTATTTGGTGTGCTAAGTGTGGAAGTGGTTGATAGCTTAGGGAAGGTTGTTTTGTGTTGCTAGTGTGAGAGAGAGTTTCTTGTCTTGGGAGAATCATTTTCAAAGGTGAATGCTTGAGACGCTTGCTAACTGGCCCCTCCTGAGAAGGATACCGATGTCAGAACATTTGGTTGTACTCTTCTCTATTTTGATTAATAATAGATGACTGCTACTATTGTTCCATTCTCGCTCGTCTATGCAATGATTGAATGTGAATTACATCTTTTCTGACTGATGTATGGTTGCTTTTACTAGATTTCACGCTTGCGTTTGTTTCCTCTTCGTGTGTGCAGGTATCTATTCGCGGGGATCGCGGAGGATTGTGACCAGCCAAAGCGAAGGAGCGAAGGCAACATCTCTTCGTCAAACGACAGCGCAGGAATCCAAGTAGGTGCCCTTTACCTCTTGTTTAATTGTAATTAGGAACATGCATAGCAGCATTGTGTGATTGTTGCTAGACCCTTGCTGGGCTAGTAGGGATCGCCTCTATCCGTAGAGGGGATTTACCTCTCCAACAATTTGGCGACTCCGCTGGGGATCAGCCTTTTTGTTTCTTGAGTCCATCTTTGTGTTGAAATTTGATTGTTCTCTCTTGTCGAGATTCTGGGATTGTTTCTCTGCCTGCAAACTTTCTGGGTGCATCTGAGAAGTGTTTTAACTGTCAAAAGGTCTTTACCTTTGGTTTGGGAAGTTTTTTTTTTGGCTTTATTGGTTTTTTCCCTCAGCGCGCTTTAATTAAAAACAGACGCGCTGACGTCGCGTCCCTCCTTCTATTCTGCCTTTGTCATCGCGCCTGTATCATCCATACTCGCGCTGACCTCGTTTTCAGAGACAACGCGCTTTATACATGTGCTTCCGCGCTGACGTCGCGCGCTTGCTTCTTTGTCTTTCCCGTCATCGCGTCTGTGTGATTTATAACCTCGCTGACCTTTTTTTCCGAGACAGCGCGCTTTATCCGTGTATTTCCGCGCTGACGTCGCAAAGTTGCTACGGGACACCTCCTGTCAGCGCCAAGTTGCTGAAGGCCACCCGCGCTGATCCTGTAAAATTTGATTTTGTCCAGATCAGCCCACTGAACCTACTCCTTTAACTTTCCCCTCTTCTCTCCCCTTGGTTTGTGGCTTGTTTTTCATTTTTTGAACTCTGAGCTGCTTGCTTACGAAGTCTTGTTCCGCAAGGTTTCGTTTTGCTTATCTTTTCGATTTTGCAAATACCTTCCTCTTTGCTGTCGCTGCTTGGTTTGTGTTTCCATCATTACTTTTATAGTTGCTGGATTGTGTTGAGTCTCTAATTGACTGGTTGTGACTCTCATCCTTCGGGTGTTCGCTTTTCTCCATTGATTCCGCACTCTAGCCCTAGGGCATCTAGAGGCCGTGTGTGTGTCAAGCCTTCCGTAGGGATCTTGTTTGCTTGTTTGACCAGCCAATTTTCAGATTTGTTTATGCACTTGTTCAGTGATTGTTGAGGTATTTTGGGTTGTGTTTCCGAGTGGTTTTCGCTTCCTCCTTGCTTGCAATCCTTGCTTGTCTTGCCGAGCTTAGATCACATAGCTCATGCAGAACTTAGATTTCCTTTTGATTTGGAAGCTTGTGTTGGGTGTTTTGGGAACTTTGTGTGCTTTCATTAAGTAATTTGCTTGGTGTTCCGGTTCCTCCAAATTCATTTAGATGCTTTGTGCCATTGAAAGGAAATCAAACTAGTAGCTTTGCTTTAAAAATTGAAAAGGAAAAGAACATTTCGTTGATTAGCATTTTCAAAAGAAAAAGTTTCCTTTCCTCGCTTTAGCTGCATTAAGTTGCTTGTTTGCTTGTATTTGTTTTGTTTGGTCAAGATTCTTTGCCCTCTCATAGCTAGAATTCATCGAACAAAATGAAATTCTTTGGCATGTAGTTTGCATCTAGGTAATTGTGAGAGAACATACGATAGGGCCTGAAATCGAAACTTAATCTCAAGATCAACTGTAAAATGAACCAAATGAATCTAAAAACGCATTGGAACTAAACGAAAATATCTAGAGGTCTAGGTTAGAGACGTGTTCCGGCGTCTTTAAATATAGTCACTGTTGTTTCACATTAGGTTGGGTGATTCCTCCTTCTGTGACTCGATAGTGGTCTAACACGGACTGTGCTCTCACGTACCATCGCGTATATAGGGAGACCCCACTAGGCTTTTATCCTTTATCCATAGGAAGCCGAGTCTGCCGCCTTGTGAACCGTAACGCACCGAACACAGCATTCGGGAAGATTGACTACAGTACGGAAAGTCCTTGGCTCTCATACGATTGCTGAGGTGTATAAGCAGTTTTACGGGTTGCTTGGTAAACCTTATACCTAGAGTCTCCAGAGCAGTCACTTTTGATCCTTTTCGGACTCCCTAAATGAAAAGGTGCCTGTGAGCGTCTTGTCACTTCGTGCTCATTAAACATTCGAAGGAGACTGGAGTCATCTTTTCGTCCTTTTCTCGACTCCTAAAACATGAAAAGGTCAAGTTTGGTTCTTGTGTCTTAAAATTAATTTGGCCACGATAACATCACCTATTTTAGATCTTGTGTGCGATAGTTTTGAGTAGGGTTTTATCGTTAGTTTCCTTTAGGTTTTCTAAGGGGTCTGGTCATCCTGGCTGACCCATCAACTCCCGGTCCAAGTGATCAAGGTTCTCCATCTTCTGTTGCCCCAGAGGTACCAGTTGTAAGCGGTACTCTCCCTATTGTTCCGAGTATCCAGCCTATCAACGTACGTGCCCCAGGCGACGAAGATTACATAGAAGATTGGAATCCTATCTGGGAGCCCGATTATACCCCTCGTACCCCTCTCGGTATGTCATCTCCAATGTCTACTTCCCCCATGGATGAGACAGCTTCCAGCATCGGTGAGACGCCCGTGGTGACAGACATTGAGACCCCGATCCCGGCTTCCTCCCCCCTCCCTCCACGATATCAATCAGTGAGGGATAGGATAGCTGCTAGAACGACTTCTACGACTATATGGGATCCTAGTCTTATTGCCTCCACCGGGCCCTTTGTTTCGCAACCCCTTAGTACACCCCTTACGACAGGGCTTAACACGCCCGTCACCTCAGTTCCCACTAGACCTACCGTCTGTGTAGCACGTCCGACTCCGGTTGTCAGCGCTGAACCGGCATCCTCGTCTGCAAACCCTCAAGCTGGTCCCTTTTCTGGTGGCATTCCAGGAGCAGGGCCGTATGATGCTTTTGGGCAACCCATAACGGACCCAGATTACAAAGGTCCCCTCTTTTACTATGATGAAAACGGTGAGTACCTCGAGACCATTTCGGTCCTTCCTCATCGTCCTTTCGAAGAAAACGAGGAACCGTTGAACGTTACGTATGATCCCGCTACTCACATTCTCCATGGGAGCCGGGATCCTCCCAGACAACACCAAGGACCGCCCAATCAAGGCCAGCCACCCTATGTGCAAACCCCTCAGGGGCAACCACTTTATGGCCCGCCTTACCCAGGACAATCTGGGGGCCCACAGGGTCAACCTTACCAGGGACAACCCACGGGCATTGGAGGTCCGTCATATTCACATCAGAATCAACCTACTGGACAACCAAGGCAGCCTTCCATTCAGCAAGGCCAACTCGGTTTCCAGCAAGGGTACCCATCTGGACAAACTGGGTCAGTTTATAATCCTCAAAATCAACCAGTAGTCCAGCAGGGGTATCCTCTTGGGCAGGGTGGACAGCCCTATGTATAACAGGGCCAACCTACCGCCCAGTCTGGTCATCTTCCTGGGCAGGGTGGACAACCCTATGTTCAACAGGGCCAAACCACCGCTCAATTTACGAATCCTTCTGGGCAAGGGGGGCAACCTACTATACAGCAAGGCCAACCCTCTGCTCAGCCCATGCACCAAGGAGGGCAGCCTGCCATGCAGCAAGCCCAACCCTCTTCTCAATCTGTTCACACTGGGGGGCAAACGGGCCAACCGTCTATACAGCAAGGTCAACCCGTTGTCTGCCCTAATCGTCAATCTGGACAAGCTGGCCAACCTCGGCATCAACCAACTATCCAGCCAGTTCAGTCATCCGTTCCGCAAGGACAACCCTTGGTGGCGCATGGACAACCTGGTGCCCAGCAAATCTATCCTGTTGGCCAACTAGGTCCATCTCAAATCCAACCAGGTCAACCTTCGGGACAAATGGTTCAACCCCAGCCGGTTCAAGGACATTACCCTGGACCTCAAACTCAAACAGGTTATCAACCTTCTTACCAAACGCAGCCTGCTTATCAGGCTCCGTATGGGGCCCAGCAGTCATATGGCTACCAACAACCCCAGGGGCAAAATCAATTTGCTCCTTATCAAAATTATCAGCAACCACAGGTCACCCCTTATCAAAATTACCAATATGGTGCACCTGCCGGGCAAGCTGCTGGTACATGGGGAGCTGGGGGGCAGACACAGGGACAGTCGTCCGCATATGGCCAGAATCCATACGGGAAGAACCCCTACGGACAAACTCCCTATGCGCCAGGCCCTTTTGGACCAGGTCCATCGGGAGAAAATTCTTACGCGCCAGGCCCTTTTGGGCCGGGTCCGTCCGGACAAAGTTCATGGGGGCAACCACACTCTGGGTGGAACCCTAATGTCGCCTCGAATCCACAGCCACAGATGTCCTTTAACCCGCAGCTACCATTTTTAGCAACGTTGGAACTGCCTGATGTGTCCAAGTTAACAAACGACCCTATTTTGCATAATCCATATTGGCCACCGGTCCCAACCAAAATACCAGGTGACTGTCCAAAGTTTGACGGAAAAGCCGGTGAGGACCCTCAGGCCCACGTAATGACTTATCACCTCTGGTGCTCATCTAACTCGTGGCTTGATGACTCTATCCGGCTTCGCCTCTTTCAGAGGACTCTCACTGGTTCAGCTGCTAAATGGTACATTGAACTCAATCGCGGCATGTTTTCAGATTTCAACTCGTTGGCTATGGCCTTTTTAACTCATTTTCAGTTACCCATTCGGTACGATACTGGGACCCATCTCCTCACGTCTCTCAAACAGGATACGGCTACGCACATCTCTGATCATATACATGAATGGAGAAGGCGTCGTCGCTTGATTAAATTTTGGATTCCTGATCAACTCCTGACCGACTGGTTCACGACTTCCTTTGTCCCTAAAATCGCAAAAGATATCGCAATGGGAGCGTGTGTAATTGAGGAGCAAGCGATCGCGCGAGCTTAGTACCTCGACTTAGTGTATTCTCAGTCAGGTACTTTGTATGAATATTTTCCAGACGCCCCGAGGCCCGGACAACCCAAAGCTCCACCAAAGCCTTCTGTTGATGGAGTCATTGGTTCGGTAAATTCTTCATCCAAGAAATCGGCCGCGAACCCTGGGAAGCAGAAACAGAATGCCTCTAATGCGAATGCTCCTCAGGGCCAATCTATTTCTGGGAATACCTCCGAGGTAAACACCGTTCAGTCCACTACGGCAGACAAATCCTCGAAAGGCAAAAAGAAAGGGAAGGCTAAGGATAAATCTGGACAACCCAAGCAGAACCCTCCTAAACCTCCCTCTGAGGAAGGAGCCAAACAGAAGCCTAAGTATCCTTGCCTCATCTGCGAGGAGGATCACTACACCAAGGATTTCCCTAGGCGGTCCGAGGTTAGTCGGCTTTTGAAAGGTGCTCCAGGGCCTCCTGCTGTGCTTAAAGAGCCTTTCCCGTCCCAGCAGACGCATCAGGTGGCAGATCCTTCTCAATCCTCTTCCTCGTTCGGTTCTCAAGTGTTCATGGCTGGAACGATCCCCATCCATGTTTCAACTCGAGCGAAAGATTATCCATCTCCAGCTGGGAAAGAGTCGGAGGTTCCCTCCAGCGCTCCTCCGTCCAGTTCTGGTCCCCTTCACATCGAACGGCCCAGCACCGAGACGATCCCCCGACCCCCTCCCAAAGGTGTACTCAGGAAGTCATCTTATAACCCCAATGCTCGTGCTGCCCAGCATTATAGCATTGTCGAGGACTTAGCTCAGGCTCCGTCTGCTATGTCCGCATTAGAAGTCCTCCAGAGCTGCCCCTCCCAGAGGAAGTCCTTGCTATCAGCGATTGGTGGCATAGACCCGGCAGATTTGGATTTAATTTCTTTTGATCTCGAGGGTTTCACACAGAGACTGCCTCATTAGGTGGCCTTCCTTATACAGGTTCTCATCAACGGCAAAACGATCCATCATACAGTCATTGATGAAGGTGCCTCGACCTGCATCATGTCTGTTGCTTGCTGGAAGGCTATTGGTTCTCCTGCTCTGAGCCAGTCTCCTACGACCCTAGAGGCTTTCGATGGAAGAGAATCTCGTCCATATGGTATCCTCCCGCGATTGCCTATCTCTTTAGAAGGGAAAATGGTAGAAGTAGAGGTTGAAGTCGTTGACGCTAATCTCACTTACAACCTCCTCCTTGGACGAAGCTGGACATACGCCATGCAAGCCGTGGCTTCCTCCTTGTTCCGTGTCGTTCGCTTCCCCCATCAAGGAAGAATCGTCACGGTGGACCAGCTGTCCTTTTTTGCTTCCTCTTCTGAAGGGAATGTGCCATTCGTAGAGCATACCTCCAAGTCGTTAGTGAGTGTGGGTGCTGGATTATTCAAAGACCCCTCCTTGATGGGAGTCTTTTCCCTCCCACCTCCGAATCTCACCTCCGTTAACATGATTACAGTGCGTTCTGATCCATGGATTCTCCCTCCCTTGAATCAGGAAGACTCTTGGGGCGAGATGATGCCATTGAGTCCTGCCGAGCTCAACTACATCGAGATTGTCGCTGCATCGGCTCCCCCTACCGAACCTGCTTTTCCAAGCAGTATTCCCGATTCATATGACCACTTCCCTTGGTTGGGAGAGGAGGCCACTTCGGATCCCCTGAAGGAATCATTTCCCTCCGATGAGGCTATCATTGAGACTATGTCTCTCGAGGAGCTCCCTTGGTTAGATCACCACCATCGCTCTTCGTTTCTCCCCCCTCATTCGGAAATGGTCGCATGTCTCAAGCGGTTTGCTTCATGTGTCCCATCTCCGCCTCTCCGAACGCCTGTTCAGTTATATCAAGTGTCTTCGGAAGGCAATATGGGCAACATCACGCAGACCCAGGCCATCGACATCTCTGTCAAATCAGGGATTGTCGAGAATATTTTCATTGGAGTCACATGCACTCCTGAGGAAGTTCAACTTTATACCGCTTTATTTCGTGAATTCCGTGATGTTTTCGCATGGTCTTACAAGGAAATGCCCGGCATTGACCCTAGTATTGTGGTGCGCGAAATCCCTACTTATCCCGGCGCTAAGCCTGTTCGTCAGCGCTTACACCCAGTGCACCCTCGAAAGGCTGCAGCCATCAAGGCCGAAGTTGAAAAACTCCTTCGAGCTGGTTTCATCTATGCCATTCCCCTCACGGAATGGGTATCCAATATAGTCCCTGTGAATAAAAAGCAGGGCACTATCCAGGTCTGTGTTGATTATCGCGACATCAATCGCGCCTGTCCAAAAGATAACTTTCCTACGCCTTTTATTGATCAGCTTATTGATGACTGCGCAGGAAGCGAAATTTATTCGTTTATGGACGGCTTCTCTGGTTACAACCAGATCAACATAGCCCCCGCAGACCAGCATAAGACAGCTTTTATTTGTCTTTGGGGCACCTTCGCTTATAAGAAGCTACCTTTCGGTCTTAAAAACGCCGGTGCCACTTTCCAGCGTGCGATGTCGTATGCTTTTCATGATATTCGACACATCGTACAGCCTTACCTGGATGACCTTCCAGCTCATTCAGCTCAACGTCAAGACCATTCATCTCATCTACGCGAAATCTTTCTCCGCTGTCGACACTACCGTATTCGACTCAATCCGCATAAGTGTGTCTTCTGCGTAGAATCTGGCCGACTGCTCGGGTTCATCGTCTCCCGGGAAGGTATCCGTCTGGATCCCCTTAAGGTCGAGGCCATTTTGAATCTTCCTCCCCCTGCCTCTCTACAGCAGTTACAGAGCTTGCAGGGAAAAGCTAATTTTCTCAGACGATTCATTCCAAATTATGTCGAGGTGGCTAAGGGTTTCACACGGTTATTAAAGCGAGACACGCCCTTTCGCTGGGACGCTATCGCTCAGGAATCTTTCGAGCGTCTTAAAGACCTTCTTGTCTCAGCCCCGCTCTTAAGACCTCCGAATTACCACCGTGACTACACCCTCTATCTCGCCGCCGCTAACACCACCATCGGCATGGTTTTAGTGCAAGATGATGATGCTGGCACCGAGCATGTTGTATATTATCTTAGCCGCAACCTTCTGGATACGGAAACTCGCTATGCATATGTCGAGAAGTTGGCATTGGCAGCTGTCTGTGCCATCCAACGATTCCGTCATTATATCCTGTTGCGCACGACGACCGTGATCTCTGATTGCAACCCCATGACCTACATTTTGTCACGTCAGTTGCTGGGGGGCAAATACTCGAAGTGGATTGTAATCCTCCAAGAGTTCGACTTGGAATTCACTGCAGCCAAGTCTAAGAAATCTCTGGTCTTTGCTGAACTGTTCTGTTCCTTACCATCTCAGTCTGCACCATCTCGCTCAGAGGAGCATATTCCGGATGAAACACTGTTTCTCATCAGCACCCTCGACCCGTGGTATGGGGACATTATAGTATATTTACAGACGTCTTCCTTCCGTCCGAATACATCGAAAGATGCTCGACGACGAATTCGTCACCAAGCTCAACCCTATCGCATCTTGGGCGATACCCTGTACCGCCTCGGCGTTGACTCTGTTCTCCGCCGGTGCTTGACTCTCGAGGAGGCGGAGCGGGTTTTGAATGACTGCCACTCCGGCGCTTGTGGCGGCCATATGTCCGGCTATGCTACCGCTCAAAAGATCCTCCGTGCTGGTTATTTCTGGCCTTCCATCTTCAAGGATTGTATCCTTGCTGTACGAGCATGTCACGAATGCCAGGTTTACCACCGGAAGATGCGTGCACCTGTTGCACCACTGCACCCTGTTGTCACCGTAGGACCATTTGCCAAATGGGGCATCGATTATACATCCTGTAACCCTCGTTCGGCCGGGGGGCATGGGTACATTATCGTTGCTGTGGATTATTTCACCAAGTGGGCCGAAGCGATGCCTACATTAAACAAAGACGGTTACACATCGGCGCAGTTTTTATTCAATCATGTCATTACTCGTTTCGGAGTCCCTCAGGCTATTGTCACAGATCACGGAAAGCATTTCCGTAATCACGTGATGACACAACTAACGACCCAACTAGGCTTGCGCCAGGACAGTTCGACACCGTACTATCCACAATCTAATGGTCAAGTTGAAGCCGTGAACAAAGTTTTGATCACTATGCTTCAACGCACCGTAAATACGCACAAGTCTAATTGGCATCTAATGTTGTTCCCAGCCTTGTGGGCCTACCGGACTTCCGTGAGGGATGCCACCGGTTTCACTCCATTTCAATTGGTTTATGGACTGGAGGCTACCCTTCCTGTCGAATGCGAGATTCCTTCGTTGAAATTAGCTGTCGAGTTGCTTCCCAACACCACTCCGGTGGAGGAACGGCTTCTGTACCTAGAACGGTTGGACGAGACTCGTCGTTTAGCTTCTCTGGCCATCGAAGCACAAAAGAAGAGAGTCAAAGCTCACTTTGACCAGAATATTCATCCTCATTCCTTCGTTGAGGGAGATCTAGTACTGCTCTACGATCAAGCTAAAGATAAGCTGGGGGCAGGAAAACTCGAGTCCATGTGGCTAGGTCCCTACATCGTGAAAAGAGTTTTACAAAAGGGCGCATATGAGTTGATTGATTACGAAGGAAACCCTCTTGACAAGCCCCGCAACGAGCTGTATTCGAAAAAATATTACGCATGACTTCATGCACTCAGTGTGTACATACGTGTGTTTAGTGTGTTTTGTGTGTATGATTTCATTTTCTGCTTGGTGTGAAAGCGTGTTTGCCTCTTATTGTGTTTTCCTCTTCTCGTGCAGATGTCTAGTGCACCTTATGTTGGTTTCGCTGATGGCGCCTGTCGTAGTACCTGCAATTTGTCTTCTGTGGCATGGGCGATCTACGATCCTCACGGAGAGTTGCTAGATCTTCAAGGAGTCTGTCTCGGTCGCACCACTAATAATGTTGCTGAATACAGTGCCGTAATTGAGCTACTAGCCGAAGCAGTTGATCTCGGCATTCGAGCAATGATGGTAAATCTGGACTCCCAGCTGGTCGTTCATCAACTTAACGGGCGATATTCCGTCAGAGACCAACGTATCCTAAGGTTGTACCTACGTGTCCGATTGTTAGAAAGGAATTTCGATTATATCACATATCAACATATTCCAAGACGATTGAACACGTTGACTGATGCATTGGCGAATCATGTATTAGACAGACATTTGCGAAATAGATAACATCATACAAGAAGACATAGGAAGCATAATAGAGTAAAGCATATGTAAATATTTTCTCAAGCATAGTTCGCATGCGTGCAGTGTGTGCTTTTAAGCTTGCATTAAAAACATTAAAAATACATGGGTCATCTGTTGTGCAATTCATACATAAGATCACATTTGTACTGAACATTTGCATAACATAAGCAAAGCATCATCACATGTAAACAAGATCCATCCAAAAAATCGGTATGTATATATATATATATATCGTGTGGCGCACTAAGGCGCTCAAAAAATAAGTGTATGTGTCGAAGTATAAAGTCACTGTTCTCCATACATCGAGACAGATGTCTCGCAAAACATCAAAAAGAAACCTAGGCGACTACTGTGCTGGGTTGTGCTCTCTATAGCACACAGCCGCTCGTGCCACCCGCCTCAACAGGCGGTGCACCCTGGGTGCTACCCCCACTGTATGGATCTGGTGCTCTATGGGAACCTCCTCGACTCCCTGATAGTCTGGCACGCCCACTAGCAACCCCTCAAGGTTGCGAGCTATGGTCTCGGAAGTATCTACTCCTGGAGGGACCAAGGCAAGGACATCGGCTCCCTGCCCCTCTCTCCGTGCCTCTGGGGCTAAGCCGACGGGTCTGACAGGTCCCACATCTGCACACGACGACATTTGTTAAGACATATGCATTAAAATCAAAAAACATTAAAAAACTCAGAAAAAATCAAAGTGTCATACCTCCATCATCCCAGTGGTCTCCCGGCGGTAATGGCATGTCTGGATCGTTGCGGAAATCCATACCTGCGTATGGCCAATCCTCAACGAAAACAATCTGATGCTCCAACCACTCTCGAAAAACCACTCCCCAATGAGCTGGCCGGCCACCACCCCCGCGTGGCATGATGCGAGCCCATCGAGTGGCCCGCGTCTCCTGAGGACTCCTGGGAGGATCCACGGCTATAGTCTGCAGCCGCATGACTGGTACCCGCTCCAGAATGAGTGGGAGTAGGATCGACCCATAGCCAAACTGTTTCGACTCTCCGCGCCGACAGTTGTTGAGCTGCCTCTTCATGTTGTTGGTCACCGCAGTGGCCCAATCAAACACTGTAGGCTGTAGACAGTCAAGAGCTAGCAGCAGGTGGGTCTTCGAGGCCTCATGGTTGGCCAAGCTTCCCGCTGCCCGGGTCACCATAAACAGGATGGTGCGAAGAACTATGTCTCCCACCGTGGGAATTGCCACCTTCCCACTCCGCGTCTTCTCCGCCAATGGACATACTCGAGCCATGAGCTCGTCGAGAGTCTCGCCGCTGGGCCGCTGCCCCTCCAAAATGGGCCTCGCACCCCGGCGTGACAAACCGGTCAAGAAATATATGTCCATGAAGTCGAACTCGATATCTTTACCACGGATGGTAAATTTACCGTCTATATGGTTCCATGACCGGATCAGGAACTCCAGTAAGTCGTGATGAGCTCTTAGGCATGGAGTCAAGAAGAATTTTAAAAATCCGCATTCCCGCATTGCATCTCGACAATCCGCTCTTTCAAAAGCGGCAATATCCTCAACATCGTGAGCCCTCTCTTGCCACTAGAAGGCCATTGTGTCCTACATAGCCAATAAGAATAATTAGAAAGCTGGTGGATAAAAATTTCATGTCCAAATCATCAAAAACAATATTTGGCTGCGCCAGCGCGGCTGTTTCTAAAACAGACGCGCTGAAAATGGCGGCCCTTTGTATTTTCTTCAGGTCAGCGCGGAAGAACACGGGTTTTCCGCGCTGACCCGAAATTTGGTATGTGTTATTTTCATCGGTCAGCGCGGTCCCGAGCGGGAAACCCGCGCTGACCGAGAGCGCACCCATGGCTCAAAAACTTGCCCAATTGGGCCAATCCAACCGTTAAATTACGAATTAAAATGCTCAAAAAAGGGCGCGTGGCAAGAGGAACCTACCTGGAGCAAGCCGTTCGCCAAATGGTGTCCGCACGAGGAAGAATTGGCTCCGTCAACTTCACAGCTTCACAACGTTCTCAGCGGCTCAATTTGGTAACAATGGTGAAAATGACTATTTACCTTTCTATTTATAGTAAAAATGGCTTAATTGACTTTAATTTTTGCAAATATGGGTTTATGGTCATGTTTTTACCATGGATTTTACGCTTCTGTACTGTTTTATGCATGTTTTAACATGTCGAACGGATTTATGCGGGTATGTTTTTGGTTGTGCAGGTCCTTCGAAACGGTGAAAATCATAATGATCTTAACATCACTTGATCGCGAACAATGTCGTCTTTGAGCTCTTTTCCGACACAAAACAAGAAAAGATGGCCGAGCCTCCTTTCAGCTCGTTAAAGGGAATGAAAGGCGGTCATTTTAAGCTCTTCTTCTGACCGTGTAACTTAAAAAGATTGCCGGGTGTTTGTCGTTTCGCACCCGTTATCGGCTCTAAAACGACGTGTTTCCGACCGCTTTTTTACTTTTTCAGGTCGAAAGCACTATTTACGAAAAGTACTCCTTGATCGTAATGGTCGGGCGGTTCTTTCGGGCATTGTTTTATACTTTTTCGGGCTCGAGAGACACAACTGCACGAAAAAGGACCCCCCTGGAGTCTCCTTTTCCGCTGTCTTTTCAGACTCTCTAAATAAGAAAAGACGCCGAGTTTTTCCTTTGTCAGGCTCGTTAAACCCTTGATGACATCGGACATTGTCAAAATGACACTCTTCAAGCATATGCTATCCCCGTCAAGCTTGTCATCCAAAAATAATCGGGGTACCTGCCAGAAATGGTGGGGAAAAAGGAATAGTAATCGTAGTCGTGTCGGCAGTATGTCGCTCTTGAACATGGCACTCCTCTGCTTCGTGTCTGGGTGGGACCATCTCATCTCGCTTTTCACTGGCTTCCGTGGGTTTGGGTTATCCTGTTTGGCTTATCATCTGCTCATTGCCATCGTTATCATACCCTTTGCTCATTTGATGTCAAATACTGCCAAATCCACTATGGTGCCGCCGATATGTTCAAGAGAAGTTGACCTCTGCAATAATACAACCTCATCTGCTATCTCACACAAATCATGTTACCTCTGTCTCGTGTCGATGATGTGGGAAACATTATGGCCCACCTTCGGTCAAGGTCACTTCCTGTCGACTTCAGCTCATTATCCGGGAAGGTGACTTAGAGACTCCCTTCAGGTGCCTTAGAGCCTGCATGCCTCAATGGCAGGTTCTTCGTGTTCGACGCGAGGTTTTCATCATTGGCCTCCGATCGGATGATTCTGCGGGTGTTCGACACCAGCTCATTGATTCACATGCCGCGGATTGTACCTATAGTACCTTGAGGGCCATTGTCATCGCTGGTGGTACCTCTCGCGTCTGTTAACAGTTTTCATCATTGGCTGGTAATCAGACGATGTTCACGCGTGTTCGACTTCAACTCATTTATTCACATGCTTGAACTTGTACTTTGTTCGGGTCGGGACGGAGCGCAAGACCCTGGGCCCCTGTCTGTTATGGTCCAGGCTGCGATTATGTGGATGATCATTACATGACTCATTGATGGATTGCTGCGCCCATACCTGAGTCTTCATGGATGGCTGCGACCATACCTTATCAGTATTCTGGTCTCTTTAGCTGGGTGGATGCGTCCTTTCCACAGACCTTTTTCACATGTCTTTTGGATGGTTGCACCCATGCCTAGACTGCATGTACTTGATTATCAGAGATATTCGGTCCTTCCTGGTGGTGTTCCAGTTCGGCAACGTGTTGTAAAGCATTTCACCCCTCCCACTCTCTCGGTCTTCATGCTTTAGGGGGCATCTGTTACACAGCAATTTGTCACTGTCTCCCTGTCAGTTACCCTGCTGTGTCAAGAATTCACACATAATCAAGTTCATGCCTTCTGAACTGGCCCAAAACCCACTTTTCCAAAGTTTTCCTCATCAGCGCGTCTGTCCCTAAAATATCCACGCTGACCGGCGGCTCTTAGTGTTTTCCGTGCGCTGCCAGCGCAGAAGCACACGACTTTTCCGCGCTGGTCGCCAGCGCGCCTCTGCTTGTATTAAGTCGCGCTGACATGACTTTCCCAGTTATTGAGGCGCGACGTCAGCGCGTCAGTTGCCTTATAATCCGCGCTGATCCTGTTTGGGCGAATTTGTTCCAACAGCCAGCCTTCCAGATTATTCCAGGCCTGGTTGTTGGCTTTGTGAGTGTCGACTCCCTTCTATGGCATGTTTGTTCGACCCTTTGCAACCACTTCCCTCAAAGATAAGCCCATCCTTCCACCTTTTTAGGAGACTCCTTCTCCTATATAAACTGCCACCATTACCATGAGCAGCTGGTTTGGAATAGCTTGGATTGTGTAGAGCTTATAGTGCTCAGATTGCTGCTACTATAGGTATTTGGTGTGCTAAGTGTGGAAGTGGTTGATAGCTTAGGGAAGGTTGTTTTGTGTTGCTAGTGTGAGAGAGAGTTTCTTGTCTTGGGAGAATCATTTCCAAAGGTGAATGCTTGAGACGCTTGCTGACTGGCCCCTCCTGAGAAGGATACCGACGTCAGAACATTTGGTTGTACTCTTCTCTATTTTGATTAATAATAGATGACTGCTACTATTGTTCCATTCTCGCTCGTCTATGCAATGATTGAATGTGAATTACATCTTTTCTGACTGATGTATGGTTGCTTTTACTAGATTTCACGCTTGCGTTTGTTTCCTCTTCGTGTGTGCAGGTATCTATTCGCGGGGATCGCGGAGGATTGTGACCAGCCGAAGCGAAGGAGCGAAGGCAACATCTCTTCGTCAAACGACAGTGCAGGAATCCAAGTAGGTGCCCTTTACCTCTTGTTTAATTGTAATTAGGAACATGCATAGCTTCATTGTGTGATTGTTGCTAGACCCTTGCTGGGCTAGTAGGGATTGCCTCTATCCGTAGAGGGGATTTACCTCTCCAACAGAAGATGCAAAACCAGTATGTACACCCATGGTCACAGGATGTAGCCTCAGTGCAAATGATGAATCAGCAGCAGTGCATCAACCAACCTAAAGATCTATGATTGAAAGTCTACTTTATTTGATAGGTACCCGACGAGACATAATGCATGCAGTAGGAATAGTTGGAAGATTTCAGGAAAATCCAAAGGAAACTCATCTTCAGGCAGTAAAGAGAATCTTCAAATATCTTCAAGGAACTCAAAAATATGGCTTATGGTATCCTAGAGATACAGATCTCACACTTCATGCTTATACAGATGCAGATTGGGCCGGAAGCGTGGATGACAGGAAGAGCACAAGTGGTGGTGCATTCTTTATGGGTTCCAGATTAGTATCTTGGTTCAACAAGAAACAGAGTTCAATTGCCTTGTCTACAGCTGAAGCAGAATATGTTGCTGCTGCATCTTGCTGCACTCAACTCCTTTGGATGATGCAGACCTTGCAGGATTTTCAAATCACCTGTATACCACCCATCTCCATCTTATGTGATAATACTAGTGCAATCAGCATTTCAAAGAACCCAGTCATGCATTCAAAGACCAAGCACATACCGATCAAGTATCATTTTCTCCGGGAACAAGTACTTGAACAAAAGGTCAAGTTGGAGTATGTTCCTTCTAAGGAACAAGTTGCTGATATACTCACCAAACCATTGCCCAGGGAGACCTTTGAATACCTCAGGAAAAAGCTGGGGGTTGTTGATGCATCATCATGTTGTTGAATCTCCTCTGATGGTTGGTTGTACGTAAGGCTCATATGCGTACATGTGCTAGGTTGCGGATTGATCGAATGGCACAGGTTCAGGGGGAGCATATAATGCATTGTTGGCATTATGGAGGAAGTACAGAAGGAGATCATGGATGCTGGTCTGAATATTGCTGCAATATGTCTCTATCTCTTTCATGGACATTTATGGTGTTTGGTGGATTATGGTTCTTCTTTGCAGATCTGGTTTATAGTCAGGGGGAGTATGTTCTTAGGGGGAGCATAACCCTTTGCCCTTGATGTCAAAGGGGGAGAATGACATTGAGGATCTTGAGGTTGCCATCAAGTCCAAAGGGGGAGATTGTTGGCATTATGTTTTTGGTATGGCTCTATGTTACAGATGTTGTACTTGATGGCAACACCCTCAAGTGGCAATGCTCTGATCAGGCTCTCAATATGATGGAAATTAAGAGATACACAGGTGATTGGTTCAAAAGGTGCGTACCCGCAGGTACGCCTGCTAGGAAGAGCATGCACACACGCAGGTCACCCGTTCAGAAGGTGCGTACCCCCAGTTCACTTACTTCAAGGCAAAGAAGCGCGTTCACGTGGGGTTTCCTATGTTTGGCCCATGGTATTTAGCCCGCCGTTCTTGATTCTATGGTTTTGGCCCGTGGTATAGGATCTATTTTAGCCCTGGTTTGGATCCCTTGTATTGGTTATTGATGGTTTTGCCCCATGGTGTGAATAAGGGCTTGACTATAAATAGGGAAGGAGATCACTTGGCTAAGGTATCTTTTGCAAATTGAATATCTTAAGATCTGAAATATTGGGTTATTGTTTTAAAAGCTTGATCTATATAAAAGTGAAGTTGAAAGCGAATCTATGAAGGGTGATCTCTCGAGTGCATGATCAGATCTGAGCATCTGACTATCTGTGGCACTCTAGGGGACTGCCAATTCGGCCCTAATCAGAGGTACGTAGGTGATTAATGGTGAAAGTGCGTGGGTACGCAGAGCAGAAAAAGGAGCAGTGCGTGGGTACGTAGAGCAGAAGAAGGAGAAGTGCGTGGGTACGCAGAGCAGAAGAAGGCACAGTGCGTGGGTACGCAGCGCGACAGAGGTTCAGGTGCGTAGGCATAGTGAAAGTATGCGGCGCTTCAGAAGCCGCAGGTGCGTAGGTACGCAGCGCGATAGCATCTGTGGGTGCGTGGCTACAGTAGTAGTACGCGGCGTGATAGCATCTGTGGGTGCGTACCTACAGTAACACTAAGCGACGTGATTGAAGAAATAGTGCGTGGGTACGCGGTGCAGTAGAAGGCTCTCTGCGGGTATACGCAGGGGAGCAGAAGGTGAAGTGTGGAGCAACGCAGGCCAGATAAAGAAAAACTGCGTATCTGTCTTAAGACCTTTTGTTGGCTGAATTTTTCTGTTGATAAGATGTTCTGGGTTTAGTTTATTGTTATTGTTGATCTGGTTACTGCAGTTGACTGGGTGATTTACTTGTACTTGATGATCTCTTGATGTTTATGGATCCAATTTGAAAATTTATGAAAAGTGGTCCTTGAAAGAAAAGAAGTAGGGGGTTGTAGCTCCCTTCCAGGAGAGACTGAAAAACGAGTGAGAGTTGTAGCTCTCTGTAGGTTGCAGCCTGCGTACTGGTAAAGGACTGCACCAATACAAAACCATTATAAAAAGAGTTTCTAATTTGAAAGAAGATAGAGACATATTGCAGCAGGTGGTTTTCACCCACATTGGGTTTCCACCTTACATCTGGTGTTCTTTGGTGTGACTATCTATTTTCTTTGTTCATGCTCATTATTTTATGGTACTGACATGCAAAAATAATTCAAAGTATAAATAAGGAAGATTTATTAAAAGAACTTGATAATACTGACTCACCCCCCCTCTCAGTATTATTTCCAACAACCAAGGGGTCTTAGTAGTTACTGCAAATAAGTATTCATCAGGAAACTTGTCCTCTACAGGAGAATCTTCTTTAGTATTCTAAATCCTAGACAAGCAATCAACTACTGTATTTTATTTCCCTGGTCTATCCAACACAGTAATATTGAATTCTTGTAAGAGTAAGATCCACCTTGTAACTCTGCCATTAGTAACAGGTTTTTTCAATAGATATCTAATTGCAGAATGATCAGTATGAATAAAAGTTTCATAGCCTGTTATATAATGTCTAAACTTATTGATTGCATGAACAACAGCTAAGAACTCTTTCTCAGTTATAGTATAGTTCAACTCAGTGGGAGTCAAATTTTTACTGGTATAGTAAATGGCATAAGGGACTAAATCCTTTTGACCCAACGTAGCCCCTAGAGCTGTATCTGAAGCATCTGTAGAAATATGGAAAGGAAGTTTCCAATTTGGCTCTCTCAAGATGGGTGCTTCAGATATTCTTGTTTTCAAAGTTTCAAATGTTGATTGACAATCAGGGTCCCATTTGAATTCATAGTCTTTTGTAAGCAGTTTGAAGAGTGGAGATGCTATTTTAGTGAAGTTCTCTATAAATATTCTATAGTACCCAGTAAATCCCAAAAAATTTCTAACATCTTTTTGACAATTTGGAATAGGCAACTTGGAGATGAATTCAACTTTTGATCTATCAACTTTAATCCCATCCCTTGAAATGTGATGTCCCAAAACAATACCTTCAGTAAACATCATAAAGCATTTTTCATGACTTAATGAAAGGTTTGTTTCTTTACATCTTATAAGGACTTTTTCCAAATTCTCTAATGCCTCTTCAAATGAATTACCATAAACTGTAAAATCATCCATATAAACCTCTACACAATCATGGATTAGATCAGAAAAGATTCCTAGTACTGCTCTTTGGAATGTTGCGGGTGCATTACATAATCCAAAAGGAAGCACTCGATAAGCAAAAGTTCCCCATGTACAGGTAAATGTGGTCTTATCTTGATCTTCAGGTGCTACCTGAATTTGATTATAGCCACTAAAACCATCCAGAAATGAAAAGTACTTTTTGCCTGCTAGTGTATCTAATACTTGATCGATAAAGGGAAAAGGAAAGTGATCCTTCAAAGTTGCTTTATTCAATTCCCTGTAATCAATGCATACCCTCCATTTACCATTCTTTTTAGGTACTATAACCAAAGGAGAAACCCATTGGCTATTTGAAATTGGATAAATGAAGTTTACATTAAGTAGTTTTTGGAGCTCTTCTTTCACTATCTCCCTAAGGTTTGGATTCATCCTTCTCTAAGGTTGTCTGATTGGTCTACTGTTTTCCTCAATGTAGATGTGATGAATGCAAGTATTAGGGTCAATACCTTTCATATCAGTATACTCCCATGCAAATGCAGTAGAATGTTTTTGCAAGATTTTGGTTAGCTCCTCCTGTTGTGACTTTTCCAAATTTCTGTTGATATTCAATGTTTTACCTGGAAAATCTCAATGGCAGAACTACCGAACTCTTCCACGAGTAAAGAGACATTTGTCTTGATGATAAATACTCAATATTAGAATCTAACTGAAATTGTGTGTGCTCATATTCTGAAGATGTTTCAAAGTTTTCTAATGTGTTCAGAATTTTACTATCTTCACTGATTTCAAAAATGGTAAAGACAGGTTGTATAGTGTCCTCATCATCGACCCATTCATTATCTCCTACTTCTGTAATTGCTTTTGCTGGAGGATACAAATTGAATTTCTTTGTCAAACTACCATAAGAAATATACATATCCCCAGATATACAACTAATGAAAGCATCAGCTATGGCTAGCCAAGGTCTTCCTAAGATGAGTGGGTGCCCTCCTAAATTACTCTTGGGAGTCAAAATCATGAAATCTATTGGATATTCCCAAGAATCTAAGGAGATTGAAATATCTTCTAATACACCATCTGGTTTGATTATTGATCTATCTGCAAGCTGCAGCAAGGTAGGTGTAAAAACAAGATTAGGAAGTTTAAGCTATTCCATAGTCTGTCTACTCATAATGTTGATAGCAGCCCCTAAGTCAATCAAAGTATTTGGAATTTCTACCCCATTTATATGTGTCTTGACAATTGGACTACCAGGATCTACATACTTCTGCATGGTAATTTTTCCCATCATGATATCTGCAATTTTTCCTACCAGGTGGATTCCTCTTGTATCTCTTGGTTTCCTTCCTGGTCTTTTGAGACTCAACTCCTTTATTGTTTTTGCTAGAATAGGAATCTCTCTAATGGCTTGTAGTAAGGGAATATTGATACAGACATTCTTTAATTCATCTAGGAAATCATAGTCAAGCAACAAGATTTGTTTTTCCACCCCTTTTTCAATTTGTAATCTTTCAGGGAAAGGAGGTGTAGATGAAGATGCAGGTTGCTCAACTATAGGAGTTGTGGGGGTTGACTCTTTTTCTTTTTCTTTTTGAGTGTTTGGGTTTTGAAGAGATGCTTCTTCAGAACCTTTATTGGCTTTAAGAGAATCCTCCTCAGAGGTATCTTTCTTTTGAACATCTATAGAAGGTTTTTCTAAAACTCTACCAGACCTGAGTTGTACATCATTAAGAGGAACAATCATATAGGTAGGAAATTGTTGTCCTTCTACCATGTAAGCATTCTGAGGATTTTTGTTATTAGGATTTGGTAATGGCTGGGCTGGTAGTTGATTTGTCTTTTGTTGGAATGGAAGCAAGAGTTGAGAATTTGGATTTTGTTGGGAAGGTCTTTGTTGTGGAAATGGAAATGAAAGTTGTGGGTTTTGAATTGGAAGTTGTGGAGCTTGTTGATTTTGAAAAGATGTAGGATATTGATAAAATTGAGCAAATCTCCCATAAGGATTTTGCATACCCTGTACCCATGATTGATATGGATTTTGAGGTTAGGACCAAGGTTGTTGCTAAGGATTCCAATTTGGCGGGGGTTGAAAGTTCATGGGGTTGTTAAACCCTTGATTTTGTTGTGCCTGCTAAGGTCTCCTTGAAACAAAACATCGAGATTCTACTGAATTTGGATCTTCTTGAAAGACATCTTTGAGCCCGAGAATCGAAGGACAATCCTTGGTCTCATGGATTTCTGAGCAAATCATACATGTTTCTACAACTTTTGCATCCAAGGGGCATTCCCTTAGAGCATGTTTCTTCCTACATTTTGGACAAAAGATGGCCAAGGCTTCAGCTTCTGCTTTCTGCTTGTTTTTTATTTTAAGGGTGTCTAGTTGTTCACTAAGGCTCCCTAGAATATCAGTTTTGAACTCATCAAGCATATTGCCAATCTCTGCCCTACTTACTGATCCAGTTGCAGATTTGTTTGCTCTAATAAGAGAAGGATCTCTAGGCCCTTTTCCCGTTTTAGATTTTCCCCTTGAGAGATGGACACATAGTTCTGCTATGTCACGAAGTGGAAGTTGAGAGATATCTCCCTTTCCCATCATGTTTAAAATATCTATCCATTCATCTCTAATGGCTTTTAATAGAAGGGATTTCAAGGTCTCCTCATCTAAGTTACTCATTTTTGCTCTTTTTAAGTTGTATTGAAATCTTTCAAGTAAATCCTCCAAGTTTTCATATTCTTTTTGCACCATTTTGAATACCTCATCCTTATGGTTGGTGGGCATGCAATAGTCCAAGTATCTATCCAAAAATGTTTGTTTCATATCATTCCAAGGCCTAATATATTGAGTGACTAATCCCATGAACCATTTCAAAGTAGCTCCCTTCAATGTTGAAGGAAACAATTTGAGTTTTTGAGAATCTTCCATATAGTCATAAGTTCGGCACATGACTTCAAATTCAAATAGAAATGTTTCAGGATCCTCACTTCGCAACCCATAAAAGTTTGGGAGGAAAGATGGTGAGATGTTTTTCATTGTTGTATGAGATTCCTCATCAACTATAGGAAATCCAAATGAGTTATCTCCATCCCTATTTTCCCCATTGTTACCTCTACCTCCTCCATTGTTTCCTCCTCCTCTACCTCTACCTCTACCTCCTCCTCCAAATCCATTTACTACTTCCTCTGTCATGATAGTTTCCTTAGAGTTTTCAGAGTCCTCTGGTTCTTCTATTAATGGCAAGCGAGGAGGAATTTCTCCCTCTTCTTCTTCAGGTGATTTTACTTCTTTGATTACAATATGTTCCCCTGTAGAAGTGAAGAAAGGTTCTTTCCCTAGGTCAGATTTGATGGATAGTGTGGGAGAGTCTCCTAATTCAGCTGTTGCCCCTTGAATTCTAGGAATCCTAAGGCTGGGAGTGTGAGTTGAAGATGATGGAGGTGTATCTTTTCTATGCCTTAAAGTATATGGAGTTGTAAAAATCGAAATCTTGGCCCTAGCTATAAACCTTCCCCTAGAATCTCTTGCTCTATGCATATCATTTTTTATCTTTTATCTTCAAGTCGGGCTAATAATTCTCTTTCTGATCTTCCAGATCACACTAGGTGCAAGAAGAGAGAATACTCACGAAATTATTGAACCAATAACTCTCTTTTCTAATCCTCCAGATCACACTAGGTGCAAGAGGAGAGCATACTTTGAGAAGTTATCAATTTTTCCCTTCTTTGAATTTTTTTTTGTTTTTGAGAAATTGGCTACCTAGTTACACTTCCCCGCCAATGGTGCCAAAATGTTTGGTCAATTTAGAGTGTCCTAAATTGCTATATTAATTGTAAATCCGGGAGTCGTAAACTGTTGAAGTGTGGCGCACTATATGTGCAAGATAACCTTTTTCTTACTTTTTGTCGTTTTTGATTTTTTTATTTGTTTTGGGGGTTTTTATCTTTGTTTATCTCCTAATGAGAAATGGAAATTCTGAAACACAAGTATGGATATAAATATTCAAGGCAATTATGTCCTTTAAAATTATTTCCAAAACTTCAAACTTTAGAAGGTCTTAGAACATGCACTGATGAGATTAATTCCTAAAGGAAAATGAAAATGTACCACTATTCATCAAACAGTGAACTATTCCTACACAGTGAACTATTGATCATGAAACCATTATTCCTACTGCTATCTAAATACAAAAGAAGCCATACTCAAAGAAATCCAAAAATTACAAGCAAAGTAAAGCTAAAATCAAATTATATCAGTTCATATTCTGACCCCTCGCCAGTTAGTCTCGCTATGGCTTTCGGAGGTAATCATCAACAACCTGAGCAATCTGATATCTAATTGCAAAAAAGTAAACTTAAAATCAAATCACATCAATTCATAGTCTGACCCCTCGCCAGTTAGTCTCGCTATGGCTTTCGGAGGTAATCATCAACAACTTGAGAAATATGATATCTAATTTGCAGAAAAGTAAACTTAAAATCAAATCACATCAATTCATAGTCTGACCCCTCGCCATTTAGTCTCGCTATGGATTTCGGAGGTAATCATCAACAACTTGAGCAATCTCATATCTAATTTGCAGAAAAATAAAACTAATATTAAATTACATACTCATACTTCAATCCCTCACCATTAGTCTCGCTATGGCTTTCAGAGGTAACTGACAATGATATGGGCAATTTAATATCTAAGCTAACTAATAAAGCCAATGAACAAAACTGAAATAAACAAAACTGAACTGGAATTAAAAGCTAAGAAAAGTAAGTCAGCAGAAAGACTGATTCCATGTCATTAGTCATTGTGAAAACTATATGCAAATGCCCGGGTTGCCTACTGTAATCTGGAACATACACACTGATCAACATTAACAGCAATGTAAAGCATGTAAAATTATGAACAAAAATGAAACGTTAGTACCATAGGAAATGCAATATACATAAGAGAATAACTATGGCATAATAAACATAAAAACACAGCGTGAAACTATACAACAATATGAAACAAAACCTCGGCATGTGCAGGGGCCCTCTGCACAACCTCGGGCAACAGCTATCAATCAAGAATTATGCTAGAAACAGAGTCTTCTCATATATTCAGAACGTAGTCATAACAACGAAACAATGTCACGGCACAGTGGGATTTCTAACAGCAAAATTACATTACAAAAGACTAACTACTATGTGTATAGAAACGCATTATTTATAGCAAACGTTTACATAACTGTTTTCCTAAAAACTGCGCTCACAGGAGACACATGAATGACAGTGTCCACGGATCTAGCATCATGGCTGCCGAGATGATGCAATCTAATGAAAGCGGCTTGTTGGATTTACATCGTGGGCAGCCTACAGGTGTCAGCGTGCCTCCAAAAATCTAGAAACGGCCATGAAGATATTCCACGTGCTTGGAAACAGAGTTTTGTTGCCGTAGGACTCTTCTGTTGACCACCGCTTGACCATCGTTGACGATGGCCTCTTCTGATGAATCCGACTGAGCCAATAGGACTCCGTCCATGTCCACATTATTTCCAAATTTACCATGTGGATCGATTTGCCTGAAGACACCTGCAATATGGACTTTAACAAAAACGGCTGCGGAAAGTTGAAGCAGCTGCGGAAAGTGACAGGATTCCACAGCTCAATGAGCAAAAATCTAATTCAAACAGCAGACACGAAACATAGTTAAAAGCCACTTTAAATGCTCTTTTATGATTAATATGCAATATGTTGATAGCTTAGGAGGTCCAGGTGAATGGAAACAGTCTAGGAAAGTGTACAGGAAAGATGCAAGTTTGGAGTTCAACACCCTACATGCTAGAACATCAGTATACAGAGAACATAGGGTATACATTTGACTCATAATTATGTCTAGTCTATTGGTTACCTTTTTAACTTTTTCCTCTGCCCTTCGCCATCTATTGAAGGCCTCACTCTCTGATGCATTGATGTTCTTTACTTGCTGCTGTAACTTATGATATTTCTCCTGAGGAACAGTTTCCTCTGTGAGATTTTATATCATTTTTTGGGCCTATGCCAGATCCTTTTGAAGTCTCACTATCCTCGAATCATTTTCCATCAAAACATTTTTGCGTTGGAGATCTACCTGGATCTCCTTATTGCGACATCTGGTTCCTATAGTCTGTGTTTCCTTCTCATGAACTATCTGATCGGTCGTGATGCTAGAGAACAATGCCTCTATCTGGATGTCCTTATTACAGACTGGTGTGTCTTCTATTTGGGCCTCTGCATTTGTAGCAGCCGCATGATGTTCCTTGCAGTCTTGAATGATAATGGGTTCGGTTTGAGTCTTTTTGGTCTTCATTTTATGGGGTTTCATCTGGGTGGCCGCATCCTTTGCTCCAGGGGTTCTTTTTGAGATTCTCCCCATTTTTAGAACCCTTATTTGTTTTCTGAGCTGCTTTACTATATTTAGTAGTCTTTGTTGTTCCTTTCACAGCCTTTTGATTTCATTCATTTTCTTCGAAGGAACAGTGATTTATTTTCTTGGCCTTGGGCTTTGTTCTTCAGGGATTGTACCCTCGCCCTTGCTTATTTCCATGTTTTCTACTTGGAACACTTCTTCAGTGTTCTCGTCCTCCTGATTAGGTTTCTCAGGGGAGGAAACCCTGGGTTGATCTGCTATTCCTCGGGTGATTTCTGCTTCTACTTCTTCCTCATCATTCAGTTCTTTGGATTCACTCTTACTGTGAGCAGAGTGTTCCTGTGATTGCCCTTCTTCTTCTTCGTCATCGTTCATTTCCTTAGATGCACTCTTATTGTGAGAAGAGTGGTCCTGTGATGGTCCTGCCTCAATATCGAGGTTGAGTGGGCTGTGGGGCTGGATGTATTCACCCATGTTGGCCAAAATTTGGGCCAATTCGTTTTCTTGCAGAGGGTTTTGTAATGGGCTTTCGCTGGGTGGCTCTACTTCCTCCCCTTCTTCCTTGTCGGAGTGCTCAGTTTCCTGTTCCGGTTTCTCTTCTTCATTTTCTTCTAATTCTTCTTCTTCATTTTCCCTTCCTTCAAGTTGTGGGGGTTTCTCATCCTCTGAGTCATATATCTCTAATCGCTAGCTACTGTTTTCTTGGGGATTTCCCAACATTCCCCTGCTTCTCCCCAGTCTGGCGGACTGTCTGCGATTCTATGGTATAAGTGATGTGCTAGCAGTGCTTTTTCGTTTTGGGGCTGGTAAAGCCAATCCCCCATCTATTGAGAAAACCAATTCTTCCCAATTACTCTGCTGTTGAGAAAAACTATAACTGACTATTAGCTGAATTAAGCCATGATGACTTACTACCATTTTTAGATGTCCAGATTTTCTCATAATTCGAGCAACATCATGCAATAAAGAATTTAAGTATGCGGGCAAATTTATAACACATTTTTGTTTTAATACAGCTAATATTTTGAGATGGCGTGGTCTTACCATGTTTTTTCTACCATCACATGTGATGTAGCTTTGCACAATCCTGGCTAATTCTGCCCAAGGTTCTCCCAGGGTTGCAGGTAGGACTCCTTTTCCTTTGATAGTAAGGCTTTGTCCTTCGTCCCGGAAGATGGTTACAGCGTCTTGAAGTCTCACTTTTTTCTGGGTCCATACTAGTCCAACAGCTGGCAGTCCCGATACTTCAGCAATTATCACATTTGTTACTGTTATTTGCCTTCCCCTCACCATGGAACGATCTTCCTGCAAATTCTACAGAAATTCAATGGCCACCGTCTCATTAGACTGCTGTAGTCGGTTAAGGTAGGCAATCCATCCTGCTCTTACTAAAATTTCGCATGCAGCATCGGAGATCATTAACACCTGTGGTTCACTACGTATTGATCTGCCTCCCATTTTGTTCAAGCTTAGCACACTGTTACTTTTTCATAGCAAAAACACAGAAATGGCGATGGAACAGCAAGCCGTTCAAGCTTTAGCACACTGTTAAATTTTTACAGAGAAAAAAAACAGAAATGGTGATGGAACAGCAAGTTGTTCAAGCTTTAGCACACTGTTAAATTTTTATAGAGCAAAAACACAGAAATGGCCATGGAACGGTAAGCTGTGCATATTGGGAAATATCAATACCGTTAAACTTGCTATTCCCTAGTTTTGATGGAGTCATAGTACCTCCAAATAAGAAATTGACACATATTCCAGTGTATTATGAAGGTCACCCAAGCCCCCCTGAAATGTGATAAGCCGTCCTCGACCGGCAAATAAAGGACCAGCATGCTGGACTGTAGTCATACAGTAAAATAAAGGAACGACATATATATCCATGACATGATTACAAAAATCAGCAGATTACTGAAATCAAGGCTTATGATGGAAATCGCAAATAGATATGGAAATGTCATGAAATGATGTGAAAAATAGAGGATAGGACAGCTAACGTAAGTAAAAGTTCTTATGCGGTCATTATCCACTTTAACCATTATGATTGATTTATAAATGATTTTTCATGTATAAAAGGTTCGAAAGGGTTATATAACATAATCTCATTTGAAATCAATATAAAGATATAAGAAGAAGGGTTTATAATGACTATTGGTGTATGAAAAGTATGACTTCAATACCATCAGCAGAGCTCTGTTGCCCACAGGTGTCCATAACCTTGATAGAGTTGCTTGTTTCACCCTTGGAACCATAATCCTTTGTGTATGCCTAGGAAAGTGTTGTGTGATGTCAGAATGGAGGCCATTGTGCTGGCTTGGTAACCAGATGAATCACAATGCCATTCACCAGGAAGGAGTGAAAGGTGGGCAGGCTGACTCATGATGAGACCTCCTGTTCCAAGGACTTTTTTATTTTTCTAATATGCCTCTTGGATCATATCCCTGGTGTGGTGGCCATAGTGGGAACGACACTTCACTTGCTTCCTTATGATCATGGTAGGCTGGCTCTTGATGAGACCCCCTATCCTTCATCTGACAAATCATGTTAGTAATCATATAGATATATATTTTTCTCTTTTTTTATTTTCTTTTATATAGCACTTTTCTATTTATATACAGAGGGTGGCTCAGCACTCCTTAAGAGTAGGGATGGTGGAAGAACTCCGAACATCTCCATAGAAGAAAATATGCCCTTATTCTTATTCAATAATAATGATCAAAGAGAATTATGAAGTTTTAAGAAAGAACCAACATGATAAAAATAATCAATCAAATTGGTTTTAGTGAAAATAAAAACAACAAAGTGATATAAATAGTTGTGTCCTTTCCTCTTTTTTTCTTATCGATTCAAAGAAATTTCTCTAAAGATAACGATTTTTCTTTGGTTTGTTGATTTCAGTATCCTCTAGTTTTTGTGTTCTTGCATAAATGTATAGCTGTGCCTTAAATGAACCATCATTCACAAAAATCCTCTAAATGATGAAACACACACACACACAAAAACAAAAAAATGCACTCAAAAAGTGTTGTTCCTTAGATGGAACAGTTGTTGTTCCTTAAGAGGGACAACAAAAGAACATATGCACACAAAAACCATGGTTCCTTTAAGAGGAATAGCAAGCAAAAGAAAAAAAATACACTCGAAACTGTTGTTCCTTAAGAGGAACAACAACTGTTCCTTAAACGGAACAACAAATAAAGCAAGCGTGAAATAAAATACTGCTCCTTTGGCGGAATAGCCTAAGATCATCTGAAATCGAAACTGTTGTTCCTTTGGAAAGAGAAGTAGAAAGAAAAAAATGCAAAGGAGGGTTGTTCCTTTAAAAGGAACGACAAAACAATCTGGCGGAAGTGTTGTTCCTTCGGAAAGGAACGACAAAAATGCAGAAATGTTGTTCCTTCGGAAAGGAACAACAAAAAACAAAAGTGTTTTTCCTTCTAAAAGGAACAGCAGAAAAACGAAAGTGTTGTTCCTTCGGAAAAGAACAGAAAAAATGCGAAAATGTTGTTCCTTCGAAAAGGAACAACAAAATGTGAAAGTGTTGTTCTTTTGGAAAGGAACAACAGAAAAACGAAAGTGTTGTTCCTTTGAAAAGGAACAAAAAAAATGTGGAAATGTTGTTTCTTTGGAAAGGAATAACAAAATGCAAAAGTGTTGTTCCTTCGAAAAGGAACAACATCAAAACGAAAGTGATGTTCCTTCGGAAAGGAACAAAAAAAATGCAGAAATGTTGTTCCTTCGGAAAGGAACAGCAAAAAGGTGGAAATGTTGTTCCTTCGAAAAGGAACAACAAAATGTAGAAGTGTTGTTCCTTCAGAAAGGAACAACAAAAAGGAAAAAATGTTGTTCCTTCGGAAAGGAACAACAAAATGCAAAAGTGTTGTTCCTTCAGAAAGAAACAACAAAAAGGCGGAAATGTTGTTCCTTCAGAAAGGAACAACAAAATTCAAAAGTGTTGTTCCTTCGAAAAGGAATAGAAAAAAGGCGGAAATGTTGTTCCTTTGGAACGAAACAGTTTTAACCTCTATTTACCCTACATTAGTTATCAATCCAGGTACGATTTTTTATCTCAAGAGTGTACTCAGTCTGAGGCGGTCACTTGTTCAAGAGTAATGCTTGCAGTATAGTGCTTACAAAAGTAAATGAATGCTGGAAATAAAATCTAATTGTAATGGCAAGAAACTTAAATGCTTTGTAACTAAATCATCCACTCAAGAAACTACAACAATCATCAGTCAAGGATGCAGTAACGATAACTCCTTCCCCTGTAAACTGATGTAAATGATAATAAATCACAGGAAATATCTTCAATCTGAGAACTTAGAAAACACTAGTCATTGTTTGTTACAATTGTAGATATTTCTATCCACACTAAAGAAAATGATGGAGATAACAATTCAATTAGCAGAAAAGGAACAACAACTAATCTATTGAAAAGATTGGACAACAAAGCTTAATCTACAAAAATGAATTAAGCAGCAATCTTATCCGAGATGAATTGAAGAACAACTTTCAACTAACTAATGGAATTGAACAACAATCTTTAACTAAGAAAGGAATTGGACAACAATATAAGAAAGGAACAACAAACCTAAGTAAATCTACAGAAATTGAACAATGAACTTAATTAAGTGTAAGCACACACCGAATCTAGAGTAATTGAATCAGTAATCTTATTCTAGCATAATGGACATTAACCACAATTATAAAGGAACGTCAATTGCAGTTATAATGGAATGACAGTTAACTGAACAAAAATCACAATTGTAAGTGGACTGTAGTTAAATGAACAGAAATATCAATATGTAAATGAACAACAATATCAATCTGTAAATGAACAACAATAGCAATTGTAAACAAACAGCAAAATCTGAATTAGAAAATGCAATATTGTTTCAGAAGGAACAACATAACATTTTCGGTTGTAAATAACAATCTTGCTATCCAATTATGATTTCGATATAACAAAGCAATTCAATGAAATGTTCAGAAACAAAAGATTACTGAATAAAGCAAGTTAAGGAAATGCAAAGAAAATCAAACCACACACGATTGTAATCGTAAAATAATGATACAAGAAGCAAGTGATCCACTAGGGCCGGGCCCTTAGCCACCAAGGAAGCACTGCTGCGGTTACTCCAAGATCAAATAATGGAACAACAACTGAGTTATATATTAATCATAAATGGTAGAGTTACAGCTATCGCTCTTTAAAGAGAGTCGATGATCAAATTTAAGGTTACAACAGTAAATTCTTCAAATTGACAATAATATCTCATGGGCTACCAGCGTTGTCCCTTTTATAATGGCTAGGTGGAAGTATCAAGAGTACCGATAAACCTTGAAACAATGATCCCTTAGGATCAAAGGATCCTGAGGTATTCGCTACATCTTTGATCCTCAGTTATTGTTTTGTCTTCTTGCACTAATACCGCATTTCCTCTTCCTTTTCTTGGGTCATGCGCTCCGATATTGATCTCCTCATTTGGATACGGCTTCCTGTCAAAGAGAAAGCAATTGGTTCTGCTTTGTCTTTTCCTCCTGAATAGTGATTTTCTATTTTCTTCACTTTCTGCATAGAAAGAGACAATAATTAGTCATTGTACATCAATCACAAATCTCCTTAGTTATATCATAATTATTTAACATATTACCATCTTAGAATGTAAAGAAGTTATGATTTAAAGGAAAAGATAAATAAATAGATGGTAAATACATACCTTTTCCAATGCTCAACACCCACAAGAGTTGAGCACGGTGGTTAACGCCATGATCGGTGGTCGGCTGAGGCAATCTGCAACATTATTGGTGTTGCCCTTCTTATACTTGATATTCAAATGGAACTGTTGCATGTATGTGGAACACTTTTGAAGGCTATCATTCTACAACTTCCCTTGAATTTGTATGAACTGTAGGGGCCGGTGGTCTATGTGGATGATCATTTCCTTCCCCAAAATGTAATGCTTCTATTGTCGGCGAGCCTACACAATGGAATACATCTCTTTTTCATAAGTGGGATACTTATGGATTGTGTTTGAAGGTGTCTCACTGTGATATGCCACTCGATGCCCCTGTTGCGTAAGGACTGCCCCAATAGCATAGTAAGAGGCATCTATCTCGATCTCAAATGGCTATTGAAAGTCTGGTAAAGTGAGCACTGGTGCAAAGAAGAGGTGATGTTTCAACTCTGCGAATGCATTTTTTTGAGATTCAGACCAAAAGAATTTTTCTTTTTCTCCTCCCTTGGTGACTTGACTCAAGGGCCAAGCGATATGAGAGAATCTCAACACGAACCTGCAGTAGAAATTGGCAAGACCTAGAAAGTTGTGGAGCTCTGTCAGAGTGGTTGGGGCTGGCCAACCCCGAATGACTTGGATCTTGGTTAGATCCACATGCACCCCCCATTCATCAATAATTTATCCCAAATACTAAACCTGGGTCATGCCAAAAGTGCATTTCTCTAAATTGGCACACAGATTATGTTGCCGCAATGTTTGGAGAACCTGTCGGATGTAGTGGAGGTGCTCTTCCCAACTCTGGCTAAAGATCAGGATGTCATCCAAGTATACCACTAAAAATGAGTTGGTGAATGGCCATAAGATGTCATTCATCAACCTCATGAAGGTTGCAAGAGAATTCTCAACCTAAAAGGCATAACCAACCATTCAAAAAGGCCCTCCTTAGCTTTGAAGGTAGTCTTCCACACATCGAAGGGGTCGATTGGTACCTGGTGATATCCAGACTTTAAGTCGATCTTGCTGAAATATTCCCCCCCCTTGAGTTGGTCCAGAAGGTCATCAATCTGTGGCATCGGGTACCTATTCCAGACAATGATCTTGTTTAGCGCTTGATAGTCAATACAGAGTCTCCAAGTCCCATCCTTCTTCTGTACCAACATGATCAGGCTCCCACAAGGTGATGAACTTGGACAGATGTGACCTTACTGCAGCAGCTCCTGAATCTGCCTCCTGATTTCATCATTCTCCAAAACCGATCGCCGATAGATTGGTCCATTGGGCAACGATGCACCTGGGTCAAATCGATGGAGTGCTTGACTTGACAGTGCAGAGGCACCCCTACGGGGGAGGTGAAGATGTCCTCGTACTCCTCCACGACCTTTTCCATATGTTGTTTTCGTGTGGAGGGGCCCTGTTTGAAGGTCGTGGACACCATATTCTTCTTTCCCTCAGGGAATATGATTAGGAAAACAAATTTCCCAGTTTTGGAAATGAGCTTACTGCATTGTTTTGTAGTAACCAAAGAGATGGATGTAGGCAGTGCTACCTCTAATATCCTATACAACTTATTTCCCAAAGTAACAATAACAGCGCAAGGCCTTGACTCATACACAACATGTCACTTCCAGAAGTATGGTTGGCCTAATAATACATCACAAACATCAAGGGGAACAACATCACATAATACCTCATCCGTGAAGGGATTGATGTTGTATGGAGGGAAACACTACTAGCTCATTTGAAGATCCCTTCCTTGGTGAAGCCACCCGATGGTGTATGGTTGTGGGTCTATTGTGGTCAGTAAGCCCAGCCGCTTCACGACCTCTACCGAAATGGGGTTATTTTGGCTCCCGCTGTCGACAATGAACTATAGCGGGGAACCCTTTACCCACATCTGGGAGTGGAAGAGGCGCTCCTCCTCCCCTGGATCTTCGAGTTCCTCCTTCTGGATCTTTGTGGTGGAAAAGGTGGTGTTGGGCTCCGCATCGATAATCTGCTTCCCTTTGTCATTCCCCTTATCAAGTTCTGACTCAGATTCAAAACATGCCTTTGATTCTGAAGCCTTCAGCTTGGCCACCAATTACTGCTTGGCCCGACACTCACTTGTGTTGTGAGTGGAGGTCTTATGGAACTCACACCACTTTCTCGTGTCTTTCTTCATCTTCACAATGCTGTTCTTTGCTTGCGGCTTTGGTGGGTTGTCCTGAGGCACCCTGCCTTGGATTTGTCCTTTGTTCTGTGGTTTGTGGACACCTTTCCCTTGCTTCGGATTCACAGATCCAACGTCTCGCTTCTTCTGTTTAAACTTCTGCTCGATCTTGACAGCATATCGATACATCGTGCCAAGCGAGGAGATGTTTAGGAACTCCATCTCATCCTACTTGTACCGGTGTAGGCATCCGTGGTACTTGAGTACCAAATGTTTTTCATAAGCCTTGATACCAAACTTTCGTGCGAAGGGTATGAAAAACATTGCTATACTCCTGCACATCTTGGTCCCTTCCCTGCCACAACATTGTCCACTTTACGTATTTATCCTCTTAGCTCCCAACAGGATAGTACTACTCCTTGATGGCATCCTGGAATGAATTCCAAGTTGGTGCAGCTGAAAAACGTGAGGTTGTACTTTCATCCTTTTGCTCACAATAGGTTTCCCACCAGTCCTTGACGTGGGGGGCGACTTTGAGAAGAGCAAAAGTAATCTTTTCTCAGCTGGAAAAATCATGAACAGAAAAATATCCTTCTAGCAGATTTAACCATTTGTCTACGGTGTTTGCATCTATTTGGCCCTCAAATATGGGAATTTCAAAGTTTACTTGTACCTTAAAAGGAGTGGAGCCTCTAGAGTGGTTGCGGTATGTGGATGCATCGCCAATGGGAAACCGTTGAAGGATCTGGGAAAATTTATCCATCATCACATTCCTTTGTTTCTCAATGGCCTTCTCGAGCAATATTTTGATAGGATCTCCTGCCCCCTCATCTTTATTTTCTTCCCGCATAGGTGGCCATCGGGGTTTGCAAAGCTGATCTTGCCAAGGTTCAACTAGATTGAGCCCTAACTCCTTATATCCCAACCTCGTTGGGGACATGCAAAGAAAAACAAAGAAAGAGCATACCACTCTGATACCACTGATCCAGATTGAAATAGGAACGAAAAAAATTACAAATATAACCATAAATACAAATATGTGGTATAAATAACACTTCATTTCATTAATATCAAATACTGAAATATGCTTACAAACATAATGGAAATAAGACTAGCTCGGGTGATGGTAGCTTATCTCTGAAACGTGATGTGGCAGCTCCATGCATCTGAACTGTGTTACAATGAGGCTCAAAGGCCTATTTATTATTTAGAAATAATGGAAAACCCTAAACATCCAAAAACCTAACCCTATGAGATGAAGCGCTAAACTATGGGCCCTGTTTGGGTAAATTGGTACATCAACTTCTCGGGGTCGTAACTTTGGCATACAATCTCCGTTTGACGCGCATAATACCTCGTTAGAAAGATGTATCTGAGGAATACAACTTTTGAATGACCAACATCAATAAGTAACACATGTTGGTCCCATTTTTTCCCAAACAAACATCGTTTATGGCCTCAAAAAGGCTCCGGAAGTTTAGGACCCAAAAAAATTGCCAAAAATAGTAAATTGTGCTACAAATAAGGAAACTGAAAAACTAAAAGAAACAATGGTGGGGTTCCAAGTGGAATAGGTGGGTGGCCACAAATATCTATCTGGATCAACAAGTCCATGCCAATACTTTACCAATTTTCTGCTTGCCCAAGTCCCTATTTCCTTTCATTGTTCCCTTGGGAATTAGCCCCCTATTAATTAGGGAAATTCCTTAATAGGAATTGTGCAATCCGCTTAGGTCTTCCTTTGAATGCATGCAACACATGTACAATTTAGATGATTATACAACTAATAGTACACTCTCCCTAAACTCCAATCTCAACTAGGTAACTCTCAGATATGACATGCATGAGTTATTTATGAGTGAATTATTAGTTTACTGGTCGATCACTGCAGGAAACACCACACTACTAGACCTCCCACTAGTTCCTCCAACATTTGGAATTATTTTCACTGAATTTAACTCAGTTAAACTAAATTAATTAATTACAACTCAAAATAAACTCAACTAGGGCTCCTATAATTTAGGAGACACTCTACATGACTCAAGGTAGACCCTCAACTCAAATTAATTGAACCAACTAGGTCAAATTAAGTTAGTTAACTAATACAAGTTGTCACGAGATGTGGAATTACAATTTTATTCCCAATTTAATTCAAGGACAAAATTACATTAGGATTTTCTTGTTGCATTTTCAGCGATATGACCTAGGAAGCCCTTTCAGGAGAAAACTTAACCAGATGGTGAGGTCACTCTACTCTCTTTCCCTAAATAAAAAATGGTTGTGAGTACAAATAAGTACCGCCTATGGCATGTGGGTTACTACAATGCACAAATCCTCTCTGTGTTCTCTCTATCCTATCCCTCTTGACCCTTTTTTCTCATCTATGGAAAAAGCACACTTAAAAAGAATGGAACCCATTTTCCTCCCAACAGCTTGGTTATAACACAACCCCATAACATACTAGTGGTTAGGTTTTTTGGTGAGCACCAATATTGCAGCAATAATGCTGCAACTCATGGGATGCCTACTTTACTCTTATCAACCCCGTAATTCGTAACAAACTTGGAAGCGATGGTGTTGTATGCACAAGTACTAGTTCTTACTACAGGCTGTCACTTGGTCAGCTAGCACAAGATCACTAGGAGTTCAAGCCAACTTCTATGGATTCCAGAAGAAGCTCTATATGTGATGAAAGAAAGGAAAGCTTACTCTATAGAGGCTACTCTACTTGCAGAAAGGAAAAAGACTGAAATGTAAAGTAAACCTAACAAAACCTACTTAACCAACTAATCCTACTTTTGCAGAAAGAAATATGAAAACCATGAAATGAATGCCATTACCTACTCAAGGAAGTAAACAACATCTACTCAAGCTATTTCTAGAAGAAAATGAGGAAAAAACATCTTTTTGGATTTTTATGTATTTTTATGTGAATTTGTCATGCATGTAATTTATTTGTTTGTGAATGTGGCAGTGAATAGGTGGCGATGGAGGGTGGTTTCGAGATGTGAGAGGATGTAGGATGGTGTGGATGGGTCCTAGGAGGTCTCAGGTGGCCTTCTGGAGGCTTTTCCCACACTCGGCCTTCAAAAGAAAGTCTACTGGAAAATCTACAGGAGGACACAAGGGATCTACAGGAGGTCTACAGGGGGATGTCGGGAGTAGTTTTAAAGGTTTTAAAGGTGTGAGAGTGGGTGGAAAGGGTAGATGAAGGTTGGGATGATGTTTTAGGGCACTTAAGGTTCACCAAGGATCACTAGGAGAGGGAAAGATGGTTGGGAGAGAGGAATAAATCCTATGGGAAAACGCAGAAAACTAAGGCAGATTTGAGGTGAACTTTGGGCGATCTGTAGGGAATAGATCAAGGAGAGAATGTGATGGTTGATAGGCTGACCTACTGTGAGAAGAATTCTGCTGCAAAAGAAATGACAGTCAACAATGAAATCAAGCAAGCAAGGAAATTAAGTACATCAAAAAAATATAATTTTGCATCAAGCTAATCTAATTATGAGCTATGGGAAGAAATTCTGAAAAATGCTATAATGAGAGAAAGCATGGAATAATACTAATTGCAAAGACAGAAATTAGCATGGTGAAAGAGATCTAAAGCAAAGCATTAACCTTCTTACAAACTGCAGCACTAGAAATCCTATGAAGAAGGAAAATATGTGTTTTTGTGGGAGCAAGAGGGTCTTGCCTCAATTCATGGTTCCAAAGGAAGCAAAGGAGGCCAAGGCACTACTGCTGGCCTTTTGTATCTTCTTTCTATCACTGTTTAACCTACTATAGAAAACACTAATGGAAACAACCTTCTAAATCACCAAAAGCAACCTATTCTTAACCAAGAAAGAAATTCATCTAACAACAACTAATCGATAAACTGAAACAAAGCATATAAATACAAACAAGAGGAGCTTAGCTGCTTGGATTGGGCCCTAACCCAAGAGCTTCAGACCTCTGAGGTAACTCAGTGCTAGCTCAAAAAGGATCTCATTTTTATTATCAAAATAGTAATAGGATTACATGAAATTGTCACCAAAAGTAAGCTCGAACTTGAGCAGAGCAAAACTGCAACAAAAATTCGACCCTAGTGAGGCCCTAGGCCTCTCTACTTATACAACTAAAGCTCCCAACAACTTCCTTGAAATCAGGGAGGCTTGACTCCAAAAACTCAAGATAAACATAAGTTGTCCTCCACTTGCTTGGTTGCCTCCTAGTGCATTGATTTGGTTGTTTGTGCTCCGAGCTGCATGAAGGGAAATTTGAAGTGGGGAGTAATAAATGAGGGGGAGTCCCTCCTATAAATCCTCTCCTTTGTCCACTTTGAATTATTGCTGCCAATTTTCCATTGAATCTTTGACTCTGTCTTCAAAATTCAACAAAAATCTGCATTAAACACATATTAGACCTCATGGCATCATAACTAACCCAACTCACTCCACAAGAATAAATATAATAAAAAAACATGCAATAAGCTAAGAGAATGGTTGATTTAACTATGTTAGGAGGAAAAATGAGCCCATATAATTACCCATTTATGGGGCTCATCATTTCGACTATCTCAACTTTTAACCAGAGGTACAATTTAGAGTCTTCTAGAATATTCTTCATCACAATCATGTGGCTATCCCCTTTTCCATGAATAATGGGGCTCATGTGGCATCCTCTCGAATTATGGTGGTGAAAATAGGAAGGTCAATTTCCAAGTGGAATAACTTTTGCATATAGACTCTGATTGAGACTATTCTTGCGTAGTTGGGAAGGTATATTTGTGTAGAATATGAAAAAAAAGTGCGACACTATAGAGAAAACATTTTACCCCTGAAAAAACATCATTTAATGCCTCAGAATGCTCCAGGAAGGTTTCAGCCCCAATTTACCAAAATGGGTCATGTCTATAAAAATGGTCTTGTGAGTTGATTCCTTCACTTTTTCCACTCTAAAAGAATCAATATGGATGCCAAAAAATATAATGATCCAATCCAAATCACACATCCAGGATCCAACCCATAGAAGCTACATTAACTTTTGAAGAAAAGAGGGAGCAGGGCTCTTGCGAAATTTCTTCTTTAGTTGAATGAATTTCTTCTCTTATATAGGAGTGAGTGGAAGAAGAAAAACCCCTTGCTGCTTGCTTGGCTTGATCCACAGTGCAAGAGATGGCCTCCCTGGAGTTGGAGGTCCCCACAACCCCGCAGTCACAAACACCATGACGCAACGTCATTCTATTCTTGGGCATGATGCCATTGAAAAATCCAAAAATAAAAAAGAAACCCAACAACTCCAATGCAACCATGAGCGAAAATCTAGTATTGTATAAAATCATAACCAAACAACTAAACTGAAATTATTGTGGCGAGAATTGTATTGCCATATCCTAAGATGACATAATTCCAATGAATAGGGTTGTACCATGCCATTTACATAGGGGACAAACCCAAATAAAGACATAGGAACAACCCTAGAAAATAACAGGGGGTGGGAAGAGCCTTTGCTTCTGAAAGGAATATGCCTGAAAAGACTAAGAAAATTTGACAAAACTGGCCTAATATAGAGGGAGCTAGGAGTGGAGAATTCCTTTAATCCATCGTCTAGGATTACAAAAATTTCCAAGTTGGACTAGACAGGAGATACATTACAATCGATAAAAATCAAGAAAAACTTGGAAAGATTTATCTCAAAGTCGGGATGCCCTAAGAGAGCTTCTAGTCACCATGGAGGATTGAACACAAGAGAGAACCAACCCTAGATACTACAAGAGAAGGCGAGGTCCAAGTGCAGGGGGCTTGGACCTCCCTTTCCTGAGTAGCTATTTTGTAGATGGATGAGACTGGCCACCCAAACAAGAGGGAATTTTACTTGTCGATAATCAAGTTGTGTTGACAGAACAAATTGAACTGCATGCACTACCTTGATATGAATTAACTTCACCATATCAGAGTCGTATGAATAATATCTTGTGCATGTGCGAGGAGGAAAGATTTACTGGTGTATATCCATTAGCATGGGAGGGGGATGGGAACGCAGGTGCTTGCCGCCTCCCATGAGTTTAAAGCTCTAAGAGGTGGTAGTCCAATGCTCTCCCATCTATCCTTCTTTCATGAATGGAGCCCACCTCTATTGGGACTTTTTTGTCCTTTATGTTAAATTGATTAATAAAAAAATGTCATATGAAATGAGTTATTAAGTGTTGATTATATTAAATTGATTTTGAATTGATTTAGTTAAATTAAATATGGATGTTTAATAGTTCATTTGGAAGGGATGTGGCCAAATCAAAATAGGTGGTCAAGTCTAATAATTTAGTATCTTTGAACTATGCTCCATTTTTTGGGAGTTGTATATATATTTCATCTCGCTATTATTGAAAAAAAGAATTAACCTTTGTGATAGCCCCAATTTCTTACACTGATATATACAATGTAAATATTTTATAAAATGGGCTGAATAATGGGACATGTATTCCAGAGACGAGGAGGGTAATTCCTTGGGATTTTTAATTTCTATGACAACCAAAGAGGCTAGTAGGTATGAATTCTAAATGAGTTGGATCATGCCATTAAGAGGAAGTTGGAGAAGAGGAAAAAGGCCATCCTTCCTTGGAGAAAAATGCAAGCAAGAGAGGTCAACATTGTAGATAAGTTATGACTAGGGCACATAAGCAAAGAGTGGGCCATTTGAATACATTTAACAAACTAGTTACATATAGGGAGACGTGGAAACTTGTCGTTGGTTGACAAGATTGTGTTGGAAGGGTCATTGTCTGAAGGTTCACAAGGAAAAGACAATTCGAACTGCTAGGGATAGTGCAACAACCGAAAGGAGAACTCAAGTTGTGGAAGAAAGGAACATAGTTGAACAACAAAGAAACCAAAATGGGGAGAGAAATAAAAAGGAAGGCTTGAGGAGATTGATAGAGAGAAGACAAAGTAGCAAGAGACAACTTTCATTTGGTGAGAAGTAAGGAATAAATCATTCTAGGTGGGGAAGAAATTTCCTCTTGAGTCCCCAACAACCAGAGGGTGGAGATGTTGATTCTTAGAAAATCCATAAGGGCTGGGGTGGAGGAATTATTCATGGGAAAAAAATTCATGGATGTTTTATGGATGGATTGTTTGTTGTATGTTTGATTTTTCCATGATTTTGGAGTCCTTAAGTTGGGTGGAAATTGTTGAATTTTGAAGGGTATAGACAATGGGTCTCTTGATTCCCTATTCTTTTTGTTGCTTGCAACTCAACTGGAGTGTGGAGGTGGAAAGACCTCTAGAGTCCCTAGAGTAGCTAAAGGTTTTGTTTCAACCCTTGAGCATAGGACCCCTCAGTATCTGGAATCTGGCTCGGGGGTGATAGTTGCAAGTGAGAAATAACTGAAATTATCTATGGTTAGGTGGAGAGTCATAGTCCCAGACTCAATTGCCCAAAACCTTACTAGATAAGTGATTCCTCATGTATGGTCCATGATAATGAATTATGTTACATTTCTTGTTTGAAATGGTATTAATGTGCAATGAGACTTGAATGTGTTAGTATTGCATACATAATTGATTAATGTGATGTATTGATGTTTAAAGGCATTGCGATAGTGTGTAAGAATATTGGTTATGTCACAACAAAATTTATCATGGGAACTCTTTCTAATTGCAGTATGGTGAATATGTTGATTACAAGCTTTCATTAGCATGGTTTATGCTTGCAATCTGGTAATATTTAGGATTTCACTCCTCTTTTATCTTTGATGACCTGTTATTTTATATGAGGGCTTTCTTCAAGACTTCAATGATGCATACCCTAATGTTGGGTCTACCCATCCATTTTATCAAGGGCTTAGTCCAATAAATATATATTATGTACTGTGTGATGCATGACCTCATGAGTTTGAATGACTTGATTTTAAGGTTCCCATACTCCGCACAAAATTGCATCTCTACTATGCACTTGTTAACGTTAAATTTCTAAAGGTTGAGTGCCATAATATGTATGTTGTCTCAGTGTAGAAATGATGTGGTAAATGCCTGCTTGGATGACTATTTTTAGCCATAGTATTCTACTTGATTGGTGTTCTAATAGTGGGTATTAATGTATTTATTATTTTCATTAATACGTTGCCTGAAACCTGTTGGGTGTGGTTTTTTACCTATTTTCTGCACATTCTTTCCCCAGTTTTGATCCTTCTGTCCTCTAGGCTTATGACTTTACATGATTAATTCCCCCGTTTTCTCACCTTTATAACCTATTCCACTGTCATGTTACTTTGCCATATTTTATTGAATAATACGATGCTTTATTCATTTTTGTGGCTAACTGGGAGAGTATTGAAGAAGTATTTTGGGAAGCTCTTTTTATTTTTAGGTGTTGCTTGTGAGAACAAAGTTATGGAGTAGACAGGCAGCACGGATTAGCTACAGAGAAGGGTAGAACAGTTCGTTGTTACACCCTAGATGCTATCACGGGTTGTTGTTACACATTGGATGTTGTTACAGGTTGTTTTTACACATTGGATGTTGTTACAGGATGCTGTTACACTACGCGTTGATACAAAATTCCATTGTTACACCAAGGGTGTTGTCACCAGCGATGTCGTAACATCCTGAATTGCTATTCACTCGCAGGTGTTGTTGCACCGAAGCTAGAAAATGTGGGTACTATTCCACATAACAGCTATCGGCAATAGGAATTGTTTATTTTGGAAGCAACAGATCCAAGTGGTTGCAATCCTAACTAATGTATATTTGTATTTGGAATAGGTTGTAACTACTCCTATTTTTTATCAGCATGAGAATCGTGAGATTCTCACAACTGATCTATTTCTAATTTCGAGTATGTAATGACTATAAAGGAACTCAATTTTCCATGTACAAGGACATGACATATAGAAAAGTATTGTTACTCTACTTCTGTAATTTTGAGTTCATTTTTAATATTAATTAGCACAGTGTTGTTGTTACTTCTCTTCAGCTGATTCGTTAATTACTTTTGTGTTATTCTTGTGCCCTGCTAAGGAGGAAGGTCCCTCCTCTTTGGCAGGGACTGCAGTGATAGAGGTAGTGTACATTCTACTTTATCTAATTGACTTATGGTTTCTTGTTGTTGTTGTAAAAATTGTGGGTTACATTCACCATTGTTTCAATTTACATTATGTTGTTACACTGAGTTAATCAATAGAATGGTAGTAACCAGCTAGTGTAGATATTAGTTCCTATGTGGCATGCCTTTAATTTCATAGTTGTGAAACATGATTTAATTCTATAGAATGTTTTTTTATTTCTACATGAATGGTTTGATTCAACAATTTGGTTCAGCAACATATTTTACTGTTTTCTGCATTTTCTCATTCTTGGTTGTAGTGTATCGGCATAGACAATGCGAACTCCATTGAAACATCAAGACCTACCTTGGGATGACAATTAAATGTTGCAGTCTCGATCAATTAGGATTGATTAAAACAACACTACATTTTGGTGCCATCACCGGGGATGGAATTTGACGATACAGTTGTTACACAAAAATATCGTCACCATGATTATTTGCAGTCAGTATGGGTCTATCATCAATTGTACTGTCCTCCTAAGCAAGTCTCAGACCTCAGCTCTTCAAGTCAAGCTTTGAAAATGAGAGAAAGACATTGAAAATCAATGAAACTCTGGTTCCGCACTTTCTCTCACTGTTACCTGTGGTCCCGTACCTTCTGTTTACAAAAACTGCGGACTTGCCCGCTCTGTCCCTAAAGGTGTGGGTGCGGACCCCTGTGAAAGTGAAAAAGGCGCAAGTTTATTCTAAAAAACTCACTTTGGGTTAATTCTAGATGATTCTAGAAGGAATTTTGACGTGGATTGGCTGCTCTTAGGTGGTTCATGCATCCCAAAAGAGAAGGAGCTAATCCCTTGATGAGAGGAGCTATCCCTTTGAAGGAGGGCTTTATCCCTTTGAAGGAGGACCTAGTAACTTCCCTCCATTGCACTATAAATTCAGGCATTGGGCTGGTTACTAAGGAGGTTAGAAGCTGAACATTTTTTAGGGTAAAAGCTGGTGAAATTAAGACTTCCTAGTTGAACTTAAGAGGAGATATCACATACCTTTTTGGCTTCATTGGGAAGAGAGTGAAACTTGTCAAAGTAGAGGAGACTTCTTGCTGGACCCTGGGAGGAGCTTGTACAGCGTCAAGGCACAGGTTGTAAAGTTCTTCTTGATTTGAATTAATACAATCAAACTCATTTTTCTCAACAAATAGTCTCATGTCATTTGTTTCATGAATTCCTTGACTTTCATGTTAAATATGTTTTATGATATTGGCTTTTCAGGTGCTATTTAATTTGTGTGCTTGTTTGTGTTTGCAGATTCGCGACAAAGGAGCTCATTTGGATCAAAGGAGCGAAGGCTTCCACAAACGTGCGTTGGACCTAAGGTAGGCCTAAAACACTTGTTTGCCTTTGTTTATAAAAGCATATTTAGAGAAAGATAGTGTGTGATTGGTTTGCTTGTCATTAGGTCTTCTTTAGATTCTAGGAAGGTCTATCTTGTCCGCAAGATCGACTTATTCCATGTGACAACAATCAACCAAGTTGTTTGTTTGATGTAGAGTGTTCCTAGTCCACAATTGTTGGGTGACAAGACGAGAGGTAAGAACTTGTGCATCGCTCTAACATACCTAGGCGAGCTCACCATTGTGATCACTAGGGCACTGTTACAAAAAAAATTGTCACTGTCCCTATACTCCCTGTTCCTTGATCCTGGAGTACCTCTATAGTGAACCTCACATGCTTTGGCTTCATGGATAAACTCCCATTTTGTCCCTCTTCATGAGAATATCATTTCCCTTTTGCACCATTTCCCCTTAAACTTTTGTTTTTCCTAGTTTGCAAGGCCGACACTAATGACCTTTGTCTCCCTCACGTCAATGTGTAGAGATTAGCACTATTGCCCGCGCCGATATTTGCGACTGAGCTGTGTTCCAGTCGCACCGGTTCTATTATGGAAAGTTTTTAAAATTAGAGCCAAAGCTTCCAGCTCTAGAAGCTTTGTAACAGAAGTTTGGTAAATCGTTTGGCCAGATGGGGTCAAGGATGAAAGGTTAGGCTCCTTTCCCCTATAATGATGGAAGCACCCCAAGGGATAAGTCCTTCTCACATGAGAAGAGGATCCATCTCCCATCCATATTTCCTATATAAACCTCCCTTCTTCCCAAGCACAAGCTAGTTAGAGTTTTGGCTGAGTTTGAGTATACTACTTTGATTAGACAAGCAAGCTATTACTAGTTGTAGCCATCTAGTTGTGTGAGGGAGAAGTGTATTTGGTTTGGAGTGAAGCCTAAAGGGAAGAGCCTTTAAACTATTGTTGTTTAAAGCCATCATGGAGTGCTAGCAGAAGTTTGTGGGAACCCGTTCTTGTCAGAGAAAGATTGCAACGTCAAGACGAATGGTTGTAATCTCTCTTTGATATTAATATATGCAACTATCGATTGATTTCCTACATGTTTTGTAATATTACATATTCGTGTCTTAATGCTTCTTGACTCATTAAGTAGGTTTAATTGAAATTTGTCTCTTATTATGTTTGTGTGTTGTTGTTGTTTACTTGTTTCAGGAGCTTTAAGAAGGAAGCGAGAGATTGTTGGAGCGAGCAAGTGAGGACGTCATCAAGCACGATAAGTGACCAAGATGTAGGCCCTCTTGATTGATTCTAACCTAAGGAAGTCTTCCATAGAATGTATCTGTTGTGGCTAGACCCATTATCAGTCTAAAGTAATTCGTTTGTGTCTGCACTTATAATTTTACTTCACCACAAATTGGCAACTCCGCTAGGGAGATATCGTCTTTTGTTTGTTTTGGATTTCATGATTGCGTGAGAACTTTGTTAGTTTCACGTTTTCCTTTGGTTCTGTTTCTTTTCTCCTGCTTACTGGCCTATGTCTAAAATTCATAGTAGCAGATCTGGTCCCTTCTTTGAATTTTTTATTTTTATTTTTCCTTAGTTCCCTCGGACAGCACATTGAATCAGCTGACAGTTGTGCCGACCAACACGAGTTGTGGAGGAACAATCACATCGACCAGCGCGAATTGCGGAGGAACAGTCATGCCGACCAGCCTCTGGCGCTTGTTGTTAGTTAGGCAATTGCACTAATGCCTATAAGTGAATATTAGGGCTTGACCCCAATCTTGGCCATTGTGTTCTGCTCTTGTGTTTTTGACCCCATGAGCCTTTTTTATTGTTTTCTCCCTGATTAGAAAGCTATTTTTCATTTGAGTTTTGCTTGCTTGTTGGCTTGTCATCTTGCTATTTGATTGATTGAGTCATTGAGTGGCCAATGACACTAGGTCATCTAGTTAGTCACCCATTCAGAAGCTTGTGGACTCATTAAGTTTGGTCGTGGGTGTGTTTGCTCCTTGCATTTGTTTTTGGTCCTTTTATGACTTTGACCTCTTTTTGCACAAGTTTGAAAAAGTTTCGTTTACTAGTTTGAACGCCTTTTTCCGGCGTAGATTACATTGTTCGTCTTATGTTTGGTAAAGTCAATATTTCATTGATCTGAATGAACTTCTGTTTTCATGTTTTTATCTGCTTGAAGAGCTCATAGTCTCAGAAACTTTTTCATTGAAAGATTGTATGCGAAAAGTTTGTTTCGTTGTTTCATGAGAAAGTATGAAGTTCTATCTTATTGCATCATTATGATTTGCATCTCTTAAAAACTATAATTCCATTAGCATTTGAAAAAGAAAGAGATTTTTTTTCATTTTGAAAGGACTAATAGATAAGTTCTTGTGAGGAAATTAGGAATTGGAATGCATTTTTCATTAGTTTGTTTTTTGAAAAAGTGAAGTAGTGAAAGATCATCTCGTTTTCAGTTGTTTGATTGTTTGCATTTGATTGAGTGGTTTCTACCCTCTCTAGTGTAGGCATTTCATCGAATTGAAAGGGTCTTGTCCCATTGAGTTGCATTTTAGGTTTTTTGAGTAGCATCGCTAATACCTGAAAACTGAAAATTAACTCAAGATCAACTCTAAAATGAATTCAATTAACCTAAGTAACATTTGACATTAACGATCATATCTAGAAGGTCTAGGCTAGAGAAGTGTTCTGACGTCTTTAAACCTAGTAGCTGTCGTGAGCTTCAGCATTAGATAGCGCTAGCACAGATTTATGCTCCCTGTATCATCGAGTATATAACATGAGATCCCACTAGGTTGCAATCCTTTTATCCTTAGGAAGCCGAGTCGGCCACCCTGCAAACATGATACACCGAACATAGCATTCGGGGAGATTGCCTGCTTGTACTTCTTGGTTCTCCAGGAGGTATTTTGCAGTTCACGGTTGCCTAGTAATCCTGTTTACCTAGATCATCCAGAGTAGTCATTTGATCTTTTTTACTCATTAAACTTAAAAGATCATTCGAGAACTTGTCCTTTCGAGCTCGTTTCCAATCGAAAGTGATAGATTCATCTTTGTTTCTTTCTCAACTCTTAAAAAATGAAAGAACATTAGTCTTTTATGCATCTTAATAATTGATTGCCCATGATCCAAAACATCCTGTTAGTCCTTTTGACCAAATCGTGAGTTCCCTTAAAAGGACATTTTAAATCCTTGAAGTTATTTGTTCTGTCGATTAAGATAAGGTCATCGTGGCTGAACCATCTAGTTCACCCAATTCCTCTTCCTCTCCTCCATATAAAAGATTGTCTGAGGAGATGTTTCCTGAGTTATCGGAGTCACTTGAGGACCAAAATGTTGAACTCGCAATTGTTTTGAGTGTTCAATCATTGTCATGTTGTCCTATGCCTACTGTCGATTCAGGGTCATCTGTTGATCTTGGCCTGAAATCCCTAGATAATCCTGTTCGAACTCTAGAGAACTTGCCAACCACTGACGGTCAACATGGATTGGTTATCTATCCTCTGAACCCTCTATTTGATGCTGTTGAGATATCATCGCAGCGTCCTTACAGTCCGTACGACCAACTGGGTGTTCTTTTGGAACTATCCCCAAGTACATGTTCGACCATTCGTCGTCGTCTGTTTTCAAACATGGAACTAAAAGACGATGCTCCAATCACTTCTTTGGCTGAGTGCGAAGTTTCTACTCCACACACTGTTGAGGGGGAAGAATTGCAAATGCAGTTCCCTCCCGAGGGTTTCCCTTATTAGGAAGGTATTCCCGCCAGATTGACACCTGGCTATGTGTCTTTGGGGCAATTAATTTTAGGCACACCTAGTGCCTCATCACTCTACCATAATCATGTTTGGGCATCAGGTGTCAGGCCTACATCAGGTTCATTCATCACAAACACGACTTCTCAATAGGCTGTTACTTCAGTCTCGATGCAACCCACCGCCCCGAATACTCTTGTATCATCAATCCTAGTTACACGTCCGTCATAACCGACAGTTTCAAATATTGTCTCTGCCAGTTCCTATATCCCATTAGTCAGCGACCAGATTGTGCCACCGCGTGGGGGTAGAACCTGAATGTCTCTATGGTGTTAGGTGCCACTAATGTGAGTGGCTCACAAGCTCACATGCTTGGTATAAACCAACCCTCTTATGGTATTATTTATAGCCCTGCTGACCCTATTGGATCAAGTAATGTCTAGTACCAACAGGTTCAGAATCCCGTTGGTCCATCTGGACTGAGCAATGTTAAGTATCAGTAGCCCTATTGGGCTTAGGTCCAATAAAAAAATCCTTATGGTCCATATGGTTCTCAAGGATTGGTTAATCAACCTTACACCCTCCAATCTGGGTAGTACATCCAACCTGGCTATGGCCAGATTCAGTTCGGTAATTTCTTGGGCACTATTCAAGTACCCTTGCAACAACAAGGACAACCTTTACAACAACCATAGAAGCCTTTGTTACCGAAAGGGAAACATTTGTTGCAGCAAGGGCTTTCCGCGCAACAACAAGGGTAGATTATACCACATCAAGGTCACCTACAACAAATTCAATTTCAATCCTTCCAATAGTTACAGTGGGCCACGCAGTAGTAGATGTAATATGATCCACATACCTCTCAACCCGTACCCTCACAGGGCCAACCTATGCAAACCCAGGGACAAATTTTGCAACCGCAAGGTCAGCCCTTACAACAGCAAAACCAACCCAGGCAACAACAACCCTTGTATACATATCAACAAGGTCAACCCTTGCAGGGACAGGATCAAGGTCAAGTCCTGTAGTAGCAGGTGAAAAATCATCTTGTCATAGGTCAACAAGTTTAGAATCCTGCCAGCCAAGGACCCCAGGTACAAAACCCCTATGTCCAAAGGCAACAAGTGTATCAACCTTATGCCCAAGGACTGCAGATCCAAAACCCTCTTATTCAGGGACAACAGGCTCAACAGCCCTATGTTCTAGGACAACAAGTCCCATATCCATATGTCCAAGTTCAACAGGCTCAACAACCTTTTAACCCATACATTTCCTATCAGCAACCTGTGCCTGAACAGTTTCAAGGTATTCAAGGTTAGAATCCTCCCTTTGGTCAAGGTAATGCATAATGGGGGCAACCTCAGATACCACATGGCCAAAATCCCCCACTATGGGGCCAAAATCCTTACTAGCAGGGATGGGCTCCTCCCTATGGGCTTGCTTATTGACCTCCCATGCCTTTTAGCACTCAATTATCTTTCTTGGCTACACTTGAGTTGCTATATGTATCGCACCTTATGAATGATCTGATCCTTCATTCACCGTACTGGCCTCCAGTGCCCTCCAAGATACCAAGTGATTGCCAAAAGTTCTATGGAAAAGCTAAAGAAGATCCTCAGGCCCATGTGACGACATATCACCTCTGGTGCTCATCGAACTTGTACGTGGATGATTCCATTCATCTTTGTCTTTTCCAACGGACCCTCATGGGTGCCATAGCGAAATGGCGCATCGAGCTTCCTTGAAGTACTTTTCATGACTTCAATTCGTTAGCCATGGGTTTCCTCGCACATTTTCAGTTGTCGTTTCGTTATGAAATTGGCACCTATTTTCTCAAATCTCTTAAGCAAGACACCGCGACGCACATCTCTGATCATATCCATGAATGGAGACATAGACGTCACCTGATCAAGTTCGAGATAGTTGATCAGTTTATCACTGAATGGTTTACCAAATCATTCGTAGCCCCAATTGCTCGCAATATAGCTATGGGTGGATGCGTCACTGAAGAGCAAGCCATTTCCCTTGCCCAGTACTTGGATCTAGTTTACTCTCAGTCTGGAACCTTATATGAGTTGTTACCCAATGCTCCACGGTCATCATCCGATCCCGCAACATCAAAGTCACTAGTTGTTCCTCCCGTTGATGGAGTTATTGGTTCAATATCCCAGACCCTTGTTAAAACTTCTTCCAAACATAAGTCGGTCTCGAATGTTGCTCCTAATAATTCATATTAAATCTTTCAAGCACTGGTAAAACCTCAAAGGTCCGCGTTGTCCAGTCTACCGTAGCAGACAAATCCTCGAAAGGAAAAAAAAAAGGCAAAGGCAAAGCTAAAGCTGATGCCCCGAAACAAGGTCCTCCCAAAATGTCTGCTAGTGAATCTTCGCAATGGAAACCTAAGTATCCCTGCCTCATTTGCGAGGAGGATCACTATATTAAGGATTGTCCACGATGATCCGAAGTTAGTTGCCTGCTCAAAGGGACCCCTGTTATCCTTAAAGATCCTTTTCCGTGTCAGCAAACTCAAATAGTAGACTAACCCCGATCTGCTTCCTCTAGATCTCAAGTGTTCATTATGAGCACACCCATTAATGTGGCTAGCTGATCAAAAGATTATCAAACTCCAACTCTGGCAGCTGGGAAAGAAAAAGAAGTTGCACCTTCTTCTTCTTCCCCGAGTTCTGGCCCTCTGTAAATCGAGCGCCCTAACCCTCATTCCGCTACGTGGCCACCCTCTCGAGGTGTGATGTGTAAATCCTTGTATAATCCCCACGCCCGAGCCGCTCAACACTATAGTATTGTTGAAAATTTGTCTCAGGTGTCGTCATCCATGTCGGCTCTCCAGGTACTCCAAAGCTGCCCATCACAGCGGAAATATTTGCTATCGGCTATCAGGGGCATCGATCCCACTGATTCTAATTTGATTTGTTTCGATCTGGAGAACCATGTTCCATGTTTCCCACATCAGATTTCCTTTCTTATTTAGGTAATCATTAATGATAAGACCATCAACTGCACTATCATCGATGAAGGTGCTTCTACCTACATCATGTCACCTGCATGTTGGAAGGCTATTGTTTCCCTTGCACTGAACTAGTCTCTGAACACTTTGGAAGCTTTTGATGCGCGTGATTCGCGACCCTTCGGTGTCTTACCTAACCTTGCCATCAACTTGGAAGGCATGACAGTGCAAGTTGAAGTAGAGATTGTTGATGCCAATCTCAATTATAATGTTCTACTCGGCCGAAGTTGGACTCATGCCATGCATGTTGTGGCCTCATCTTTGTTTCGCGTGATCTGTTTTCCCCATCAAGGGAAGATTGTCACCGTTGATTAATTGTCTTTCTTGGACTCTTCCTCCTTGGATGGAAATGTTCCGTACATCAAGCATTTTGATGCTCTCTATGAGGGTGCGGGGGTAGGTCCCTTCAAAGATTCTACCTTAATGGGAATTTTTCCACTCCCACCTCCTCATGTTGCTTCTGTCAACATGGTCTCGGTCAAATCTAATCCCTGGGCCATACCTTCACCAGATCTTCTTGGTGCTTGGGGTGAGGTAATGCCACTTAGTCCAACCGAAGTCAATTATGTGGAAATTGTTTTGGCTTCAAACTCTGCATCCTCTGATTCTCATATGTCGAAGACCTCTCTCGACATGTACTCTTAATCCCCCTGGCTTGGCACTTTCAAATCATTTGATCCCTTAGCCAAGACCTTCCTCGTTGATGAAGGTATCATGTAAATCATGTCTCTCGAGGAACCAACATGGATCGATACTCATTATCGCTCCTCATTCTTTCCTTTCCCGATGGTCATGTCTACCGCTTTTGAACAGTCCTCTTCTCTATTGTGTATTGATGTGTCAGTTTATCCTGACATAATCAAGATCTTTCAACTGAGGGCACCCTTATACCTTCATGGATTCAAGATTTTTTTACCCTCCCCAATTTTTCACCGATTTTCCTCTGACTTGTAACCCTCCCTGGCCCAAGGGGCATCAGGGCAAAGCCTTATATGAGTTCCACTCCATTATTTGGCTGAGTCGATGCTTACTCGTCATGACAATGGTAAAACTTCGATGTTCATTTGTGTTGATCGATTGCCCGAGTCCCAGCATGGACTCTCTCGAAAAGTACTATGCCTAGGCCATCTTGCATGGGTACTTAGTTACATTGGTGTGTGATTCATTTTTTGTACAGCGTGGTTTTGTATGATAGTTTTCAAACTGCTTTCCTGTTTACTATGCTTTTCTTGCTTTGCAGATGTCTACGAATCCTCACGTTGGTTTCATTGATGGTGCTTGCCGAAGTACCCGGAACCTATCATCCGCGGCATGGGCTATCTATGACCCTAATGGTGATTTGATTGACCTTCAAGGTATCTACTTGGGTTGTACAACCAACAACATTACGGAATATAGTGCGGTCATTGACTATTGTTAGAAGCCATCACTCTGGGCATAAGAGAATTGGTTTTCAACCTGGATTCACAGCTTGTCATCCTTCAACTCAACGGGCAATATTCCATTAGGAACCCTCAAATACTACGAACGTATCTCTGTATCCGTCTATTGGAAATACATTTTGATTATATTACATATCATCATATTCCTAGGCGCATGAATACATTGACAAATGCATTAGCTAATTACTTGTCCGATAGACACTTACGAAACATGTAAAAGATAAGACAAACCATTTGTACCATAATAGAGAGGAAAATACAACATCTATCTATATATATATATATATATATATATATCTGTGTGTGTGTGTGTGTGTGAGAATGTTTGATACATCAAAACCCCAAAAAATAATATATGTGTCTATAATAACATCGGTGGCTCGTAGGCCTCGTACATCTGTGGCATGCAGGCCTCAAAAAATATGTAGGTGATGGACCTAGGAACTACTCAACGTGGTCATCATGGTAGCAAGAGACAGCTCGTGCAACACGACTCAGCAATCGGTGGACCTGATCTGAAACTCCCACTGTATGCCTCTAGTACCACTGGGGCATGTCTACTATCCGATCATACTTCGGGATACCATGAGTCAACCCCTTGAGGTTCCTCGTGATATCCTCCTCGTTGTCGTTGCCTTCCTGATAAGGGGCGACAACATTAATAGGATGGGGGATGTGCTTGGCTATCGGGGACATCCCGGCTGGTCACTCTGGTCCAACATCTGCATAAACAAGAGAAATTTTATAAGCATGCATATACCAAAAACAACTAAAAGACATCAAAGTCAAAAATTTGATTTTTTACCTTCGTTATCGAAGTCCTCTCCATAGGGTAAGGGAATATCTAGATCTCCATGGAAATCAGTGCTGTTGTATGGCCAGTCCTCCACGATGATCTTTTGTCGTCATAGCCATGAGAAGAATGTTGGTCGGTATGACATATGCTGACCCCCAGTGATCTTGGGCATCAGACAACTTCAGGGGGCCATCCGTGGATCACGTGGCATAGGAGGATCGACCTCAGTGCTGATTCGAAGCCAAATTACCTCAGATTCCCCACCTTGGCCTTGGACAACTAGCGCTTGATGTTCATCTTCATGGCCTCTGCCCAATTGAAGATCATAGGAGTTGTGCAGTCAATAGCATAAAGGAAATTCGACTTGTTAGTCTCATGTTCCACCTTGGACCCCGCCACTCTATTGATAGTCAACAGAAGCACCATCAGTTTCAAATTCCGCACACTGGAAATCTTTATCTTCCCACTCTTAGATTTTAGGGCCTCAGGACAGTGTTCGGCAAGTAGGGAAGATATGCTTGACCCGATCAGACGTGACCCATACAAGTTCACTGGCTCACCTTTGTAAGACAGTCCAATGATGAAGTAGATATCTGAAGTTTTCAATTCTAGCTCCTGGTCCCCAATGACAAAAATCTCACGATTGATGTCCCAAAGGCTTATCAAGTATCGAAGCAACTCGGGTTGGGCCTGCATCCTTAGTGTAAGGAAAAAATTGAGGAGCCCGCAAGCCCTCAAAGCCTCTAGGCAATTTGGATCATTCAATGCCTGGGTGTCAACATCTTTGTGTTCTCTTTCCTTCCAATCCACCATTTTCGATAATTTCTCTCCTATGAAAGCCATTTATTTGAGTCAATGATCAATTTTGGCACATAAAATTCAAGTTTTAACAGTCAGTTTTTGAGGGCGAAAAATTTTCTCAAAAACCTCCCTAAAAATCCAAAAATATGGCTAAAAATAGAAATGAAGGGCATGAAAATGGATCTCAGCACTTCGGTTGTTACCTGGAACTGACGACTCGTCGATTGACCTCCTGGATCTCTTGCAATCTGCTATGGAAAAACTAGGTCAAAAGTGGTAAAAAGTCTTCACTGTAAAGGTAAAATGGTAAATGGTAAAAATATATTTATTTTTCCCCTTTTTATTCATTTTTTCATGAAAATATCAGGTTTTATAAATATTTTTGACCTATTTTTGCCTCAAGGACTCGATAATACACTTTGCCTTACTTGTGCAGCAACATGGATGTTCGACGATGACGATGAATCACATTTGAACTCTTTTCTCGACTCTTTAAACTCATATGAAAAGATTTCCAAGTATTTTTCCCTTTTTGACTCATTAAAGAGAATAAAAATGGGGGTCTAGTTTCAGCGCTTTTTCGACCCTTTAAAAGCAAAAATATGGTCAAGCCCTTATCGTTTTGAACTTGTTAATGGATGCAAAACGTCATGCACCCAGTATAAGTTTACCCCTTTTCTGGGCTGGGATGCACTGTTTACGAAAAAGGTACTCCTTGACTGAAATGGTCAAGCGGTTCTCTCAATTATTGTTTTCTAGATTTTTGGGCTTGAGAGGCACAAATGTACGAGAAGGGACCATGTGGAGTTTTATTTTATGTGTCTTTTTCAAACTCTCTAAACATGAAAAAGATACCGAGTTACACCTTTATCAGACTCGTTAAACTATTAAATGACATCGGAATCGTCGCCATGACGAATGCAAGCTTCTCCTTCGTAGGGCCTGTTAAAACTACTAGGTCAGATTCATCCAAAGGATGAACTTACAGTGCAAGCATATGCTATCCCCTTCAAGCTTGCGATTAAAAAATAATTGGGGTACTCACCAGAAATGGTGGGGGAAAAATTTGGAAATCTATCAGTCGTGTCGACAACTCACTCTTGAACATGATACTCTTTGCTTCATGTCAGGTTGGGACATCCTCCTTTGTATCATGACCTTCCTAGGTTTGGGTCATTCATTTTTGCCTTCCATTTGATCTCTGCCATGTCATCATGACCATCGATCCCATGGATCCAAAAGCTGCCAAACTTCCAGTTGTGTCGCTGATATGTTCAGGAGTTGTCCTTCTGCAGTTACACTTACCTTCGATTCTATGTATCACCCAAAACCATTTTGTATCCTCTCGTCTCACATCAATGATGTGGGATTCATTATGGCCCTCCTTTGACACGACGCTTTCCGTCGACTTCAACTCATTATTCGAGAAGTTGACCGAGAGACTCCCTTCCAACACCTTAGAGCTTGCATGCCTTAATGGCAAGTTCTTCACACTCGACAACAAGTTCACATCATTAGATTTCGATCGAGTGATTTCACGGGTGTTCGACTCCAGTTCCTGTATTCACATTCTGTGAATTGTGTTGATAGTACCTTGAGGGCCATTATCATTATTGGTGGTTTCTCTCGCACTTGTTAACAGTTTACATCATTGACTGGTAATCAAGCAACTTTCTAGCATGTTCGACGTCAACACATATATTCGCATGCTAGAATATGTACTTTGACTGGGTCATGTTGGAGCGCATGACCCTAGACTCAGATCACAAAAGTCTAGGTTTTGAAGTGGTGTGACATGGTTGTGATGATATGCATGTCTCTTTTAGATGGTTGGTTATGACCAGACCATGAGTTATCATATGTGATCCTTCTCATTATTGGATGGCTATGACCATACCTTGGTTTCATTATGATCCTCTTTGACGGATGGCTGCGCCCATACCTGGATCCATTTACATGATCATTCTCTAGATGGCTGCATCCATGCCACGATTCATGTACCATTTGACAAAGATCTCAGTTTATGTATATGTATCTGTACTTTCTTACAGGTTTTCTGATGGCAGACCAGTTCCCCACACTGATTTATAAAGCATTTCATCCCTCACTCTAGCTCAGCCTTCATGCTTTAGGGGGCATCTATTACACATCATTTTGTCACTATCCCTGTACTCCCCGTTCCTTGATCCTGGAAGACCTTTGCAGTGAACCCCGCATTCTTTGCCTTCATGGAGAAACTCCTATTATGTCCCTCTTCATGAGCATATCATTTCCCTTTTGCACCATTTCCCCTTAAACATCTGTTTTGCCTAGTTTACAAGGCCGACACTAATGACCTTTTTCTCCCTTGCACTGATGTGCAGAGATTAGTACTATTCCCCACGCCGACTATTTTGACTGAGCTGTGTTCTAGTCGCGCCAGTCCTATTATGGAATTTTTTTTAAATTAGAGCCGAAGCTTCCAGCTCTAGAAGCTTCGTAATGGAAGTGTGGTAAATGGTTTGGTCGGATGGGGTCAAGGATGATAGTTTGGGCTCCTTTCCCCTATAATGATGGAACCACCTCAAGGGATAATTCCTTCTCCCATGAGAAGAGAATCCATCTCCCATCCATATTTCCTATATAAACCTCCCTTCTTCCCAAGCACAAGCTAGTTAGAGTTTTGGCTGAGTGTGAGTATACTACTTTGATTAGACAAGAAAGTTATTACTAGTTGTAGCCATCTAGTTGTGTGAGGGAGAAGTGTGTTTGGTTTGGAGTGAAACCTAAACTATTGTTGTTTGAATCCATCATGGAGTGCTAGTAGAAGTGTGTGGGAACCCAGTCTTGTCAGAGAAAGACTGTGACGTTAAGACGAATGGTTGTAATATCTCTTTGATACTAATATATGCAACTATCGATTGATTTCATACATGTTTTGTAATATTACATATTCGTGTCTTAATGCTTCTTGACTCATTAAGTAGGTTGAATTGCAATTTGTCTATTATTATGTTGTTGTTTTTGTTTACTTGTTTCGGGAGCTTGAAGAAAGACGCGAGAGATAGCTGGAGTGAGCAAGTGAGGACGTCATCAAGCACGATAAGCAACCAATAGGTAGGCCCTCTTGATTGATTCTAACCTAAGGAAATCTTCCATAGAATGTATCTGTTGTGGCTAGACCCATTATTAGGCTAGAGGAATTCGTTCGTGTCCACACTTATAATTTTACTTCACCACAGGCACTTAGGGAATTTTGGTGTTTTGCTTAGCGTGTCTTCAGCTCTTCAGTCTCTGGGCAGTAAGACAAGAGGTAATAAATTGCTAATCACTCTAACATACTTGGGTGGGCTCACCACTGTCGAAGACTAAGACACTTAGGGTGTGAATCAATACACATAGGGTCCATGTGTGCAACTGTATGAATTATAGAGATACCAAAACTACCTCCCACTCTAATTAGTCACAAGAAAAATGGGTCATAAAAAGGAAAGGAAGAGTGTAGATTTTGGAAGAAAAGCATTTATCTAGGAACTAATCTCTAAGGTAGAAAAAGAATAGTCCAACTCTCAAAGGGATGCAACGAAAACAGGGCCGCAGAAAGCTGTTACTCCCATAGAAAAAGCAGAAACCTATGATTCCTCTATCTCAGGACCATATCATTCTAAATTTAACGCCCAAACCCCCAAGATCGGGAATCCAATTCAGGGGTAGGAGGGGGAAGCTAGTAGCCAGAACTTGAGGACCAAAGGGCAAGGCGAAACTAAGGGGGAACATCGAACACCTGAGATGGGAGAACACCTATTGGTTTATCAATACCCAGATATAGGTAGTGTGGTGAAACAGCCAGCCCCAAGGACATGTGAGCCATTGATCATACCTACAAGACCATCACAAGAACAGTTTGAAGGATGTATGCTATAGTAAGGGTTATAAGGATTAGTCATGGGGGAAAACAATGCTAAAACATATGCTACTATCACCACCTTTGAGTTCCTAATCAGGGTTATCAGAGGTGAAGCTTCTTTGAAAAATATTCCTCTATCATCCTTACCATCCTTCCAGGGGATGAATTTGGAAGATCTAGACACCTTTCTATTTGAGTTCGATGTCTTATGTAGAAGTTATGATTATAACTCAGATGCACAGAAATTAAAATTATTTCTTGCTACCTTAAAAGGGGTAGTCTTGAGATGGTTCATGGGATTGGGCTCCGCTTCTATTCGAACATGGAATGATGTGAAGGAAATGTTCTTATCAAAGTACCAAGACTATTGCAAAACCAGGGAATTAAGGGATCAGATATTTAAAATGACACAAAAGGAGGATGAAATCCTGTAAGATTATGTGGAGAGGTTCCACTATAATCTGCAGAGGTCTAAACATAACGATTCAGGCCAGGAAATCTTGAAGACTATATTTATCAGAGGAATGAGGGATGACTTCGTTGACACCCTAAACCTATTAGGGAAGGGGAATATATCACAAGAACTATTCACTGAGATTCTAAAGCTCTGTCTAAGATGCTACAGAGGATCATCTAAGGGGAGGAGCATAGCTCGAGATGCCTCTGCCAAGATACAAAAATCTACAGGAGGGGGAGTAACCAGAGCAGAGATTGGGAATTTGTTTGAAAATTTCAAGACCGATATCCTCAGTACTCTCTCTGCCCAGATAACGATAATGCAAATCAAGAAGACACAAGAAGAAGTTGACACACCTCTGGACATATTCTGTCCGAATTTCTGGAAGAAACATCATTTGAGGGAATGCAAATTGAACAACATCAGCTTGTGTAATATTTGCAAACTAGAACATTCGACGGGGAAATGTCTGAAGCTTCCTAGATTGAAGGCAGTACTTAGAGAATCAAGTGAGGAAGTGCAGTCCTCTTATTTCATCGCACCAAGGAGACCATGGAAACCATGACCTCCAGGTATGTGTCAAGATTTTTCCTCTTTCAATTCATGGAATAATGCATATAATACTCAGAAATATCCATGGAAATATCCTACTCCTCCTTCAACACAGTTTCCTTCACCCTGGAACCAGTGGTCTCCATCTCCCTCTGTCCAATATCCTCAATCTCAACCATATCCTTGGAACTAGAATTGGAGGGGAAATGCCAAGAATTCAACTTGACCTGGATTACCCATGCAACAATAGCTGCAGTTACCTCCTTTCCAAACGCCTGCTCCTCCAACACCTATGCGACCCCAACTACCTGTGCAACCTAACCCAAGCCCGAACAATAAAGCAGCTCAAGACATAGAAGCTCTGACTACCTTCTAGACCTACCTTATTATCCCCATGGGGCTTAATGAAATACAATTGCGATCGGGAAAGGTAATTAAACCATGTCACTCCCCTATCATTACAGAAGATGAATGTGAACTACCTAGAAGAGATATCGGAGAATCTGAGGTGGCTAATGTGCCTACAACAACCGATATAGAGGAAGTTGTTACATCTATAATAACCAACCCACAAAGGACTGTTACTATTGTAACAGCCAACTCGAGAAAGGTTGATACACCTGTAACAATCGATTCAACTGTCATAACTCAGGACCCTTCGTATCCTCAGAGATTGGCTGAACTTAGGATGACTTCACAACTCGAATCTAATTTTCTTAGGGAGCTACAAAATCCACATGTACAAATTCCTTTGCTACAAGCCCTTAAGGGAGTACCTATTTATTCTAAAACGGTGAGAGATTTGTGCATCAAGAAACCTGGGAGGAAGCCTAAAGACCCTGCCACCATACATGTGATGGGAAAATTATCCGAATTAATTTTTTCTCAACCTCTCCTAACTAAGTATATCGATCCAGGAAATCCTACGGTCACTGTCTACATTAATGATCAGCTCATAGCTAACACGTTGATCGATCTCGGGGCTGCCATTAATGTAATGATAAAGGACCTCTTTACCACTCTCGGGCTACAGGGACTTAGACATACTCCTACTGTACTTGAATTGGCGGACAGGTCCCGTGTCAAACCCGAGGGGGTGTTAGAGGATATCGTGATTATAATAGCTTCCTGGAGGTATCCGACTGAATTTCTTATCTTGCAACCCAAATCCAATTTGTGGGGACATCCTTTGATCCTAGGGAGACCTTGGCTGGCCATTGGGGATGCATTTATAGGCTGTAGTATGGGATCTATGGTGATCTTGGATGGCCAGCCTATAAGGAACCTTAACCTTCACCCCGCAAAACCAAATGTGGATGTATACAACCCTTGGTGGGATGCGTTTGAGCCTAAGTAAGATATTTCCTTGCCACTCCTCACTTTGGGGAAAGCCCAATATTTCAAGTATGACACAAATGATGATGCCATTAATGGTTTTATTAGTAACTTGCTTTCTGTCACTTCTGTTAAAAACGCAAATGAGAAAGAAGAGGTGGAAGATATAGATTTTGAACAAATGAGAATTGCTCTGCATATTGACAGCAATCCGATTGAGATAGAACCTGGAAAATTTTGAATATTACTCCCTCCTTAACACACCTATAACTTGTTAAAACTACCTATCACACACACACATTCATTCATTTACATGTAATTGAAACAAGTCCTCCCTTGTGTTTCCTTGGCAATCCCTAGCATGTGCTGGTGCCACATCCTAGAACCTAGCACACATTGGCATGCCTTAGCACTTTGCATGTCTTGACATGCCTAACATTCCTTGGAACTTTATAACATGTGTTATCACTTCGTGAAATTCCCTGCACACCTTGGCACTCCCTAGTTTTCATGCCCTCATAGATAACGTTACTTTTTTTGTGACTTGGGAACCCAACCAAGTCATTGAAAAAATAGTGTTGTGCCTAGACAAAGTCTCCCTTTGTCTCAAAATAATTTTTCCATCCTCTTATCACAATCGTAGGATTTCCTCCTACAAGTCCTAATATGAAATTCTCCTAACACACTTCTTCCATGGGACACCTAGAATTCACTAACACTCCCTAGCATAATCTCTTCTTCATTCATTTCCATGCACTTTGACCTAGTTCTCCCTTGTGATTCCCTGACACTCCCAAACACTCCTTAACATGCATTAACACTATCTGGCATAGGTCAGCACGCCTTTCATTCCTTGGCACGCCATGGCACTCCTTAATTATCATGACCTCATAATTACCCTTATTTTCTTTTAGACTTAGGAACCCAACCAAGTCCTGCCTCGACTACAAAAACTTTACCAAGTTACATTTACTACAACTACACTATGCCTTGTTCCCCTAATGGACTATAAATCATCTTAGGCTTCTTATGTCCAATCTTAACTCATCCCACTTAACAAGTTATCAAGTCAAGGCTCACATCCAACCATGCCCATAAAACAACTAAGCAAGATAGTTTACATCTTCACATGCCATAACATTTGGCACGTATAACAATCCATTGGCACTACATGGCACACATTATCATCCCCTACAATCCTTGGCATGACTTTCCACTCCCTAACAGACCCTACCACTCCCTAACATGCCCTGACACTCTAGAATGCCTTGGCACTGCCTAGAATATACCCTTGTCACTCCCTCCTTAACACAATTGGAACTTTCTGACACTCCCAATCACACACTCTTATCCATTCATTTCCATGCAATTTGAACTAGTTCTCCCTTATGTTCTCGTGGTACTCCCTGACACACATTGGCACACCCTAGGACTTGGCACATCTTGGCATGTTGCCCTTGAACTCGAGAAGTCCTTGGAACTACCTAGAATACCTTGTCACTCCCTCCTTAGCACACCTATAATTCGCTAACAATCCCTGTCATGCACTCTTATTCATTCATTTCCATGCATTTGAAACTAGTGCTCCCTTGTTTTTCCCTGACACTCCATAAATATCCCTGGTGCATTGGCACACCTTAGCACCTAGCACATCTTGTCATGTTTCCCTGGCCTCTAAAATTCCTTAGCACTCCCTAGCATACCTTGTCACTCCCTCCTTAGCGCACCCTGAAATCACTAACACTTCCTATCACAAATTCTTAATCTTTCATTTGCATGCATTATTTCCACCTAGTGCTCCCTTGTGTTTCCCTAATGCTCTCTAACACTTCCTATCACTATTTGGCACACCTTGGCACCTAGCACATATTGGCTACATGTCACTCTGGCACGCTAGGATGACTTAGCGTTGCTTAGTATACCATGTTACTCCCCTCTTACCACACTTGGAACTCATTGACACTCCCTATCACACACTCTTATTCATTCATTTCCATGCATTTTTACCTAGTGCTCCCTTGTATTTCCCCAGCACTCACTAACACTCAACACACAATGGCACACCTAACTGCAATGAGTTTCACTAACAGTCAATCCAAAAACCCTTCCAGAGTCTAGCTAGTTACTTGTTCTTCACTAAGATATTAGGGTTAAGTTTATTGTATAGTGTTCAATTTGAAAATATTACTAGGTGTTTTTATCGCATTACTTGGAAGGTGGCTAAGCCACAAGAATGACGGTAAGGTTCCTGAATCTTGGATTGTAAAACTAACCAACAAATATATGACTATAATATCTTTGGGAAATTTTAGTTCTCTAAAGAGATTCATGGTAGTGATTTTCCCATTAGGCTTGACTCGAGAACTCGATTTTTAATTAGATGCAGAGAAGTGGTAGTTTGATGTCGTAAATGTCAAATGTACAGTTCAACAACATGATGGAGGCTTACCTCTGACATCAGAAATTAGTTTGTTATCTTCACGGTGCAAACCCCATAATGTCCAAGTGTGACACCCTCCTTGCAAAAACATCCTTCGAGTAGTTACCCAGTGACTTCCTTGCCTTTGATTTCCCTCTCCTCATCTTTTTCACTCTCAATTCCTTCTCCATTACTCTCCTCTCATTGTTCCCTTTTTCTTCCTATTCTCCTTATCCCAATTTATCTTCTCTTTCTACTTCTCACTCCACCCTTCTAGTTAGTTACGGCTTGGCTAACTAGATTTTCCCTTTCCTGCCATTTGGCCTCCCATTTTCTCCCCATTTGTCATTTTCCCTCTTCCTAGGTCTGTTCTAGAATCGACAAGGTGTGAGGGAGGATAAAAATCCATTCATGTGTGCTAATAGGTTGCAAAATATCTCCCTGCCCTCATTGACTGCATCAAGGCCTGTAAATATTATGCCTGTGAGTGTCTGTGAGTCTCTTCTTAGGTCTTGGGTCGAATTATTTTTACTCTTTCAACTATATGAGTTGAGCTATATGCTCTTTAACCCCCCCATTAATAGAGTTCCTTATACTTGTATCATGCCCCTGGTATAAAGACATATGTATAGGTTATTATGGTATATGTTGAACTTTCATTATTACCCTCACCTTGAAGTCATTGAGGTTCCATCTAACTCCCCCTAGTTAATACAAGGTTCATTGAGTTAGAAAAATGTGCCATCAATAATTATAAGTGGTTACCTTAAGGAAGGACCATTGGTTGAAGCCTCATCAATGGAGATTGGGTCGATGGTTAGGGTTTTGATTCAATTAGACACTATTCACTATTATATTTTTGGGCATAGAGTAATTATGATCTTCCCCATGTACACAAGGATAAGTGAGAAGTGTTTCCCATAATCATGCAAGTGGAACTTCAACATGTACACGAGGGTAACCACAAAATATTTATCATCTGTATACAATGCAAGGTGATAGGAAAATATTTACATTATATATGTGAATGTACTAAGATCAGGACCATTAGCATCATACCTACATATTTACCACAAGACAAGGTGTAGAAATTTCCCCTGTAGATCAAACTGATATATGAAATGTACTAAAGCATAATACTTGATCTAGTTCTACAAAACATTAAGCGGAAGCATAATCGAATTCATGAGCAACGTCAAGCATAAACACATATAACTGATCAAGAAAAATAATCAACCATAGCACAAGATATATAACTAGGGAAAACACCAACATAAAACCCCCAACGCTATATTATCAATCAAGTGGAAATCCTCTTCTATTTACAAAAAGAATCAAATCAAGAGCTATCCTGTACTCTCTACAATCAAAATATGAAGATCATAGACTCCCTATGCCTCAATATATAGGCCACAAGTCCTTCAATCCCTTATTTCCTTGCGCAATTTTGATTGGGGTCCAATTACAAAACATATGTGAATTGGCCCCAGATCATACATGTTGTCAACCTCAGGTCCAACTACGCAATCCTTGAGGACACTAGTTCCTCCTGCATGCAAGAAATACTTACTAGAAATATCCAAGCATCTGATAGTACACTATCCCTCATCTGATCTCAATTGGGTCTTTGTCTGAATTGCCATGCATCAGTTATCCACGAGAGAACACTCAATTATCTAAAAATAATAGTTGTCACATGCATGCAAGCATCAACAAACTATCACTCATTATTTTAACAACTTGTTAAAATAATCTAACTGGACTTGACTAGTTTAAAATCATTCATATGAGCCCCACGGGAGTAGGCGAGTTGGTAATCACAATGCAGTGAAGTTCGTTAGAAAGGCGGGCTCCGTACTGAAGGTCACGAGTTCAAATCCCCCGGGCTAGCCCAAAAGTTGTGGAGAGGGGCAACCATAGTTTCCCAGGGGTTATAGTGGTAGCAGTCAGAATCGACCCCGTGCAACGCGAGTTGCAAGGCTGCTCCAGTTGTTGATTCCTCTGTAATCAAAAAAAAAAAAAAAACTAATTCATATGATTCTCTCATTATAGAACTCATACTTAATTCCTCAATCAATGGGACAACTAATTGCATGTTCTCACAAAGACTTCAAGTTTAATTTTCCATAACTAATTAACTCATGGAGATTAATTAATTAATATTTTAAACTCTTGTTAACTTGACCAAATTCGTTTTTACTTCCTATAGTTAGACCAAGGACTGCTAAAAATAGGAAGGGACCCAGAAATGCTATTTTTAGAAGATTCTATTTTTAGCAGTTTCACCTCTCACCCAAGGTGGCCAAAATGCTCATTGGCCAAACTGATATTTTTAGAAGTGCTATTTTTAGAACTTTGTAAATTTAGCATTTCTTGTTGCACACTTTTCAACACGAGGGTCATTACAACCCCTTAAAAATAGTCATAAGGCCTTCCTCTTTTGTAGCTCCTTGACCACAAGGCTTTAATTGAAAAACACATAGTTCCTTTAAATATTTGTAGGTTGAGGCAGCCACTTCAAGCCCTTGAACTCAAATATAATCAAATATTTTCAATTTGTTACAATAATAAGTCCGTTATGCATACTACTCATCTTAGAGTTGGGTAGAGAGGGAGAATACTTTATGTATGCCAACCTTGTAAATGAAAAACTTTTCCTACTCATTGGTTGGACTCTCCACCACTAGTTGACACCACTAACACACACCAAAATTCCAAGATACCCACAATATGTGCCCTACACCCAAGGGCTTCGACTACACCTCCATAAAATGTACCTTCAACTTTAGATGTCCCAAAACAGTAATATCCTAAACCTAGCCTATTTGTTATATTTTTGTAACTTTCTCCTTAAATAACATTTGTTTTCAACTATTTAATCCACTTACCATATACTCTCTCTTGTTTGCACCCACCTAGTATACAAGAACACTTATGCTTTTAATACAACCAAGTTAAGAGGGCATGTTTCTTTCTTACACTTAAATGTTTTCAATACAACCAAGTTAGAGCACATGTTTCCTTTTCAAATTCCATAAGTATAACATGTCTATCTCTATAAACTAAAAACAAAATCATTGCATAAAAATGGTAAGCTTAAAACTAAATTAAAATTAGATTATATTATTATGATAAATACACCAAATATGGAAAAAATGTTTTCAAACACAACCATAAAAAAAGTGTTAGTTTATCAAATATAACTACAAACTTATTAAGCCAGCCTAGATCCATCTTAACCTGGATCTATCAAACACTGAGAGGGATCCAATCTCTCGACGTGAAAACCTCTTTTTTGGCGCTTGATAGATCCAAGTTAAGATGGATCTAGGCTGGTTATATAATACTATATAATATCTATATTTGTATATATGTTTCTCTTTCTTATTCCCTCTCTCTATCTCACCCCCCAAACATACACACTCTCTCTCCCTACCTCTTCCTCTCTACCTCTCTCTCTTCCCTCTATCTCTCCTATCTCAATCGCTCCCTTGTCACTCCCTCTCTCTCTCTCTCTACCTTTTTCCCTCTATGTCTTTCTTGTTCCTTCCCTCTCTCTCCTCTCTCTTAGTCCTCTCTCCCCCTTTCTCTCTAACCTCCTTCTGTCCCCCCTCCCCCATCACTCTCTCTCTCTCCCCCTCCATCTCTGTCCCTCCCTCTCTGTCTCTTTCCCTTCTCTCCCTATCTTTATCCCCACCTATTCTCTCTTTTCCCTCCTCCCTTCTCTCCCTATCTTTATCCCCACATATTCTCTCTTTTCCCTCCTCCCTTCTCTCCCTCTCTCTCTCTCCACCTCTATCTCCCTATGCCTTAGTTCTTTCCTCCCTCTCTCTCCCCCTCCAACTCCATATCTCTCTCTCCACCCCTTTCTTCTTCTCTCTCTCCCCCTCCAACTCCATATATCTCTCCCCCCTCTCTTCTTCTCTCTCTCCCCTCTCTCTCTTCCTACTTCCTTCTCTCCGTCTCCCCCCATCACTCTCTCTCTCTCCACCCTTCATCTTTGTCACTATCTCCCTCCCCTCTCTTTCCTTCACTTTGCTTGCTATCATCACTTGGATCCTTAGTTAAGATAGATCTATGTTGGTTCTTACTAATATTTGTATTATATAAATTTCACATATTTAAATACAAAAGTATTCTCATTTTTAACTTTATTAAAACCTTAATTTAATTTATATGGGAATAATCTTAGTAGTCTTGAGGATAGAGGGTTTATATATATCTCAAAACTAATTACAACCCTTTTCCTATTAGCTTCAAATAAAAAACGTTATAAATTTAAAGTAAATTAAAATATTTTTATTGTGAAATAATTTATGGTTTTTGGGCATGTGGTATTGATAAGCCATGGTATTGGCCCATGGTATTGTAACAAATCCTATTTACAAGTTAATAATATCCATGGTAAAGTGGGGGTGAATATCAATGGTTAAGAATCTTGTCATATTGTTATAAAATATTTAGATTGTTAAATAAGATATGATATTTTGGCATGTGGTATTGATAAGCCATGGTATTAGCATATGCTATTGTAACAAAGCCTATTCACAAGTTCATAATATCAATGACAAAGCGGGGGTGAATATCCATGATTAAGAATCTTGTCATATTCTTATAAAATATTTTGATTTTGAAATAAGTTATGTTTTTTGGGTAGGTGATATTGATAAGTCATGGTATTGGCCCATGGTATTGTAACAAAATCTATTTCCAAGTTAATAATATCCATGGTAAAGTGAGAATGAATATCCATGGTTAAGAATATTTTCATATTGTTATAAAATATTTTGATTGTGAAATAACTTATGTTTTTAGAGCATGTGGTATTGATAAGCCATAGTATTGGCCCATGGTATTATAACAAAACAATTTTTTACAAGTTAATAATATCCACTATAAAGTGGGGGGTGAATATCCATGGTTAAGAATCTTGTCATATTGTTATAAAATATTTTGGTTGTGAAATAAGTTATGGTTTTTTGGCTTGAGGTATTGATAGGTCATGGTATTCGCTCATGGTATTGTAACAAAACCTATTCACAAGTTAATAACAAAATCAAAATATAACAAATTGAATTTTATTATTTTTATTATTAATTGAGCCAACATTTAGATTTTTGCACTCATCCCCATACTTTTGACTTTTATTATTATTACTACTATTATTATTTAACTAAGCCCATATTTAGAATTGTTTACATACTTACATTACACCTACACATCTACTCTATACTCTATAAATATTGTATTTATTGTTTGTTAGGGAGGGAAATTTTAACATTTTTGAAAAAATTCAGCGTTAATTTTGATGTAACAAATCCCTCCCAATTCCAATCTTCATTTACGTTCTAAAACAAGTACTATATTTTCACTTTTCATAGGGCTGAGGGAAAAAAAGTAGATATTTTCACTTTTCATAGAGCGGGAGGGAAAACGATATTGAAGAGAGTTGTGAATTAAATTTTCACTTTTCATAAGGCGGAGGGAAAGTGAGTAGCATATTTTCACTTTTCACAGGTGGGAGGGAAAACGAGATTGAAGAGAGTTGTGAATTAAGGTTTTACTAGTATCAGACTGATATCGAACCCCACCATTGGATCTTTAATCCATTAATGGCACCCAAGTATGTTTCATTTCTACCCTCACTGCATTTCCACCCCACTTTTAGTCTTCTTCCACACAAGGAGGAGTTCACACACGCAGGTATGTTTCATTTCTAACCTCGCTGCATCTCCACCCCACTTTTAGTCTTCTTCCACATAGGGAGGAGTACACACACCTCAGATCTCTAACCCCACCATTGGATCTTCAATCCATTAATGGAACCCAGGTATGTTTCGTTTCTAACCTCGTTGCATTTCCACCCCACATTTAGTATTCTTCCACACGGGAAGGAGTACACACACCTCAGATCTCTGGTTCAAAATTCACTATTTTTTTCATCCTTGCTTTTAAGTTTACGAGTAGCATATTTTCACTTTTCACAGGGCGGGAGGGAAAATGAGATTGAAGAGAGTTGTGAATTAAGGTTTTACCAGTAGCAGACTGATATTGAACCCCACCATTGGATCTTCAATCCATTAATGGCGCCCAGTTATATTTCATTTATAACCTCCTACATTTCCACCGCACTTTTAGTCTTCTTCCACACAAGGAGGAGTACACACACCTTAGATCTCTAGTTCAAAATTCACTATTTTTTGCATCCTTGCTTTTAAGTTTATGCTTTAATATTTGTGCCTCACTTTTTTATTGTTTGGAGGGATGGCATTGGCATTTGATGACTTTGGGAGGCTTAAGCTGTTCAAAATTTCTAACATTGTGGTCACCAGGGTTGTTATGAGAATATTGCACCCCTCACTAGACTCCATTGGAATAAAAATGAAGCTCTAGAATCCCTGTGATGATGTCATCATCAATAAGCTCCTATTCCTTTTATTCATTCTCTATTTTTTTATCAGTGAAACCGCCCTTAAATTATGAAAATTAGTAGAATTTGTTTTAAAACTTGTATGATTCATAACTAAAAATTACTTAGATTTTCTATAAAGACTGAAATAAACCATAAAATTATGAAAATTAGTAGAATTTACTTTAAAACTTATATGATTCATCACTAAAAATTACTTAAATTTTCTGTACTCTGCGATCTACTCACTCTTTCTCACAAACTATGAGGCCCACTGAGCTAGATGCTCTAATGTGCATTAAGGGAATTTCAACCCCTAGATTTGTATGTGCCATATTCCATCATGTTGGTTCCATTTATAGGTGCATGTCGGTTTTCGTTGTGGGTAGTTCTCCTATTTTATAGGAGCTAGATTTTTAGGGCCTACATGTCAAACATAGCTACATGGTATTGGTCCATGCATGTAATATACCCAATAACTTTTGTGCACTTTGAGGATGTGGTACTTCAGTTTACCACCCAAATTTACACAAAAACTGAACCCAAATTCACACAAATTTACGAAGTAACTGAACTGAATAATTCACACAAAAAGTGAACCCAAATTCACACAAATTTATGAAGTAACTGAACTGCATTGTTTCTATTATTAACTATTTACTATTAACATTCATGAAACTATAGATTTATGAAACCTAAATACACACAACCATTCCATTAATCACGAATCCATAAATCACAAATGCGGCTAACACAAGCAGGGCAACCTAAAAATTAATTCAACAATGACATAAACCATAAAAAATAGTAATAATTCAATACAATTCATATATACATTTAGGAATACTTATCTATCTGGAATTGTTCAACAATTAGTTGTAGAAGAGGGAAGCAAGATCAGAACCATATAACCAAAGATCAATCACATATACATTTATGAATACTTATCTATCTGGAATTCTTCAACAATTAGTTGCAGAAGAGGGAAGTAAGATCACAACCATATAACCGAAGATCAATCACAGTTCATATTTTACTTTATCACTCGCTTGATCATTGACGTTAGCACTATTTCACTTGATCACAGAATCCATTGTTTGTTAGTAAGATCTTTGTTTGACAATAGACCACGCATAAGGGTATGAAGCCATATTGTCTTACTGTCCATAAGCATCAATGTTTCTAAACCCAACCGGCTCGGAACTGACTCGGCCGAGTTGGTCCGAGTTGGACAAAAAAATTTCAACTCAGTGGTTGAACCAGTTCGGCCGGCTCGGCCGAGTCCATATCAACCCAGCTGGGTCAAGGAAAGTGGCCAGTGAACCCCCAAAAACACAATTTTTTTTAAATTTTTTTATGTTTTTTCTGAGTGTGGGGGACTCCAAATGGTTTTATTAATTGGTTTTTTGGTCTTTGGGGTCCATCCCCCTCTCCTAGTATTGATAGCTATTCAAATTTCATGGTAATGTTAAATTCTTAAAGTAAAAGTGACATTCTCCTTAATCTTCATTTTCATCCTTTTACTTAAATTTTTAACATTACCATGAAATGACTCAGGATGTTTGAGAGTGGTTCCGGCCTCATTGGATTTCATATGGAGAAAGTAGAATTTTATATTTCATTCAAAATCCAGCAGACTTATCAGTTTTTCAGGATTTTAGGATTGGGGGATTGTAATGTTTCCATTGAATTTTGTCATGTATTAGGGTATGGAACTCGTATTTAATCAAGAGCACCAATCCCTCTATGTACCTTGATGTTAGTGACATTGGTTGTCGAACTCCTCCGGGATTCGCTCCCAAACTGGGAGCTTCTGAAAATGTTGCTCCCGCTCCCATTGTCGCTCTCGCTCCCCGCTTTCACTCCCGCTCCTGAGTAACATTGAGCCAGATGATGTTGGCAACTCTAGCAGTAGCCAGTAGTACTGGTCACAAAATTTTGTTGTAGAGGCCATTTATAGCCTCCTTGGTTATGTGTTTTTGTTTTGATCTCTATATCATCATCGTGTATGTATTGGACAGTGCACTGGGTGCCATTTTGATATAATTTATATATTCATGAGCCTAATTTGATCATATGTTGTCTTCTATCTATTTTCTAATGTTGTGTGTTTGGAAACATGAATGAAAAACTTTAAAATTATGTGTTTTTATGAAAAATAAATATTTAATGTATTTTTTACAACGACCGAGTCATTGAAATCGAGTCAGCCGAATCGATACCGAGTCAGAGTCGGAGTCGTAGTTTTAAAACATTGATAAGCATACCTGAAATATAATCTCTTCATGAGTATAATTGATGGCCTTTACTATATTGGAGCATCTATATTTTTCCTTATTTTATGGTTTGTCTCTATAGAGTTGATTTTACTGGGTGTACATTGTATGCATCTCAAAATTTCTCTTTAGGAAATCCTATTTTTATTCTTTCCAAGAAAAAATCTCTGGGGAATCTCAATCAATGTTTCCCCACATTCATGGATGGCATCCCTGCTAAACCCATTGGAATTAACTAGTGTACCTCACCCAAGGGATTTCGAACAGGGCACCTGCCAACACAGAACTAAACAAATACCCAATAACATTAATGACATTCAGTTGGGCTAACCCCTTGGGCTCAATAAATCATAATCAACTACACTGTTTTCCATATTAACATATTGATCCTATTTAACATTTTGTTAGAGTAACCATAACAATCCAAGTCTGTTTCTATTTTTATTTTGGTTTTTAATTCCTTTTTTGGTGTGGTGATAACTTTATATGACTGTATAGATGTTTGTTTTTGTCAAGTATATGTTGAAAATTAGATGCTCTTTGACATGTTACCTTGTCTGTTATGTATTGATGGAGTTCAATTTCATTAGTGGTGACCAAAGAACTGTTTCAGGGATGTATACAAGGATTCTTGTATCACTATTTATAAATTGGACATTGTCCTTAAACAAGAAAAGTAGATCCTTAATGCTACATGTTTGCATCTACGAGAACTTCCAATCCTAATAAATGAGGTGAAAATTGAGTGTTTTCAGAATCAAAATCTCGGGTTTTGTGAATTCACTCATATATGGTCCTGGAAAAGCAAAGTGAAATTTAATTATTTCCAAATCTTAAGTTCTGTGAATTTACTCATATTTGGTGCTGGAATCTTTTGAGCAAACGAGAAGAATTTCTTTTAGTTGCATTCAAATTTTCCAAAAATAATACTAAATTTCTCCTTGACTAAAATTCTCCCTAAAATGGCTTTGGGATTGAAAATTTTGTAAATATTTTTAGGGAAATAACCCAAAATACTTTTTCCATATTATAATTTTATAACACTAGGTACTAAAAAAGTCTTCTATTTTCTGTTGCAAATGCCTGATAGAGTCTGCCCAGAGACTGATCAGAAAATTAGGTAGATGCACTGGACGGACTAAATAATTTTGAATGAATAATCACTTAACGTAAATGATATATTAGGTTCCATAAATATATAACTTAGAAGCATGAACTAAAGAATAAATCTCAATGAGATTGACATATTCTTAATTGAGTTGAATGAGGCCAATAATAACTTTGACTAGAGGGTGTTGAAAATGGCAGAATTTTGCTCTGGTTGGATAGATTTAAAACTAAAAATCAATAGTTTTCTTTCTTTCATAACTTGGGAAGATTTTTATATCTCAAGTCTCAACCTTATTGAATAGTATGATTTATGTCTTGTAATGTTGAGATATGTTTTGATACCACTTGCTAGTAACCCAAACACTTTGGATGAAAATTTAGTTGTGAATTTTACTTGTAAAAGATATAAGTGAAAATATAGATTAACTGTCCCTTGTGTAGAATTTCCTTGAAATTATGCTACTGCTTGAATGAATAAATATGAAACTAATTGTTGCACAACGACAAAAAATATTTCTACCAATTTGTAGTGGAATAGAACAGAAATAAAACACAGTCACACTATAGCAAAAAAAACAAATTTTTCTAGGGAACCCAACTAGGAAAACCCTCTGCTAGCTGTAGAAATTTAAAATACTATCCATATTAGACTTTGAGACACTTTCTTCAAGACCAGGTTCATCAATGCTTATTTATTTCCATATTCATTTTCATAAGCATTAGGGTTGTTGTCTATCAAATCAGAGTAGCTAGAAAGTGTCTCTTTGATTTCAGAAAGCATATCAGGATCAACTTCATCCAAGAATCCCCTATAAGGCTCATCAGTAGCAAGAAAAAGGTCTTTTTTTGAATTTTATTTCTTCACATGTATCCATCATAATCATTGATTTGTCTTCATTTCTTTCATAGTCATTTTCAATGTTAGATGCAAAAGGTAATTTAGTATGATATAATCCTTAGGTAACCAACCTCAGACATATTGTTGATTAATTTATGTTGTTTGAAGTTTATTGAATTTTAGTTTTATCATGAAACTACTAGAAGCGTACTAGCATGGGTGAGTTGATTATTTGATAACAATGTTATGGTTTGATCTAGTCCTTGAAAGGAACTTATAGTTGATGGTCAAAATTTCACATTCCTTTCATTCTTTTTATCTTCACATATAACACATTTCTTTATGTTATAGCCTCTAGCTAGATATATACAGTAACTGCCACTCAGAAGTTGGATGACATCATTTTGGACCTTGAGCTTACTCAACATACCTTTGTTTGAGTTGAAAATGTCATTAGATCTCATTATATCGTCTATTGCAAAGAATGAATCCAATTTAACTTTGCTTCAGTTTAAAATGTAATTAGATCTTGCTATATCATATTTTGTAGAGAATGAATCCAATTTCTCATAGTCCATTTGCTTGAGGTATAACAAAGTTACTTTAATTAATTAAACTTATTTTTCATATTCTATTTGCTGATTGTGATTCTGCAGGTCACATCTGCAATGGAAAAGGGGCATATTTAATGAAGTGTGGAAGGAGAGGGAAGCTTCAGTTATGTCCTTTCAAACTTTCTAAGGTGTGTAATAATTTATTTATTTTTAAATTCTCCATAGAATGTTGTTCTTTAACTTTTTCTTTTGATAATGGATTATTTATGTGATCTCCCCTCTCTTACACACAACCAGATTCCAGACATACATGGTTTTTTGGGATATGTGGACAATGGACAGATTTACGCTAGCCATTTATCTAGAAATTTGCACTGTAGAAGATCAAGAATTTACAGTTGAATATTTCCTTGTCACTAAATTAGAGTTGAAGATTTGGAATCCTATTTGTCAGGCATATACCTCACTTTTAAATCAATTTAGTGTTGGCTCTATATAGACCTTTCATTGGACAGCAAAGAGTAATCACTACCATTGCTTAATCTTTCTGTAGCCCAAGTAAAGATTCCAAATGTGTATAAATTAGTGGCTCCTTGGAGAATCCCAAGAGTGGCACTATTGTAGCAACAAGAAATTCATTTATTTTGAGTTCTTCATTAGTGCATTAATAGTATATTGTTTATTCCACACAATACCTCAATAGTGTATAATCAAATTACAGTTAAGCTTGTCATAATATTTTGACTTACCCTCTTTTTGAGGGAAACTAGAGTGTGTGTCAAGCTTGCACGTCACAATTGTATCATGCAAAGTTTACCTGGGACAAGTTTTGTGGATCTAAGCAGCAAGATACCTGTTGGAATTCAAGAGGAAAAAATACTACAAAGTGGGAAAGAGGTTTCACAGTTAACCTGACTTTCACATTATGGTTGGAATCGATTTGTTGGCAAGATGCTGGATACCCCAACTTCCTTTTTATGACTGAGTGCAAGATTGAATCCTTAGACATGTTCCTCGCTCAATTGTCATTAAGTGATGGATTTTCTCAGAAGTGCTTCACACCTATAAACTTTACTAGAGTTGTTCTTGAGTCTTTGGAGGTGGTTATCTTTTCAAAGCACACACATACAAGAAGAGGAGAAATAATATTCCCGGCTAAGTTGAAGTTATCTACCTGTGAATAGGGTGTTCCCAATCATAAACTTGATGACTTGCTCTACTTCTTTATAGTGAACAACTTTGGGACTTGCCATGAATCATGTATTAGAATCTGCACAAGGAGAACTCCATTCTTGTTTCAAAAAAACCTGCAATCGACTTGTACCATGCTATTTAATATTTTCTTTATTTAGTCCATCCTTGGTCTATGACATAAAGATGCAACGGGATACCTTGCATTTTCTATACTAACACTCCTAAAAAGTAATAAAGGATGTCCAAATTTATCATTTCAAATTGTCTATGTAGCTCACCTTTTGGTTTTTCAATTATCGAAGTTGTTACCTATATTGATGAGAACTTATACAACCAATACTAAAGTGACAATACATGTTATAGTTTTATCCGTGTTTCTCTAAAGGTGTTTCTCCTTCAGTAGAGCAACAATACACTACATTTTCCATTTAGGGGAGAATTGTACCCAGTAGCAACCTTGGCCTGTGTGCAGATGGGTTGAATGCACATTAGTCTCTATCTGTTGTTTTGAAGGTGTTTCTCCTTCAACAATACTTCATCTCAGTAGATCCTTTCGGTTTGCACCTTTAGTAGATGCATGCAACCTTGGGATACATGTTGTAGATTATAGTTTTCCTATGAGGTTGTAGCAACGATGAAAGAATTTCATCAATTTTAGGCATCTTGTGGTTGTTGTATAAAAGCATGTTTGTTTAGTGTTTCCTAAACTTAGATACAACCATCTTTAGTATGCTTTTATAGTTTGACTTAGATGCTCACTTTTCTTAATTTAGGTGTTTTTTTTATTTATTTTTTATGCACAGATTTATCTTTAAGAAAAGTGAACAGTAGAGAAGGGTTCTATATTTTGAGTAGGGGACATGCTTCTAGGTAAGAGGTACTCTATTCTAGGAATATTTTCCCATGCAGGTTACGTGCTTTATCCGAGAATCCCAAGAGGTGTTATTGTAGCAATAAGAAATTCATTTATTTTGAGTTCTTCATTAGTGCATTGATAGTATATTGTTTATTCCATGCAATACCTCAATAGTGTATGATCAAATTACAGTTAATATTGTCATAATATTTTGACTTACCCTCTTTTAGAGGGAAACTAGAGCATGTGTCAAGCTTGCACGTCACAATTGTATCATGCAGAGTTTACTTGGCACGAGTTTTTTGGATCTAAGCAGCCATATACCTGTTGGAATTCAAGAGGGAACAATACTACAAAGTGGGAAAGAGGTTTCGCAGTTAACCTGCCTTTCACATTATGGTTGGAGTCGGTTTGTTGGCAAGATGTTGGATACCCCAACTTCCTTTTTATGACTGAGTGCAAGATTGAATCCTTCGACATATTCCTCACTCAATTTTCATTAAGTGATGGGTTTTCTCAGAAGTGCTTTACATCTATAAACTTTACCAGAGTTGTTATTGAGTCTTTGGATGTGGTTATCTTTTGAAATCACACACGTACAAGAAGACGAGAAATAATATGCCCAACTAATTTCAAGTTATCTTCCTACAAATAGGGTGTTCCCTTCCATAAACCTGACGACTCGCTCTGCTTCTTTCTAGTGAACAAATTTGGGACTTTTCATGAATTGTGAGACAATTTCAACCCCATAACTATCAGTTTCTTATTTAAAGTTATACCCACTAGATTAGAACCCGCACAAGGAGAATTCCATTCTCGTTTCAAAAGAACTTGAAATTGAATTATACCATGATATTTAATATTTTATGTATTTCTTCGCATCCTTGGCCTATGACATAAAGACGCAACAGGCTACCTTGCATTTTCTATACTAACACTCCTAAACAATAATAAAGTATGCCCAAATCTGTCATTTCAAATGATCTATGCATCTCACCTTTTGGTTTTTCAATTATCGAAGTTGTTACCTATATTGATGATATCATCGACAACCTAGGCCACAGTGACAATATCTGTTAGTTTTATTCGTGTTGCACTAAATGTGTTTTTTCTTCAGCAATGCTACAATACATTGCAGTTTCCATTCAGCAGAGAAGTGTACCCAATAGCAGCCTTGGTCTGTGTGCAAATGGGTTGAATTCACAATATACTTTATCTATTGTTTTGAAGGTGTTTCTCCTGTAATAGTACTTCATCTTAGCATATCCTTTCAATCTACACCTTCAGCAGATGCACACAGCCTTGGGGTACATGTTATAGATTCCAGTTTTGTTGTGAGGGTATAGTAACGATGAAAGAATTGCATCGATTTTACACATATTATTGTTGTTGTATGAAATCATGCCTGTCTAGTGTTTCCCAAACTTATATATAGCCATCTTTATTATATTTTTATAGTTTGACTTAGATGCTCACTTTTTGTAATTTAGGTGTTTTTCTTAGCACTATTTTATGCACAGATTTATATTTAAGAAAAGTGCACTGTAGAGAAGGATTCTATATTTTGAGCAGGGGACACTCTTCTAGGTAGGAGGTACTCTATTCTAGGGAGCTTTTTTCATGCATGTTAGTTGTTTTATCCTAGACAGAGTTCCAAGTCCTTTCCTCCTTGACAAAGTCCCTACCAGACAAGACAACAGTGGATAGAGTTCCAAGTCCCTAAATTTTCCAAAAACCCACCTGAGCTGAGATATCTAACCTGAAATCCTTTACATTCCAGTCATCTCTTGGTTGCGATTTCATAGAGAGAGCCCTCTCTAGTTTGGTAGGGCTAGCTACCAAACTAAAAGCTTGTTCCATGGTTACCTCCGTCGATCTTCTCATCAGCCTGGGACATTATGGAGGATAACATAGGGCATGAAAACTAGGGAGTGCCAAGGTGTTCTAGTGAATGTAAGGTTCCCAAGTCATGGAAAAATGCACAGCTAGTTGTGAGTTCATGGCTGCCAAGGTGTGTTAGGGAATGCTAGGGCATGCTAAGATGTGCCAAATAGTACGAAGACATGTTAAAAAAGCTAAGATGTGCCAAGTGCTAAGGCATGCCAAGATATACAAGGGTTCCAAGTCCCTGCCTCCTCTTCTTCCATATGTTATCCACTTATGACATTTCCTTTGCAATATTTGGTGCATTTGATAGTTATAGGTCATTTATAGGTTATACACGTCTTCAGAGTTTCATTTCTAATTGAGTATTCAATTGAACATATTGATTCTCTTATACATAACTATTTTTCCCTCCACCCAATTTTCATAACTTCAATAACCATTAGGTAGGGACCTATAGCTTCAATGTTGCTTTGCTTGTTTAGTAAAATATTGCCTAGACTTTAATTTATTGAAAGTTGTAGAATTTAAAATTTATGAAGTTTCAACGTCTAATTTTTAAAAGTATAATTATTTAAAGGCTACTAGCTCAATGGAAGAGCAGGAGGATGGTGGTTTGATTCCATCGTTCCTTGACATCCATATGGAATGGCGACGATCAATTTTTGGTGACGGATGCTCTTTTGACCATCATCAATGAGCTTTGGTGACATTTTTCAACCTTCACCAAAAATATGAAATGGTGACGGTCAACAAACGCCACCCCATATACGCATCAATAATGACGGCCTCGAAAGTCCATAACCATAAATCGTTTTTGTTGATATGAAATGGTGATGGTCATTGTCCGTCATTATAGTCATTATTCATGAGGGACCTTGAATGTCACCACAACACCTATACTTCTAGCAATGCATATTTTTGTGACGGTCAATGAACGTCACCATATATATGCACCAATAGTGACGGTCATTAAATATCCATCACAATAAATCATTATTGTTCATATGAAATGGTGATGGTCACTATCCATCGATATTTGTGACGGACCTTGAATGTCACCATAACACCTATACTTTTGGCGATGCCACCTTTGGTGACGTTCAGTTTTTGGTGACTGAGGCTTTGGTCCATCACCATTACTCATATGCAATGGTGACGATCATTATCCGTCATTATAAATCATTATTGGTGACGAACTTTGAATGTCACTACAACATCTATACTTTTGGCAATGCCACCTTTGGTGACATTCAGTTTTTGGTGATGGAGGCTATGGTCCATCACCATTGCTCACATGAAATGGTGACAATCGCTATCCGTCATTATAAATCATTATTGGTGATGTACTTTGTATGTCACTACAACACCTATACTTTTGGTGATGCCACCTTTGGTGACGTTCAGTTTTTGGTGACGAATGCTCTTTTGACCGTCACCAATGAGCTTATGGTGACATTTTTCGTCCCTCACCAATGTCGTTTTTTCTTGTAGTGAGCTGTCTGATTCGTTGTTATTTTACTGCAAGACTTTCATGCCAACTTGATTGAAAATCGTCGATTTCGGGCAGATTTCCTAGCGAACATTTTTGAATAAAACCTGTATATCAAAGATTATCATTAATAGTTTCTACCATATTATTTGAGGTTTGGCTTGCACTAGAAACTACCCTTTAAGCCACTAGAAACTACCCTTTCAGCCAGTGTTATTTGGATTTCCCAATTAGTGAAGAGAATTTCCTTGTGGGATTCGTTGATCTTTGGAAATTATGTTGTTTTTCCATTTGAATTGTCCTACCATGTGATCAATTTTGAAATTTTCTCATCTATTTCCTCAAAATTGATTTTAGCAGTAGTGAATTGACTCACTAATGCATCAGCTTCTTGGCACAATGGAATAATCTCTATTAATTTCTTACAAAAGATTCATTGTTGCTTTGATAGCAACGCATTGATTTCTAAAGCTTATTTGATGAATTCATCAACTTTTGGGCAATCCTTTATTTGATCTATAGTAAATCACAGCTGTGTGATTTTAGTTTATTTGGCATTTAATTCTGCCTGGCTTTGAAGTCTTAGATTTTCGAAACTTTGTTGCATTGGTTCAAGCTATGATTTAACCTATTCTTGGGCATTCACATTTTCTCTTATGAGTTGATATTCCAGTTGTTTTATTATTTCCTCCTTCTCTTTGATCAAATTTCTTACTTCTTCTTCTTTTTAAATTGTTGTAGAATCATAAGCTCTTGCAAACTAAGATAATTTGGTGAAATTTTCGGAAGGATCAATAGGTGTGTCTTTCTAGACAACGTCCATTAGCTCCTTGCCTAGAAAGCTAATAGCAGCATGGTCAACTTTTCTCTTTTGTCTTTGCCTCTTCATTACTGCTCGATGTTTGGGACTATAAAAACTATCTAAATGAGGAATTTCCCCCTCTTCCAAAACAATTTTTGTAGAAAGAAAAGAAGGAATAACTTCGATATCTTTTGAAGTAGGGAGAGATTTTTTTGAAGATTTCTTGAGATGTTTTGGTGTTTTAGGAAAATTTTGTGTTTGACTTGAAGCCCCTGTGATTCATTAATTATATGTTCAAATTGTCCTCATTCTTTCTTCTTTTGGTCCTAATCAAGTCCTCTCTCAGTGCTCTTCTTGTTGGAAGGTTCTTCTATGTCTTTCTCTATAACATACTCTTTCTGTGATTCAGCATCCTTGGATGCTTTATTTGCATTCTCTTCTGAGACATTAGTAGAAACCCTTTCTTCCTGAGATTCTCGTGGGATTATTTTAAGTAGTTCAAAGGCACATGCATTAACCTTTGATATATGTATTCTTTAAATCCTGCTAATTCAGTTGGATTTAGTCTGAGGGTGGCTAAACTTTGTACCTGTGAAAATTGTTCAGCTACTTCAAAAATATCGTCAAAATGATCATCCTCATGAACAAATTATTTAACTTTAACAACCGAGGTAAAATCATATATTACCTTAATATGGTCATATTTCCTTTCTCGAAACTCAACAAGATTCAAAAATGTGAATATGTTTGACTTCAACCTGTGCATGTCTGAAGTCGTTTAAACAATAAACACCACACCGAAGTGGAAAAGTGGGCCAGAGATATTTTTTATACTCTTTGAGAGACATGGTTATGCCCTTGCTAACTGTCTGGTAAGCAATTTACCTGGCTAACAATTTATCATGAACATACCACATAAGTACATGTGGTGGATTCATGCTTCAAAAAACTCTGATATATGTAAATAATTCTTCTCCAAACCATCTCGCCACAAGTTGAATATCAGCCTTGGTGTATTCTGATAACCTTGGGGCTTTCTTCTCAAATACATTCTGATAAATAGGGAGCATAACCCCCTGACAACTTTGATAGAAACATTCATTGAAATAAGATTTCCAAAGAGATTTATGATACACATGGATTGGCGTGGGATCCTGAGGAGTCCACCTCCATCCCATAATTGGAAAAGGAAAAATGAAACATACAACATCCATAATGTAGGCACACGTATAAAATGGAGGAATGGTTCTTGTAGTAACAAAATGGTTCTTCCTATATTCTATGATATGGCGAGCTAAGTTATTTGAAAAATTGTTGCCCAATCCATTACTGTAGAATTAGAAGCGGCATCAATGAGAGGCACCCATTCAACTGAAAATTTGGTAGCGTCTGCATACCCAAATAGCCTAGATACCATTACAACAATGTATAAATAAGGAGCAAAAAGAGAGGCTATCGAATACATACCAATTCTATCCATCTTGTGCTTGCTAGGATTTGCCCTCCATTTCCTTATAACTTCAGAGGGTTCTTCATTTTCAGCAGCAAATTTCTTCATTAATTCTTTATCATAAACCTTTTTTGGATGAGGTAAATGATACATTCTTGTGATATCCTCTGGTTTGAAAGAGTCAATAACCACTTGCCTTGAGGTCACAAATTCTCTGTCCTCAATATTCACATTTTCAATAACCCATTTCACCATATAAGTGTAGGGTAATAAATTTGGCCTATATGTTATCTTATGCAAAACAGAGCATGCAACTTCAGGATAAGAAGCATATGAGGATTGAATATCATCTATCATGTTTTCCTTCTGTATTTCCTTCTCGGATAGCTCATAACATTTTCCCAGGAGCCGACAACACACTATGGTATACACATTGTATCAGAAAATCGCGGTGATGATTCTAGTACATCTTCAACCATAGACTGTGTAACATTTCCCTTATTCATCTTGACCATCAAGCCAAGTAATCAAGCTTCTGTTATATTCCTGTCAGAAAAAAGAAGAAGAGAATGATAATGGGGAGGATGAAAAATAGAAATATAATAGCATGCAAATATGAAAACCTTATTCAAATTAATGAGATGGAAACATTTAAATGCACCCATAATTGTGAGAAGATATTGAACTTCTCAAGCTCTGGAATCATAAATATCCATAACCTGAAACGAAATCTGCATAGGATTCAGATTAATTCACATTAATGCAGTCTTTTGCTAATGATATTTTTGGAGCAGATCATTAAAACTTGTTAACATACCATCCTTAATACATGATATATAATTTAATGACGTGTCAATGGGTCCATATTCTCTCGCAAATCAGTTATTCACAATGTCACATAATAGTTTGATTTCTAGTTTTGTGATTTTTTGGTGTGCGAGATTGCGATCTGTCGGATGCGAGCATGTTCTAATAGTATAGTTAATTCGTTTTTCGGGTCCATCATCATATCACAATATGTAAAGGAAGGTATAGCATGTTTTATTTATTTTTGGGATGCGAAAATTTTGACATGACTTGACCGAAAACGGATATTCTTAGATTCTGCACATATCGCAAAGTGGTGATGTTTCAAATGGTAACGTTAAATGTTGCACAGTAGACCTTGCAAAATGCGATTTGATCTTTGGAGCGGGTTTCCTGGATTTTTGTTTAGATTTTAATGAATTTTAAATCATATTATTTCTAAAGGGTCCCCATTTGTTATCTAAAGGATTTTACCAAATGGGGGGGTTGTTGTACAACACAACACTACCCAGGCAACCGGCTAGCCGGGGTAAACATGCGACCGAGAGGCCACTATGATATGATTTGACCTCCTACATCACATTAAGGAAGTGGAACTGATGGAAACACACCATACATACATCAATCATAAGCTACAGGACCTTTAGGAACCAATCCAATAGTTTAGACAACTTGCATTGGGTCCCACTGAGTTTTTAGACCATTTAAGGCACATTCGCTCCTATGCTATAGTCATGAGGGTGACCAGAGACCTAAAGTTGCTCCCATGCTATAGGCATGAAGGTGACCAGAGACCCAAAGTCGCTCCCACAGGCTTGCCTGCCAGCAACCAGAGACCCAAATTGTCAGTGCTATGCCATTGAATCCGGGATTTGAGCCTTTTTTTTAGGCCTAGAGCCCGAGTCACTGCCTAGAATTGAACAATCTCTTCAGATCAGTAAATTAACATGGAAATTTAAGTACTAAAGTAAATACTTGTTCAATACCTTGACTAGACCCCTACTAGCCATAACAAGCATTTCATCAAACATATCATTGACATGTAACCTACAGGTGTAAACAACAAAGTTAAGTGTAGGGATCTCATACTTATTTGAGAATCGCTATGAACCATTGTTCCCTCATGCCATTTTCTACATTCTCATCTATTAGGTCATAGACAAAATATCCATTCACATACAAGTAAAAACATGTTGAGATCCATACATAGCTGTTGTCATAAAATGTGCATATAACCACCATAATAGGAACATAAATACAATAAACATAGCTGCCATCAAATCCATAAATACATCAGTACCTTTACACATGAAAATCAAGGGAAAGGATTTCTCATTAATTAATGCAATGAACCAATTGGAGATGGGACTACAACGTTCCACCCGGTCGTAGAATGGCTGAGCCAAATCTCTCTTCATCCATTCACCCACGTTCCATATTCCAAGCATGAATGCGGGATCACATAGAACACATCAATCAAAACTCATCCAAGATTTCCAAAGGCCATCCACCTCAACCCATCAAAGAGTGATTCCACCTCATCGTTGGACATCACAAAACCATCATCAGATCGGTCTCCATCCAAGCCTTTTAGGGCTCCAGAGCATTTGTCCAACCAAAGCTCCAAGACTAGTAACTCAACCAACAACTTTTACCAAGCTCCAGAGTGTTTTTCCAACTAAGGCTCTAGGACTAGTAACTTAACCCACCCTGATACAGGGCTCCAAATTGATTGTCCAACTAAGGCTCCAAGACTAGTAACTCAACCTAAGCTAAGGAAACATGAGAACCAACGAAAAACAAGAAATGAAAGTAAATCCGCAATCACCATAGCTATCCAAGAAATGGAAAGGCTAGGAAATCCACTGTTGATCCAAGAAATCCTCCATGCCAATGACATATCACAACCAAGAAACTACATGCATATGCCATGCATGCCAAAACTGGTGAATAAATCATACATGCAACTCAGTACCTGCAAGAAAATATGATGTAGTTGCTGATGTCGATGCCTTCTTGTGCTTTCCTGCTCTTCCCTTACCTTCTTTCTTTAGAATCCAAGTATGCCACACCCTCCAAGAGTGCAACAATAAATCTCTAAGTATCCAAGAGTATGAGAGAGAGAGAAATTGAGAGAGCTCTAACACTGAACTGACAAAAGGTTATCGATTCATCCTTAGAATCCTTTTTATGAATGAGGCCTCTATTTTCTTCATTTTCCATTATTTTCCTTCCTTTTCCTCCTCACATGGAACCTGTGACCTTTCACCTCCTTTTTCTCCTAATTTCCATTATTTTCATAAATAAATGTGTCAAAAATGACATGTTTTCTTTCCAAAGCCTTAGCCATTACCTTTGCTAATTTCCTTAGCCATAAACAACCAAATGAACACATCCTAGGATGTCTTGCCCAAGATTCAGCTTGGAAGAAGTGTCTCATTCATCCGTGGTTATTCTTTTTAATTTTTATTACATGAAATTTTCATCAGGGATGTTGCACTAATGAAAAGAATGAGAGGTATAAAGTAAGGTTGGTGGTGAAAGGATTTGCCCAAAAAGAAGGTATTGACTTCACTAAAATTTTCTCACCTATTGTTAACATGCCATCCATTAGAGTCATTCTTGGTCTCGTTGCTGCTTTAGACTTAAAATGTGAACAGTTAGATGTGAAAAGTGATTTCCTTCATGTGGAATTGGAGGAAGAAATTTATATGGAGTAGCCAGAAGGCTTCATATAAAAATGGAAAGAAGACCTTGTTTGGAAGTTGAAGAAGAGTCTCTATGGGTTGAAATAGGCACCTTGACATTGGTACAATAAATTTGATTCATTCATGTTAGAACATGGTTTTCACAGGTTGGAAGTTGACCATTGTGTCTATATCAAGAGGTATGATCAAAGAAAATATCTCATATTATTTTTATATGTGGATGAGATGTTGATTGTTGGGCATGACAAGAATATGATCAATAGATTGAAGAAAGACTTGGGAAAAATATTTGCAATGAAGAATTTGGGTCTAGCTCAATAGATTTGGGCATGAGGATCATGCGTGATAGGAAAAAAAAAATGTTGTGGTTGTCACAAGAAAAATATATGAAGAAGGTGCTTGACATGTTTAATATGAAGGATGCCAAGCCAGTTGGTACACCCCTAGTAGGCCACTTGAAGCTGGGTATTGAATTATTCCCTAGTGATCGTGAGGAGAAGGAAGAGATGAGAAGGATTCCTTACGCTTCAGCAGTTGGCAGCTTGATGTATGACATGGAGTGTACACAACCAGATATTGCATATTCAGTGGGAGTAGTGAGTAGGTTTCTTGCCAATCCAGGAAAACAACATTGGAAAGAAGTAAAATGGATTTTGAGGTATCTCAAGGGTACTAGTCATTATTGCTTATGTTTTGGTCATAATGAGATTGTGCTTGAAGGATTTACAAATACAGATATGGCTGGAGATATGGACACCAGAAAGTCCACTACAGGTTATTTATATACATTTGCAGGAGTAGTAGTATCTTAGGTGTCAAGGTTGCAAATAATAATATATATCTCTACAATAGAGGTAGAGTACATAGCTGCAACAAAGGCTTGTAAAGAGATGTTGTAGATGCATCGATTCCTTCGAGGAATAGGAATAAACCAAAACAAGTATGTGCTATATTGTGATAGTGAGAGTGCCATTCACTTGGGAAAAAACCCAGCATTTCACTCAAAAAACAAGCACATTGACTTAAGGTAGCATTGGATCTGACATGTGTTGGAGGAAGGACAATTGTCCTTGGAAAATATCCATATAGATAAGAACCCTATTGAGATGCTCATGAAGATTCTACCAAGAAATTAACATGAGATATGTAGAGGCATGGTAGGACTCGATATGACTTGATTCATGATTCATCATTTGGCTTCAAGTGGAAGAATGTTAAACGTGAATCCAAATTTGAAGCTGACACAGACTTCTCCCTGACACTCCACCATCTTCAGTCATAACCACCACACCCACACCGAACCTATTGTACTTCCCATTAATTTCTAGATCTTCATCTAAATCACATGCAGGATTCTAGATCCTCCTTGTTCCTCTATAAATTTGTATTTTCCTTTGCCTGAGGAAGGCCAGCCAAGGGCTAAGGCCTCTGTGTAATGTGAAGTGTGATTTCATTCTCCATTATAATGTATTTGTGTTTTAGAGATTTGTCTCTCTGTTGAATTGTGTTGTCTTTGAATTCTTAAGTAAACCCACAATTTCTCATTCTACTACCTAAGTCAGCTCAAACACAAAAGACACAACAACATGTATGCGAGTTGAATGAAGAAGAATGCATTACATGCTTGTTAACAGTTTTAGAGTTGTGGCCATACAGCTTTGTTTGTATACAAAGAAGGAAAAAAAGTGTAGGTGATGAGAGAGGCTCGAACTATCGACATAATAATTTATAAAGGATGCTATGAGACCTACATGCTAATGAGTGTATTTTACTTTTCTAAAAGTTGAAAATTGAGAAAATAAAGTATAGGAGGCTGCATATAGATCAAAACACTTAGATCTACATTTCAAATGCTGCTACTGCATCGAAAAATTTCAAAGAGGTTGCCATATAGATCAAAACAATTAAATTTGTGTTACAAACACCGCTATTGAATTGATAAATTTCATAGGATTTCATATAGATCAAAACACTTAAATCTACATTACAACTGCTACTGTGTTGAAAAATTTTAGAGAGGTTGCCATATAGATTCTTTTGTATACTAAGACATTGCATTCATTCCGCTCCATCGAATTATTGATCCACCAATCCGAGTTACCGAAAACATGTATATTTCATCCTTTAAATACAAAATGATCCCCATTCTAGAACAATAATTATTTTAATTGGTTCAGAACATAAAATATTGATTAGTGATTAATTAGTCTGGAATGTAATATTGATTGTTGTGTTGTAATGCGATACATGGAGGTACGAAGCTTAACTTGTTGAAAATAATACTAAGAGGGGGGGTGAATCAGTATTATCAGGTCAATTATTTTTCATTTCACAATCAGATTTGTATACGCTACTTCAACTAGTAAAATCCGCGTATGTACGCAACTGCAGTTAAGGAAACTAGCGTATAACCAGCAGACTTGTAAATTAAATTATTCTTCAGATATTTATCATTAATATGTGCATCAAACCATATAAAGAGTAACGAGGAACAGTAAAACAGAACAAGCAGTCACACATAAGAACACAAGATATAAGGTGGAAACCCAATGTGGGTGAAAACCACCTGCTGCAATTCATCTCTATCTTCTTTAAATTAGAAACTTCTTTTTACAATGTATCTATACTGGTGCAGTCTTATACCAGTACGCAGGTTGCTACCTGAAGAAGGCTACAACCTTCTCTCGTTCTCTAGCTTCTCCTGGAAGGGAGCTACAACCCCCTTAGCTCTTGTACTAGCTAAGGTACTAGTATGTAGGTGCTGACCTACAAAAGGCTACAACCTTCTATTTTCTTCCAGGGACCATGTTTCACAAATTTTCAGACTGGATCCATCAATCAAACATCAAGTATATCTGCATCAACTAATCTCCTTTGTACAAACCACTACTGAATCAACCAATCACTTCTCAGACTGTTGTAACCAGAAATCAGTAACAGTAACCAGACACCAATTCTGAACCTAGAACATTGTAGCAATAAATAGAAGTAGCTAAAACATATTTCATGAGACGTACGCTACTTCAATATGCAAAAACCTGTGTACATACGCAACTGTATTAAGGCCAACTAGCGTATACGCTGTCTTCACTTGCTGAACCCGCGTGTATACGCGCCTCTGATGTGCCGAACCTGCATACAAATCTATCAAATATAATTTACCCTTTTCACTTATTCAGACATCAGTTATACCCAGATTATCAGATTTAAGATCTAATCATGCGCTAATTATAACAGATCAAAAATCACACAATGATACTACTATTCAAGCCTTAAGATCTTGACGCATCAATAGAACTTATCCATCTTTTAGCGCTCAGGTTCCTCCTTGGTTCAGATCCAACAATGCACCACAACCCGATTCTAGATCTCGCTCTTCATAATATATTCAATCCCTCAATCAATGCCTTTGCCTAATGATCTCCTTCCCCTTTTATAGTCTTAGGCCTTACTCAATACCATGGTCCAAAACCATAGAGAATCAATACCATGGATCCAATACCTGGGTTCAACACTTCAAACGAGATATCATGGTCCAAAACCATAGGTCCAAATACCAAGGACTAAATACCATGTACTGTTATGAAACCAGCTCAAGAAAAGATAGAAAAGATAGATCAACGCCTTAGAATTCAGCCTCTTCAAGGGGGCAACCTCCTTTACATTACATAAATGAACAATTCTTTGATGATACAAATGACAAAACCTCCTTTCTATATATAGGAGTCTAAGGAGTCACAATATAATCCAGCCGACCTAACAATAATAATATAAAGCCACAAAAATAACAATAGAGGGATTCTATGGGGCACAGAAATAACAACATGGGGGTAATAGGGGCACAACAATATAAATAAGGGGTATAACTACAATAGTAATGGGGTAATCACTAGTATTATAGGGACCCAACATGCCCCTCTCCTTCAAAAAAGTGTTGTCCTCAACGCTTGAGTAGTTTTGGATACTTCTGCATAAAATTCTCATCCTCCCATGTGGAATCTTCAGCGGATAAGTTCTTCCACTTGATAAGATACTCTGAAATTGCTCGATTCCGTAGCTGTCGAGTTCTTTTTTCTGTGACTGCTTCCAGTTCCAATATAATTTTTCCTTCCTCATCAAGTTCTGGCAATATTGTTTGCACTGGGAGCTTGTCGCCTATAACCTTCTTTAAACATGAAACATGGAAAACTGGGTGCAATCGAGAAGCTGCAGGAAGCTCCAATTTGTATGCCATAGCACCAATCTTTTGCAACACCTTGTACGGACCATAATACTTTGGTGATAATTTATTATCCTTCTTAGCTTGCTTTAGGGACATTTGCTTATATGGTTGTAGCCGTAGGAATACCCAATCACCTACATCAAAACTTCTTTCACTGCGATGTTGATCTGCCTGTTGTTTCATTCTATTTTGTGCCAACACGAGGTTATCCTTTAAGAGTTGGAGGACTTGTTGTTGATGTTCGATGTGATGTTCCACTGCTTGAACCTTAGAATTTTCTCTCAAATATGATGTGATGGATGGTGGTTGATACCCATAAAGTGCCACAAATGGGGTCTTTTTTGTTGTTGTATGGAAGGAAGTGTTATACCACCATTCAGCCAAAGGCAACCATTTGACCCATTGTGTCTGTTTATCAGATACAAAGCAACGAAGATATCCTTCCAAACATTTGTTTACTATCTCAGTTTGCCCATTAGATTGAGGATGATAAGATGAGCTATGAGCTAACTAAGTACCAAGACAAGAAAATAATTTTGTCCAAAAATTTCCAGTGAAAATGGGATCTCTGTCACTTACAATAATCTTTGGGTTTCCATGTAGCTTTTGAATTGTTTCCATAAATGCAGTAGAAACTGTACTGGCTTTAAATGGATGTGATAATGCACAAAAATGTGCATACTTGGTAAGTCTGTCAACTACCACCATGATGACACTCTTTCCCTCAGACTTGGGTAAACCTGTGATAAAATCCATTGAAACCTCCTCCCAACGTTGGCTTGGAATGGATAAAGGTTGTAATAGACCCGGTGTCTTAATTGTTTCAACTTTATTTTGTTGGCAAACCAAACATTCCGCCACAAACTTTTGAATATCTGATTTAAGGCCATCCCAAAAAAAATCCTTCTTAACCCTGTGGTAAGTTTTTAAAAATCTTGAGTGCCCTCCTAAGGGAGAAGTGTGCAATTCCATAAGAATCTTTTGTTTTAGCTGGGAATTCTTACAGAGGTATAAGCGATCTTTGTACCATAATGAATCATTTTGCCAACTAAATGTATCAGACATACTGGAATCTTGTTGTAGCTTTCGAATAAGTGCCCACACTTCTTCATCATTCTTCCATTCCTCCCTTGCTTCGTTTTGTTGAAATTTGGTACCGGAGGACAGGTGGTTCCCTTAGGCTTTGATCTTTGGCCTAGGGAAAAGTGTCCAAAAGAATTTAATTTTTCTCCTAAAGTGACTTTATAATTTTATAAAGTTAAATCTAATTTAAAAATGACTTTAAGTTATAAAGTTATTAAGTCTAATTTTAAAGTGACTTTTATAAAGTCAATGAAAAATTAGAAAGGAAAAGTGACTTTGGAAATAAATGACTAAGTGGGTCTTTATTAAAGTGGGGTGAATTAAAAAATAGAAAGTGAGATTTAAATGAGCATTTAATCTCAACCATTGATTTAAATCTATTTCAGCCATTGGATTTAGAGATCACCCAAAAGTCACTTGGATCACCCAAAAGTCACTTGGAGTTATATTAAAGGAGGAAAATGTCATTCATTCTTTCATGAGCAGATTGGGAGAAGGAGAGCAAGAGAGCAAGAGAGATTTTTGAGCAGGGAGGAGAAGGAGACAGCAGCTTGGCACACATTCCAAGGCAGCAGTTGAGCAGATTTGTACAGCTGATTCAGCACATAGTGAAAGGCAGATTTTTGCACAAAAATCGAGCAGTTTGCTGATTTTTCTGCACACAAAACGGAGGTCGTACAACATTTATTGCTGTAATTTCCAGATTGCTGTGAGGCACGGGAAAGGAGATAAGTTGTAAATTTGCTTGCTGATTTTTTGCTGAATAATTCTCACTGTAAAAAAACAATTTTCAGAAATAAAGAAGAGCTCTCAAATTGGTTTTCCCTAAGAGTTGTAGGGGGTTTTTCCGGGGTCAAGTTGACCAAAAATATCAGTGTTTTAATGTGTTTTAATGGCTGTTTTTGATTGCTGATTTTTAATTCTGCAATTTCCAGCATTCTGAAAAATTTCCAGAATTTGTGTTTTCAGCAATATTTATTTTTTTCAGTCTGTTAAATGTATGGTTATGGGAATGGGCATTTAAATACATGGGAGAAATAAGGAGAAACTGAAAACCGGGGTGGGAAAACAGAAATTTTTACATGGTATCAGAGCTTGAGTGCTGAAGGGCAGTTTGGGACAGCAAAAGGAAAAATTACAGTTGCTGATTTTTCACTCAGAAAATTCCAGCAAGCTGATTTTTTCATAAACAGCAGTTTTATCTTTACTACAACAGTGCTATTTTTCAGTTTTAGGACAGCAGGATGTCATTGGGATTGAGGGTGGAGGATAGGCTGGATGGGCATATAAATTACAATGTTTGGAAGGAGAGAATGTAGAGTATCTTTGAGGAGGCAGAAGTCTGGGATATCATGGTGCATACCGCACAGAACCCTGTTGTTGTGCCCACTGATGTTACTCAGTTGGCTGAGTATAAAAAGAAGAACAATAAGGGTAAGAGGCTGATTCTAGACGGAATCAAAGACCATTACATTCCTCATGTGAGAGGAAAGAGCAATGCCCATGAGATGTGGACAGCATTGTCCAATCTCTACCAGAGTACCAATGAGAACCGGAAGATGGTCCTGAAGGAGAAGCTGAAGAACATTAAGATGGGGAATGATAGTGCAGCTGGATATCTCACAAAGATTACCAATGTGAGAGATGAGTTGGCAGCGATTGGAGAGGCCATTCCATCCACTGAGTTGGTGCATATTGCAGTGAATGGCCTCCCCCGTTCATGGTTGAACTTTGCTGATGGGGTTTGTGCACGTGAGACCCTTCCCACATGGGAGAGGTTTTGGGATGATTACATTCAGACAGAGATCAGGAAAGGACAGCTTGGGGCAGCCAAGCCAGTTGAGCAGGATGAGGACGTAGCACTGGTGGCAGGAGGCAAGAAAGGCAAAGGGAAGAAGCAGGCTTCCACAAGCGGTGGTGGAGGCAAAGGCAAAGGTAAAGGTAAACAAGGGAACACACAGAAGGACTATTCCAAGGTGAAGTGTTGGAATTGTCAAAAGATGGGACACTATGCAGTTGTGTGTCTAGAGAAGAAGAAGAAGAAGGGGAAGAACCAGGACGTGGCAGCTTCAGCAGAGATTGAGGACTTTGCTGGTCGTTTTGACCGAGAGTTTGCGTTCACTACGTGTGAGTCCTCTAGTGCAGGATTACCTGCCACACAGGTTCAGAGGGAGCATGCTTTTCCCTCGATTAGCGGAGCATCTACAGGTATCTGGTATGTGGACAGTGGGGCTTCACGTCACATGACAGGAGTCCGTGAGTACTTCTCAGAGCTTTCAGAGAGTGGCACTGATATTGAGGTAGTACTCGGTGATGACAGAGTTGTTAGAGTAGTCGGGGTGGGGACAGTGACATTTCAGAGGGAGTCCAAACCTCCCTTGAAGGTGTCAGAGGTTCTTTATGTGCCAGGGATGAGGAAGAACCTCATATCCGTCTCAGCTTTGGAGGACAGAGGATATGAGGTACTGTTCAGGGGAGGACAGGTGTTGATGTATCCCAGGGGCACTCCAGCTGATTCAGCTAGAGTGATAGGTGTACGCCATGCAAAGGTGTACAAGTTTGCATTTCAGCCCCTTTTGGCATTGAGCAGTAGTACCGATAGCACAGCTAGCAGTTCTGAACTGTGTGAGATTTGGCACCGCAGGATGGGACATATGTATCATGGAGCCTTGAGGACATTGCGGGAGATCACTACAGGTGTGCCAGATTTCAGTACTGATCACTTTGATACTTGCAGAGGTTGTGCGATGGGCAAGTTTGCCAAATCCCCTTTTCCCAGCAGTGACAGCAGAGCGACGGGGATACGTGATTTGATTCATTCTGATGTGAGCGGTCGGATGTCTCATGTTTCCTTGAGTGGATATGAGTACTATGTTTTATTCATTGATGATCACTCCAGGAGAACCTGGATTTATTTTTTGAAGACCAAGAGTGAGGTCTTCAAGCGGTTTCAGGAGTTCAGAGCTCTTGTGGAGACTCAGACAGGTCAAAAGATCAAGTCCTTGAGGTCGGACAATGGAGGAGAGTACACCCTTGGAGAGTTTGTTGACTATTGTGCGGAGGCAGGCATTAGGAGGGAGTTCACTGTTCCTTACAACCCCCAGCAGAACGGGGTTGCGGAGAGGAAGAACAGATCCATCATAGGGGCTGCCAAAGCCATGATACATGATCAGGGGTTGCCATTGTTCTTGTGGGCAGAGGCCTGCAACACAGCTGTTTACTTGCAGAACAGGAGTCCGCATCGTGCCTTGGGGCACATGACTCCGGAGGAGACTTTCTCTAGGAAGAAGCCTGATCTTGGTCATCTTCATATCTTTGGATGCATTGCATACTCCTATATACCCAAGGAGAAGAGGACCAAACTAGAGCCCACCGCAGAGAAGGGTATCTTTGTGGGCTACAATGAGACCTCAAAGGCCTTTCGGATTTACATTCCTGCACAGAGGAGAGTTGTTGTCAGACGGGATGTGAAGTTCGAGGAGGACAGGGCCTTTAGGAGGTCACGGGAGTTAGAGTATCTGGATCAGCCAGACCCTCAGCAGCAGTTGAGTCAGTCGCAGGGATCCAGTGGGAAGGGATTAGGAGGATCCGGAGGTACATCTATGAGGATGTCAGGTCCGTCAGTGAGCAGTGGCTCATCGAGCCAGAGGGGTGGTGCTCCGGGCAGCATGCAGAGAAGTTCACAGAGTAGTTCACTAGGGATTCCACTGATGGACAGTTCACACGGTACCTCAGCTTCTACAGGTTCAGGTGTAGGCAGGAGGACAGCAGACAGACAGTCAGGAGTTCAGGCTACTGATGATGATGAGGAGGAGGAGTTTCATTCTCCGGTGGGAGAAGTGCGCTCAGGGAAGAGGAAGCCCAAGTGGCTTCAGGACACCTTGAGAGATGCCACATCTGTTGCTGATCCGAAGAGACCGGTCAGAGAGAGTAGACCACCTGAGAGGTTTTGTAGCTATATGGCGATGGTTACCAGCATCCTTGACTCTGAGCCTTCTAGCTATGAGGAGGCAGCTAGCCAGCAGGTCTGGAGAGAGGCCATGCAGGAGGAGTATTCTTCTATCATGAAGAATGATGTTTGGGAGGTGGTGTCGAGGCCTGAGGGCAAATCCGTGGTTACTTCCAGATGGCTTTACAAGGTAAAGCATGTTGCAGATGGCAGCATTGAGAAATTCAAAGCGAGGTTTGTGGCTAGAGGGTTCTCCCAGGTAGAGGGAGTTGATTATGAGGAGACCTTCGCTCCCGTGGCTCGATATACTTCGATCCGCTCCATTATATCGATAGCAGCAGAGATGGGTTGGAAGATCCACCAGATGGATGTGAAGACCGCATTTCTCAATGGCTTCATACAGGAGGAGGTGTACATTGAGCAGCCATAGGGCTTTGAGGTGCATGGGAAGGAGTCCCATGTGTGCAGATTGAAGAAGGCCCTTTATGGCCTGAAGCAAGCTCCCAGAGCTTGGTACTCCAGGATAGATGCATACTTGCAGGGGATGGGTTTCACAAAGAGTGAGGCAGATCCGAACCTTTACTTTATTGTGATTGGTGAGGAGCCTCTCTTTCTGGTGCTGTATGTGGATGACTTGATCATTACAGGCGCAGAGAGACTCATAGAGCACTGCAAGAGAGATCTTGCGGCGGAGTTTGAGATGAAGGACATCGGCTTGATGCATTACTTTTTGGGTTTGGAGGTGTGGCAGGAGGAGGGGCATTTCTTCCTGGGGCAGGGGAAGTATATTGTGGACATCCTTAGCAGATTCCACATGGAGGATTGTAGACCCATGTCGACACCGATGATCACCAACTGGAAGAAGCTTCATGCTTCGGATTCCGAGTCGGTGGATTCCACATTGTACAGGTAGTTGATTGGTTCCTTGATGTATTTGGTCAACACTAGACCAGATATCTGTTTTGTAGTCAACACGATGAGTCAGTTTATGTGTGAGCCTAGGAAGGTTCACTGGGTGGCTGCAAAACACATTTTGCGGTACTTGCAGGGGACAGTGGATTATGGTCTGGACTACAGGCAGGGAGATGGAGTGAGATTGGCAGGATACACTGATTCTGATTGGGCAGGTTGTGCTTCTGATAGGAAGAGCACTTCAGGGTGTTGTTTTGGGTTGGGTTCAGCAGTAGTGTCATGGTTCAGCCGGAAGCAGCAGTCAGTAGCACTGAGTTCAGTGGAAGCAGAGTATATGGCAGCCAGTCTAGCTAGTTGTGAGGCTATCTGGCTTCGCAAGATGTTGTTTGGCTTATTTGGTCAGCCATTGAGACCTTTAGTGATTTACTGTGATAATCAGAGTTGCATTAAACTCACGGAGAATCCAGTATTTCATGACAGGTCAAAGCATATCGGGATCAGATATCATTTCATCAGAGACTATGTTCAGAAGGGAGTTGTGAAGCTTGAGTATATTTCCACTGATGAGCAGGTTGCAGATATTCTTACCAAAGCCTTACCACGGGGCAAGCATGTCTACTTCAGAGACAAGATGGGTGTGGTGAGGAACACCTTCCTCGGTAAGAGGGAGGTTGAAATTTGGTACCGGAGGACAGGTGGTTCCCTTAGGCTTTGATCTTTGGCCTAGGGAAAAATGTCCAAAAGAATTTAATTTTTCTCCTAAAGTGACTTTATAATTTTATAAAGTTAAATCTAATTTAAAAATGACTTTAAGTGATAAAGTTATTAAGTCTAATTTTAAAGTGACTTTTATAAAGTCAATGAAAAATTAGAAAGGAAAAGTGACTTTGGAAATAAATGACTAAATGGGTCTTTATTAAAGTGGGGTGAATTAAAAAATAGAAAGTGAGATTTAAATGAGCATTTAATCTCAACCATTGATCTAAATCTATTTCAGCCATTGGATTTAGAGATCACCCAAAAGTCACTTGGATCACCCAAAAGTCACTTGGAGTTATATTAAAGGAGGAAAAGGAGGAAAATGTCATTCATTCTTTCATGAGCAGATTGGGAGAAGGAGAGCAAGAGAGAAAGAGAGATTTCTGAGCAGGGAGGAGAAGGAGACAGCAGCTTGGCACACATTCCAAGGCAGCAGTTGAGCAGATTTGTACAGCTGATTCAGCACATAGTGAAAGGCAGATTTTTGCACAAAAATCGAGGAGCAGTTTGCTGATTTTTCTGCACACAAAACGGAGGCCGTACAGCATTTATTGCTGTCCTGTTTGCTGTGATTTCCAGATTGCTATGAGGCACGGGGAAGGAGATAAGTTGTAAATTTGCTTGCTGATTTTTTGCTGAATAATTCTCACTGTAAAAAGGCAATTTTCAGAAATAAAGAAGAGCTCTCAAACTGGTTTTCCCCAAGAGTTGTAGGGGGTTTTTCCAAGGTCAAGTTGACCAAAAATATCAGTGTTTTAATGTGTTTTAATGGCTGTTTTTGATTGCTGATTTTTAATTCTGCAATTTCCAGCATTCTGAAAAATTTCCAGAATTTGTGTTTTCAGCAATATTTATTTTTTTCAGTCTGTTAAATGTATGGTTATGGGAATGGGCATTTAACTACATGGGAGAAATAAGGAGAAACTGAAAACCGGGGTGGGAAAACAGAAATTTTTACACGTTTATCCAATCTGGTTGGATAATAGAAATGGCGCACAACAATGCTTCCACATCCTCATCCTTTCTTGAGAGTGCATCTGCCACCACATTTTGCTTCCCTTTTTTGTAGATGATTTCAAAGTCATAACCCAACATCTTTGTGACCCACTTTTGTTGCTCTTCAGAGGATAATATTTGTTCTAAAAAGTATTTAAGGCTATCATGATCCGTTTTTACCTTGAAGTGTCTTCCCATTAGGTAGGGTCGCCATTTCTTAAGTGCATGGAGTATTGCCAACATTTCCTTTTCATAAATAGCTTTGCTTAAAAACTTTCCCTTGATTGGACGACTTTCAAAAGCAATGGGTCTTTCATCTTGCATTAGAACAGCACCAATTCCATTTCCTGAAGCATCACATTCCACAATAAAGGTTTTTGTGAAGTCTGGTGTAGCTAAGACCGGTGCTTGGCACATTGCCTCTTTAAGATGTTCAAAGGCCTTTGTTGCTTCCGGAGTCCATGAAAATGCATCTTTCTTCAATAATGTTGTTAGAGGTGCTGTTATTCTCCCATAATTCTTAACAAACTTGCGATAATACCCTGTCAACCCAAGAAATCCTCGCAGATGCTTTATGGATGTGGGGATTTTCCATTCCTTAATGGCTTTAATTTTGCTAGGGTATACCTTAACTCCTTCATGAGATACAATATGACCCAAATATTCCACCTCCTGGACTCCAAAGAAACATTTGGATATTTTTGCATATAATTGTTTCTCCTCCAATAGTTGTAGCACCCTGTCAACATGTTCAACATGATCCTTCCAAGACTTGCTGTAGATTAGTATATCATCAAAAAATACTAACACAAATTTTCTAAGGAATGGTTTGAAAATTGAATTCATCAAACCTTGAAATGTTGAAGGTGCATTAGTAAGGCCAAAAGGCATGACCAAAAATTCATAATGACCCTCATGAGTTCTAAATGCCATTTTCGGAATGTCTTCAATCTTCATTCTGATTTGATGATATCCCGAACGAAAATCCAACTTGGTGAAGTAAATTGATCCATGCAATTCATCCAGTAATTCATCAATGACAGGAATGGGGAACTTATCTTTAATAGTGAGCTTGTTGAGCTCCCTATAATCCGGACACATGCGCCATGATCCATCCTTCTTGTGCACCAATACTACTGGAGCAGAGAAAGAACTTTGACTTGGTTGAATTATACCAGCCTCTAGCATTTCTGCAACCATACGTTCAATTTCACTTTTTTGGACATAGGGATATCTGTACGGCCTGATGTTTGGAGGAACACTTCCTGGAATCAGATGAATAGCATGATCATGATCACGCATAGGTGGGAGACCTCTGGGAGTCTCAAATACCTTGGAATGATTATCTAGGACTTTTTGGAGATCTGGAGAAATAGATGATTCCGATGTGGAAACATCTAGCGAACATAATTGTGAAATTACACCTCTTTTCTCCTTTTTTAGAAGCTTTGTCATACCATTAGAGCTGATTAACTTTCCTGGTTTCCCTACAATACCCCTTAATTCAACTTCCTTTCCTTCCATAGAAAATTTGATGAAAAGTTCTTGAAAATTAAAAGCTATTGTACCCAAGGATTGTAGCCATTGGACTCCTAGTACAACATCAGCACCTCCCATTGGAATGGAAAGCATTGGGCTAGTCAATACATATTCTCCCATGGATAGCTTGATATTATGGCACCTTCCAGAGAAATTTATTGTTCCTCCATTTGCAATCATCAATTGACACTCTGGTTCTGGATATAGGAAGCAATTCAATTCTTTTGCTACCCTACAATGAATAAAATTGTGGGTGCTTCCTGAATCAATCAACATTATTACCTTTTTCTTCTTGATTTGTCCTTCTATCTTGATGGTTTGAGGAGTGGTAATTCCCGCCAATGCATTACAAGATATGGTCGGATTTATTTGTTCTTCATCTAGGCTTTGTTCCTGGAGTATATCTTCTTCTTTTGGCCTTTCTTTCTCCTTTTCTTCTTCCTCTTCACAATCTATGTAGAATAATTTCTTTTTAGCACACTTATGACCTTTAGTGTATTTTCTATCACAGCTGTAACAAAGCCCTTTTGCTCTTTTTTCTTCCAATTGTTGTGTTGTGAACCTTATAGGTTGTGGAAGACTAGGGGCAACAACACTTCCGTCTTTATAGTTGTGAGTGGTATGCTTCCTGGTTGCCATAATTTTGCTTTCCATTTTTCTTGCTAACCTGAATGCCTTCTCTAATGAATCAGGTTCCCAAAGGTGAACATCATGTTGGATATTATCCTTTAAATACCCTATGAACACATCAATCCTATGCTCCTCTGGAATATCTTTTACCCTTATGTTCAATTTTTGGAACTCCTCAATGTGCTCCATTACTGAACCCTTTTGTTTGAGACTTATCAATTGGCTAAAAAAAGTGTTGCTTTTTGTATCTTCATAATGTGCTATCAATTCTTCCATAAAAATTGCCCAAGTGATAAATTTTTTACGAGAGCAAAGCCATTGATACCATACAAACTGATTTGGTTCCAAATATACAGTTGCCATATGTACCTTTTGTGTGTTTTGCACATTATTGAGATCGAAGAACTGCTCCATCTGTAATATCCATGTGGCGGGATCCTTGCCATCAAACTTCCTCATATCGATTTTTGGAATATGGTGGGTCTTCGATCCAACATTAGCATCTATGGAATCATGATTAACATTACTTTTGTTCACATCATGAGTTTCCTTTACAACCTTTTCACCATTAGTAAGTATTTCTTGTAGAAAATTTGTCAAATCTGTCTTCAAATCTGCCATGTTTGTCTTCAAATCTGTCCTCAAATCTGTCTTCAAATCATCCATATTAGCTTCCATGCCCTTTATCTTAGATTCCACGCCATTTAGCTTAGATTCCACGCCACTTATCTTAGCTTCTGTTAGCTTTTGTGAGCGTGACATTTGTTGCACTTGTTCTTGTAATTTTGATATATCATGTAGCATTTCTTCCTCTTCTTCATGAGTCATGCTTGAGCTTTCAGGTTCCTTACTAGGTGTTTGCATTACCTTTCCTTGGGGCATCAGTTACCGATAATAATGCTTTACTATGCCCTTTGAATTATGTTAAACCAAGCTTACACAAAAATTTAAAAAAAAAAACTACACACCTTTTTTCACTTTATAGAAACCTGTTATTGAATTTGATGTATCTCTGTAATTTCGGATCATCCAGTTCAAAAATTGTGACCTGTAGTAGCCTTCTGTGTCCTCTTTCCAATTCCACAAGTCTGACCCAAATTGGATTCTCCAAGGAAGAGTTATGTGAAATCTCCCACAGTGACTTGCTTTTAGACTAGTTCAGTATAGCGAACTTGTACGACATGCCACGAGTCACTGTTTCAACCTTTGAATCTGAAACACACATACAAGAAACTACAGTCCGTCCTCTTTTTGTACCTTCTTACGAATTTTCAATCTGATCCCCAGAGAGAAAGTTATGACGATTTTACCCAGGTCACCTGTTTTGAATGTAATTCAGGAGTCTGCAAAAAGACCAACTTCCTTAGATCATATCTCCGCAAATATCTCGCGAAAAGCTCTGAAATTCGGACCCAAGGTTCAATGCGATTTCTTCTCAAATGGGTTTTTTTACGACTTCTGAAACATCACAGAAAAAAAGTTATAGCGAAAATGCCACGATGACCTGTTTGGAACAGCGAAACCCTAGAATCCAAAGCTCTGATACCAAATGTTATGAAACCAACTCAAGAAAAGATAGAAAAGATAGATCAACGCCTTATAATTCAGCCTCTTCGAGGGGGCAACCTCCTTTACATTACATAAATGAACAATTCTTTGATGATACAAATGACAAAACCTCCTTTCTATATATAGGAGTCTAAGGAGTCACAATATAATCCAGCCGACCTAACAATAATAATATAAAGCCACAAAAATAACAATAGAGGGATTCTATGGGGCACAGAAATAAAAACATGGGGGTAATAGGGGCACAACAATATAAATAAGGGGTATAACTACAATAGTAATGGGGTAATCACTAGTATTATAGGGACCCAACATGTACCAACAATAAGTTTTCCCACGTGTACGTGCTTTTCGCTGCATGAAAGAGTGTGCATACATATACGCGCCTTTAGATCGTTGAACCTGCATGTATACGCGACTTGCTTAAGAGGAACCTGCGTATATCTCTTTTTCTTTCATTCTGAGAACTTGAACTGAGATCTTCCATCTGAGTGAGTTGCCATCAAGGACAACATATGTGCCATAGTGAATGCCAACATAACTCCGTGAATATGTTCATGCGGAGCTCAGCATAACCAAGCAAGCTCCAACATAACTTACGTTTCTCAATTTCCAACTTTTATGGAAAAGTAAAATACACTCATTAGCGTGTAGGTCTCGTAGTTTCCTTGAGAAATAGTGAGGTCGCCAGTTCGAATAATTATTTTAATTGGTCGGGAGCATAAAATTTTAATTAGTGCTTACTTGGTCCGAAACACAAAATTTTCATTTGTGTTTGATGTTTTCCCAAAATTTTAATGTAAAGCATGTATTCTATACACTCAATTGAACACCCCAGTTTTCACAGAAGTCAATTTCAGCGAATGCACGGACACTACAAATTGGAAGATCTTGAATCCTGAACTGTTTTTGTTTTCTTTGGTGACTGATCATTAAAGGAGATAAAACAATTTTAAATGAAATCAATTTATGGTCATACAGAGATGGCTATGTTACTATTGTTACAATATGAAGATGGCTATGTAATAGTTAAATCCATTTGGCGCACAGACTTTTTATTTTCAAATGAACCATTACAAGGATACATATAACCCTCTTTCACAAGCTACTGGATATAGGCTCTCTCCCCACATCATTACTGTAGTTGTATTTTTTCTAACATCTGGCAATAACATAGGAGATTATGAGGTGAATGTATTCATTGTCACAAATGCTTCTTGTTGTTCATCGTGATTTCGTGCACACGTATCGTTTTGGTTTACATGAGTGTGATTGCATAAAATAAAAATTTACATTAATCGTTTTTTTTTCTCTTTTCGGTTGGTCTGACTGTGAATTTGAATCTAATTTCTTGTTTTAAACACTATTTCGAATTTGAATCAAATTTAATCTCATAATACGAAAATTGAGCTACCCATTAAACACCTTACATTAATGTTTTCGACTGTAAGCACAAATTAGTTTTTTTTTTATGTGGAATGAATTAAAACAAATATTGCCCAAAAAATGAGACAAATCATGTTCAACTTATCGAATATCGCTCCATATAATTGTTTGGCAGTCGATCTGTGTATGTTTTTGGATTTAATTTCGCCGATTGTTATTGCCTTTGTAGCTAAGAACCAGATAAAAATGCATTTTATTGTTTGGTTCTTCAAAATTTTGAGCCTAAAATGTTTTGATTATCATTGCATCTACAGCTGGGAAAGTGCATTTTCTTGGTTCTTCAAGGGTTTTCTCTTTAATTTCTACAATTGACTGAGAAAAAAATATTTCTTTTTTTTATTTACAGGGCGTTCCACTGTGGGAATCAGCTATGGTTGTGTCGCAAACAATCTTCTCTAAACTTCCAAGGTAGTGCAGTTGATCAAGAGTCAAGGCATCAACAAGATGAAGTTCCACAACACCGACCCTGCAACTTTCCATGCATTTAGTGGTACCAACATTAAAATCAAAATTTCCCTTCCCAATAATTAATTCTATTACATTGCTCGTTTTCTTTCACAAGCCTATGTCTGGGTCTAGAATAACGTGGTTTCTTACATTTTGGACTAATATCTACGCATTGGTTTTAAGTTTAGTAGACTAGGGGAGGTCTAGTAAGAAACCTCCTCCCTTGTCCCTACCATGACGAATATTTACAATGCTCTTTTCAAATACAACCTCGATGGAATTGTCAAAGTGTCGAGCCCCATTGCGAACAGTGAGCTCAAGAGCTCTTACCTACCTTCAACTGGTTCTTTCAAGAGAGAATTTATCAAGACCATGATAAAACACATGTTCGACTTTCTGACCCAAACGAGATCCTATCTCATGGTCAATGTTTGCCCTTTATTTTCCTACAATGCCAACACTGACGGTATTTCTCTAGACTATGCACTCTTTTGCCCCAATGCCAGATTCCAAGACATCAACACCGGGTTCCTATCCACCAACCTCTTTGACACAAAGTTCAATGCACTGTTCTTTGCAATGTCAACTCTTATCTATAAGAAACTCGACATTGTCGTGACTAATTCTCGGTGGCCATATAAGGGTGACAAGGATGAAACCGATGCTAGCCTTGACAATGTTGCGACCTACAATGGAAACCTTGTAAATCATGTCCTCTCCAATTCTAGAACCCCGCTCAAACCCAAAGCCTTGCTAGACACCTTCCAGGGACAATCAATGGCACTTTTATTGCTCTCATACCTAAGAAGAAAAATCCACTATCCTTTGCAGATTTCAGGTCGATTTCACTATGAAACATGGTGTATAAATTGATCTCTTTTCTGATCGCTCGAGGTTGAAATTGATTCTGTCTAGACATGTCACTGAGGAGAAGTTTGGATTTATTGAGGTCAGATAGATTCAAGATGCCATTGGTATTTCTCAAGAGATTATGCACTTTATTAAAACCTGAAAACTTAATTATTTCCTTATCAAGGCGGATTTGACTAAAGCATATGATTGTATAGACTTGGAATTTCTTAAACTGGTCCTGATCAAAGTAGGTATGTCACCTATGAACATTTGTTGTATTATGGCCTAAATCAAGACAACGAATTTTTTTGTCATCATAAACGGATTTCCTACACATTTATTCTCGGCACATAGGGGTTTGAGATAGGATTGTGCACTATCGTCGATGATGTTCATATTAGTTATTGACAATATGAGTATGAAAGTAAGAGATGCAAGAGTTCAAGGCATTATTTCTGGGATTAGAGTATCTCGATAGACTGATATCACTCACTTAATGTTCATTGATGACCTATTATTTGGAGGACAGGAAACTGTTTCTAAATGGAGAATATTACACAACATTATTTCATCATTTGGAGAGGCATCAGGACTACGTATGAATGGACCGAAATAAGTTCTTATACACAATGGTATTGCAGGGCCAAAGATTATGGACATTAGTCTACTATTTGGGGTTGGATACAAACACATTGATGAAGGTATCACATACTTTTGTTTCAACCTGAAGCCAAACAATTATTGTAATAAGGATTGGGATTTGTTGGTAGAGAGGTTTCATAAGAAACTTGACTGCTAGAAACACAGATGGTTGACAATGTGGGGTTGGATGATCATGTTGAAAGAAGTACTCCACAATGTAGCAATATATTGGATGCACCTTTTTCTACTTCATAAGGAAGTTATTAAAAGGATACAATTGATCATGGGATGCTTTATCTGGGCTGGTGTGGAGTACGTAAATCTCCTCTACGGACAGAGGTGATCCCTCTAGCCCTATAGTGGGTCTAGCAAAAAACAGAACAACCTAATGAAAACTTCCTTAAACTAGAATCGAATAAGAGGGCCTACCTCTTAGAACATTACTCCACTTGATGATGACCTCACTCCTTTGCTCTAGCTTCCTTTGAGTTCTTCTCCTTCAAATACCTTAAAAAAATACACAAGAGACAACGGCAAATGTAATAGCATACAATCACATTCAATTTACTTAAAAATTCAAGGAATCTTAAGCCATTAAATGTAATATGACACTCAATGTAGGAAATAAATCATTAGTTGAATTGATATAAAGCTCAGAAAGAGATACAACCAAAGCCTTGACGTTGCAAGTCTCCTCCAACATATCCAGGTTCCAACACCACTTCTAGCATCTCATGGTTAGCCTCAACAATGGAAGTTTAAGGCTTCTTCCCTTTAGTTCAAAACGAAACCAAACACACTATTCTCCCTTTACACCCATAAACTAGAAGGCAAAAGAAAATATAAATATCTTGTTGGTTATTCAAGCTCCAAAAAAGACTAGTTCAGCTTCGAAAAGGAGGATTTTATATAGCTTTGATGGAGGGAAGATGGTTCCTCTTATGATGGGAGAGGGCTTATGTCTTTGGTTTTTTCCATATTAATAGGGGAAAGGAGCCCAAATAGACTCTCTCGGCTCTATCCAGCCCAACCATTTACTAGACTTCTGTTCACGAAGCTTCTAGATCTGGAAGTTTCGACTCCATTTTTAAAAACTTGCCAAAAGAGGGTCAACATGAGTGGTGAAGGGATAACTTGCACCATTCGGCGCTAGGCCTAGTTTCAAACTCTACAAATCGGCACGAGGAAGAAACTGGCATTAGCGTTGGTCTTGAAAACTAGGATTGAAGGAAGATTCTTGGGAAATGCTGCAAGAGGGGGATCTTCTGCTCATGAATAGGGATGTAAAGGCATCTTGTTCATGATGGGAAATCATATAGAGGTCACTATAGAGGTCCTCCAGGAACGAGGAACGGGGAGCACAGGAACAGTGATAAAATGTTGTGTAACAGATGCCCCCTAAAGCGTGAAGTCTAAACTAGAGTGAGGGGTGAAATGCTTTGCAAGTAGATGCATGGAACCTGAGACCTTCATCGGAAAACCTGCAAGCAAGCATAGATACATATACATCACTGAAAACTCTAATAAATGATACATGAATTGTGGTATGGACGCAACCATCCAGAGAAAGATCATGAAAATGGATCCAAGGAATGGATGCAACCATCCAGCAGAGAGGATCATATCAAACCCAAGGTATGGTCATGGCCATCCAATAATCAGAAGGATCACATATAACAACTCATGGTATGGTCGCAACCATCCATCTCAAAGAGACATGTATATCATCATGATCATGTCACATCACCTTGCAACCTGGGCTTTAAGTAATCTGAGCCCAGGGTCTTGCTCTCCAACACAACCTTATCAAAGTACAAATTCTAACATGTGAATACATGTGTTGAAGTCGAAAATGCTATAAAATTGCTTGATTATTGGTCAATGATGTGAACTATTAACAAGCGTGAGCCACCAATAATGATGATGGGCTCAAGGTACCAGCAACAAAATCCATAGAATGTGAATGAGGAACTAAAGTCGAACACCCGTGAAATCACCCAATCGGAAGTCGATGGTGTGAACTTGTCATCAAGTGCGAAGAAATTGTCATTAGGTCATGCAAGCTCTAAGGTACTGGAAAGGAGTCTCTCGGCCAACTTCCCATATAATGAGTTGAAGTCGATAGGAAGAGACCTTATTGAAGAAGGGCCATGATGTATCCCACATCACCAATGCAAGACAAAGGGATGTACTAATTTTGGATGATACAGAGAATCAGGAATGAGTGTAACTACAGAAGGATAACTCTTGAACATATCAGCGACACGACTCCGTAGTTTGGCAACTTTGGATCCATAGGATTAGAGGTCATGATGGCATGGCAGAGATCAAATGGAGAGGCAAAAAATGAATGGCCCAACCCAAGAAGGTCAACGATAAAGTGAGGATACCCCAACCTGAAACGAAGCAAAAGGTGTCATGTTCAAGAGTGAGTTGCCAACACAACTAATGGAATTTCCAATTTTCCCCCACCATTTATGGCACGTACCCCAATTATTTTTTATTGCAAGCTTGAAGGGGATATCATGTGCTTGAACTATAATTCCATCCTTCAGATGAATCCGACCTTGTAAGATTAATGAGCCCTAGGAAGGAGAAACTCATGTCCTTCATGGCGATGAATCTGATGTCGTTTAAGTTTAGCAAATCCGACATAGATGTAACTCAGTATATTTTTCATGTTTAGAGAGTTTGAAAAGGAGACGGAAAAGAAAAATCCAAAAGGTACCTTTTCATACAGTTGTGTCTCTCGAGCCTGAAAAGGTAGAAAATAATACTTGAGAGAATCGCTTGACCATGTCAGCCAAGGAGTACCTTTTTCGTAAATAGTTTATCCTAGCCTGAAAAAAGGGTAAACGTATACTGGGTAAACGATATTTTGAAACCATATACGGGGTCAAAACAATAAGAACTCAGAAATATTTTCATGTTTTGAGAGTCAGAAAATTTCTTAGAGTAGACTCCCCATTTTTTATTTTCTTTAACAAGTCAAAAAGGGAAAAATACTCGACAATCTTTTCATTTTTTACGAGTCAGAAAAGAGCTTATAGGTGACTTGTCCTAGAGGAATGAGTGGTATAAAGGGTATCAATTGGTTCTGATTATGGTGGAACTACTCAAAAACCAAGAGGTCAAGAGGATAGCTTGCAAAACCACTCATTGTTGCGGTTCCTCGGGAAAGGGTAAAACAACCAAGTGAAAGCATATGATCGGCCAAAGAGATAGTGGTGATGGAATGAAACAACCAAGGCTCATCTAGTAGAAATTAGCTGATAAAAACAGAAATCACGAGATGTAAATTTGGCATGGGTTCATTTTTATACAAGCTTGAACCATGGGGAACTTTGCTTCAATTTGGTTTCATGTTTACACAAGCTTGAAACAAAAAACTATGCTTGAGTTTGGTTTCATTTTTACACAAGCTTGAAACAAAGACAAAGTATGCTTGAGTTAAGTTTGCATTCCCCTGGTATAATGAATCAATTCAAGGTACATGCCCCCCAAGCTTCATTTCATTCAGCTAGGTGGATGGAATGAAGGTTCACTTTCAAGATCCAGGAAAGACTCGACTGGGATTGTACAAGATCTGAATCAAAGACTCGATTAGGAAAAGGGAGTTGTTTCATTTTTTAACAAGGTTGACATAGTAAAAGAACTATCCTCGGACATTTGTTTCATTTTTTAACGAGGTAGATACAGGAAAAAACAATCCTCGAACATATATTTCATTTTTTAATGAGGTAGATATAGGAAGAAACTATTATCGAACTCCTTGATTCATTTTTTAACGAGCTTGACATAAGACAAGGAACTATGCTCACATCCCTTGTTTCATTTTTTAATGAGCTTGACACAAGACAAGGAACTTTGCTCTGACCCCTTGTTCATGGACCATATGAGAACATGGCTCCCAAGAGGTCCTCACTAGACGGGAGAACCACGCTCTGGGAGGAATACATGTCAACTGGTACCAATGACAGATTGGGTTCCAATGCCCCTAGTACATAATGTACTATACCATCTATGTGATCATCAACAGATGTGGATACGGAATGGGTAGCCACATAATTGACTTGTGGCAGGGAGGGTACTTCTTTCAAACAAGAACCAATATAGGACGATGGTTACATAGGAGGCACCTGGTGACCAATGAACAACAATTGATCAATGGTCACTATTCTCCCTTCGTGTGGAAAAAAAACCACATGGAAAAGTGAAGAAACAAGAGCTCCCATGACATAAACATAGTCGCATCCAAGGAGAAGATTGAAATCTAAAGGACCTTGGACTACCATCACATCTATATAGACGTTCTTTCCTCCCAAAGTAATAGGGACCTTCAGAAGGATCCCTAAGGGTTGACTGGTTCCTCTATTGAAAGCCAACATATTCTGGGTGATCGGCACAAGCTATGGGGAACCCAAATCTTTCCAAGTAGTAGAATACATGATTCCAACAGATGCGCCTTCATCTAATATAGTGCCATGTACTACCATTTATAGGCTTGTGCTGTGATCTAGAAAGGCAGATAAGATGGGAGGTGGAGAGCAATCAATTGACTCCAATAAAAAGAAACAACATAACTACTTATTGGGGTTATCATATGATTTCCTCCATGCTTTACAAGATTAGGAGAAGGACTCTCCTGAACAACTGGGATGAGAGGGACACTCTTCGATTCATGAGAATCTGAGGAGATGAGAAGAACATGAGTAGTATGCTCACTACTCTCTTCAGAAATAGAGTGAACAACTGAAGGGGGAGCCAAGTCGACACTCTTTTCGACCAATGGTTAGTTAGGAATAGACACAAGAGAGTCATTCTCAGGAAGAGCAGGATGGGCAAGAGATGAATCCAAGTCAATCTCTTTACCAACTAGGAGAGGGTTAGAAGAAAGCCTGTAATAACTAACAGGAAGTTGGGGTTGAGGAGCTGTAAGGTTTTCCAAAAATTTGGAAGCTTTATCCATAAGAGGAAAAAGGTGAAGAAGATGCTCTCCTTCACGTAACCTACAGGGGAATTTAATTTTTCCCTTCTTCTTACCATTGCTAGCCAAGGGTGTAGCATCGACATGATCTCCAGAGGTCGATGGGGATGGTCAATCCAAATTTTGAGACCATACCTCTAAGACTCTAGGAATACCAAGACAATCTCAAAGGAGGTGTTCACCCTTACATAGCCTGCAAGGGAATTTTACCTTCTGTGGAGGATCGGAAGGTTTGTCTATAGGAGGTGCATTTGGAGAAATAGTTGCACGATTGGCATCTCGCTTATATGACTTCTTCTTCTTCATCTTCTTATTCTTCTTAGCCTCCTGGTTACTGGATTTCAAACTTTCACCAAGCGAAGTAGAAGAGGAAGATGAAGAAATAAGGGAAGAAGGTGAGAGGTCAAATTTAGAATCAACATGATCTGGTTCAAATGAAGGAGATGGCTGGACAGGAGTTGGGACACTCGGGACCACCAAGGTCTAAAATAACCAGATAGGTAAACCAATGGTTAAACCAGGGAGGACAACATTGCCATATCAGGAGCACCAGCACTTCCAAAAGAAGGAAAAGAACCAGGATTCCCATTCGAGGGGAATCATTGACTGGTGGACTCGGGAAATGTTTCCATTGGAAATGACCCTAAAGAATCATTAAGGAAGACAACTTTAACCAAGAATATTTTGTGGGTAGTTAATTTGAAGACACTTAAACAAAACTTTACTTTTTCATATTTTAAGAGTCGAGAAAAGGGTGAAAGGTTACTCTAGTCGCTTTCGGATTTAATGAGCTTGAAAGGACAAGTGCTCGATGATATTTTAAATTTAAAGAGTAAAAAATACCAAAATGACTACTCAGGATAATCTAGGAAAAGGATTACTAGGTAACCGTGAATTGCAGAATACCTCCCGACGAACCAAGAAGTATGGGCACGAAATCTCCCTGAATGTTGTGCTCGGTGTATCACATTTACAAGGCAGAAGACTTGTCTTCCTATGGATAAAGGATTGCAAACCTATTGGGGTCTCCCTTTATATACGCGATGGTACGGGGAGCACAAGTTCGTACTAGCATTGTCTAATGCCAAAGTGAACGACGGCTGCTAGGTTTAAAGATGCTAGAACACATCTCTAGCCTAGACCACTAAATGTGAGCATTAAGTTTCAATGCTTCCTTATGTTAATTCAATAAATTTTAATGGTTGATCTTGAATTAGCTTTCAATTCCAAGGCCCTACTCCTGTATGAGAAAAGAAATATTTCTTCGATGAAAGTTAACACTAATTTAGGGATAGAGAGCACACAATCAATGCAACAATCAAAGAATGAAATATTTCACTAATACATGTCCTAAATGCACTAAATCTTCCCTTAACAACAAAATAAGTTTCATTTCATTTCCTATGCTTATGATGATGCAATTCTATCTTCTCAATAATGCTACTAATGTAATATTTTCACTTAAGTAAACTAGAATGATTTTCTTATTTTCATAAAATGAAAAATGAATATTTCACATAAAGCACTTTAATGAAAATTTTCACAATTCCAAACAAACAAGCATCGATCAAATCCAAAGCATGATAAATGAAACTAAAAGAAACTTCTTCCCTGAATCAAACAAACAAAACACACAAATTCTTCAATCAAGAAACCAAGCAATGTAATTTGTGCTTGGAAAGAAAAAAGAGACACTCAAAATAAGAGAACAAACAAGACTCTTTCACTGATCCAATTGAAAATGAAGCAATGAAGATGTTGCGAATGAAAGATGGATTAAACGAAGCAGCAAATCAGAAACTTGAAACAATGAGTGAATTAACAAATGAACGTAATTGACCTAGATGCCCTAGGATCATAGAAACCATCCAAGAAACTCAAAAAATCAAGCAATGAAACTTCAATTCAATCAATCAATCAAATACAGCAAACAAAGCATCCTAGTCACCTCTGGGCAGAATAAGAGAGACTGAGGGTCAAGACATATTGGCACTGGAATGGGAAAAAACTCTGATTTTTTCATAACTCAAAGGCCGACATGCTTTTTGGGCTAAAACTAGCACCAATCGGCATGATCGGCTCGATCGGCTAGGTTACAACTAGCAATGTTAGGCCTCATCAGTGCAACTGCTTGGCCAAAAAGAGAATCGATCGAGGGATTCAAAGAAAAAATAAAAAATAACTTCACATAGGGCCAGACTTAACACATCAGAGGGTGGGATAACCAACAACTTGACCTTATGAACAAACTGTCAATCAAGATTTTAATTGATGACAATATGGCATTATCGAGATGGAAAATATTCTTATGATTCATAACCCTAATCCTAGATTTACTGAACCCTAATCCTATGTGCATACCCTACAAGGGATCCCTACATCTGAAGCCCTAAAATAAGAAACCCTAGAATGAATATGAGCAAAGCCTAACCTTTATTAATAAAACCCTAATGGCTAATGAAAACCCTAATATGCTACAAACCTATAACCCTAACCCTAAAGCATATTAATAAAAGGATACACTAATAAAAGTAGTATTGATGGGTTATAAAGACATGAATAAAAAATAATAATAAAAATGGGGGTGCATGACCATTATATACTATATTTATATTACAAATATTTTCATACATATGGTCCCATCAAACCCATACAACTGCCCCCACACACAGTACACACTCACTCCTCTAATGTCACCACATTTTCAATAATTCACTCCAAAAAACAACGAAAGTGGCACGGAAGGTTTTCTTTCAAATGGGCTAATATGCACAAGCCCCGTGGAAATATTTAAAACAAAAATTAACTAAAAATTGTTTCTGTCGGCTTTCCAAATTCAACATGATAAGTCGGCTCCACATTTTTGACATGGATAGCATATATATTATGGCACAAACCTATTTTGAATACATAGGATTTTAGCGAAGAAATACAGAGTACAAAAAAGGCAAAGTTCACTTCTTGTGAACTTGAGTAAGAATATAGTAACGCATATTATTTCTAGGTCAATCGAATTACAATCAGCGTGAAAGTCGCAGACATGGTGGCAACCTTGGTAACACATATTATTTATGGGTCAACCAAATTACAATCAATGTGAAAGTCTCAGACATGGTGGCAACCTCAGTAACACATATTTTTTTAGGTCATTCGAATTATAATCAACGTAAGAAAAAAAATCGAACTTAATATAGTAAAATAGAGGAGGACGTGAGGACAAACCTGTGGATGTTTTTCACCTCAAACCTGTGTTGAAAAAATCTAGACCTGTGATATATTCTTAGAGCTACAATCCTATGGAGATCAGGCATTGAAATTGTCACGTGGAGGGCTCAGTTGAAGGCTTAGAACAGTGGAACAGTTGTACTAGTAATTGCCACCTGTGGAGTCACGGTAATACATCTGTGGAAGGATCGAAGGCTTAGTCTCCTTTATTTTCCAGACTGTGGTTCTAGAAGCATTGGTTGGCATATCTCTTAGATCAGGACATGATGACAAGTGTACAATGAAGTAAAGACAGTGGAAATTCTAGTCAAGCTGAAAGGTGAAGACAGTGAAGCATTTCAAGTAAGTTTTATGTACATTCTCTATTAAAAACAACATGATTCGTGTCATTGGAGTTGGTGCTCCTAAACACAAGGTGGGTTCCTTGGATGAGATAGGGTCAAAGACCTAGAGGTCAGATCCTCATCAAAAACCAAGTTGGTGCTTGGGAATAATTATCATACATTGTATTTATTCTTTTCTTTTACTCAATAAAATTATTCTTATACATTTCTCTGATTAAATTGTGAAGAATCTAACTGGTAACAATAACAATTAAAATAAAATATTGATTCAGCCCCCTCTCAGTATTTCCAACAATTGGTATCAGAGCCAGCTTCTTCAAAATCAGCCTAACAATTGGAAGAAGGATTCTTATTCATATTGAAAAATCAAGAAGATTCAGGAAGGCTTCCTTTGTTCAATGGCAAAAATTTTGGTTTTTGGAAAAAAAGAATGTCCTACTACTTAATGTCCCTTGGACCTGAATTTTGGCATTCGGTTTTGAATGGGTACATAGCTCCTTCCACTCTTCCAACTGATCAAGATGAAAGGAAAGCTTACATTGAAAATGCAAAAGCCTTAAATTCCATCACTAGTGGAACCACTGATTCTGAATATACAAAAGTCATGAATTGTGACTCGGCCAAAGAAGTATGGGATAAGTTGGTTAGCTTATATGATGAGGAATCCAAATTTAACAAGGCAAAGATTCAAACTCATAGAAGGCAATTCGAAAGTCTGAAAATGGATGATGAAGAATATATTGCATCATACTTTCGCCGAGTAGCTGAAGTGGTTAACTCTCTTAAAGGATTGGGAGAAAATATTGAAGAAAGCATTGTTGTTCAAAAGGTATTAAGATCTCTCCCTGGCATATTTGACTCCAAAGTAAGTGTTATAGAATAAATGAAGGACGTAGATACTCTCAAGATGGATGAAATTCATGGAATCTTCATTGCCTATGAAATGAGAAAAGGAATCCTAATTTCCAAAGATGCAGCATTCAAGGCCTCAAAATTAAAAAAGGGGAAAGGATGGAATACCAGTAGTGATGAATATTACGTTGAATCTAAATTGGCACAATTTGTATGAAAACTGAAGAAAGGATCCAAGCTAAAAGGTAATTACCCTCTTATTTGTTTCAAATGTGGAAGAATAGGTCTTTATGCTGCAAAATGTCCTCATAAGCATGACAATGATGATGAGGAGGAATCTAAAAGGATGGTATACAAAAAGAAAGGGTTTAATAAGAAGAATTTCTTCTCTAAGCAAGATGATACTGATGAAGATGAATTTGTACTCATCAAAAAGAAATCAACTAATAATATCCCTCATCGCAAAGGAGGTAATGATGAATCAGATGAAGAAAATGACTATGTTGGAAGCCAAGAAGTATTATTCATGGCATTTACAAATGATGATGATTCAGGACTAGAAGTAAATGTAGATGAATTTTTAATGAGTGCCATTAAAGAAAATGAGAAATTACGAAATAAAATCATTTCTCTCAAAGTAGAAAAGGAGGAAGGAAAAATAAGGGAAGACCTCTTGAAAAATAAGCTAAAAGAAAAGGAAGAAATTTGTGAAAAACATGAAGCTGAAATAGTATCTCTGAGGAAGAAATTGGAGCAAGTCAAAAAGAGTTGGGAAATCTCTCAAACACTTGACACTATCATAACTGCTCAAAAACCTCACTATGACAAATCTGGGATAGGTTTTAAAGGAGAATCATCAAGTACTAAGGAAAATGAAAAAAGTTATGTCAACACACTTTCCAGCAAACCAAAGGAAGAAAAAACATTTCATCAAAGACCCATCTCAAAGAATGAAGAAAGAGTAACTCCAAGGAAGAATGATTCAAATCATGGCTATTACAACAGGTACCAAACTATCTTCTTTGGGAGTTGTTATTATTGTAAAAATTTTGTTCATCAAGATAAACATTGCATGGCTCGTAAGAATGAAACACCAAAATTGAAGGATCAAACAAACAAACCATATGGTCTCAAAGGGAAAGGAAAAATCAAGACCTACAATTCTTTGTCCAAATTTGATCCAATTTGCTCATTATCTAATGATAATGGACATAATGAACAAAATTTCCCCCTCAAAAGAAAAGAAGCAAAAAGTGAGAATCCCAATACGGATAAATGTGGCATGGCTCTATGTGCTCATAGTGATGAAAATCATTGGTTTGTGGATAGTGGGTGCTCCAGACATATGACAGGTGACAAAAGGAAGTTTGTCTCATTGAACAAAAAGGAAGGAAATGTATCCTTTGGAAGTGGATCTACCAAAATTGCTGGAAAAGGAACTGTTTCCCTTATTAATAGAAAATAAAAGGCTCAAAATGCTTTACTAGTAGACGGACTCAAACACAATCTCTTGAGTGTTAGCCAAATTTGTGATCAAGGACATAATGGTGTCTTTAGCACTAAAGATTGTGAAATAAGGAACTCTTCCTTAGGAGAACTTGTGGCAAAAGGAGTTAGAACATCAGATAACATCTACATTTTGAACAAAATTCAAGAAGATAAATGTTGCCTAAGTCAAACAGATGAAGGTTGGTTGTGGCACAAGCGATTGGGACATACAAGTTTCGATAACTTGATCAATATAGAAAAGATCAATGCAGTGTGAGACATCCCAAAGTTATTCAAGCCAAATCAAGGTGTACCTGGTCCATGTCAACATGGAAAGAAAACTAGAACCAACCACAAGACCAAGGAGTTATCTACATCAAAACCTTTGGAGATCATTCTTGCTTATTTATGTGGACCAACTAGAACTCTGATGCTCCAAGGAGAAAGGTACTTTGCTTTATTTTTTGATGACTATACTAGAATGATGTGGGTATATTTCATAAAATGTAAATCCGAAGCATTTGAATGTTTTAAGAATATTAAAGCTCTTGTAGAAAATGAAAAGGATTCTAAGATTAAATGTCTTAGAACAGATAGAGGGGGAGAATTCACATCAAAATAATTTGATGAATTCTATAAAGTACATGGAATCGAAAGAGAAATCTCTGCTGCTAGAACACCCAAGAAAAATGGGGTAGTTGAAAGAAGAAACCAAATTGTTCAAGAAATGGCAAGAACAATGTTACTAGCAGTTGACTTGCAGCCAAAGTTTTGGAGAGAAGCAGTCGGGACAACAGTTTATACCTTGAATCAAACTCAAATAAGACCAAAAAAGGAGAAGACTCCTTATGAATTATGGAAAGGAAGACCTACTTCAATAAAATACTTCAATATTTTGGAAGCAAATGCTTCATAAATCAATGATAACTCACTAAGAAAATTTGATTCTCGAATTGACAAAGGTATATTCCATGGATATTCTACTAGGAGAAAAGCCTACAAGTGTTACAATAATCGACTATGGAAAATAGTAGAAAGCATTGATGTGAAGATTGATGAAGATCTTCTAGAAAAGGAAATCAAAGATCATGAAGCTGACCCTCTCATTGAAGAAAACAAAGAAGAACCTGAAAAAGAGGAAAAAGATCAAGAAAAACAAAAGGAAAAAGAACCATCTCAAACCCCTTCAAAGGTAAAATTCCTCCAAAAACATCACCCGAAAGAGCAGATTATTGGCAATGTAGGCAAAGGGATACAAATCCGACGAAGGATGACAAGTACACCAAGGAAAAATGATGTTGCTCTCCTATCTATGATAGAACCAAAAAACTTTTACTCAAGCAAGTAAGGATCCTCATTGGGTGAAAGTCATGGAAGAAGAAATGTCTCAAATCGAGAAGAATGAAACATGGGAGTTGGTACCTCGACCAAAGCATAAAAATATAATTGTAAACAAGTAGATGTTCAAAAACAAAATGAATGAAGATGGAAAAATCATCAGAAATAAGGCAAGGCTTGTCTGTAAATATTATTCACAAATTGAAGGAATCGACTTTGAAGAAACCTTTGCACTGGTAGCTCGTATGGAATCTATAAGGATGTTCTTGGCATTTTCTTTCTTAAAAGGATTCAAAATCTATCAAATGGATGTAAAATCAGAATTTCTGAATGGGGAATTCAAGGAAGAAGTCTACATGGAGCAACCAGAAGGATTTAATATAGAAAAAGGAAAAGACTTCGTTTTTAAGTTGAAAAAGGCATTATATGGGTTGAAACAAGCTGCTAGAGCTTGGTACGAAAGATTGGATCACTATCTACAACAACAAGGCTTCAATAAGGGGGTGGCAGGAAGTAATCTCTATATGAAGATGGATGAGGATAAGTTACTAGTCACTCTTTTCTATGATCTGATTTTTTGCTAGAAATAATGATGAGATGAGCCATAAGTTTGCTCAAAATATGTCAAAACAGTTTGAAATTTCGATGATAGGAGAATTATCTTACTTCCTTGGAATACAAGTATCTCAAACCACATCATGGATGTTCATATCTCAAGAAAAATATCTTAAAAACATGCTTAAAAGATATGGAATGAGCACACCTATGACGACAGATTGCAAATTAAGAAAAGATGATGAATCTCCTCTGGTAGATGCAACTCATTATAGGTCAATAATTTGAGCCCTCCTATACTTAACTGCTACAAGACCTAACATTATTCAAGCAGCAGGAATGTTGGGAAGATTTCAATCAGATCCTAAACAATCCCATTTGTTAGCTATAAAAAGAATTCTCAGATACTTGAAAAGAACTCCTGATTTTTTACTTTGGTACCCTAAGAGCTCAACTCTTATTGTGACTGCATACATTGATGCTAATTGGTCCGGAAGTGTCAATGATCAAATAAGTACTAGTGGAAATGCATTCTTCATGGGAGATTGTCTAGTATCTTGGCTCAACAAAAAAAAAACATCCATATCACTATCTACAGCTGAATCCTAGTATATAGCTGCTGCAGATTGTTGTACTCAACTATTATGGATGAAGGAAGCTGTAAAGGATGTTAACATAGATACCAACCAACCAATCACCATCTATTGTGATAACACAAGTGCTATCACTCTCAGCAAAAATCCAGTGATGCACTCAAAGACCAAACATATACCAATCAAGTATCATTTTCTTCGTGAACAAGTAGCTGAACAAAACATGAAGTTGGAATATATCAATACCAAGGAGTGGATTGCTAATATTTTTACAAAACCTCTTCCTCGAGAAGCATTTGAACATCTTCGCCAAAATATGGGGGTTATTTCTCTTGCATCACATTAAATAATAATTTTCACAAGAGTAGGGCACCATGACAGGGGAAGTAATATACCTGTTATCACTGAAAATTCCAATGCCAAAATTTCAAAACCGCTCACATTAGTTTGATGCGCATAAAGCCTTTTTGTAATTTCGCAGCGCAACATGTTTAGGTGGTTTCGTAGCGCATAATTCATATTTTGCACTGGCTGCGCTACGAAATTGGGGAAATGGCTGCAAGAGTTGGAGAGAGAATTTTTTTTAGTGATTTTGATGAAGCAAGTATCATTAGCCCCACTCAAAGCTCTCACCAAACTTGGAAACATTTACATGGAATGGAATATGATCAGTGCAGCTGCCAATTTTATAGGGCAACCCTAGCTGTAGCAACAGGCTTGTCTGCCCCATACAGTAATTTAGTAATAATCTACAAACAACAGGGGCATTATGAAGAGGCTATTGCTTGCTATAATGAAGTTCTTCGGATAAATCTAATGGCACCTGATGGTTTTGTAAACAGAGGAAACACTCTCAAAGAGATTGGTCGTGTTAGCAAAGCTAATTCAGGATTATATACGAGCTGTTACAGTTAGACCTACCATGGCTTAAGGCCATGCAAACCTTGCCTCCGCTTACAAAGACAGTGGTCATGTGGAAGCTGCTATTAAGAATTGCAAACAAGCCCTGATTTTCCAGAAGCTGCATGCAATCTTTTGCATACCTTACAGTGTGTATGTAGTTGGGAAGACCGTGAGAATAAATTTGGGGAAGTTGAGGCCAAGTGGGAAACCGATTAGAGAGAAGGGAAGAAAGTCCTCTCAGTATCAGTGAATCAGTCTACTTGTTTCAAATAGATTCTGGAGAAGAGGTAAAAGCATGTTGTTTTAAATAACACAGCAGTTTCGTAGTGCGCTACGAAACTGCTGTAGGTGATGTTTGTTACAGGCATATTTCTCTGTTTTAAGCAGTCAACTTCCAGGAGGTATTTAGCGCATCTGAAAGAATATTTTCAAAAATTGAAAGAGGTTTTTATTCCTAACATACTGAACTAGAAAAACCTCTTTCAGTTTCTTTAAATTGGTTATGAGCGGGGAGAAACGAGTGACTAAAAGTTGCACTACGAAACTGCTGTAGATGCAGTTTTTAATTTCCTGTTTTACACATCTTCTTCAAGGATCGATTCTGGGCAGCTGGAGTAGTTTTTCAAAAAACCAAAAGAGGTTTTTGTTAAGAACGGATTGGTTCACAAAAACCTCCTTCAGTTTTTCCAAATACAGTTTCTGTGAGAAATTATGAGCTCTGTCCCAAGACATATTTTTCAGCCAGAATCTTTTTGAAACTTCAAGTTAAGGGAATTTAAAGTGGTTAAAGAATGGTTTCAGGTTGATGATGCTCGTGGTAAAGAACGCATTTGGATAAGAGGAGCAAGCAGGATTGTGGCATGAAAGTGATGGTTCAAAAGATGAGATTGCAAAGTTGAATATGTAATTTCTTGAAAAGAAGGCTGAACTGTTAGCGGAATATTTTGATATTAGAATTGATAAGCAAGGAAACCTGCATAGCCTCCCACTAGTGCTCGACCAATATACTCCTGACATGGACCGTCTTCCCCGTTTTGTTTTGACTTTGGCAAACGACGTTGATTGGGATGCTTCCATTGGTGACTGTTATGCTTTGTATCCACCACTGTTGCCAAATCCCTCTGGGGAAGGATTGAAATTTTATCAGATATCAAAATCAAAGTGTAGCATTGAACAACCTATTGCAAATGAACAGCGGAATATTGATCAAGAAACTCCAGCAAATGAAACTAATATTGATCAGGAGCTACTTGCAGAAGAAATATGTTGTGCCATTCAGCAAGCTATGATCACTTATGGGCCCAATTCTTTCATCAATTCAATTTCAGGGACAGGACATGAAAATGGAAAAGCGTTAGCATGTTGAGATATTTTGCTATGCTTTGAGCCAGAATGATGGCACTGAATGGAGGCAGCTATTGAAGCTCCAAGGATTCTGAATCTCTCAAGCAGTGAACACTTTAGTGGACCTTATGGGGAGGATTTTGTCTTCATTACCAATAATTGGCATACATCTCTTCTTCCTTGTTACTTGAAGACAGTCAAATTTATTGATGAAGACTGTGTTTTTGAAATTGTTTAAAACAGTTTCGCAGTTTCATAGCGCGCTACGAAACTGCGAAACTGCTGTAGGTGTTGTTTTGAAACGCATATAACAGTTTGATGGAAGAATCAAAAAATTTGCAAAGGAAACACCTCAGTGACATGAAAGGGATCAAAGGAAGCTGCTACAGCCATTCAACATATGCCATGTGTACCTTTAACAAAAGGTGAAAGATTTTAACCTAAGTTTGGAATTTTTGGTCATAAAGTCACTTTAATCTCGGTGATTAGGGTTTGGAGGGAGCTGCATATGAAAAGTTTCGGTTGGCACACCTGTTCATTAAAGAAGCTTCCAGCATGTCAGTAAACATATCAGTAACATGGTAATATCCTATATTCTTGGGTTATTAAAGGCTTAAGGTAACTACTGCTGCATAGTCGGTGATGGGGGACCAGAACCGAGAATTTAGGGTTATTCTCAGCCAACACAGAACATATCAAAGCCTTCGGTGTTCAAAGCCAACATGGGACATTAATTGCTCATTTCATGCCATCTCAGCCAAGCGAAGAGGAAGATCTTTGGATTCGAATATTATGAAGCACATCAAAGACCGACAAACAGGGGCCTATGTTTTAGGGTAACCGAGAAGATGTGTCATTAAAGTCAAACATGGAGCATTAAAGGTTCATCACAGCTATCTCGACCCAGATTACAGATGTCAGAGAACGAAGGGGATTGAAGATCAAGGCTGTTATGGAGTTTAAGTCCTATTTAATTTAGAAGTCTAGAAGATTTAGTGGAATTAGAATTTTAATTGTTTTATGATTCCAGCGCTGTCAATTAGTAATCAGCTGTAATTATTAGTTAGTTAAAAGTTAGTAGGTATCATCATAGGCAGTCATCGAGTTCCCCTCATGCTGGAGGAGGAAGCTTGAATGAGATAGAATAAGCACTTTATAAATAGCTGAAACAGAGATAGACGGGAGGTTGGATGTTTTGATAACCAGGAAGACTATTTTGTTTTATGTATAGCAGAGCTCAGTAATACAAATAACTGTTATTTCTTCTCAGGATTCACAATAGATCTTATTGTTCAAATGTGTGATGGTTATTCTCTTTAGTGTTCTTTTACAGTCTTGTTATTGCATAATCACTCAGAACTCATGTTTCATGCTCTGACTTCCTGTATGCTTGGCAAACTGTGTTTCATATAGGTTATGTTTGAACATTAGATGTAAAGTGCCCTGATTTCTATGAAAGGATTATGTTATTGTTTAACTGAGATTTTAGTGACTCCATAAGCCCAATAGGAACTAATTTGATATTTGTCCAGCCAGCATATTTTCTTCATGTGTCTTATAAGAGTTAGCCATCTTTCCTTGTCATTAATCAATATTCATAATCTGTGAGAGAGCCCTCTCAGACTAAGGAGGCTAAGCCTTAGTCCAAAGCTTGGTTTGAAATAGTTACACATAATCTTGCTGATTGGCAGCCTTCAGTGCCTAATTTTGTGATAACATTTTGGTGCGTCTGCCGGGAGCCCGAAGATTATTCTTTCCCGAAATTGTGAAGCTGAACTTCTGAAGGTAGCAGGAGCTCAGAAGGTTTTTGAGGCTGCAAAACTACCTTGGCGACTCCATTGTTGAAGAATTCGAAATTCATAGGTTCATGGTGATTCCACTGGAGTTATGAAGGACCCAGAAGCTACCATTCTTAGTTAAAGGTATGCATGCATAGATTTTTCAGGAATTCATGGTTTCCCAAATCATTTTCCCAAGGATGCATATTTTCTAAGGAATGGTCCCAAATTTAATGGAGAAGATTTGAGTTTAACTCTGAAGCATATCTCAGATTTCTGTCATTTTGCTGAGCTTCTTAGAGTTAAACATGAGGATGTTTGCATTATGTTATTTTATGATTCACTTCAAGGGAAATGCAAAAAATGGATTGAAAGTTTTCCTATCAAATCCGTTAAGTCATTTCAAGACTTATGGCTTATGTTTTTGGAGGAATGGATAGATAGGTCAGAGGTGGTGGCAAACTCTCCTTCAGTTGAGGGTTTCAAACAATGGAATGATGATCATATTAATGAAGAAATAGGTGAAAATTTTTCTTTGTCCTTGTCCTCGTATCTAAAGTCATTTGACTGTAAAGCAGAGGATAAGATGAGATTTTTTGATGAAGTTGCTGAGGACATTGAGAAAGAAATTGAAACTTTAGAAGGTCAAATTCAGGCATATAATTTTCATAATCATGATCATTATTTTCAAAATCTTTCTATGGCAGAACACAAGGAGAGAGTGTTGCTTCCTTTTTCTTTTATGGTTGAGGAAATGTATACTGTTGTTGAAGATCAGTTTGCACAACCTCAAAGTTACAAGAATCATCAAGCTGATCATGTATTCTGGGATCCTGTAGCTGACTACATGGAAGAGTTTTACTCTCAAGTTTTTCAGTTTTTCTATGAAGATCAGAGGCAATTTCAATGGCAGTGGTCATCACAATATCATTGTGGCTCTGAACTCCGATGCAGCCAAAGGACACAAATGTCAAATAAGATAAATGATTGGTTACATTGGAAATTTCATATTGATTGAGCTGAAAGAAGTTTGAAGCTGATAGGGTAGGTAGGTAGGTAAATGCAAATAAGCTCAAGGTTGACTGAGCATTTTTTTTTAGTAGATGAAGATTTCTTTTTCCTAACAGTGATCATCAAGTTTAAGCCCGAGGTGAAGGCCCAAGAAGCTTGAAGAAGATGTTTGTCAAATAAATTTTTGTTCATTAAAAGAGGATAAGGCACTGGAACTGCAGGTTCTTAGTGTACCACAAGGGCACACTATCCCAAGTGGAGCCACTGTTATCACTGAAAATTCCAATGCCAAAATTTCAAAACCGCTCACATTAGTTTGATGCGCATAAAGCCTTTTTGTAATTTCGCAGCGCAACATGTTTAGGTGGTTTCGTAGCGCATAATTCATATTTTGCACTGGCTGCGCTACGAAATTGGGGAAATGGCTGCAAGACTTGGAGAGAATTTTTTTTAGTGATTTTGATGAAGCAAGTATCATTAACCCCGCTCAAAGCTCTCACCAAACTTGGAAACATTTACATGGAATGGAATATGATCAGTGCAGCTGCCAATTTTATAAGGCAACCCTAGCTGTAACAACAGGCTTGTCTGCCCCATACAGTAATTTAGTAATAATCTACAAACAGCAGGGGCATTATGAAGAGGCTATTGCTTGCTATAATGAAGTTCTTCGGATAAATCTAATGGCAGTTGATGGTATTGTAAACAGAGGAAACACTCTCAAAGAGATTGGTCGTGTTAGCAAAGCTAATTCAGGATTATATACGAGCTGTTACAGTTAGACCTACCATGGCTTAAGGCCATGCAAACCTTGCCTCCGCTTACAAAGACAGTGGTCATGTGGAAGCTGCTATTAAGAATTGCAAACAAGCCCTGATTTTCCAGAAGCTGCATGCAATCTTTTGCATACCTTACAGTGTGTATGTAGTTGGGAAGACCGTGAGAATAAGTTTGGGGAAGTTGAGGCCAAGTGGGAAACCGATTAGAGAGAAGGGAAGAAAGTCCTCTCAGTATCAGTGAATCAGTCTACTTGTTTCAAATAGATGCTGGAGAAGAGGTAAAAGCATGCTGTTTTAAATAACACAGCAGTTTCGTAGCGCGCTACAAAACTGCTGTAGGTGATGTTTGTTACAGGCATATTTCTCTGTTTTAAGCAGTCAACTTCCAGGAGGTATTTAGCGCAGCTGAAAGAATATTTTCAAAAATTGAAAGAGGTTTTTATTCCTAACATACTGAACTAGAAAAACCTCTTTCAGTTTCTTCAAATTGGTTATGAGCTGGGAGAAACGAGTGACTAAAAGTTGCACTACGAAACTGCTGTAGATGCAGTTTTTAATTTCCTGTTTTACACATCTTCTTCAAGGATCGATTCTGGGCAGCTGGAGTAGTTTTTCAAAAAACCAAAAGAGGTTTTTGTTAAGCACGGATTGGTTCACAAAAACCTCCTTCAGGTTTTCCAAATATGGTTTCTGTGAGAAATTATGAGCTCTGTCCCAAGACATATTTTTCAGCCAGAATCTTTTTGAAACTTCAAGTTAAGGGAATTTAAAGTGGTTAAAGAATGGTTTCAGGTTGATGCTGCTCGTGGTAAAGAACGCATTTGGATAAGAGGAGCAAGCAGGATTGTGGCATGAAAGTGATGGTTCGAAAGACGAGATTTCAAAGTTGAATATGTAATTTCTTGAAAAGAAGGCTGAACTGTTAGCGGAATATTTTGATATTAGAATTGATAAGCAAGGAAACCTGCATAGCCTCCCACTAGTGCTCGACCAACATACTCCTGACATGGACCGTCTTCCCCGTTTTGTTTTGACTTTGGCAAACGACGTTGATTGGGATGCTTCCATTGGTGACTGTTATGCTTTGTATCCACCACTGTTGCCAAATCCCTCTGGGGAAGGATTGAAATTTTATCAGATATCAAAATCAAAGTGTAGCATTGAACAACCTATTGCAAATGAACAACGGAATATTGATCAAGAAACTCCAGCAAATGAAACTAATATTGATCAGGAGCTACTTGCAGAAGAAATATGTTGTGCCATTCAGCAAGCTATGATCACTTATGGGCCCAATTCTTTCATCAATTCAATTTCAGGGACAGGACATGAAAATGGAAAAGCGTTAGCATGTTGAGATATTTTGCTATGCTTTGAGCCAGAATGATGGCACTGAATGGAGGCAGCTATTGAAGCTCCAAGGATTCTGAATCTCTCAAGCAGTGAACACTTTAGTGCACCTTATGGGGAGGATTTTGTCTTCATTACCAATAATTGGCATACATCTCTTCTTCCTTGTTACTTGAAGACAGTCAAATTTATTGATGAAGACTGTGTTTTTGAAATTGTTTAAAACAGTTTCACAGTTTCATAGCGCGCTACGAAACTGCGAAACTGCTGTAGGTGTTGTTTTGAAACGCATATAACAGTTTGATGGAAGAATCAAAAAATTTGCAAAGGAAACACCTCAGTGACATGAAAGGGATCAAAGGAAGCTGCTACAGCCATTCAACATACGCCATGTGTACCTTTAACAAAAGGTGAAAGATTTCAACCTAAGTTTGGAATTTTTGGTCATAAAGTCACTTTAATCTCGGTGATTAGGATTTGGAGGGAGCTGCATATGAAAAGTTTCGGTTGGCACACCTGTTCATTAAAGAAGCTTCCAGCATGTCAGTAAACATATCAGTAACATGGTAATATCCTATATTCTTGGGTTATTAAAGGCTTAAGGTAACTACTGCTGCATACTCGGTGATGGGGGACCAGAACTGAGAATTTAGGGTTATTCTCAGCCAACACAGAACAGATCAAAGCCTTCGGTGTTCAAAGCCAACATGGGACATTAATTCCTCATTTCATGCCATCTCAGCCAAGCAAAGAGGAAGATCTTTGGATTCGAATATTATGAAGCACATCAAAGACCGACAAACAGGGGCCTATGTTTCAGGGTAACCGAGAAGATGTGTCATTAAAGTCAAACATGGAGCATTAAAGGTTCATCACAGCTATCTCGGCCCAGATTACAGATGTCAGAGAACGAAGGGGATTGAAGATCAAGGCTGTTATGGAGTTTAAGTCCTATTTAATTTAGAAGTCTAGAAGATTTAGTGGAATTAGAATTTTAACTGTTTTATGATTCCAGCGCTGTCAATTAGTAATCAGCTGTAATTATTAGTTAGTTAAAAGTTAGTAGGTATCATCATAGGCAGTCATCGAGCTCCCCTCATGCTGGAGGAGGAAGCTCGAATGAGATAGAATAAGCACTTTATAAATAGCTGAAACAGAGATAGACAGGAGGTTGGATGTTTTGATAACCAGGAAGACTATTTTGGTTTATGTATAGCAGAGCTCAGTAATACAAATAATTGTTATTTCTTCTCAAGATTCACAATAGATCTTATTGTTCAAATGTGTGATGGTTATTCTCTTTAGTGTTCTTTTACGGTCTTGTTATTGCATAATCACTCAGAACTCATGTTTCATGCTCTGACTTCCTGTATGCTTGGCAAACTGTGTTTCATATAGGTTATGTTTGAACATTAGATGTAAAGTGCCCTGATTTCTATGAAAGGATTATGTTATTGTTTAACTGAGATTTTAGTGACTCCATAAGCCCAATGGGAACTAATTTGATATTTGTCCAGCCAGCATATTTTCTTCATGTGTCTTATAAGAGTTGGCCATCTTTCCTTGTCATTAATCAATATTCATAATCTGTGAGAGAGCCCTCTCAGACTAAGGAGGCTAAGCCTTAGTCCAAAGCTTGGTTTGAAATAGTTACACATAATCTTGCTGATTGGCAGCCTTCAGTGCCTGATTTTGTGATAACAATACCTATGAAAAACTACTATTGATAAGAATCAGTGTGATAGGGGGAGTACTTGGCACCCTGTTTTCCATTGATGTCAAAGGGGGAGAGAATGTTGGAAGGACAAGAATATTGCCATCAATGACAAAGGGGGAGATTGTTAATCAAAGTTGTCATTGATGACAATATGGCATTATCGAGATGGAAAATATTCTTATGATTCATAACCCTAATCCTAGCTTTACTAAACTTTAACCTTGTGTGCATACCCTCCCTACAAGGGATCCCTACATTTGAAGCCCTAAAATAAGGAACCCTAGCATGATTATGAGCAAAGCCTAGCCTTTATTAATAAAACCCTAATGGCTAATGAAAACCCTAATATGTTACAAACCTATAACCGTAACCCTAAAGCATATTAATAAAAGGATACACTAATAAAAGTAGTATTGATGGGTTATAAAGGCATGAATAAAAAATAAAAAAGGGGGGGGGGGGGAGGGGGTGAGGGGGGGCAGGGGGGTGGATGGTTGGGGGCATGACCATTATATACTATATTTATATTACAAATATTTTCATACATATGGTCCCATCAAACCCATACAATGGTCCCCACCACAATACACGCTCACTCCTCGATGGTCACCACATTTGCGATAATTCACTCCAAAAAACAACAAAAGTGGCACGGGATGGTTTTCTTTCAAATTGGCTAATACGCACAAGCCCCATGGAAATATTTAAAAAAAAAATAACAGAAAATTATTTTTGTCAGCTTTTCAAATTCAATGTGACTAGTCGGCTCCACATTTCGAACATGGATAGCATATATATTATGGCACAAACCTATTCAAAATACATAGGATTTTGGTAAAGAAATACAGAGTACAAAAAAAGACAAAGTTCACATCTCATGAACTTAAGTGACTAAGAATATAGTAACACACATATTATTTCTAGGTCAACCGAATTACAATCAGCGTGAAAGTATCGAACATGGTGGCAACCTCAGTATTTCATGTTATTTCCGCGTCAACCGAATTACAATCAGTGTGAAAGTCTCGGACATGGTGGCAACCTTAGTACTGCACATTATTTTGGGTCAATCGAATTATAATCAGCATAAGAAAAAAACTCAGACTTAATACAATAAAACAATGGAGGACATGAGGAAAAACCTGTGGATGTTTTTCATCTTGGACATGTGTTGAAAAAAGTCAGACCTGTAATATATTCTCAGAGCTACAGCCATGTGGAGATCAGACGTCGAAACTATCACATGGAGGGCTCAGTTGAAGGCCTAGAATAGTGGAACAGTTGGACTAGTAATTGCCACCTGTGGAGTGATGGTAATACATCTGTGAAAGGATTGAAGGCTCAATCTCCTTTATTTTTCAGACTGTGGCTCTAGAAGCATTGGTTGGCATATCTCTCAGATCAGGACAAGATGACAAGTGTACAATGAAGTAAAGATGGTGGAAATTCCAGTCAAGCTAAAAGGTTAAGACAGTGAAGCATTTCAAGTAAGTTTTATGTACATTCTCTATTAAAAACAACAATATTGGTGTCCTTGGAGCTGGTGCTCCTAAACACAAAGTAGGTGCCTTGGATGAGATAGGGTCAAAGCCCTAGAGGTCGAAGCCTTAGTAAAAACCAAGTTGGTGCTTGGGAATAATTATCATACATTGTATATAATCTTTTCTTTTACTCAATAAAATTATTATTTTACATTTCTCTGATTAAATTGTGAAGAATCTAACTGGTAACAATAACAATTGAAAGAAAACACTGATTCACCCCCCTTTTAATATTTCTAACAATCAAACAAACAGTTGAATGGATGATGACCTAGATGCCCTAGGGACACAATCCATCCAAAAACTAAAAAAATCAAGTAAGGCAAACTCAAACCAATCAAGCACACAAACAAGCTAATGAAGCTTTCTAGCCAAGGAGAACAAAGGAAAATAGGCTAAGAGGCTGAAATTATGAGGGCAAGACACACTGGTTATGATTCAGGAGAAAACCTGATCTTCACCTACAGGAATCGGCGCGATTATCTAACTGACAACAAGCGCCACAAGGGGGTGCGACACGACTGTTTTATAGAAATTTGCACTGTCCAACATGACTATTAGGAAATAAAATGCGTTGATCGAGGATTTCAAGGAAAAAAGAAAAAAACTTCAAATCTCAAAACCAAACTTATCACTCTGAATATCAAAACAAAAGTAGTAAACTAGGAAAAGCATGGAAAACCACAAGGAAAGGGTGACACAATAAAAGTTCATAGAAACTACGAAATGAAAATCAATCGAAAGAGAGGGATGGATCCCAACATAGTCGCTAATTTGTGGAGTAGGTAAATCTCCTCTATGGACAGAGGTGATCCATCTAGCCCTAGAGTAGGTCTAGCCGCAAATGAAACGACCTAATGAAAACTTCCTTAAACTAGAATCGAATAAGAGGGCCTACCTTTTAGAATGCTACTTCGTTTGATGATAAACTCGCTCCTTTACTCCAACTTCCTTTGAGTTCTTCTCCTTCAAACACTTGAAACAAATACACGAGAGACAACAACATACGTAATAACATACAATCACATTCAATTTACTTAAAAATTCAAGGAACCTTAAGCCATTAAATGTAATATGACACTCAATGTAGGAAATAAATCATTAGTTGTATTGATATAAAGCTCAGAAAGAGATACAACCAAAGCCTTGACGTTGCAGGTCTCCTTCGACGTATTCGGGTTTCAACACCACTTCTCGCATCTCATGGTTAGCCTCAATAATTGAATTTTAAGGCTTCTTCCCTTTAGTTCCAAACCAAACCAAACACACTATTCTCTCCTTAGACCCATAAAATAGAAGGCAAAAAGCTATAGATATCTTGCCAGTTATTCAAGCTCCAAAAAAGACAAGTTCAACTTGGAAAAGAGGAGTTTATATAGCTTTGATGGAGGGGAGATGGTTCCTCTTATGATGAGAGAGGGCTTATCTCTTTGGTTTGTTCCATTTTAATAGGGGAAAGGAGCCCGAATATACTCTCTCGGCTCTATCCAACCCAACCATTTACCAGACTTTTGCTCACGAAGCTTCTGGACCTCGAAGCTTCGACTCCATTTTTAAAAAAATGCAAAAATAGGGTCGGCATGAGTGGTGAAGGGATCACTTGCACCATTTAGTGCTAGGTCTGGCTTCAAACTCTGCAAATCGGCACGGTGAAGGAACTGAGCACTAGCGTTGGTCTTGAAAACTTGGATTGAAGCAATATTCTTGGGAAATGATGCAAGAGGGGGATGTTTTGCTCATGAATAGGGATGTAAAGGCATGTTGTTCATGATGGGAAATCATATAGAACTCACTGTAGAGGTCCTCCAGGATCGAGGAATAGGGAGTACAGGGATAGTGATAAAATTTTGTGTAACAGTTAGGACACTACTATCTGGGAAGTTTCACTTGGTAAAATGGTCCCTCATTGCTAAACCTATTGAGGAAGGTGGATGTGGCATCATAGATCCCACAACTTTCAACATGGCACTAATCGTTAAAAACATGTGGAGGGTAGTATCTAGTTTTGGAATATGGTCTCAAATTATTAAAGAAAAATATATGTTTGGGCAAACTTTCACACCATGGATTACTGGAGGGGCCAAGATGAAATATATTTCATCATACATCTGGAGAATTATGGTGAAAAATATCCATTGGCTCTCGGGTTGGTATGGTGGGAGGTAAGGGATGGCTCCAAGATCATGATCAGATTAGACATAGTCAAAGGTATGGAGGGAAATGACTCTTTATCATTTCAGATCCTTAATTTCCTTCATGAGAAAGAGATTTTTTTCCTTAAACAAATATTCTAACGTAATGTCTTTGTATTGACCGACAATCGTGGATAAGAGTTGGGGATATATAGATGCCTGGGGAGTATATTTTTGAATGGGAAATTTATATTGTAAATCTCAAAAATGCAGGTATATCACTTAATGATCAAGAGGACCAGATGACATGGGGGGTTAACCTAAAAAAGGGGCTTCCGATGGTTATATATATATATATATATATACATGTATACATGTATACATGTATACATGTATACATGTACATATATATATATATATATATATATATATGTATATATATATGTACATGTATACATGTATACATGTACATATATATACATATATATGTATATATATGTATATATATATGTACATGTATACATGTATACATGTACATATATATACACATATATATATATATATATGTATATATGTATATATATATATATATATATATATATATATATACATGTATATATGTATATATATGTATATATATACATATATATACATATATATACATCTATACATGTATATATATATATATATATATATATAGATATATATATATATATACATGTACATGTACATATACATACATATATATATATATATATATATATATATATATATATATATATATATATATATATATATATATATATATATATATGTCATTGCAAAAGAAAGAGAAAGGAAATCAAGCACCATCTTGGGTTCAGGTCATCTGGAAAGGGAAACTACCTAACAAGATCAAATGTTTTTGCTGGTTGGCTATCCTGGACAGAACATTGACATGGAATAACCTTTAATGTAGAGGGTACTCAGGCCCAAGAATCTGTCTACTTTGTAGGAACAACACTGAGAATAATGCTCATCTTTTTCTTCACTTCTCTTACATGAAAGCTCTTTGGTAAGGCGTCTTGGATTTTTTCGGCATTGTGTCTCCTCAACATCATAAAACATTGAGGCAATGTTTGAGAATTTAGTTCAAAACGCAAGACAGTGACAGATTTGTCCCATTATATCTTTTGTGGTCCATCTCGTGAAGCAGTAATGCACTTATTTTTTATAATAAGGATCCAGTAATGAGGGAGGATATCATCAAAACTATTGTATATGTCAATGAATATGGACCATCTAAGATTAGAAGAAAACCCATAATTATCAAGCACAAAGATATTTGAAAAACATATGCAGTGAGATTTTTCAAAGGTGCTTGCTCTAGAAGAATATGTGGATGTGGTGCCTACATAGTCATAAAACCGGGGAAATTATTTCACTTTTGGTGGGAAGGGGGATAAGGCACAAACAGTAAAGAAGAGATTATTGCACTATGGGGAGTATTGATTGTAGAAAAATGGCTAGGACTAGATCACATACAGGTCTATAGTGATGCAAAGGGAAAGTGTAGATTGTGTGAAAGGATATAACAATTTCAATCCTCCCATATTAATCAAGTGGATGAAATGCATCAGGTCGTTGGTGAGCGCATACAATCATATAAATTTTGGTCACATTTACAGGGAACAAAACTTGACAACAAACTTGTTATCAAAGAGAGATATTGATATGGAACATGGTAAGTTTTTGTTTTCATCATATGAAGAAGGAGCCATGACAAACGTTGGCATCGTAAATTTTTCATAGATCATGGAGGTATGATGTCCTATAGTTTTTTTGGATAATACTAGAAATTAAAAGGCAATGGAATGAGGAGAAAACTCCTAACATATTGTAAGTTAAAATATAGTTTTTTTTTTGTATTTTGGATATTGGAAGGAAGCATGTAAGATCCATAGGATTAAGTAGTAAAAAATAAGTATTGTATTTCTGGAAAAAGGTTTGAATACAAACATATTGAAAAACTAAGTAAAATGTACTATCCATTTTATTAATATAAATTTAGAAGCGATTTTTTTCTCTCAAAAAAAAAAGACAACTTCATTTTAACTCTCTTTAATGAAAACAAATGGCTCAATCCGACATCGAAGCGGAACTATGGCTTACTCTACATAATCGAGGAGCATGTCTATGACATTTCTTTGACACCAGTGAACATGAAAAAACAGGCGCCCACCTCTGGAAGAAATTCCTCTAACACCCTATCCACCTCTATGTAGCATCATCACAGTAACAGGACAACCCCAGAAGGACAATCTGAGACATGGTGTGTTGCTAATTCCGAGGTCGATTCTAGTAACCTCCAAGTGGCATTCGACTATGCATGTCCAGAAGGGGATGTGGATTGCAAGGAGATTCATCCCAAGGCACCTTGCTACAATCCTAACATGATGGAAGCCCATGCTTCATATGCTTTTAACAGTGATTATCCAAAGAACAATCGCAAGCCTGGAATCGACTATGACTTTGAGGGCATTGATAAACATTACAATTGCAAATGGTAAATAAACTTTACAATATCAAAAAACAACTATTGTGATCCCAGTGTAATCAATATCCAAAATTTAAGGAGGTGCATAAACATTACAATAACCAAAATCATGGTTGTGATTTCAAGGTGATCGATACCGAACCAATAGTCCATTTAGAGTAGACATTATGATCTGAAAATAACTTATGTATGATCTCAGTTAATTAATGAAGGTATTATAGACTCTTGTACTGGTGTGTGTCTATGTTATCTTAGGCAGCAGATCGATAAGATTTCAAAATACACAGGCACTGGAAAACAGTAAGAGAAACACAACAAGCAAATGCAAGGCACAATAATTTAATAAGGAGTTCACCCAATCCTCCTGGGCTACGTCTCCTAGTCCAACTTTCAGTGGTGGCCTTCTTTATTGTGTCTTTTAAGCAAAGTTTTTTTTACAATGAGGATCTCAATTTGAGTCTCCTATAACAGATGATGCTTAGTGGGGTGGTACTTGGATTCCCCAAGCCACTAGAGTACACAAACTCCCCCTTACCAAGTCTCGACCTCAAACTGGTCTTAATGGGATGAGTCCAATTTGGTACTCAGTTCCCGACAGAAATCCTCACAGGGATTGCTTGAACCTCTCAAGCCTTTCTCGGTTCTGTCTACTCGATGTTGCCTTAGCTCTGCAGGTCAGCTCGAGTTCGATGTTCTCTGCTTCTTGCTTCACTCTCTGTTCTGTCTCATTTTCTGTTCGTGGCTTAAATCCAATCCATCCCTTGATTGTTTGCTTCCTCTTCCGACCCTTCGGATCGCCTGCCTCTATCCGCTTGGAATTCCTTGCCTCTGCTTCATTGCCATTGTGTAATGTTTCATAGGGAGGTGACCACTTGTCCCCTCACGGACTAAGCGCCAACTCTTCCTCGAACGGTCGTTACTTTGGTTACTTTTTTAAATGATTCATTCGCCAGCTTAGTGGTCAAATTGGACCCCAAATTTCATATGCCTCAGCTTATTCTTCCACCAAATCTGGTATCCCATCGGGTGCAATCTCCACCGTTAGATCTGGGGCCTCCAGATCCTACGGTCATCGCTTTTATCACACGGTTGACTTGCTCGACTGTTAGCCCGCGATGAGAGCGGTTTTCTCTCTCATATGTCGGACACGCGTCATTCAATATATGGAATCGCTTGGTACTCTGAGAAACCCGCGTACCACCTGAAATGCCTCTGATATTCCGCCGGTTTTGGAGCGCAGGACCCGCCTTTGGTTTTAGCACTTTTCCCATGGTTTCCTAGCTTCACTTGTGATCGGGCGCTTGGGGCTTTTACTTCTCGAAGGGTTTTGCCCAGCAATGCTCTATTTCTAGTTTTGAGCCTCCCAACTGCCATTTTTGTGCCATGCACAGTCCCCATGGGCCAACGGTTAGCGCGCTTTGACTGAAGGTCCTCGTTGCTTCATGCTGGTTGCAAATTACCATTATATAGAGGTTATTTCTGATAGCTCATTGTTTACAAGATTTTGAAGTCTGTCATAAATTGGAACAGTCATAGAAACCCTGATAATTTTCAAGGATCCAATTCGGATCACAACCTTCCCACTGAAAAATATTTTGGACCACCAAAAGTTGCTTTTCAAGCATCGACTAAGTGAGGATACAACTTTCTCACCAGTCCAATCTCTATCCATTTTTCACTGCTCGGCATTGAACCCTTGAGCCCAACTCTGAGGTACTCAACATATCCCCTGTGCATCGTTCTCACCTTCCTGTCCAGAACTATGTCTTCCTGCAATTCATTAAGATATTCAGGTAGCAAGTCATCAATAGAAGGAAATTGACTCTACTCTTCAGGATCTTTAATTAACGAAGGTTCAAATAGTCTCAAGCCATCTGCATTTATGACTGAGTAGATGTGCATGTAAGCTGGTAGATCAAGGCGAAAAGCATTCTCACCAATTTTCTCAAGTATCTTGAAAGGTCCATACCTGATAGGCTTTATCTTTTTACCTTCACCTTGCATCCTGTCCTTGCTGATATACAACCAGACTTGATCACCAACTTGGAAACTATGCTCCATCCGATGGTTGTCATGCCTTGCCTCATATTTGGCCTGGCTCTTTTCGAGCTGTTCCTGTACTTCCTGGTGAATCTCTTGGATTTTTTCAATGAGCCTAGTTGCCTTGTCCACATCGTTGTGTCCCTCAACTATTGTGTCTTTACCAAAGACAAAATCCAAAGGTGACCTTGGTGTGAAACCAAAATAGGTTTCAAAAGGAGATCTTTGTGTAGAATAATGTTTTTCTCGGTTGTATGCATGTTGCACATAACACAAATGTTCATCCCAAAGCTTAGGATGCTTGCTAAAATATCCCCTGAGTAACTGGATCACTGTCCTGTTGACTACTTCTGTCTAGCCATCGTTTTGTGGATGAAAAGTTGTGCTCTTCTTCAGTTTTGTGTCCATCAGTTCCCACAAACTTGACCAAAACTTTCCCACAAATCGGGTGTCTCGATTAGATACAATGGAATCCAAAATGAACCCATACATGTTGAAAGAACAGTTTTACAGTTTGTTCAGCTGTAATCTATTTAGTACAAGGAATCAAAATACACATTTTGCTAAACCTATCCACAACAACATACAGATAATCATGACCTTTCCTAGATTTAGGCAGCCCTCCAACAAAGTCCATGGAAACACTTTCCCAAGGATGAGAAGGAACTAGTAATGGAGTGTACAAGCCTAGTTTTCTATTGTTGGGCTTGGTTTTTGCACACATAGTACACCCTCTTACATATCTAGAAACTATCTCATTCATTTTTGGCCAATAAAAAAATCTTTGCAGCTGTGCAACTGTTTTGCTTACCCCAAAGTGACCTGATATTAGAGAAGTGTGTGCTTCTCGAATTATCTTTACTCTTTTTAGTTTGTGGAATGTATAACTTCCCGCAATGATATAGGAGTCGTTCCTTTACATGATAATCCAATTCTTCTATTCGTTTGCCTTGACTTAAAGTTGCATATTGTTAAAATTGGAAACTAGGGAAAAACTTCATGTGGGTCATATTATTCATGGCTGATAATATTTTTATTAGATTCCTCTCATCGAGAGGTGTAGGATTGATATAAATATCATCCGATTCCGATAAGTATTCATGGAGATATGAATTTATTTTGATTATGGAATTATTATCAAGCCGACCTACAACTCATGTAGGCTCAGAAGCCCAACAGTCACATATATTCAAACATCATCAGTTGTGTATAAATACAAGAGGAATTTTCCTCATTTGTACTCACTCATCTCATCACATCTCTCTCTCTCTACTGCGCAAAAAAGAGTCTCTTTTGTACTGCACAGAAAAGGGTCTCTCCCTCACACATGTGAAGCCGGAAGCTGCTACTACTGCAGAAGTAAAGTTTGACCTGCGTGGATAAGAATATCTCCTCATCTGAACCACATTTTAGGTTTATCTGAACCTCCTCTGAAAGCCGCAACTTTTGGTGGTGGAATCAAGTCAATCCAACAAATGGTGTGCAAGATATCGAGTGCCCTAGTTTAAAGCCAGAAGCTGCCGAAACTGAAGCTGCAACTGCAGAAGTAAAGTTTGACCTACGTAGATAAGAAGATATCCTCATCTAAACTACGTTGTAGGTTCATCTGAACCTCCTCTGAAATCTGCAACTTTTGGTGGTGGAATCAAGTCAATCCGAAGGACGGTTTGCAAGATATCGACTGCCCTAGTTTAAAGCCGGAAGCTGCCGACATTGAAGCTGCAACTGCAGAAGTAAAGTTTGACCTACGTGGACTAGAAGATCTCCTCATCCGAACTATGTTGTAGGTTCATCTGAACCTCCTTTGGAAGCCACAACTTTTGTTGGTGGAATCAAGCCGATCTGACAGTCGGTTTGTGAGATATCGTCTGCCCTAGTTTGATGATGAAGCCGCTACTGCTGATGCTGCTGATCTAGGGTTTGCTACTACTGATATAAATCAGATTTATTGTACTATTTCTCTCTGCTGAATTATTGAAGATAAAATAATATTTGATCAAAGGGTTTCCCCACACATTGTGGGGTTTGTCCTTGGCTAGGCTTGTTTTTTGTCGATTGTTTAATGTTCTATCTGCACTTTACTTTATGTACATGTGATTGCTAATTTGGGATAATAATAAGAAAGAAAAGTAAACTGCTATAAGCATAGAACATAGCATAACTTAACATGGTATCAGATATGAGGTGAATATAAATCCCGAGCAAGAGCAAGAGCAATCACCAAAGAGAAGATTGGCGAGGCTATCCTAAAAGAACTATGGGGTCCTCAACTCTCTGTCGAAGGCTAGCTTCGTGAGAAAGCTGACTATCACGAATGGAAGATGTTTATCGTTCTAACCTTAGAAGATCAAGGAGTGTTGGACCATATGAGAGGAAATATTGTTGAGCCTCCATCAAATGCATCCGCTGCAGCCTGGAACAAATGGAAAAACGGAGAAGTCAAAACAAAGAAGATCATCTGGGACTCTATCGACAAGCACTTGGGGCACCTCCAAGGAAATATATGATAGACTGGTGAGTTTATTAAAATTTAATGATGCAAATCAAGTTTTGTTTCTTAGAAATAAGCTGAGGGAAATCAAGAAGGGTAAATATGAGAGTATGCAAGCATACTTCTTAAGAATCACCGAGATCAAGAACGATCTCCTATCTATTGGGGAGACTATTACTGACAGAGAAATGGCACTCACGACTCTTGGAGGATTACCATCCGAATGGTACGTGTTTAGAACTACTCTTCTGAATAATAATGTAATTCTTGGTTTCGAGAAATTAATGGCTAGATACATTCAAGAAGAAACAAGTGTAGCAGAGCAAGAAATGTCCATGCCTAAAGGTCCTCCTGCTGCCTTTTCTTCTCATGCTAAGAAAAGAAATAATTTCGGGACTAAATCAAAAGGAAAGGCTGGACCTAAGGGTAGAAGAAAAGGACGATATTACATCTGCGATAAAGCAGGTCACTATGAAAGGGAGTTCCCTGATAAAAAGGACTCACACCGGGACGATGATCAAAATCCCTCTGATAGCAAAGGTAAAACGAATGTTGGAAATCAAGGGAGAGGTCAAGCATTCAAGAAGGCTAGAAATTCCAGGATGTATTAAATGCACATGACCTCTGAAATAACCTGGTGTCCATCTCGGCAATGGAAGACAAAGGCTACAAGGTAACCTTCAGCGATGGCAAGATAAGTATATGGAAAAATAATGTTAAAGATGCTTTCACTCTTGGGTTTCGAGTTGATTCTTTATATCAGGTCGGTGGAAGTCCGCTAGGTGTCATGTCTTGTGACACAACTGTTATAGAAATTTTTGGGCACTACAACCCCAAGCATGAAATGTCCATAAACTAAGGGCTCCTAAGTCCCTAAAAGTGTTGTTCTAACCCATAAACGAACAAGGTCAACAGATTACATCTTCTCCCAGAAGTTCTCCATGAAAAAATGCTCAGAATTGGTCAAAACAGGATCATTTCAGCTGCTCCACAGGCCAAGTGCGTTGCATCTCACCTAAATACACTGTGTGGGTGCGTTGAATTTCAAAAGGCCCTTCTATGGGGTGCGATGGGCGAGAAATGACAAATGGCAGTGTCATTCTGCGAGGTGGAGAGACAATGGAAGCTTCCAGAAACTTCTCCTATGACACTTGCCTCTCTGAATTCGACCAAGGATGAGTAAGAGATCATCAATCTCCAAGTGGAAGCAAGAACTATCAGAGAGAAGACACTAATCAAATCCCAAGTTGACTCATCTCCCTTACAGATATCTATATATGGATCCCTCATCCCAAAGATCCAGAGGCTGGAATTTTGCATATTGTAAGGAATTGTTGTTGGTTTCTTGAGACAAACATCGGATTGTTGGGTGATCTAAGCTTTGTATGAGGTGAAGAGGGGCTTCCTTACTGAGAGGTTGATGTTGGGTCAGAATAACTGGTTGTAACTCCTCTTGGCTCTTTCTTGTTTATCAATAAAAGCTATTCAAGTTCTCCTCCATACTTTTGTGTCATTCATGTTTGCTGCATTTGTATGGTCAATTATATCTGATCCTAGATTGTTTATGATTATAGATCCATGTCTTTGTATAGTGCTATGCTACTGTGATCTTACAGATACTTTGTGAAGCTGGGCATGCAAGGGAACAAGTAGTGAAAGGCTATCAAGGAAGAGAGGAATCAAACCAGGAGATTAGCGCAAGACAGAGGTTGGTCTTCTTTGTTCCTCTCTATCTATAATTCATAAAGGAAAAACGAAAGTAGCTTTACTCTATTTGTTTCTAAGGCAGCTGTCACACCTTAGTGGGATAAGCAGTTCTGAGTAGACACTTTTCCCTGTAACAAAATGGCGACTCCGCTGGGGACGAATTAGTTTGTTTGTTTAACTTCCTTTTTGTCTATTTCATAAAGTTACAAGTAGCATTTGAACTGCATTTGCCATAGCAAATGCAAAGTAGATAAATGCTACTTCAGTCCATCTACGGCATCTGTTTATGATTTAAACAACTGATTCACAAACTCTCTGATTGCCCTTGTGATAGCTCGTAGATCCTCCTTAGATATACCCCTGATTGTTGAGTTACTGATTACCTTTTGCTCCGCCAAAACCCATGAACTGAACTACAAACTGTGACCCGGAACCCAAACAGAGTCTCGTTTCTAGCCCAGCGCAGGTACTGTTCTGAGAATCTGAAATTCAGCACACTTCCCGAGTGTAGAAGGTGCGCTGCATTTCAAATTCCCTGTGTTGCAGGTGCGCTGATCAAGCCAGGCTTTGTGCAGTTTTGGTTTCTGTGATTCATTCTTTCCAGTTCTATTCCTGAATTTTGCTGCCTGTGATCAGTATATGTCTGTTTGAGACCCCTTTTCCTTGCTGTTATTCCACCTCCTTTGTACAAAAGAACTGTAAATGTTTTTTTGTGTTTGTTGAGTCATTTTCAGTTCTCCTTTGCAAAAGTAGCGTAATCGTACTGTCGTCCTTTGATTTGAAACTGTCGCAAGTGTCGATTTCAATCATAAGGAAGAGTTTGATTGTTGTTGATAGTCGATTATCCTGTTACTCTTGTTTTTGGTCTGAATTTGTAATTTTTCTAGTGTCAAAACAAGTATTCATTTCAAAATCGTAAGGTGTTGTGATCGTCTCCATTTTTTATTTCGAAAAGAAACTTGTTGATATTTGTCGCTTGAAAAGAAATTCAGATTTGTGCATCAACTTTCTTCTTATCATTCATATACTAAGAAAGTCGAAAACAAATACATGCATGTGCATTTGCATCTAGACAGTCTGATTGGTTTGATTTAGGAAAGTGCATTTAGAGTGTGCTCTTTGATCTCTATGAAAGAATTTTGTCTTTCTTTCCTTAGTAGCTAGGATTTTCATTACACAAAGAAGATAAAAAGATTGTTTATCATCTTAGATTGCATTTTAGGAATTAAATTTACATCTCGCGGTGAACCTGAAAGGCAAACTTCATAAACAAGATCAACTATAAAATAAATTCAATGAATCTAACAACGCTTTGGAACTTAACGCACAACATTTAGAAGTCTAGGCTAGAGACTTATTCTGGTGTCGTAAAGCCTGGTAACTGTTGTTATCACTGATGGTTGGGTGATTCCTCCACTTTGAGACGATAAGTTCCAGTACGGACTTGTGCTCCCACGTACTGTCAAGTATATTTTGGGAGACCACAATAGGCTTAATCCTTTATCCATAGGAAGCTGTGTCTGCCACCCTATCGATCGCAATGCACAGAACACAGCATTCGGGAAGATTGACTGTCGTACCGTCAAAAGTATTCTGTAGTTTTGCGATTGGTTTGGTAATCCCTCTACCTATATTTCTAGAGTAGTCCCTTTCGTTCCTTTCCAGACTCTTTAACAGAAAAGGTCCATCTGAGCACTTGTCACTTCAGATTCATTAAAAATTGAAGGAAACTAGAGTCATCTTTTGTTTTTTCTCGACTCTTAAAAATTAAAAAAACAAGTTGTGTCAAAGCGTCTAAAATTTATTTTAAACGGAATATTCATTACCCTTTCCTACGTTGATCTTGGGTTGAGAAAATGGAATCCACCAACCAAGGAATTCCCCTTGGAGGAAATCCTAGTCCCTTCTCCTCTTGGGGAGATGTTGGTGCACCCCATATGGCCACATTGTCGCTTCCAGGACAGACGATCAGCTTGCCTGTATGGCTCTTCTCAACCTCTGTCGTTCAGAACACCGTAATTCCTGAATAATCGAGTTAGCAACTAGACGAGTCCAGAGTTACCCACCAACCTTCTACTTCCTCTAATTATTCTTCTCCTCCTTCCTCTTCGCTTGATGGGGCTGGTAAAGCCAAAATTCAAGTACCTGAGAAGAAGAAGGAAAAGAAGAAGAAAGAGAAGAAAAAGAAGGAGCCAAAAGCGAATGGGGGCAAACGAGCGTCGTCTAGCGAAAATCCACACACTGCACCAACCAGGCCTAAATCGCCATGTGTCATTTGCAAAGGAGACCACTATCATAGAGATTGTCCTTGCATCCCTCGGATCTTAAGGGACTGGTCTCCTCGTTTGCACAACCCGGTGTCGTCAACCTGTGATGATCATGTTGAAAACACACCGTCGACTAGTGAAAGTGAAGCCCCAGGACAAAAAGGAAAATATAGATTTCCTTGTAAACTGTGTGAAGGCAATCATGCCATCCACCGTTGTCCCTTTTTAGACGAGGCTAAAAGAGTTTTGGATGACCATCCGGTTTCACCGTTACGACTTCCTCCTGGATACAAAAAACTCTTGCCGAGTCCATCACTAGTTGAAATCCGACTGGCCCGCTTAGGTGGTCGGTTGAAGCATCTATCATTGAAGACAAACCATCTGAACCCATACCAGACAAAAGTCAAAAGGTCGAGGCGGCAGTTGACCCGGTCTTGCCTTCAGAGGTTCCATGTTCAGATGATACAGTCACCAAAGAGAACAAGGATGACACCGTCCAAATTCTTTTCGTAAGCACAGACTCCAATGAACATGGGGGCAATTTACCCGTTCCTTTACCGCAGGAAGGAAGTTCGTCAGAGTCATACCCAGCCGTCTATTCGGTCCCACCTCCAAGCAACCTAGTTGTCTCCTTTGATTGGAATCAACTAGGCAGACCCTGTTTACCAGCTAGTGTACCATTCCGAATTATTGTTCAAATATATAGAATGGTTATGGCTGGTACCATCATAGATGAAGGGGCTTTTGTGAGTATCCTTTCCTCGACTGCTTGGAAAGTGCTTGGTTCGCCATCACTTTTGCTTGAGATGAGAAATCTAACAAGCTTTGATAAAGGAACCAGTCGACCGTTAGGGATCCTTCCCAATGTGCCAATAACATTGAGGGGAAAAACTGTTCAAATGAACATAATGGTGGTTCAAGGACCTCTAGATTATAATCTACTCCTTGGGCGATACTATATTTATTGCATGGGAGCAATTGTCTCCTCACTCTTTAGAGTAATGTGTTTTCCGCACGAAGGAAGAGTGGTCAAGCTCGTAGACCAGCTTTCATTCCCCGGTTCATGCATAGAAAATAGTCATATACCATCCCTGAATGGTCTTTTCACGCAAGAAATGTCTCAATCTCCAGTCCATCCGCCCGATGAGCACGAGTAATCCGGCGGACATGACTGAAACCCAGGGGGCATGCATCCTGGTCTGCTTCGGCAGGAAAACTTCGGGTATAGGGTAGGTTTCCATGAGAAAATATGACTAGTCTGTACTCTCGTCCGTGATTGGAAGAGGGATTTATTCTGGAACAACATTCTCTTGTCAAAGTTACGTGAGTGGAGTAGCCTCCTCCACTCACCTTTGTTTATTTAGATAAACATCGCCGAAGTAGTGTTTTGTTTACGCTATAAATAGAACAATCTTTGGTAACCTGTAAGAGGTAGACCTCTCCCGGTAAAACAAATGTTTTAACGGAAAGAAGAAGGGGTAACCTTGAAACTCTGTTTTATACCTGGGGGCATGAAAACCTTTTGGAGTGCAAGCAAAGAGCGATCATTTATCTGTTTTTTGGATTGGTCGTTTCCTAACTTGCATAAAGAAAGGATGTGGGGCAAAACTCCAAAAGTTGTTGTTTTTATATATGAGACATTCTTATCACACGACTGGATTAATCGAGCAGTTTTAGTGCGGACTTTATGCTTGCTAAAAAATAAACATAAGAAATGAGCACATGTTCCCCCCAGAGATTAATCTCATTAAAAAATGAACCAATTTCTGGTAAATAACCATCGTGAATGTAATACTTCGGCCTTTAAAGCCTTGGTCGTGTTTGCACCGTCACCTCCACTTTTACATTGGCCGATCATTCACCTCCATTTGATTGTTTACCCATTTTGAGGAACAGCTGCGAAGAGTGATCTCACTAGCCATCCTTGTAACACTGCCGTGATTGGAAAATTCCAATCCTTACCTGGAATCAGTTGCTACCCATTTTATCACTCATTCCTCAAAAGACGAGTCTCCTTTAAGCTCTTTTCAACTGACTCATAAAATATGAAAAGATTGCCAAGCCATTGGCCTCTCCAGCTCGTTAAAGGGACCGGAAGTGCTATCCCTCCTCTAAATTTTAATCTTTTTGGACCTGAGGGATTATTACACAAAAAGATCGAGCGCTTGTTTTGTTCAGCTCGTTAAAAGTATCAAAAATTCATCCCTTCTGTATTGTTTTATACTTTTTCGGACATAAGGGATTAGATGACGAAAAAGGAATTTTGGAGTTACCTTTACGTTCCTTTTCAGACTCTCTAAAATTGAAAAGGATCGGTTATCTTTGTCGTTAAACTCATTTAAATTTTCAATAGCGACAAACTTGTCTATAGACAAGAACGAGTTTCACTATCGCTAGGCTCGTTAAAACATAGCGATGGGTTTGCCCGAAGGGAAAATTATAGAACAAGCATATGTTATCCTCCTCAAGCTTGATAAAAATAAAGAGGTACTGGTCAGCAATGACTGGGGAAAAATTGGGAAGAAAACTTGAAGAAACTTTGTTGGTAGCAAGTCGCTCTTGAACATGACACTTTCACTCCGCATCCAAGTCGGGTTGGGTTGTTTCATTCACCGGTCACATCACCATGGTCCCATCATACCATCCACATTTGGGGTTAATGCTACCAATCCATCACGTCAGTGTCGTCGATATGTTCAAGAGAAGTCATTCAGAGAATTCACCTGTGTCTCACCCACTACAATACATTTATACTCCATTCTTTCATGACCGCCACCCTGAACCTTATATCACCAGATCGTTTTCACCTCCATTAAAATAATTTTCTCCATTCTGTGTCATTGATGTGGGATTCATTAAGGCCCTCCTGTGACGGATCACTTCTTGTCTACATCAGCTCATTATCCAAGAAGTTGATCTAGGAACACCCCATTCAGTACTTTGAAGCTTGCATGCCTCAATGGCAAGTTTCTCACTTTCGGCGACAGGTTTACATCAATGACCTTCGACCGAAAGATTTTGCGTGGTGTTCGACGCCAAGTCCTTTATTCACACCACGTGAATTGTACTGCAGTACCTTGAGGGTCATTATCATTATCGATGATTCCTCTCGCGCTTGTTAATAGCTTATATTATTGGCTGGTAATCAAGTGATGTCTTTCCATGTTCGACTTCAGAACATCTCTCACATGGATAGACTTGTACTTCGAGTGAAGATCGAACGAGATTGAATACCCCAGATCTAGTTTCATCCATCCGGGCTGCGATATATATTCAAGAAAATAAAGACATCAAATGTACATCATTGTTGCACAGATAATCATCCAATCAAAGGGATGATGGCTCTATCAGAATCATTAGTCTACACTCAGACGATTGTCTATCTTTTGTACATGAAAATGAATTTATAAAGCTGAGCATGGGAATTCCCGCCTCAGCTAGATCATGAAAATATTATGAAGATAATGTATTGTATTGTATCTTATTACAGGTCTCCTCCCAGCTTGAAAGAACTTCGGATCCTCATAATAAAGCATTTCACCTGACATCAAAAGATTAACGACCTCATGCTTTAGGGGGCAACTATTATAGACATTTTTGGGAACTACAACCCCAAGCATGAAATTTCCATAAACCAAGGGCTCCTAAGTCCCTAAAAGTGTTGTTCTAACCCCTAAAGGAACAAGGTCAACAGGTTACAGCTTCTCCCAGAAGTTCTCCATGAAACACTGCTCAGAATTGGTCAAAACAGGATCATTTCAGTTGCTCCACAGGCCAAGTGCGTTGCATCTCACCTAAATACACTGTGTGGGTGCGTTGCATTTCAAAAAGCCCTTCTATGGGGTGCGATGGGCAAGAAATGACAAATGGCAGTGTCATTCTGCGAGGTGGAGAGACAATGGAAGCTTCCAGAAACTTCTCCTATGACACTTGCCTCTCTAAATTCGACCAAGGATGAGTAAGGGATCATCAATCTCCAAGTGGAAGCAAGAACTATCAGAGAGAAGACACTAATCAAATCCCAAGCTGACTCATCTCCCTTACATATCCCTCATCCCAGAGATCCAGAGGCTGGAATTTTTCATATTGTAAGGAATTGCTGTTGGTTTCTTGAGACAAACATCAGATTGTTGGGTGATCTAAGCTTTGTATGAGGTGAAGAGGGGCTTCCTTGCTGAGAGGTTGATGCTGGGTTAGAACAACTGGTTGTAACTCCTCTTGGCTCTTTCTTGTTTATCAATAAAAGCTATTCAAGTTCTCCTCCATACTTTTGTGTCATTCATGTTTGCTGCATTTGTATGGTCAATTTATATCTGATCCTAGATTGTTTATGATTATAGATCCATGTCTTTGTATAGTGCTATGCTACTGTGATCTTACAGGTACTCTGTGAAGTTGGGCATGCAAGGGAACAAGTAGCGAAAGGCTATCAAGGAAGAGAGGAATCAAACCAGGAGATTAGCACAAGACAGAGGTTGGTCTTCTTTGTTCCTCTCTATCTATAATTCATAAAGGAAAAATGAAAGTAGCTTTACTATGTTTGTTTCTAAGGCAGTTGTCACACCTTAGTGGGATAAGCAGTTCTGAGTAGACACTTTTCCCTGTAACAACAACTCTTCAATCTGAACTTTGGCATCGGAGGTTTGCCCACCTTCATTACAAATTTCTACCCGATGTAAGACAGATGGTAACAGGGATGCCCGAATTCCAAGTAGAGAAAGAAGGTGTATGTCCAGGATGTGTCGAAGGAAAGCTCAAAAGGGGACCATTCCCCTCAAGCCTAAGCAAGACCTTCGATATATTACAGTTGGTTCACTCAAGCATACCTGAGGTTGGCATTAAGAGGGAGACTACTACACCACATACTCCTGAGCAGAATGGTGTGGCGGGAAGGAAGAACCGTATGATTGTGGAAGTTGTTCGAGCCATGCTACATGATCAAAGACTTCCGAAGTTTCTATGGGCTGAAACTACAAACACCACTGTATATGCACAAAATCAATGCCCTCATCAAGCATTGGGTTCCAAGACTACTGAAGAAATGTTCACCGGTAAGAAACCTGATGTTTCTCATTTTTTTGGAAACCTTGTATATTTTCATGTGCTGAAAGAGAAAAGAAATAAATTGGGTGCATCTAGAAAAAAAAAAGGGAATTTTCGTGGGCTATGGTGAAAATACTGAAGGCTATAGAATCTATGTAGCCGGTCAAATGGAAGTCGTAATTAGTCATAATTTCACCTTTGAAAAAGATATGGCTCTCACCAAGGTGAACAATCTTCTGACTTTAAGGAGCTCTCAAGAAGCCAAGACCAGGGAACTGAAAGAAAAGGAGGATGAATCAATGCCTGATGTAGAAGAACCCGTGGATCCAATTGATCCTCCTCCACATGAGCCTTCCTCTTCTAGGAAGAGGCCTTCATGGCTTGGGGGCTACTTGATGATGCTGAAGGACATGCTGCACCCTAAGGAACCTTTTGTGAAAGTAAGAAACCTAATAGGTATCAGGGATACCTGACCATCATGAGCATGATCATACAAAATGAGGTTTCATCATTCTCAAATGCCATCAAGCATCAAGTATGGAAGGATGCTATGACCAAAGAATATGAGTCTATTATGAAGAATGATGTCTGGGAAGTAGTTCCCAGACCCCAGGATAAGACAATTGTTACTTCCAAATGGATTTACAAGATAAAGCATGCAGCAGATGGAAGTATGGAAAAGTATAAGGCTCGTTTTGTTGCCCGTGGTTTCTCCTAGAAGGAAGGTATAGACTATGATGTGATATTTGCACCTGTTTCCAGATATACGACCATCTGCTTGATCATAGCCCTTGTGGCTTCACAAGGATGGAACCTACATCAGATGGATATCAAGACCGCATTCTTGCATGGTTTGATCAAAGAAGAGGTCTATGTGGAGCAACCCAAAGGATTTTAGATTTATGATTGAAAATCTCATGTATGAAGAAGGCTCTCTATGGGCTGAAGCAAGCACCCTGAGCATGGTATGAGAGGATCGATCGCTACTTGATGAAGCTGGGATTCACTAGGAGTGAAGCCGATCCTAACCTTTACTTTAAGGTTGAAGATGAAAAGCCTCTCATACTAGTGTTGTATGTGGATGACCTCTTTCTAATAGGTGCACACCCTCTCATTCAAAAATGTAAGAGGGAGTTGGCTTCTGAATTTGAAATAAAGGACCAAGGACTCGAAGTGTGGCAAAAGTCAAGGAAAATTTTCCTATCTCAAGGAAAATATGTGGTGAAGATTCTGAAAATATTTGGTATGGTGGACTACAAGCCTATGACTACCTAGAGGATCTTAACTTTTAGAAGTTATATGGTAGTGATGTCGGACCAGATTTGGGAAATGCCTCTGAGTCTCAAAAACTCATTCTCATTGATGTTCTTGGTGAACCTCTGTCCGAACATATGATGTGCAGTTAGCATTGTGAGCTCATATTTGTTGAGCCTCACTAGATTGGTGCCAAGAATCTTCTGAGATGTCTTCAGGACACAATCTCTCATGGATTGAGATACACTGCTGGAAATATGAAACTGCATGATTATTCGAATGTTGATTAGGTAGGTAGTGTGGAGGATCACTAGAGCACTTTTAGTGTTGTTTCTCTTTGGATTCTGCTTCGATATAATGGATGAGCAAGAAGCAGAAGTCGGTTTCCATAAGCATCGCCGAGACCAGATACATATCTACGAGTATGATCTCATATGAAGCTGCTTAGTTGGGGAATCTCTTCAGTGCGCTATTTGAACACATACCACTGTGATTCTCTGTAAGAACCATAGGTGGGATTCGATTATTGAGGAATCTGTATTCGTCGATTGCTCCAGTAGATAGACATCATCTAGGATATGGTAAGTCGATGAGCAAGGAGGCTCCGTCACATTAAGATGATGTACAGATTGATACACCTTGTCAAAACCCTGAGGAAAGATCTAATCTGTGATTTTCCCAAACGACTTGGAGTCGTCAAGAAACCCTTGTAAAAGGGTCCTACATGTTGCATACATTGAGCTCTGGGAGCTCTGAGGGCTTGCGGTTCTTACTAGAGCGACATACGACCACAGGGTGACTCACCCTCTCCTGGTGGTGCGCACTGGAACAAGATGATTCGCTCTCTTATGGGACAAGATGATTCACTCTCTTGTGGAATAGGATGATTCGCTCTCCTGTGTAGCAGGATGATTAGTTCTCCTGTGAGGCTTGGATTGATGTGTTCTCCATGGCGATTGTAGCAGGATTCATGTGTTCTCCTGTGAGGCCTAGATTGATGTGTTCTCCATGGCAATTGTAGCAGGATTGATGTGTTCTTCTGTGAGGCCTGGATTGATGTGTTCTCCATGGAAATTGTAGCAGGATTGATGTGTTCTCCTGTGAGGCCTGGATTGATGTGTTATCCATGGCGATTGTAGCAATATTGATGTGTTCTCCTGTGAGGCCTAGATTGATTTGTTCTCCATGGCGATTGTAGCAGGATTGATGTGTTCTCCTATGAGGCCTGGATTGATGTGTTCTCCATGGCGGCCTGGATTGATGTGTTCTCCATGGTGATTGTAGCAGGATTGATGTGTTCTCATGTGAGGATAGGATTGATTAGTTCTCTTATCGAGGCATCCTACCCATGCAGTCTGGGACTCATGGGAAGTACCTTTCATTTGATCAATGAGCAGGGAAATGACATTAGGGACCGTAGTAGTACCAATGGATGCATTGTTGTATCTATCGTACTCCCTAAGCTAGGATAACCTCCATTGATCTGGGATCAATGATACTGGTCTGGTACCAGTGGTAGGAGTTGTACCATACTATGACACTGACTTCGGGTCCGTTGAGACTGGTCTAGGACCAATGGTACATACTCTAAGACTGACTTTGTGTCAGTGCAATATTGGTCTGGGACCAGTGAGAGTGGTACATACTATGACACTGAATTTGGGTCAGTTGAGACTGGTCTTGGACTCTCTAAGACTATGATACTAGTCTGGGACCAGTGGTAGGAGTGGTACATTCTATAACACTGACTTCGGGTCAGTTGAGACTGGTCTGAGACTAGTGATACACACTTTGAGACTGACTTTGAGTCAGTGGAAGATGTTACTGTTCTAGGACCAGTGGTAGGAGTTGTACATACTATGATGCTGACTTCGAGTCACTTGAAACTGGTCTGGGACTAGTGGTACATACTCTGAGACTGACTTTGAGTTAGTATGATACATCCTTGATCATTTCTTCTTCTTCATAATTCGGAGAAAAGCAAAGCAGAACAGTGCATAACAGACCAGAGCCATACAGATCAGTACAGGGCAGAACAAGACAAAGAAGAACAAGCATAATAGAGCAGAGCAGGGCAAGGGTCGGGCTATATAGGGCAGTGCATTTGATGGATGAATATTAACGACCGATAGACAGATTGCAGATGAAGTTCTCCCTAGTTGAGAGGGAGTGTTAAAATTGGAAACTAGGGCAAAACTTCATGTGGGTCATCTTATTCATGGTTGATAATATTTTTATTAGATTCATCTCGTCGAGATGTGTAGGATTGATATAAATATCATCCGATTCCAATAAGTATTCATGGAGATATGAATTTATTTTGACTATGGAATTATTATCAAGCTCACCTACAACTCATGTAGGCTCAGAAGCCCAACAGTCACATATATTCAAACATCATCAATTGTGTATAAATACAAGATGACTTTTCCTCATTTTCACTCACTCATCTCATCACATCTCTCTCTCTCTACTGCGCAGAAAAGAATATCTTTTGTACTGCGCAGAAAAGGGTCTCTCCCTCACACATGTGAAGCCGAAAGCTGCTGAAACTGAAGCTACAACTGCAGAAGTAAAGTTTGACCTGTGTGGACAAGAATATCTCCTCATCTGAACTATGTTGTAGGTTCATCTAAAACTCCTTTGAAAGCCGCAACTTTTGGTGGTGGAATCAAGTCAATCCGACAGACGGTTTGCAAGATATCGATTGCCCTAGTTTAAAGCCGAAAGCTGCTGAAACTGAAGCTACAACTGCAGAAGTAAAGTTTGACCTACGTGGACAAGAAGATATCCTCATATAAACTATGTTGTAGTTTCATCTGAACCTCCTCTGAAAGCCGCAACTTTTGGTGGTGGAATCAAGTCAATTCGACGGACGGTTTGCAAGATATCAACTGCCCTAGTTTAAAGCCGGAAGCTGCCGAAACTGAAGTTGCAACTGCAGAAGTAAAGTTTGACCTGCGTGGACTAGAAGATCTCCTCATCTGAACTATGCTATAGGTTCATCTGAACCTCCTCTGGAAGTCGCAACTTTTGGTGGTGGAATCAAGCTGATCCGACGGTTGGTTTGTGAGATATCGTCTGCCCTAGTTTGATGATGAAGCCACTAATGCTAATGTTTCTAATCTAGGGTTTGCTACTGCTGATATAAATCAGATTTATTGTACTATTTCTCTCTGCTGAATTATTGAAGATAAAAGAAGATTTGATCAAAGGTTTCCCCCACATATTGTGGGGTTTGTCCTTGGCTAGCCACCACATCTTGTGTCTCTTGTCTTGGCTTGTTTTCTATCGATCGTTTAATGTTCTATCTACACTTTACTTTATGTACATGTGATTGCTAATCTGGGATAATAATAATAAAGAAAAGTAAACTGCTATAAGCATAGAACATACCATAACTTAACACATATGCATATTTAAAGTCTATATATTGAGCACATTGTTCAATGTAGCTCTCATGTAACATAGAATTATGCTTAAGTATAGTAGATGCATTTATAATGGGTCTAGATAACATATCTTCAAATTTATTGTGTATGCCCTTTTTATATCTGATGACTAAATGAAAATGTTGTAGAAAACCCATCCATCTATAATGTCTTGATTGCCGCAACTTATTTTGGGAGTGTAGATATTGAAGTGGTTGATGATCAGTGTGTCTAACTGTTTCTTTGCCCATTAAGTAATGTTTCCACTTTTTCACACTATGTACTAATGGCATACAATTCTTTATCATATGTGGGATAGTTAACTACTGCAGAATTAAATGTCTCAGAATAATAACATATGGGTTTACAGTGTTGTGTCAACACTGCTCCCATGGCATAGTCACTGGCATCCGTTTGGATCTCAAATGGTCTTTGAAGATTAGGCAGTGCTAGTACTGGTGCTGTAATAATTTTTTCTTTCAAGGTGTCAAAGGCTTTCTGTTGTTTGCCTCCCCACTGAAACACCTTGTTCAATCTTGTTAAAGCATGTAAGGGAGCTGTAATTAAGGAAATGTTAGAAATGAACTTTCTCCAATATTGTGCTGCTCCTAAGAAGCTCCTAACTTCTGTAGCATATTCGGGTTTGGTCCGATTTACAATGACTTCCACCTTGGATCTATCTTTAATTCACCACCCCCTACTATATGTCCAAATAATTCAAAGATGTTTTGCTAAATTCACATTTTGAGAGTTTAATATAAAGTTTTTCTCTTTTCAAAACATCTAGTGTCTGCTTAACATGCTTTAAATGTTATTCCCATGTTTTGCTAAATATCAGAAGCGGCCATCCCCATCTTGATTTCCATATTGATCTTGATTTCCAAGAATCAAATATTTTTTTCATATGCTACTATGTATTCTATTTCAACCGCACAAACGGCAGACCGGCGCATACCATCAGTTAGAGATTTAATGTTTTTGAGGATCAACATGAGAACTTGGAAGATGGTTCTCGTTTTTGGATTTATCATTGAGGGGGGGAATGTTAGACTCTCTCATAAAACAATAATAAATCCAAACATAAATTAATTAATTAAATATTCCAAGTTAGGAATTTGTGCCTAACTCTTGGGTTGTTCCTCTAAGATAGGAGTTAGTTTAGGTAACTCCTATATTGGTGTGTCTGGTGAGAAATTATCTCAACCAAAGGAGAAATTATCTCAGCCAAAGATTTCCAAGATAGCATGCACTATCTTGAGACCAATATCTCTCATCTATTTATTTGTAACACTATTTCAATTATTTTTGAGCCATAAGTGTGCATTTTTTTAAGTGTGGAGTGACAAGTGAGATTCTTTTATAAAGTAAGGGATTATTTCCCTGTAATGGAGTGATAAGGATTGAGTTTTCTCTGTAAGTTTGAAGTGATCGGTTTTTCAAAAGAAAGCTCATTGATATAGGAGATTGAGTCAGGATTTTTGAATGCCTTTTCTTCCAAATTTGTGATTCTCATTGTTTGAGAAAGCTTTCATGGCAATGTTGTAAAAGATGAAAGGTTGATGATCTCAATACTCAATAAAGACATTATTTGTGGTGATTGTGTCCAAGATCCGCCCGAAATTGAATAAGGGGATCTTAGGTACACCATGTGTATTTGTGATGGAGTGTTTTTATGTCTTCATGTTGTTGCTTATGATTTGTGTCTAGTTGTGACACATAAATGATCGCATTTACCACACACATAAAGTTCAATGCAAGTAAGCACAACACTTGTAACAGAATAGCGTCAAGGAAGGACAATTGAACTCAACACTTGCATCCGTGCAAATACAATTCATAATCATAGATTGTCAACATCAGCATTCTACATCAACAAGCAAATTCATTTAATCAAGTTAAAGCATTTCAAAGAAAAAGTCTACATCGACATTCATGCAAACAAATTTAAGAACTTGTAAATCAAATTCCAATTACATTGCATTGTACGGGTGCATTCTCGGTTTAAACCGACACCCATGTTTTGATTTGATCAGAAGTCAAGCACGTCAATTCTCTTCAACTTAGTCAAATTAAGACAAGTGAATTCCTTGTTTTATGTGAGTCATTCAAACCATTGTAAGCTTTTTTGGGTGCATTTTCGACAGTGTTCGACACCCTTCCTTTAAAGCACAATCAAGTGAGTCCATGAATTCCTTGAAACAACCATCACAGCAACCAAAACAAGTTCAACTCTAACAAGTTGAGTTCGTCATCAAGCGAGCGTGAATTCCAGAAAGTTCTAACAAGAGTTCTCAGCAAGTACAATAAGCAACAAATCAAGCAAGTTGAGATCAACAAATCAAGCGAGCGTGACAGTCAAGTCCCATAGCAAGCGAGCCTGTCATTCAAGTAAAGTGAAACAGTTCAAAGCACGACATCTACAACAAGAGAGCCTGACTTCAAGTGAGCAAGTTCAGATGGCACAGCATATTCAGTTATTAAACATTCTTCACAGTTTGATCATCTCCAGTGATGAAGACATGGTGCACGTCAACAAAGAAACTCTTGCTGATATTTCATGGTATCTACAGCAAACGCATGAAACCATTGAGTTTCTTCAGCTTGAGTCCCAACTTCAAAGGAATGAATTGCAAGAAAAGAGTGATACTTTCAAGTCTTTGAACCATCCAGATGATAAGTCATTCATCCCAACAACTTCAAGTGTCGAAGTTGTTCATGATCAAAGTCAAATTTCTTCCAAACCCATCATCAAGCCTTGGGAAGAAATTCAAAATAACAAGAATAGACGTGGCTTAGGATATGTCCCTGATGACACCAACTTACAAATCCCAGATTATTCCAAGCCAATTAAGTTTGTGAGTGTAGGATTTCTTGAACCACTCACCTCAGCAGGTACTGAGAAAGTTGCCGACCAACATAATTTCACGCAACCTGAAGTTGATGTCCAATCAAAGTGTTCTCATTGTCAAAGAACCGGTCATATGGAAGATCAGTGTTTTGATCTCCATCCGTGTTGCCATTGTGGCAAGCCCAATCATTCCTTAGCAAAATGTCACAACCACCAAAAATCAGGCAGATTGAAGATACAATATGACTGGATTGATCCTTGGGAATGGTCATCCACAGTCAAACGGTTGTCTCAATTCTACAACCGACTCCAATCTTACATAGTGCAGCCAGCAGTGAACAGATGATGGTACTCTCATGCAGTTGAATGAGGGAGTACAACAGTGAAACTCTCCTACACCTGAAGGGGGGGAGTTCAAATATATTTTGGAGCAGATTGTCTCTCCTTTCAGCTGACAAAGGGGGGAAAATGTCAATGAAATTGACAAGTGGTTGTCAGACTGAAAGTCTCGACAACATCAGTGAAGTAGCCAGTGGGCATCTTCATCAGCCAGTGGGCATTTGTCATCCGCAGTGAGCATCAGCAAATTCGTCAGTGGGCGATCGACAGCCAAAGCAGCAGTGGGCAATCTTCAGCCAGTGGGCAATCATCATCAAATTGTGTCAGTGGACACCGGATGCTGTTTTCAAGCAAAGGACAGTTGGATCCTTTTGTGGCTTGGCACATGATGGAGTTGTCAAGCGTCCTTCAGAGATGAATCAAGCATGCAGCTGATTCATGTTCTCTTCAGATTTGAGTTTTTTCCAGCATCCAGTTTTGGCGGTTTTTTCAGGCAATGTTTTTGAGGATCAACATGAGAACTTGGAAGATGGTTCTCGTTTTTGGATTTATCATTGAGGGGGGGAATGTTAGACTCTCTCATAAAACAATAATAAATCCAAACATAAATTAATTAATTAAATATTCCAAGTTAGGAATTTGTGCCTAACTCTTGGGTTGTTCCTCTAAGATAGGAGTTAGTTTAGGTAACTCCTATATTGGTGTGTCTGGTGAGAAATTATCTCAACCAAAGGAGAAATTATCTCAGCCAAAGATGTCCAAGATAGCACGCACTATCTTGAGACCAATATCTCTCATCTATTTATTTGTAACACTATTTCAATTATTTTTTTGTAGAGTAATGAGAGAGAAGCATGAGGCTTCAGCCTTTTTCCGCCAATATTGTGTCTCTGGTTTTTATGTGTTATTTATATATTTTTCTGAGTTAATTGTATTTTTATCAATGTAGCTGTGTAGACCACCGATGTACTTCAGCAGAGTCTCAGGTGAGTGTAATGAGATTCCTAGAATCAATGCTCTCTTCATAAATTCTTGGGTGTAACCTTGTACACTTTTCCCTTTCAACTGTCGAAGAGTTTTCCAGCTCATCATGGCTTGTTGCATGTAGCCCAGTGGATAGAACTGATTTTTTATTGCAGAAAAAATTCACTCCAGACAGAGATAGTCTTACCATGTCTCTTCATGTCATCTTGGGTCCTGCGTTCCCACCAAACTAAGGCAATGCCTCCAAGGCATAGGCTGGCCAGCTGAATCTTTCTTTTGTCTGAGTCAATACTCTGCACTTTGCAATAAACATCAATTTTTCTAATCCAATTTTCCATCTTTTCCGCATTCAACTCTCCTTCATATATTGGTAAATCAAATTTAACATCTAGTTTAATCAAAGATGTCTTCTTTTTATGTTCATGGCTATTAGGAGGTGTGAGAAAGCTTTCTTCTTTCCCTTTGCCTTTTGAGTGGTCATGGAGGAGAGACTCTTCTTTTCCTTTATCTTGTTTGGAGCCTGATGCATATTCATCTTAATGTTTTCTAAATTCCTTATACATTTCCTTTACCATGGACCTTATGGCTAGGAAACTATCTATAAATTGAGGGTCTGGACCCACAGAACCTTCCTCTGACATTGTCTTCTGAGGATAGACTCTCCCAATTTCAGGATTAGTTTCGACCAACACTCCTTCTCCTAATTTGATCTTTGATCTAGTTAGCATTCAACAGCTAAATCCAGCACAAGATCGTCTAAACTTAACAACCTATAGCTCTGATACCACTTGATCTGACAATCACTTATGTATGATCTCAGTTAATTAATGAAGGTATTATAGACTCATGTACTAGTGTGTGTCTATGTTATCTTAGGCAACAGATCGATAAGATTGCAAAATACACAGACACTAGAAAATAGTAAGAGAAACACAGCAAGCAAATGCAAGGCACAACAATTTAATAAGGAGTTCACCCAATCCTCCTGGGCTACATCTCCTGGTCCAGCTTTCAGTGGTGGCCTTCTTTATTGTGTCTTTTAAGCAGAGTTTTTTTTACAACGAGGAGATCAATTTGAGTCTCCTATAACAGATGATGCTTAGTGGGGCGGTACTTGGATTCCCGAAGCCACTAGAGTACACAAACTCCCCCTTACCAAGTCTCGACCTCAAACTGGTCTTAATGGGATGAGTCCAATTCGGTACTCAATTCCCGACAGAAATCCTCACAAGGATTGCTTGAACCTCTCAATCCTTTCTCGGTTCTTTCTGCTCAATGCTGCCTTAGCTCTACAGGTCAGCTTGACTTCGTTGTTCTCTGCTTCTTGCTTCACTTCCTGTTCTATCTCCTTTGTCTCACTGTGTATTCATGGCTTAAAGCTAATCCGTCCCTTGATTGTTCGCTTCCTCTTCCAGCCCTTCGGATCACCTGCCTCTGTCCGCTTGGAATTCCCTGCCTCTGCGTCATCGCCAATGTGTAACGTTTCACAGGAAGGTGGCCACTTGTCCCCTCACGAACTAAGCGCCAGCTCTTCCTTGAACGGTCGTTACTTCGGTTACTTTGTGAAATGATTCATCCGCCAGCTCAGTAGTCAAATTGGACCCCAAATTTCATATGCCTTAGCTTATTCTTCTGCCAAATCCAGTCTCCCATCGGGTGCAATCTCCGTCGTTAGATCTGGGGCCTCCAAATCCTACAGTCATCGCTTTTATCACGCGGTTGACTTGCTCGACCATTAGCCCGCAATGAGAGTAGTTTTCTCTCTCATCTGCCGGACATGCATCATTCAACGTATGGAATCGCTTGGTCCTCTGACAAACTCGTTTACCGCCCGAAATGCCTCTGATATTCCGCTAGTTTTGGAGCACGGGACCCGCCTTTGGTTTTAGCGCATTTCCCACAGTTTCCTGGCTTCCCTTGTGACCGAGCACTTGGGGCTTTTCCTTCTCAAGAGGTTTTTCCTAGCGATGCGCTAATTGCGCATCAGAAACAGCCTCTGTTTCTGGGTTTGAGCCTCCCAACTGCCATTTTTGGGCCAAGCACAGTCCCCATGGGCCAACGGTCAGCACGCTTTGACCGAAGGTACTCTTGCTCTATGCTGGCTACAAATTACCATTATACAGAGGTTATTTATGATAGCTCGTTGTTTACAAGATTTTAAAGTCTATCATAAATTGGAACAGTCATAGAAACTCTGATAATTTTCAAGGATCCAATTCGGATCACATTATCACGTCAGTCTTAAATTTCTTCCTTCTATAATTGAACTATCTCGCCCATTATCATTTGTGGTTCATCATCATTGTTGATATCTACAAGGAATTTTTGAAGAAGACTTTGGAGGCAGATTGAATGTCGATATAATCTAATCCCTCTAATACTTGAAGAGAAAGCTCCCGATCTTCTCCCACCAAAAAACAATCCACATTCAAGAACATCTCCTAGGGTTTTATCTCCATGCATATGAGTTGGACGGGTTGAATTGGTTAGCTATTAGATTACGCGTGAAGTCAAGTACTAGTGGTGGGCGGTTGTTTACCAAGAAAGCCAATGATATTTGGGATGAGATTGCTCAAATATTCCATGTTGAGCATTTCAACAACACTTTAATTAGTTGGAAAATGTCGGATTCGAATGTAGTTTCCAATTCAGGCTTCTTATACATGGAATATTCATGGTTAATGATCATTTGACATTGTCCATAGTGTTGGTTGTCAATCACTTTTACTTACAGGCTATACACCCATCCCAACCTAGTCATGTTTTCCTGCGTTCATATGTTCCTTCGATGATCGTAAGTGAAGATTCTTTCATTGTGCAGAGTGCATAAATGGGAAGGAAGCATGATGAATGTTTTCTTCTCACTCCATAAAATTCAAGCTTTTTGGAGAAGGTTCTTCGGCAAAAATCACATAGAGATATTTTTGTCGACACATTTCGAACCAACCAGTGTGGTTCATCGTCAGGACAAGTTGAATGAGTAGATCTTGCTATGCATATTAAATAGATAGGGCAGAATATCCAATGACCAAATTTCTAGACAAGGTAACATCTAAAATGACAACAGCTAGATTTGACTGGGAAACGGCTAGTTTGACTATGATGAAGGGTATAAACTTTATTTAATTAAATAATTTAATTCGGTTATTAATATCTTATTAAAATAAGCGTAAATGGACTATTTTATAATTATAAATATATATTAGAATAAGTGAGTTAATATATTATAATAAGTAAATCAAAAAATAAAATAATTTCCAATTGTTAGATATCCAAGTTATTATATATAAATATTAAAAATAGAGTATTATATTTTAAATAAAATATAAGTTAATTATATTTTAAATAAAATATAAGTTAATTATATTTTACCCCGGATGCGGGTGTCAAAGCGCCAGGTTGCGAGGAGCCACATGCCCAGCATGTGCCGCCACGTGATAGCCAAAGGACTTTAATGCCCCTCGCCGCCGAGACGTTAAGACGGGAGGAGCAGTGCAGGAACCTTAATGAGGTTGAAGGGAGCGATGGCGAGCTTGCAGAGGGCAATCAATGCGGGCAAAATTCGAGAGAATGTTGGCTGGTTTAAGAAAGAGGGACTGTTGCTGTTCTGGACTCAGAGTGCAGAGCAAGCAACTCAGTTCTCTGAGGGAAAGTGTCTCTCTACTGTTGCTGTTCTTGTTAAGAGCGCAGGCATTCATCCAGACAAAGATTATTGCCTGCTTGTTTATCCTGGGCACGGCTTATGTGAGGTTGAGCTCTGCTTCGGGACAATTTGGGAACAGAGTTCAATTGGGGGTGGACGCAATTACATCAAGCCCACAAGCATTATTCTGGTTCAAGCCTTGGGCGCCGCTGAAATCATGGCGCGTCCTCGAGAACGTATGCCATGTCGAAGAGGTTCTGGGCGAGGGGAGTCTTCACGCCACCCTGCAGCGGATGTCCATCATCACTGTTGTTGCTGCTATTGCCACAGAAGGGCGGGTGCCACTCCCATTCAAGCCAGTCATTTCATGGAGGCCGGCAGTTCCAATGATGGAGCGCCCCTGCTTCCAGCGTTTGGCTCAGTCATTTTTACCCTGGGCAGCTCGCGGGACAATGCTGGTATTAATGCACACATCTCGGTTCTTTTTACAAAGGCTCCTGAGGAGGACGAAGAGGGAAAGCAACCGGTCGCGGAAGAGGTACTTCCAGAGGGCAGTAGAGAGAAACGCCCAGACGTGCAGCCGACAATTGCAAAGGGAAACCCAGAGAAGGAGCTTCAGCAGTCCCCTACCCGACTTCAAGAGCAGGAGACGTCGGCCACAGAGCAGGACCCTATGGCAATGTGGGCAGGCCTCCCAGAAGGCCAAGGCTGGTGCAGAGTCATTGAGGAAGAACCTGAGGATTAGTCCCCAGCGGCACACTCTGTCATACATTGCTCTCTCCCAGGTCTGGTATAGGTTATGGGTCTCGGTAGAGGCTAGGATTCAGCTAATTATCTATGTTTGTATCTTTTCAGTTCTAGTTTATGTTTATGTTCACTATAGTATGGGCAATAGGCCTTGCAAAGTCTATAACGCGTCTATCTGTTTGATGCCCCTGCGCGGGCCGTTTTGGTATGTCCGGGAAACAACTCTATGTTTTGTCATGTGGGAAGTGCTGCCCCTGCGTGGGCGAATTCTGAGTCAAGTAAAGCCACCCAAGGTGCCACAGGCGGCCCCGGGCAGCATGTCTTTTTGAATGTAATGTTTACTTGTATATAATACAATAGATTAGATAGATTTGCCGAGAAAAAAAAAAAAGTTAATTATATTTTAAATAAAATATAAGTTAAAGGGACATGTATTTATAAATATATATTAATTTAAAATTGTTAGAGTAAATAAATTAATTGATTAATTTAAAATTGTTAGATAAAGATATGATATTAGTTAGTTATACAAGTTAAAAATAGAGTAATCTATAAATAGTTAATTATATTTTAAAATATAAGTTAAAGGGAAATATATTTATAAATATATATTAAAATAAATAAATTAGTTTCATATTCATAGTCAAAGAGTTTTCCGATATATAAATATTTGAGAATTCAAGTGTTAGAAAAATATTACAATATTAATTAATAATTTATTAAGGGTAAAGAATAGTATATTAGCTTTAAATTAATTAATTATAAAATAAATTAATTTTAAATTAATTATAAAAAATATTTAATTTTAAATTAATAGTCAAAGAGTTTAAATATATAAATATTAGAGAATTCAAGTGTTAGAAAAATATTACAATATTAAAAAAAATTAATTAATAGTTTATTTAAGGGAGGGGAAGAAAGGAAGAAAATGACTAGGAGGAGACGGCTAGGAGCCAGCAACTACTGATGTTCTAACCATCCTCTCTATTGAGATTGTTCAGCCTTTTTTCAATCTCAAGGGCTTCCCTAAATTTCCGGTGATGGAATTGCGACACTCTAGCAATCACACTAGCTTCCTCAATGCAGACATGATGATTGGTTTTCTCCACATGCTCTGCTAAAACAGAAGACTTGGTTCTCATATGCTTAAGGTCAGCTGCGTGCTCACTAATCCTTTGGTTAATGGAGCGACCAGCCTCACCAATATAGGGGGTCCCACCCTTGCGACTTGTGCTTTAAGGATCTCTGATGAAAAGAGCTTCGAGGAGGAGAAGTCCCATCTCCTTAATGTCTTTGTTGAGAATAGTTATAGCAGACACTTGGGACAAAAGGCTTTCCTCAAAGCAACTAAGAATTTGTTAACCAGAAGAGGACCTAAAGAATGGATTCCTGCTGTCCATCTTCCGTTTGTTCAAGGGACCACGGATAGGATTGCGAGGATCCTTAAGAAGCATAATGTCCCCGCAACCTTTAGACCTCTTAACACCATTCGTAAGTCCCTCAGATCTGTGAAGGATCCTATTGATCCCAAGGACATGAAAGGGGTTTATATTATTCCTTATTCATGTGGGACCCCCTATATTGGTGAGACTGGTCGCTCCATTAACCAAAGGATTAGTGAGAACGCAGCTGACCTTAAGCATATGAGAAACAAGTCTTCCACTTTAGCAGAGTATGTGGAGAAAACCAATCATCATGTATGCATCGAGGAAGCTAGCGTGATTGCTAGAAAGTTGCAATTCCATCACCAGAAATTTAGGGAAGCCCTTGAGATTGAAAAAAGGTCGAACAATCTCAATAGAGAGGATGGTTGGAAGATCAATGGTTGTTGGCTTCCAGCCCTCTCCTCCTAGTCGTTTTCTTCCTTTCTTCCCCTCCCTTAAATAAACTATTAATTAATTTTTTAAAATATTGTAATATTTTTCTAACACTTGAATTCTCTAATATCTCTTTGACTATTAATTTAAAATTAATTTTTTTTATAATTAATTTAAAATTAATTTATTTTATAATTAATTTATTTTATAATTTATTTATTTTATAATTAATTAATTTAAAACTAATATACTATTTTTTACTCTTAATAAATTATTAATTAATATTGTAATATTTTTCTAACACTTGAATTCTCGAATATTTATATATAGGAAAACTCTTTGACTAAGAGCATGTGTTTCCTCCTATATATGGTTAAGAGCATGTGTTTCCTCCTAAGAGGTCACAGGTTCAAAACCAGAGGGGGGTAGAGTATGTATGCCTTCGTAGACTTAGCAGTCAAATCGCTGCGCGGAGGTGGGTCCCTTGTCCCACAAACAAGGGGGTCTCATACACCAATTTGGTGTTTGGCTTGGCTGTGACCTTAAAAATGGATATATATTATTAATGAAACTAATTTATTTATTTTAATATATATTTATAAATATATGTCCCTTTAACTTATATTTTAAAATATAATTAACTATTTATAGATTACTCTATTTTTAACTTGTATAACTAACTAATATAATATCTTTATCTAACAATTTTAAATTAATTTATTTATTTATTTACTCTAACAATTTTAAATTAATATATATTTATAAATACATGTCCCTTTAACTTATATTTTATTTAAAATATAATTAACTTATATTTTATTTAAAATATAATACTCTATTTTTAATATTTATATATAATAATTTGGATATCTAACAATGGGAAATTATTTTATTTTTTGATTTACTTATTATAATATATTAACTCGCTTATTCTAATATATATTTATAATTATAAAATAGTCCATTTACGTTTATTTTAATAAAAATATTAATAACCAAATTAACTTATTTAATTAAATAAAGTGTATACCCTTCATCATAGCCAAACTAGCTGTTTCTCGGTCAAATCTAGTTGTTGTCATTTTAGCCGTTACCTTGTCTAGAAATTTGGGCATTGGATATTCTACCCTATCTATTTAATATGCATAGCAAAATCTGCTCATTCAACTTGTCCTGACGATGAACCACACTAGTTGGTTCGAAAGGCGTCAACAAAAATATCTCTATGTGATTTTCGCTAAAGAATCTTCTCAAAATTGATATGGATTACAGAAGCCTAAATTCAATAAAATTAAAGCTTGCAAATTTAGATCTATTTCATATAATTGAAAAAAAAAAAATTAAAATAAAAAACAATATGGACCTTCACGTCATTATGTTACATTTGATATTCCATTGTTAACATGTGTATATATATATATCAACTAACTCTACATCAATGTTTTTTTTAATCATTCCATCATTGTGCGGAGATGGATTTGCACTCTGCACAACGAAAACCACCTCCACGCAACTCATAATATGTGACTTTGTTGTGGTCACCAACAACCCCCCCCCTTTGTTTGATATTAGCAATAACACCAAGCAAAGGGGGGACCCTGAATAAAAAATCCAAAAAATATTTTTGTTAAAGTTTTTGTGTTTTAGACTCCCTAAGGCTTGATCGCATCGCAAAGAGAGAGTGAAGCATTTCCTAAGCGCAAAAAAAAAACAAGCTACGAAGAAGCAACGCGAAGTTCATCACGTCGCATACATTCAAAGCGCTCTTAAAAAAGAAAATCTTAAGGAATTGCCAATCGCCGATATGCGACGTCGCATATCGCAACGTCGCTTGAAACAGCATAAGTAACTGAATGAAAATTTGCGATCTGCGATATCAACGATCTGCGATCTACGATATTGGCAATTTGCGATAACACTTAATGACGTCGCAGTCCTTGATACTGCGATTCCAATCGCAGAAAGGACTCATCGCAAGAATTCTCCGACATAAACGGTAAACCCAAAATTGAGCGCGCACCTTAAGGGAAATTAATGATCGCATGCTTGAGTATCCAAGAATGATTGTATCGCGTTTTTCGAAGAGTCAAATCATGATGAGTGTCAGAATTACGCATTCATTAGAACTTAATGCTTTCATGTCAATCTTTTCGTCATTTCTCTTCTTCTTTGCGTAAACTGTAAGACATGTAACTAATATAAATCTATATGCAAGAAACATCTAAGGAAAAGAGGAAAGCGCCAATGGGGTAACAGAGAGAAGATGCCTCCGCAAATGGATGCCGCATGCAGCAGGACCGCGGATTCCAGAGTATCGCCCAACAGGCGCTGATGAAAATATACTATCTAAGACTCAGAGTCAAAGGCGCACAAAAGCAGCGTGTTTGCAAAAGATCTTGAAGCTCAGACTGGGTAAAGCAAAAAGAGAAACACAAAAGAAGGAGGACGCTCCAGAAAAACCTAGAACAAAGAACGAAAGAAATTCTCGATACAGGGGATTTTCCAGACAACGCGACTCCTAACTCATTGAGTCATTCTCACAACTGGAAACCGAAATAGCAACAGAAAAATCAGTTCGAAAGGAACCTGGGTTGTACTAAGTATACGCACAGCGAATACACCCAGCTAGAGAAAGGTTTTCGAAAATATCTTCTAGTCTGTCAGAAAGAGGTGCCAGCTCTTGTTGTTTCCACTTTTATCACTCAAACGAAAGAAGAAGACAGCCAGCCGACTCTTCCCAGGCAAACGTTGCATTGCTTACAGCACTAAGGAGCAGATACAAAAACAGTTAGAAATTAGATTTGATTTTTAGAAATAATTTGCTTTTAGTAAAAGGGCGGTCATTTGAAGCCGTTCCCTAAATTTGTGTAATTAAGATTAATTAGTTAGTAGTATTTAACCCTTCTCATGGCATTTGGAGAAGGGTCCGGAAATCTATCAAAAAACTTGTCCTCGGAACATGCACTTTTGCACCCTCGGAGGGGGTTTTTGATGAATGGATGGATCGAGATTTATTTATGTTTGCATTTTAATGTTTGTTACTGATGTTGCACTTCTGTACTCTTAGCAGATATTAGAACAAGTAGAAATAAATCGTTATTGCTTGAAGTTTATTAGTGAAATCAGTCATAAATGGTACTTTTATCTCTTGATTAATTTCTGCTTATATTCCTAAAGTGATATGCAGCTGAGTTCTTTATATGTTAATGTATGAATGTGTGTATTACCATTTGGCACTTCTGTATGGTGGAGTCATTTATTTGTGCTTGACATATGAATAACTAATTATGTGATATGCTTTTCACAACTGTTTTGCCTAACTTTTTATGTAGAATGGTTTATCTTAATGGATTTCTATTCTTATGATAGCTGAATGATATTTATTACCAGCTATTGTTCGAAATCTTTTTAGATCGTATAATAGAAGAAAAATACCCCGGGTTAGCGTAGATTAGATGTATTGTTTTTCATTAGATTACAATAGCATAGAGTTAGTTTAGAAGTTAGAATTAAATTAGCTTAAAATACCCCTAGATCAATACCATCAAACTCTACACACACACACACCCCTCACATTGGGAAACTGGTCCCATTACCCCCAGTCGGACCCGCTACTCCAAACGAGCAAGGAGCCGCCAACCAGGTTCCGGACCGGGTGGGTATCCCCCTTGTTGTTGACCCGATTTCGGGGCCCTCAACATATTTGGCGCTAGAAGGAGGGCACGAGCTATGAATGGCGCATAAATCAAAATCTAAATACCATTCTGAGAGAAAATCACCCTCACCAACTCCCCCGACTTCTCCGGTACGATTAAACTCAGAGCTAGAAGTCGCTCGGGCATCCACCGCTGCTACACACCCTAGTATATCAGACCAACTTATCATTGATCCCCCTGAACTTCAAACTTTGATTCGTAAACTCTAGGGATTCTCTATTTTTACTCAGAGGTCTAATAAATCTAAAGGCAGCGTGACTTCGCAGTACAATCCTGCTCATCCCCTGACCAGATTGAAGAGTGAAAAGTTTGGCATCTAGCCAACTAAAATCCCTCTCCCCACTAGGAAAAGAGAAAGGAAAGCACTTCCAAAGTCTGACAGAGAGACTCTTTCATCTACCTCGTCCATTTCAACTCCCTCACCGCGAAGTCAGCCACCCACATCTTCACCCCAGATCACTCATCCATCTTCTGCAACCCTTCCTCCGCGATCATCGAAGATCATAATATCTCCATCTTCTCAGCATCAGAGACCATCTTCTGCACTTCTATTAACTAGCAGCTCAACGATGGCCCAGTCTCCATGGAACAACCCTGGGGCGATTTTAATGCCTCCACCCCTGAGTCCAATACCGGCCCATCCTGAGAAATGGCTACCTAAATTCAATCCAGAAATAGGCATGCTAGCTGAAGAACATATCAATAATTTCATGCTTTCTGTTAATCTCAACGGAGTTACCAATGAAGATGTTGTTGTCTGGATTTTTCCCTATACAATGCAAGGAACAGCCGGGTCATGGTACTTTTCGTTACCTTCCGGATCTATCACGAGCTGGGACATTTTTCAAAGTCAATTTCTAACCAAGTTCGGTGATGATAGATCAACAACGACATTGATCGACGACTTATCCAATCTTAAAGCTGAGGCTAGAGAACCCATTAAAGATTTCAATTTACGGTTCAATAAGATCCTCAACAAAATCCCCGCTGCTTCTCAACCTAGCGAGGAAGTAAGATGTGAATGGTATATTACGGCCTTACCATCAAACTTGGCCATCTTCGTAGATAGGGCAAGCAAGACAACCTTAGTTGAAAACTTAACAAAGGCGTTAGCAGTTGAAAAACGCGTAGTAGCCCTTGAAAAGAGATCTGCAATTGAAGAACGTAAATCTAAGAAAATCTCTTTCAAAGAAGACACCAAGAAGAAACAAATGAAAGATCCTTTCGATATGGAAGGATTACAAAAAGTATTAAAGGCCATGTCCAATGAGATGATTGATATAAGAAAACAAGTAGCAGAAACGTCTTCAAAAAATCCTTTCAGGACTTTTAAAAGAAACCCTCCCATGGAGACGAAGCCACCCAACGCTGTCTCAAACGTTGAATCTGAAGAAGAAGAAGAAGAGAATACCATCGAAGCACAGACTGACGATGAAGAAGTGGTGGAACTACAAGGAATGTGGGATTTCATCCTCCCACAAGAAGAGGATCAAGAAGCATTTCCGGTTAGCACACGAAGCAAAAATCAACTTGATCCTCCCCAAACTACCCCTAAACAGAAGGGCGCAAGCCCTGCAGCAAAAGATAAGGTCGCAACAAAGAAAACAATCGCCAGAGCAATCCAATTTAGCCCAGTCCAATCAGACCAATCGCCTCCATCAAGAACACTGATAGTGTCGGATGAAATGGAGTATAACATCATCGATGACATGAAAAAGACTAGGGCTAATATCACCCTTTACGAGTTGAGAAAATTGAAACATCAACATAAAATAATGATGAAAGAATTACATGCCGTGCCTACTACACCTTTACCTACGGCTGTAGCTTCCCACAATGTGGGAAGACCTCCAATCAACACGATCAATAAGATTGATCCAAACGACATCGCCTTAATTGGAGGAAGATCTAGATCTCATACTCCTCCTTTTCTCCTCACTTATGAAATTTTCAATAAAAACGTGCACAATTGCTTGGTTGATTTTGGTGCTTCAACCAATATTTTACCCAGGTCAATATGTGCCAAATTGAATGTTTAACCGCAAAAATCCGCAGTGCGCATAGTTCAACTTGATCGATCGCAAGTCGAAGTGACAGGTGAACTTAATCAAGTGACCATAAGACTGTCGTCTAACCCCAAGGTATGCCAGGTTATCGAAATTCTAGTAGCTGATATCCCTGAATTCTATGGTTTGATTCTTAGCAGGGACTGGTCCCAAAAACTCCACGGATACTTTTCAACCGACTGGTCACACATGTGGTTACCCTACAACGGTAAACCAAATCAAATAAAGATTGAACGAGAGTTGCACCAAAAATACATAGTGACGGAATTGGAAGGAGAGAATGAAGCAATAGCATACAACAGTAGCATCATAGGCAACTACTCGATAGATTCTTTCCTCGGAAATTTCAATGCTCATATATCACCTTATTTGGAAAATTCAGTTTTGTCCCAAGTAGAAAAAAATTCCCAAACTGATGATTCAAAATGTGTTAGTTTTTTAGATAACCCGTAAATACATCTTTATTTTGGAAATTATATTTTTATGGCTCTAAGTCCAACGAGGGAGCAGGAGCAGGATGCGTTCTGATTAGCCCAGACGGAAATAAGACCATGCTTACATGCAGGCTTGAGTTCGATTGTACAAACAATACAGCGGAATACAAGGCCTTGGTGCAAGGCCTGTATAAAGCAATCGGATTGAATGTTAAGTATCTTCAAGTCTTTGGAGATTCTGAGATTGTCGTCAAACAGGTACGTAACACCATACACTGCCTGTCAAGTCATTTGAAGCACTATCAATCTTTAGTACAAGATCTGACTGCACATTTCATAGCATTCAATATTTCGTCAATCCCGAGACTCCAAAATGCAAGCGCAGACCTGTTAGCTAACGTAGCCTCTAGACTTATTCCCTCCGAAGATTTCAGTCCAGATAGATTCTCAATAGAATTAATCTTTAGACCGTCCATCCCTGACAACATCACCAACTGGAGAGTATTCAACGATGATCCAGACATCGTAAGTTTCCTCACCTCTGAAGGATCCTACTCAAACTAGATAATCGACGAAGACTGTCATGATCACCAAATACAACAAAGTAGCACTGATAATGCTATACCCAAATCGGTGGTCAAGTTAGAAGACCTATATGATTTGAAAAGTCGGTTCAAAAGGTCAGCTAATGCCAAACTCTACAGTTCAACTCTGAACTATGAATCGGTGAACCTAGGAACCGATGAGAAGCCACAAAACATTAATCTAGGCCAGGGCCTAGCCCCTGAAGAAAAATCAGCATATATCTGTCTTCTGAGACAGTACAAAAACGTTTTTGCCTGGAATTACGATGAGCTGAAGACTTACAACACTTCTATCATTCAACACACTATCCCTATGATTGACAATGAAAAACCTGTCCAACAGAAGCTCAGGAAAATCCACCCCAACTTGGAAAATCAGATAAAGACTGAGCTGAACAAGTTGTTGAGAGCCAGAATAATTTTCCCAGTCAGACATTCCAAATGGGTATCCAATATGGTACCCGTTAGAAAGAAAAACGGAGATATTAGGATCTGTATCAATTTCTGGAATCTCAACAAAGCCTGCCAGAAAGACAATTTTCCCCTCCCACCTATGGAGCAAATATTACAGGCAGTAGCAGGCTCAGAGTTAATGTCTTTTCTGGATGGATTTTCAGGATACAATCAAGTGCTGGTACATCCCGATGATCAGTTAAAAACCACCTTCCGAACCAAATGGGGTACCTACGCGTATTGGAAGATGCCATTTGGTCTGATCAATGTTGGCGCCACCTTTCAAAGAGCCATGGACATTGTATTTAAAGGTTTAGTCAATAAATCGGTAGTGATTTACCTGGACGATATAACAGTGTACTCCAAGAACCGAAGCGACCACCTCAAATATTTGAAACAAATCTTTCAAAGATGTTTAAGGTATGGGATCTCACTTAACCCGAAGAAATCTTTTTTCGCATTAAGTGAAGGGAAATTGCTAGGATTCATAGTGTCAAAATCTGGTATTCACATTGAACCTGACATAATCAAAGAAATTTCTGAGATATCCATGCCCCATAACAAAAAGACCATGCAATATTTCCTGGGACAGATCAATTTTGTAAAAAGGTTTGTCCCGGATTTTTCACGTATTATTTCTCCTTTACAAAAAATGATAAAAAAGAATTCAAACTTTAAATGGGGTCTAGACGAGCATGAAGCATTCAACTTGATCAAACAAGCCATCATCAACGCTCCATCTTTAGCAACCCCAAATTTTTCAGAACCTTTTATCTTATACACGTTTGCCTCAGAGAAATCTTATGCTGCGATTTTAACTCAAGCGAATCAAGAAAAGGCAGAAGCTCCAATCGCATTTTTTAGCTCGAACTTACAAGGTGTTGAACTCAATTATTCAGACGTGGAGAAACAGGCATATGCTGTTTTCAAATCAATCAAATATTTCAGACCTTTCTTGCTAAAAGCCCATACCAAAGTCATAGTATCGTTCCCAGCGGTAAGAAACCTCCTGATACAGAAGGATGTGGGCGAAAAGAGAGCGAATTGGATCACCGCCTTACAAGAATACGATCTTGAGATCAAGCCAGCACACATCGTGAGAGGTCAAGGCTTCTGCAAGATGTTAGCTGGAGCATCGCAAATTCCTGAGAACTCGTCTGAAGAGGTACACACGTATGAGGTAAGCCTAAACGACGCAGAATCATTATATGCTGACACCATTTATTTTCTTAAGAACGGGTATGCTCTATTTCACCTGGATCACACCAAGAAGAGAGCCCTGAGATTGAAAGCTAAACAATACCAGCTCATAAATGATGTTCTGTTTAAAATAAATTACGATTCTGTGCTTCTTAGATGTCTTGAGAAAACTGAAGCCGAAAAGGTTTTGCAGGAACTTCACGATGGACCAGCAGGTGGACACTATGCTGGAGAAGCCACCGCACATAAAATCTTGCGTGCAGGATATTACTGGCCCACGCTGTTCAAAGACTCATACAATTACGTAAGGAAATGCCAAGTCTGCCAGACTGCTGTAGGGAAACAAAAGAAGTCATCCATGCCACTGCAGCCGGTTAACATTGAGCAACCGTTCAGTCAATGGGGCTTGGACATAATAGGTGAGATCGTTCCTCACTCTTCTAAACAGCATAGGTATATCCTCACGGCAACTGACTATTTTACCAAATGGGTAGAAGCAGTTCCTCTCAAGACAGCTAATTCTGAAAACATTATTGAATTCATAGATCAGTTTATCATCACTAGGTTTGGATTGCCAACGACCTTAATGTTTGATAATGCATCATATTTTTCTAGAAATGCAATGACTGATTTTGCGCTCAAAAGAGGGTTCAAACTGAAGTATTCTGCCAACTACTATCCACAAGGTAACGGGTTGGCCGAATCAACAAACAAGAACCTAATCAGGATTATTAAAAAGACAGCCGACCAAAACCAAAAGAATTGGCACAAAGCGCTGGTAAATGTCTTATGGGCAGATAGAATTACAAAGAAAGCTTCTATCGGCACTTCTCCCTTTAATTTAGTTTATGGGAGAGAAGCGGTTCTTCCTACTCACTTAGTCATCCCCTCTTTGTCCTTAGTTCAATACATCGATGAAATACCTACTTCCTCCTTAAAATTAAGATAAATGGAAATAACCAAACTAGAAGAACGACGAGAACAAGCTAAGAAAACCCATGCTCACCACCAAGCGCTAATAAAATCCTCTTTTGACTCAAACATAATGACCAAAAAAAAATTTTAGATGGGAGATTTAGTTTTAAAATGGGATAAGGCTCATGAAGAAAAGGGCAAACATACGAAATTCCAGAAGCTGTGGCTTGGTCCTTTTCAGATTGTAGAGGTCATAAGCCCATCGACTTTTGTGTTGCAGGATTTAACAGGCAGGAGAGATTCTCTGCCTGTGAATGGAAAAATTCTCAAAATGTATTTTCCATAGAAGATCATTCTTCTATTTTTTGTAGGATAGTTTTAGTTTTATTTTTGTTTTTCTTTTCTTATAAATAAGACTGGTTGTGAATGATCATAAATAGTATTCATGAAAGAGCACACCATTTCTCTATCAGATTTTATTTTCACTTGTATAAATAGCAAAACTTTTCGAAAAATCTGACTTTTATTATTGACAAATAGAGTTAACTTTAACCTGAATATGATGTTAGTTTAAACTTCGAAAATCTTGGATGAAAGCAACTTTTGGTAAAATATTGTTTTATGCCAACACAATGAAAGGTATCATCAATAATAAAATAAATATTCTCTGTAAAACTGTTGTTTTCAAACTCTATTATTGTCGTCCAGAGCTTTCTTAACGAAAAACAATGACTTCCTCCCTGCTGAGGGAAATCGCAGCATCCAGAGAAACAATCCGAGAAAACACTATATCTGAAAGAATAAGAGGTCTCATCACGAGCCGGCTTATCATGATCACAGATATTATAACTTGCTGACTTTTCCAATACTGTCTATCAAAACAGGGCAACGACTCAAGATTGTTGCAATCAAAAGACAAGGGGTCTCATCACGAGCCAGCTTGTTCAGCAGAAGTGTAAATCAAGTGAATGACTGTGTCATAATTTGGCCACCAAACCAAGACATTGTTCTTTAGAGAATAAAAAAAAAAAAAAAAAAGTGTCAAAAGGATTTTTCTCTGAAATGTTGTAAATAACCTCAAGCAGGAAAAAGGATCATTGCTGGATAACATGGTAACCCTGTCGAGGCTATGGACGCTTGCGGGCAGCAGAGGCTCTACCTATGACAAATGAGCATATTTTAGAAAGCCAGTACGCAGAGAAGACCTTATTTTATCTTTAAAAAGGACCGAGTAATGTCTGGTATGAATGCAAGAACTAACCTAGAGGAAGCAGACAATCGGAATAAAAAGGTTGTGACGAAATATCATTGATAGGATAAGGGGTAATATACTCTATCTGTCCATAACAAAATTTAGACATTCGAAAATTTTTCTGTTTTGGAAGTGAAAATGCAATAGAAAAGCAGAGATAACTGGTTCTTCACAGTGAATCGCCATTGTTGTGGTCACCAACAACCCCCCCCTTTGTTTGATATTAGCAATAACACCAAGCAAAGGGGGGACCCTGAATAAAAAATCCAAAAAATATTTTTGTTAAATTTTTTGTGTTTTAGACTCCCTAAGGATTGATCGCATCGCAAAGAGAGAGTGAAGCGTTTCCTAAGCGCAAAAAAAAAACAAGCTACGAAGAAGCGACGCGAAGTTCATCGCGTCGCATACATTCAAAGCGCTCTTAAAAAATAAAATCTTAAGGAATCGCCGATCGTCGATATGCGACGTCGCATATCGCAACGTCGCTTGAAACAGCATAAGTAACTGAATGAAAATCTGCGATCTGTGATATCAACGATCTGCGATATTGGCAATTTGCGATAACACTTAATGACGTCGCAGTCCTTGATACTGCGATTCCAATCGCAGAAAGGACTCATCGCAAGAATTCTCCGACATAAACGGTAAACCCAAAATTGAGCGCGCACCTTAAGGGAAATTAATGATCGCATGCTTGAGTATCCAAGAATGATTGTATCGCGTTTTTCGAAGAGTCAAATCATGATGAGTGTCAGAATTATGCATTCATTAGAACTTAATGCTTTCATGTCAATCTTTTCATCATTTCTCTTCTTCTTTGCGTAAATTGCAAGACATGTAACTGATATAAATCTATATGCAGGAAACATCTGAGGAAAAGAGGAAAGCGCCAATGGGGTAACAGAGAGAAGATGCCTCTGCAAATGGATGCCGCATGCAGCAGGACCGCGGATTCCAGAGTATCGCCCAACAAGCGCTGATGAAAATAGACTATCTAAGACTCAGAGTCAAAGGCGCACAAAAGCAGCGTGTTTGCAAAAGATCTTGAAGCTCAGACTGGGTAAAGCAAAAAGAGAAACGCAAAAGAAGGAGGATGCTCCAGAAAAGGTTGGAACAAAGAACGGAAGCAATTCTCGATACAGGGGATTGTCCAGACAACGCGACTCCTAACTCATTGAGTCATTCGCACGACCGGAAACCGAAATAGCAACAGCAAAATCAGTTCGAAAGGAACCTGGGTTGTACTAAGTATACGCACAGCGAATACACCCAACTAGAGAAAGGTTTTCGAAAATATCTTCTAGTCTGTCAGAAAGAGGTGCCAGCTTTTGTTGTTTCCACTTTTATCACTCAAATGAAAGAAGAAGACATCCAGCCGACTCTTCCCAGGCAAACGTTGCATTGCTTACAGCACTAAGGAGCAGATACAGAAATGGTTAGAAATTAGATTTGATTTTTAGAAATAAATTTGCTTTTAGTAAAAGTGTGGTCATTTGAAGTCGTTCCCTAAATTTGTGTAATGAAGATTAATTAGTTAGTAGTATTTAACCCTTCTCATGGCATTTGGAGAAGGTTCCGGAAATCTATCAAAAAAATTGTCCTCAGAACATGCACTTTTGCACCCTCGGAGGGGGTTTTTGATGAATGGATGGATCGAGATTTATTTATGTTTGCATTTTAATGTCTGTTACTGATGTTGCACTTTTGTACTCTTAGCAGATATTAGAACAAGTAGAAATAAATCGTTATTGCTTGAAGTTTATTAGTGAAATCAGTCATAAATGGTACTTTTATCTCTTGATTAATTTCTGCTTATATTCATAAAGTGATATGCAGCTGAGTTCTTTATATGTTAATGTATGAATGTGTGTATTACCATTTGGCACTTTTGTACGGTGGAGTCATTTATTTGTGTTTGACATATGAATAACTAATTATGCGATATGTTGTTCACAACTGTTTTGCCTAACATTTTATGCAGAATGGTTTATCTTAATGGATTTCTATTCTTATGATAGCTGAATGATTTTTATTACCAGCTATTGTTCGAAATCTTTTTAGATCGCATAGTAGAAGAAAAATACCCCGAGTTAGCGTAGATTAGATGTATTGTTTTTCATTAGATTACAATAGCATAGAGTTAGTTTAGAAGTTAGAATTAAATTAGCTTAAAACACCCCTAGATCAATACCATCAAACTCTACACACACACACACACCCCTCACATTGGGAAACTGGTCCCATTACCCCTAGTCGGACCCGCTACTCCAAACGGGCAAGGAGCCGCCAACCAGGTTCCGGACCGGGTGGGTATCCCCCTTGTTGTTGACCCGATTTTGGGGCCCTCAACAGACTTCATACTCCATATAATGAAAACCACCTCCAGACAACTCAAAATCTGATCCAAAATGGTTGACTAATTACAACAAATTACGTGTTCCAATGCATGAGCTATGCAATGATGAAAGGTTTGAGACGCTTCTCAAAAGCTAATTTCGTATTTCAAGTTAATTGAAACTACAACTCACCTTGAGTTTGTTTATTTGGCACGGTATGTTTGATTGACGCATCACCCTTGACATTTTTTTGTTTGTGACGCATCACCCTTGAAATTTTTTTGTTTGTGACGCATCACCCTTAACAATTTTTTTGTTTGTTTTTTTTAAGTTTCAATGGATTCAATGGGATCACCTCTGAGTGTAGTAATTAATCATGGTTTCCTTTTACATAAAACTTCCTTGGAAAACATGCGAAAATAATACAAAATTATTATTAAAACCAATTCAAGTGACTCGTTGCTCTTATCAATGCCCTATAATAATGATTATAATTAGCTAACCAACGCATCATTGTTAGAGAGTTGGGACATGTTGACTCGTTTTTGAGTAAATTTCTAGAGAGTTAAGACATATTGACTTTGACTAACTTGTGGGAATATAATGCTTATTAGTCGATTGCAAAATTTTCTCTCATAAACGTTTTCTTTATTAAAATAAGTTAATTTCTCTCGCATGAGGAGTTGGTTAAAACTAGAGAGTCAATTAATTAAGTGTTGAATATTGAGTCAAGTCAAGTTACGTGATAGGCAACTTTTAGTGTGTGGTTGTATGTCAAAATATTTTAGGCAATTTACTAGTCGAAAAGGTTTAAATACTCTTCACCGGATTCATTGTAAGAATCAAGTTTTGTGTGATCAATAGAAAAGCCGCAACTCATGTGTTTTGCGTGAATTTGTATTTTGACTCCTCTTCTTTTCCAACAAATTGATATCAAAACAAGGTTACAAAGAGCCCGGGAAAACAAATTAACAACATCCATATATTTTTTCTCATGGTTAATGCTATAATCCACCTTATAAATGGTATACAAAATGTTATAACACACGCCAGTGTCAGTAAACACTATGTTAGAAGAGGTGAACTTACCACAATTTGGCAGCACGCGGTTTCCTTCCAGGTGGGCAGTGTTATCTCACTAACGTACCTTCACATACAGAGCGTTGACACGCAACCCTCTCATCTCACGAGGCGCGTTAATAGTCCGAAGAGCATACATTTAAATTGCGAAGTCACGTCTCTTTAGATTGATATGGTGTGAAGTTTTTTATTCAAAAAGATCATTTATATACGTTGAGTGGCTTTCTACAAAAACTCCTTTTATTAAAAGGTATTTATTATAAAGGTTTTTGTTTTTTATATATAGATTTTTTTAAAAAAAGATTTATTTTATATATAAAAATAATCAAGGGATTTTGAAAAGGATTTTTTTTTTATATTTTTAATAAAAAAAAAAACAAAACTGGGAATTTGAAGGTTTTTTAAAAAAGGGTTTTTTGAAGATTTTTTTTGAGAAAAGATGGCTTTCCCAAATTTCAACTTCAGTTTCCACCGTTTACAGGGAAGGATTATGATGTGTGGGCCATTAAGATGGCGACCACGTTGCAGGCTCATGATGTGTGGGATTATGTTGAGTTTGTGGTTTTCAGAACCTCAAACTGAAGAAGAAGAACGAGCTCTCACTAATGCAGAGAGGGATCTATGGAAAAAAGACAAAAAGAAAAATGCACAAGCGTTGCAGATTATCTAGCAGGGAGTGGATCAAGCAGTGTTCCAGAATATTATGGTCACTCCTTCAGCAAAAGAAGCATGAGATACTTTGGTAACAAACTATAAAGGTATGGCCAAAGTCAATATTGTTAAATTATAGAATACTAGGAGAGATTTTGAAATCCTACAGAGGGAGACATAGGATATCGAATCTTTCATGAATCGGGTCATCCGTCGTAAATCGGTTACAAATTTATGGTGAAGAAATTAAAGATCAAATAGTGGTTGAGAAGGTCCTCAGATCTTTGTCTATCAGATTTGATGTTGTGGTAGCAGCCATAGAAAAAGCCAAGGATTTGGCATCATTGACAGTTGATGAGTTGATGGGATCACTTCTATCACATGAGATAATGATAGACAAAAATAAGGATTCCACTTTAGAAACCTCTTTCAAAAGTCTGGTTTCTATTTCAAGAGACAGAGGTTGATGCAATAGTAGATTGAGAGGCAAAGGACGAGGCGAAAGACATGGTGGTCAGAGAGATGGCCAAAAAGAGCATGAACATGAAAGTGGAAGCAACTACAAAAGCTTCAACAACAATGAAAGAGTTGACAAATCAAAGGTGTTATTATTGTAATAAATTTGATCACTATGTCTGTGATTGCAAGAAGAAGATAGATGATCAAGGGAACCAGAGAGTTAATGTCACTACAGAGAGTACTAACTCCATGTTCCTAGCTTGCCATACTATGCATGAACCTTCTGATAATGTGTGGCTATTGGACAATGGTTGCAGTGACCACATGACTAGCAACAAGAATTTGGTTATCAATCTGTGAAGACAGAGGTAAAGTTGGGGACTGACAAGACTGTGGATGTACATGGCAAAGGAGTGGTCAACATTTTGACTAAGAAGGGGGAGCTGAAGACAATCTCAAAGGTATATTATGTTCCTGGTATTAAACATAATTTGATAAGTGTTGGTCAATTGACACAGAAGGGATAAAGAGTTATCTTTCAAGGACAAGAATGTGTTATATATGACAAGCCCTGAAGCAAGCAACTGATAGTAAAGGTGCAGTTGACAAGGAACAAACTCTTTCCTCTAGTTATGAATTACAGTGATCAGGTCAATTCTTTTACAGTTACATGTTCTAACGATTATTGGTTATTGCACTTTCGGTTTAGACACTTGCACTTTTCTGGTTTAAGATTGTTGCGACAGAAACATATGGTTAGAGGATTACCTCCCATCAAAGAACCTGCTAGTACTTGTGAGTGTTGCATCTTGGGAAAGCAACACTGTGAACATTTTCCAAAGGGATTTGCATACAAAAAAGAGAAACCCCTTGAGCTAGTACATACAGACTTGTGTGGACCTATGATGACACAGTCGATTGATGGAAGTTGTTACTTCCTCACTTTCATTGATGACTATAGTAGAAAGACTTGGGTTTACTTCTTGAAGAAGAAGTCTAAAACTTTTTCAAACTTCAAGGAATTCAAAGCCTTAGCAGAGAACCAAAGTGATTGAAATATGAAGGTATTGATGTCAGATCATAGTGGAGAATATGACTCAAAGGAATTCCATGATTACTACAAATAACATGGAATCGAAAGACAATTTAAAACCATGTACACACTGTAATAGAATGGTGTAGCATAGAAAAAGAATGGGTCCCAATTATGAACATGGCAAGAAGCATGCTGAAAGGTAGAAACTTGTCTAATGAGTATTGTGCGGAAGCAGTTGCATGTGTTATTTATGTGATCAAAAGATCTCCTACAAAGAGTGTGATGAACAAAGTACCAGAATAAGCATGGTCAGTTATGTCTTGTAGTATATCTCATCTCAAAGTGTTTGGATGTATAGATTATGCACATGAGCCTAAGGAGAAAAGAGGCAAATTGAATGATAAAAGTGAAAAATGCATATTTACTGGTTATAGTGAGCAATCAAAAGCTTACAAATTGTATAACCCTGTCACCAAGAACACTATAATTAACAGAGATGTGATGTTCAAAGAACAAGAGTCATGGAATGGGACTATAGACAAAACAGTTGATGCACAAGTGCCACTGATGGAAGAATATGATGTAGCAGAAAATGAACAACAAGAATCACAGGTAAAGATACCGAACAGAGACACACCAACAAGGACTCCAAGATTTTTAGAGAAGCCTGGATCTTCAAGCAGATCAACCGATTGATATTCTCCCAGTAATCAATCAGGTGATTAATCAAGAAATGGTAAGAGAAAGATGAGAAGTCTAAAAGATTTTTATGATGATTTGGATGTTAGTTCAAATTTTGCATTATTTCCATTCCAACCCTCTTCGTTTGAAGAAGCAGTGATAAATGAAAATTGGGTGCAAGCCATGGATGAATAAATTGAAGGTATTGAAAATAATAATACATTGGATTTGGTTGATTTTCCAAAGGAAAAAAATATCATTGGTGTAAAGTGGGTGTACAAGACAATGTTGAATGAGAAAATCGAGAATAGATTTTGGAGAAACGTTTGCTCCAGTAGCCATAATGGATAGTATAAGAGCAATTCTAGCCACAATAACTTAAAACAAGTGGAAATCATATTAGATGGATGTGAAATCAACCTTCTTGAATGGAATTCTAGAAGAAGAAATTTAAGTGCAGTAGCCTCCAAGATATGAAGTTGAAGGCAAAGAAGATAAAGTTTACAGGTTGAAGAAAGTGCTCTATGGACTCAAGAAAGCACCTAAAGCTTGATATAACAAAATTGATAATTACATGATCAAGAATGGATTTTGCAGAAGCAACATTGAGCCTGCCTTGTACACAAAGGTAAGTGAGCATGGAAAATTTTGATTGTTTGCTTATATGTTGATGACATGATTTTTACAGGTGATTTTGAATTAGATGAATTTAAAGCAGTGATGATGAAAGAATTTGAGATGACAAATCTTGGTGTCATGAAATATTTTATTGGCATAGAAGTTGAGCAATATGAAAAAGGAAGTTCTATTTGTCAAAATAAATATGCTAGAGATTTGCTGAAAATATTCAGGATGGAAAATTGCAAACCTATCCCTACACCAGTTGCAATAGGTACAAAGTTAAGCAAGGATGATGAAGGATCAGATGTCAATCTAACTCTATTCAAAAGATTGGTTGGCAGCCTCATGTATCTCACAGCTACAAGACTAGATATTATGCAAGGAGTGAGTTTGATTTCCAGATTTATGGAGACTCCAAAAGACAGACATTGGAGTGCAGGAAAAAGAATTCTGAGATACATAGTAGGAAGTAGAGATTGTGGCATAATGTATGTAAGCACAGAAAAGAAGGATTTGAGGAAGAGCTTTTTCAGTAAGTCTTCATCTCAGCTTTGAAATATATATAGCCATTCCAAAATCTTTATCCAGTCCTTGCAGATATATAAACTTCCTATAAAATCCTAAAAAACAGTTAGAAGTTGGCTCCCAAGAAAAATCCACGGCATACTAGGGCAAATCCTGACCCTAATCCACCCATCATTGTTGATAATCCAAATACCATCCCTAGAAACATCAGGAGGCAGCAAAGGCAGGAGCAGCCTGCTAATTTAACCTCAGATTTAGATCATCCCAACCTTATCTCGACCCCATGCAAGGTCCTTTTCCGGTCTACCCCTAGTTCCCCTAGTTCACCATCCACATCTCAAAGTCCTCCTCTCACATCTTCATCCACTGCACATATCCCCTCGACCAACACTGTAGGTTCACCCTTACCTATTACCCCTGTAGTACCCATTGTTCCTATTATCCCAGCTGCCCCTGTTAATCCTCTAAACCCTGTAAATATGGCTAACAGATATGCACCCTTGCAAATACCAGCTAATGTTGCAGCTCTCCCTCAAGATTACCAAACCAAAATCTCATATTTCGACTCCAATGGCCCTCTGACAGCTGTCCAGCATGCGAAGAGGATGCAAGATCATTTTGAGACCTATGAAATAGATGATGACAGTGTCAGAATGAGGATGTTTGTTCAAAGCCTAACTGGGGATGTAAGAACTTGGTTTAGATCCTTGAATGCAAATTCCATCACAACCCCTGATGAGCTGTATCAAGCCTTTACTAGTAGATGGGAGAAGAAGAAAGATCCTCTGCACATACTTGGAGAATATGACACTATCAAAAGAGGTCCCCAAGAGACTGTTTTGGAATATTGTGCACGATTTAACAATGTATATAACGCAATCCCTCAAAATTTAAGACCCCCTCCTGATTTAGACTTGTATAAATTCCCTGATGGTTTTGACCCTGACATGGCTTATCAGTTAAAAGAAAGAGATCCTCAGTCCCTTGCAGAGGCCCAAAGGGTTGCTGTCACAGTGGAAGCTAACCTGATTGCCAAAAGAAACAGAGCAAGGTTGGAAAAGAGGACTGTTTTCAAAGAGGAACCCTCTGCCTTTGATCAAAAGCTGGATGCAATACTCACTGGAATGAAGAGATTAGGTGATAGAGTGGAATCGATTGAAAGAAAATCATCATGGGAAGCACCACAAAATAACCCTCCTAGGAATCCAAATTTTAGGAGAACTCAAAACCCAAATGTTGGCAAAGCCAGTGCTGACCAAGACATAAGACCCCCTTTCCAAGAAAATTATGCAGAAACTTCCACATCAACAGAGCCCAATGAAGATCCTGAGATTAATTTAATGGGTCTAGATGGTGAAAGTCAAGTTTTCTTAACACAAGAAGATCATGAGGATGATGAAATCAAACTGTTCCAAACTAAATCAGGCGAATCCTTTGACTTTAAACAAGGCTATGACACTGTTGTTTATGAGGTCCATAAACAATACAAGCTGAGGAGCAGAACTGTGAACGTAAATCAGCCTGAAAAGATAAAGGATAATCAGCAGCCTAAAAGAGCCATCGTCACAAAGCCTAATGACAAAACAAATTCACCTGCAGAAGAAGTGATTATTGAAGAGATCACTGAACCACTATCCTTAAAACAGCAGCCTATGGCTACTTCACCCTCTCAACCTAATTTAAATGTCACTCCCCAAGAGATGAGTAAAAGAGGTAAGTCCCAAAGTCAAGATAAAAATCAAGAAGAAGATTTAATGAACAAGGAAAGGACTGTTATCCATAACCCCAAGACCCAATCTGAAAAACCCTTTGACCTAGAAACTGAAATTGGCAAACTAAAAATAGCAATCCCTCTCTCAGAACTAGCCAAGCATGACATATATAAACTATAGATCAAGAAGTCCCTTCAACTCACTAGCAACAAAGATGATGTCAATGTGCTGGATGACACCCCAGAATTACTGTTCGGCCCAGAAGTGGATGGAAAAACGGTAGTCACAGGGGTATTACCTTTCTATGTTAGCTTACATATTCATGATAAAATATTACATAATGCAATGTTTGACTCAGGTGCCTCTCACAATCTCATGCCAAAAGCAGTCATGGAGAGATTGAATCTAGACATAACAAGACCATACAAGGACCTGTTTTCCTTTGACTCCAGCCAAGTCAAGTGTCTGGGTCTCATAAAAGATTTATGTGTGTCTCTGGTTCAATACCCAAACAAGACAATCCTAATGGATGTGGTAGTTGCTGATATTCCACCTAAGTATGGGATGCTGTTATCAAGATCATGGGGAGCTAAACTCCAAGGTTCCCTACAATTAGACATGTCATATGCCACCATCTCTGTTTTTGGGCAACCAAAAAGACTGTACATAGAAACACTCATGAAATACATGGTCAGCAGTGAAGAAAAGCCTCAAAACTTTCCCTTATATGTTGTCCATTCAGACATAGACTCATACATTCTCTTCAATAACAGCACAACTCCCTCAAAAGGTGAGGTTGAAACCAAGATACTCATACAGGAGGAAGACTCCAATGAAACGACAGTCAATCAAACACTAGATGCTGCTGCTGCCCTAGTTGTCAAGAATATCCAATCAAATGATGAGACTGTCCTAAAATACAAGCTAGATGAAAAACCACAACTTCAACTTACTTTGCCAGCCCATGAATAGATTGTTAAATCTCCTTCACAACAAGATATTCTATGGTTCCTCGAATTTGATGGCTCAGTCAACAAGTTAGGGGCAGGAGCTGGAGTTTGGGTACATAACAAAGAAAATAGTCATGCAGAAGGCAGAGCCTATAGATTAAACTTCAGATGTACTAATAATATGGCAGAGTATGAAGCTCTTTTACTAGGCCTCAAGTTAGTAAAGTTCTTACAAGCTGACAGGGTTTCGATCATGGGTGATTCAGATTTAGTTATCCAACAAGTGAAGGGAAATTTTGTCACAATGACAAAAGACTAAGGACTTATAGGTCTTTTGTTGCTGAGGTACTAAACTTTTTCTCTGAATTCCAAATCACTAAAATTCCTAGAACCCACAATCTGCATGCTCATAGTTTAGCCACATTTGCAAGTACATGCAAGCTGCCTTTTGAGCCCCATCATTGTTTTACAGCTGAGGTAAAACACAGACCCTCCATTCCAAACAATGTTAATGATTGGCAAGTCTTTGAGGATGACAAGCAAATAAACCATTTTTTAACTCTGCAACAAGAATTTGCGGGATTAAATATTGACACTGATACAGCAAGTCAATCACAAATACTTGATACAGCAAGTCAATCACAAATACTTGATAGAGCAAGTCCATCACAAATACAGTTTCAACAGATTACTCACCCAATATCACCTAGAACAGCAAAGCAAATGCTAAAACCAACTATTTTCAACAAGGACAGCATTCAGCAAATTCAATCAATCAATTGTGAGCAAGTGGCCAATGCTGAAACTGACATCATAGAGCTGAAAGGCAATTTTCTACCAACAGGCCTAACTCCACTAGAGGACATCTTTGATTCAAATGATATTCCTAGAAAACCAAAAATGCAGCCCTTAAATGCAGCCATTGAAGAATGCAACATTGGTACCATTGACAAGCCCAAAATAATTAAATTTTTCGCTTCTTTACCTCCTGATCAAAAGCCTAAATACATTGACCTCTTTAAAGAGTTCCAGGATGTTTTTTAATGGAGTTATGAGGACCTAAAGTCCTATGACACCTCTGTTATCCATCATACAATCCCTCTCAAGCCTGATCAAAAGCCCTTTAAACAAAAATTGAGGAGAATCAATCCTATGCTTCTCCCAGCAATGGAACAAGAAGTACAGAAAATGTTTAAGGCAGGCATCATAGCACCAATCAGATTCTCTGAGTGGATCTCAAACTTAGTCCCTACAAGAAAGAAAACTGGTGAAATAAGGCTGTGTGTGGACTTAAGAAATCTGAACCAAGTATCCCTCAAAGACAACTATCCTTTACCCAAGATGGATCACATTCTCCAAAGAGTGGTAGGGGCCTCAAAGATCTCATTACTGGATGGATTTTCAGGCTTCAATCAAATCCTGGTGCACCCTGATGATCAAGACAAAACGGCATTCACAACCCCATGGGGAACTTTCAAATATGTAAAAATGCCTTTTGGATTGAAAAATGCAGGGGCAACCTTTCAAAGAGCAATGGATATTGCTTTTGCCAAGGAGATTCATGACTTTTTAGTCATTTACTTAGATAACCTTACACCTTTCTCAAAATCAGACCAAGAACATATAAAACATTTGAGACAGATCTTCCTAAAATGCAGAAAATATGGAATTTCCTTGAATCCCAAGAAATCCCTGTTTGGTTTAGAGGAAGGTAAACTATTAGGCCACATCATTTCTAAAGATGGCATTAGAATTGATCCAGATAGGATACAGGCTATCCTACAAATGCCCCACCCAAGAAATGTCAAAGAGTTGCAAGGATTTTTGGGAAAAATCAATTTCTTGAGAAGGTTTATCCCAAACTTAGCAGAACTAATCCGATTATTAAATAACATGCTAAAGAAAGATTCAAAAGTCAAATGGACTGTTGAAGCCAATCAAGCCTTTGAAGGTATAAAACTGGCTCTTACCCAAACCCCAGTCTTGACCAATCCTCAATTTGACAGAGAATTTATCATCTTCTCTTTTACCTCCCAGCATACTATTGCTGTTGTTTTGTTACAAAAAGATGACCAAGGAAATGAAAAGCCAATTGCTTTCTTTAGCAGAGCTCTTAGGGATGCACCTTTAAAATATCAAATCATGGAAAAGCAGGCATATGCTTTGGTCAAAGCCATTAAAGACTTTAGGATTTATATCCTTTATTCCCATGTTATAGCATATGTGCCAAGTCCTATTGTCAAAAACATTCTCACCCAAGAAAATTTAGAGGGCAGAAGAGGAAAGTGGATTGCCAACATCTTGGAATTTGATATTGAGATAAAACCTACAAAACTAATAAAAGGAAAAGGTTTGGCCAAACTAATGACAGAAGCAAATTTCCAAGCCTTAGACATCAACCAGCTGGACAGTGAACCGGAGCTGGCGACTCCAAAGATCAATGTAGCCTTTGAACAATCCCCTTGGTACTCTGACATATGCTATATATTGCAAAACCTGTGTGCTCCCCCAGGGTTGTCCAGAACTAAATGCAGGTTCTTAAAAATGAAAGCTTCTAAATTCTGTGTTATGGATGGAAATCTATTATGGAAAAACCATGAAGGCATATTGCTAAACTGCCTAGTTGAGAATGAAACTGACAATATCATAAAGGAATTTCATGCAGGTGACTGTGGTGGACACTTGTACTGGAAGTCCACTGTGGATAAAATACTAAGGGCTGGTTACTACTGGCCCACCATGTTCTCTGATGTCAAGAAATTCACTACCTCATGTCATAAATGTCAAGTGTTTGAGGGAAAGAGACAGTTGTTGCCACTTCCCTTGAGGCCCATTGCAACAGAGAGACCTTTTCAACAATGGGGCTTGGATTTCATTGGGGAAATTCATCCCTCATCTTCAGGCCAACATAGATGGATCTTAACAGCCACAGACTACTTCACCAAGTGGATTGAAGCTGTTCCATGCAGACAAGCAAATGATTCCACTATCATTCAGTTTTTGGAGAACAACATATTGGCTAGATTTGGCTGTCTTGATAAAATAATAACAGACAATGCTGCCGCTTTCAGATCCAAGAAGATGGTGGATTTCTGCCATAAATTTCACATCACCTTGGGCCATTCTATTGCATACTATCCCCAAGGAAATGGCCTTGCTGAGTCATCAAACAAAAGCCTGGTAAACATCATAAATAAAGTGCTAGAAGAGAACAAAAAGAATTGGCATAAGAAGCTTGTAAATGCTCTATGGGTAGATAGACTAACAACCAAAAGATCAATTGGGACCAGCCCATATGAGTTGGTTTATGGATTAGAAGCCAAATTTCCCTCATCACTAGGGGTACCTGTTATGAAACTTCTTCAAGAAATCCAAGCTGAACCAAATGATATGCAAAGAAGAATCAATCAAATCATATGTTTACAGCAAACTAGAGACCAAGTTTTCAGCAGAGTTCAAGTTCTACAAGAAAAATTAAAGAAGGCTTTTGATAGGAGAACTAAGGCAGAAGACTTCAACATTGGTGACAAAGTCCTCAAGTGGGATTCAAGAAGAGAGGATAAGGGAAAACATGGAAAATTTGATTCCCTTTGGAGAGGACCATTTGCTGTCCAAGCAGTACAAGGAAACAACACTTATTTCCTTAAGAGTCTTAATGAAACTGATTTGGATGAAGGTCTTGTGAATGGCAGGATGCTGAAGCACTATTTTGAATATCACCCATAAGTGAAGCCTGAGTTTTCCCTTGTACATATCCAGATGTATATATTATTTTCTGTCAACATGCAAAGATGCAATTTCTCAAAGTTTTCTTAAAACTGCCACCAAAAGGTAAATAGAATGAGAGGTCTACCAAGAAGAGAAGCACACAATTTTGGCATTTCAAAGCAGCAAACTTCAAGGTTGGCAAGAGTGGTCAAGGAGCAAGGCAATCTGACTTGCTGTTCTTGGTCTTTCAAATGAAAAACCATCCCCATGTGGAGCCATTGTTAGCTACCTATACCAATAGGTTTCATATTTCATGATTGGCAATGAAAAGGTCCAAATATGCTCTACTTTGATGATTCAAAGATCACATATTTCCATAGGAATACAATCTGTGCTTATAGCTTGATATGGACTCAAATTTTGATGGATGGTCCAACAGTCTAATCTGGATCATGCCATGTTTTGAATTTCTAGTTGCAGAATAGAGAAAGAAGTCTGTCCAAACTGTTTAACCTTGGCAGACAAGTAGTTTAGGTAGAGAAGAAAGGTTCCCAACAGCTTAATCTGGGACCTTGGAAGAAATAAGGGTAGAAGTAGATAGAAAAACAAAAGAAAAAGCCAAAGAAAAGAAAAGGCAAGTAAGGGTCTGCAAGCCTAAGTGCACCCTCCAAGAAGAAATAAAAAATGCTAGGCAAATAGATGGGTAGGCAGTTGGGGTTGCAGAAAGGTCATTTCTTATAAGTTGCATGTGTGCTAACTTTGTTTACCAAAGCAAAAATCAATGAATTGAGAATGTGTTATTCTTCATCAAGTTGTAGCAAGCAAAGAAGCATGTCTAACCTCCCTTCTTCCCCTTTTTTCCATTTCATTACTAACACTCCCTCATCAGTTGAGATTCATGGAAGAAATTATGGTTTCATGGTGGTTCTTAATCTTTTTAGAAGCCACATTTCTTGTCTAAAAATTCTTTTCATTTTGATCTACTCCCTAAACTAAGTAAGTTTCAAATAAACTTAGTGATTTTCCCCCCTCATTCACATTTTCCCCCATATTAACTCTAACTCTATTATGTAATTCCCCTATGTTACCCTTTCCCTAGTATTATTAACACCATGGTGTATAAACCCCCAAGCATTCTATAAATATCCTCCTTTTAGCATTATAGCTAAATATGTCTGTCTAAAGGGAGACTTTAGTCCACCTGGGACCGTGGTCAACCCTGTCCTGGGGCTGCTCTAACCTCTGGTTATGAGCAACAACCTTTCCCCTAAGCTCTCACCTTCCCTCTGCTCAGAAAAACCCAAAAAATCCCCAAAAAACCTTGCTAAAACCCCTCTTGTCCCTTTAACCCGCTTTATTTGCAAAAATACTCTAAAAACCCACTTTTCTCCTTTATCCAAAGTCTAAGCACCGGGCGCATTTTACAAAAATATTCATAAAAAACCCATTTTTATGCTATCTAATGGTTCGGGCGCTATATTGGTTTTATTTGAAAATACATTAAAAAAACCATCGAAATCCTCCATACCCCAATGTTCTTCCGCTAAGCGCGCATCCCAAAAAATATATTTTTTAAAATCCCGCCCCCCTTCCGTATCACCCGATCACTTCATCAACCCGTCAGCCGTCCGATCGAGCGCCTCTGATGGGACGGCCCTTATACGTATCGGGTTGGTCCCGACGCCCGACAGTTAGTACCCGAGAAACTGACGAAGGGTTACGTCAGTCCTCGGCCACGCGTCACCTTCTCAGTCTCTCGGGTTGCCCTCTGACAAAACCACCGCCGTATCGTAGGCGGTCCGAGAAAACCATTACCGCCTTTGTTGATTACCGCCTGGTTGTGCTGGTCCCATGTCATGCCCACGTCAGAGCCACGTCGCTGCCACCCCGCCGTCGCATCACCTCATTCGTCCATCCTTGTGCTGGCATGTCTGCCACTTCAGCATATCCGTGGACCAACCAGGACCTGCCACATCACCCGGTGACGTCATGCTGATGTCATTCGACCCCGACCCCACCCGATGACGTCACGCTGACGTCATCCCAAAAACGCGCCAATATTGCCAAAAATCTATTTTTAGGCCAAAATCTCATGTTTTTTCCACTTTTGGCAAAAGACACTACTGTTTGTTTTGCATGTTGCTCACGTCCAAACCAGCACCAGCCTGCTAAAGTCGATTCCGAGACTGCCAGAGCCTCCATTGCACCTGCATTCGCAACTATTGCCGACGAATTCACCAGGTATTCTTCAAAATCATCCCATAAGCCTGGTTTTATTCATAATTCCGCAAATGAACTGGTAACAGACTGTAAAACTATGTTTTCACCGTTAAACACCAGTGACATGCACTTATATCCAGCCAGTGAAGCCATTAAACTCCTGGAGGGCCGCATTTGACAAATTGAGTTGAAATTCACAGCTAGTTCGCGCAGTCGTGAACTAGGAACCTTAACTGACCAAATTCACCACAGAAAACACTCTGCTCAGTCCTGTAAACAATATTTCAATTGTTGTTTTACTCAAATTGCCTTCTGTTTCTTATATTTCACCCCCCTTGCAAGGAAACACTCCTCTGTGTCGTTCTGCTCAAGTGGAACTAGTTCACATACAAATCAAGAGCCTCAGTAGCCATGGAGACACCAATAGCTCTAAACATCCAGCCTCTGAATGCCCCTCAAAAAGAGATAAATTGGAAACCCCTGGGGGACCTGGATTATCAAATGTCAAATTGGTTTCCAATGGGCTCCAAGTATAATATTGATATGATCAATCAAATAAAAGCCTAGCACCTTAGTGGGGCTGATATTTTAGGGATTTGGGATTCAAATTTGCCCATTTACAACCTCCCTCAAGTCAATCCCCTTCCAGACTTGATCCACAAGTGCCAGGAGTGCTATGATCCTTTCCAAAGAGCTGTTCTTACTCCTACAGGTTCAGTGTTGTTCTACATCACTCTAGAAACCATTAATGAGATGCTCCACTTCCACACTGCAAGACCATTGACTCCCTTGCCCATGCTGGATTTAGTAAAGAAGGGAACTAATTTGTCACATGCCCAGATTGTCAAGATCAACCAGTTGTTTGTAGATTCAGGTTCTGAAACTGTAAGAACTCCTCCTATTGGATATGAGTACCTGAATGACTTGGGCAGAATGCTAGTGGACTTGATCAGTTATGTCCTGGGGTATAAAGGAATTAAAGATGTTGATGACACCATAATGGAAATGCTGTCCATATTTTCCCCGGGAATGCCTCCTGCTGTACACTATAACTATGCTACCTATATTGCAGAAAATATTCATGAGCAGCTAATGAATCTACCAAGGGAAAGAATGTTCAGATTCACTTCATACATCTACCATCTGTTCTTGTTCTATCAACCAGACAGCTTCCCTGTTCCCCTCAAGAAACTAAATGCTCAGGGAATTCCAAGATCAGTTGTCTTTTGGTCTTCAGTTTTTCATTGTGCTTCTCTCTCACCATACACATACTGTGAGTTCATAGACTTGTTCATTTTTCCAGCAATGACCTTGCTATATGGTGTACCTCCTCCAAGGCTAACTGATGAGATGCAAAGAGTCCTCCACCTCTCTAAAGCCTACAGCATTGGTGATTGGTACTTTTACCAACACCACACAGTAATCAGAATTTATGGCTGTGAATTGGACCCTTTTAGGCTTCCAAGGTATGTCCCCATGAGGCTCTTTGCCCTAGAATACTTCAGACAGTTTGGAAATACTGACTACATCCATTTCCAAAGTAAAAACAAGAAGGTGCAACTCAAGGTAAGGAGCCAGCTAGGTCCTTTCTTATATAACAAAAGAGAAGAGGGATGGAGGGAGGCAGATAGAATCCTAGAGGGCCTCAGATTTCAAACTAGCTTCAGATGGTCACCTTATGACTGTAATCACTTTATTTCCCTCAGGAGAATAAAACACAAATTAGGCACATATGCACATGTGAAGTTGCCTCATATTGAGAAGTATGCTAATGCCTTGAGCTGGAAAGAAGGCACTCTAGAAGAGCTAATTACTAAAGAGCAAATGCTAGAGAATGAAGCTAGAAATCTACAAAAGGATGCTGACTTGGAAACTTGTGGACAGGTCTCTTTCTCATACCAAAGGCAACTTGGAGAAGCTGCCTCATCTTCAACAACACATCAGCAAGCGGCCATGAAAACTCAGCAAGCATCCAGCAAAGACAAAGGAAAGCATGTGGAGGAGGAACAGCTACCTCCTATGACTCAAGAACAAACAGATAAAGAGATGGAGCAGCAGGGAGAAGTGCAGCAGCAAGAAGAACAGCAACAACAGGAAGAACAAAGGCAGGAACAGCCTGTGCAGCCAGAACAAACAGTGGAAGCCCCAAAATCCACTGAGCAACAGCCACAGCAAACTGTGCCTCCAAGGCAAGAAACATCAGTTGATGCATCAATCCTCCAAACTCCACAAAAGGAGGATGTAAGCAGAAAGAGAGACAGAGAGACTCCCCTAACATCTTCTATAAATCAGGGAGAAAAAAGGCAAAGATTGAATGATTTTTCTGAGGAGGATATGACAATAAGGCAGTCATTAGGCATGGGCCCACCAAGCAGGGAAGCATCTGCAAGTTCCTTCCAAGAGGAACAGAACAGAACTGTGGGAGGAGAAGTCAGCTCCTCTAGCCAGCAGAGGGAGGGTGAACTGAGCATCAAGCAGCAGTTCATTGACATTAAGAAGAGGAGTGAGCCAATAAAAATACAGCTATATAACCATCTGTTGAAAATGGCTCCCACCAACCAGCAGCGCTTAATGTCTGCATTTGATGTTAGTGAGGGCAAGATGATCATGAGCCACTTCATGCCAACTACATTGCAGCCACAGTCCCATGCTGATTACTTAAGGACCAATCTTGAGGTCCTTGCCAAGGACATTCACCCAATGGATAAAATTGAATTGCACAAGCAGACAGGTGAGATGGTGTATGCTTCCCTGGCAGACCAAACATTGGACAACTACAGGCTACAAAGTAGCCTTAATAATACAGCCTCTCAACTAGAGTTGGAGAGAGCATCATCCCAGGCAAAGGACAACAGAATAAGGTCCTTAGAGGATATAATTATTGAGATTGGGCATGATCCCAAAGATATCAAGGGAATACAGGAAATATTGAAATTGAGGGATGCTGATATGGCAGCTCTAAGGAGAAAGATCAAACTCCCAGCCACGATTCACCCTCAGACAGATGAAGTAGCTCAACAAAGGCATGATAAAGATGCCACAACTCTGCTGGTGACTCTCTATAAGCAGCTTATCCAGGTACAAGAAAAGCTGGGAGAATCAGAGGCTGCACAGGCAGCATTACAGGCAACCTTGAAACAAAGAGAAGAAGGCCAGACCTCTCAGCCTCCTCCTCAAATCATTAATCTTGAGGAAATTGCTCCCATTACTACTCCTCCTCCTCAGCAGACTGATCAAGCAGCACCTTCTACTTCAGCACCACCAACAACAGAACAGGCCCAAAGCCTGGATATGCAGAAGCTAAGGACTGAGATTCAAGCCCTGGAAGCTCAAGTGACAGAATTAAATGAGACCAAGGAGAAATTGGCCAAAGTCAATGATAGATATGACAAATCAAAGCAGGCTGTGGCAGAAAAGGGCAGGGAAGTAAAAGCCCTCAAAGATAAGATCAAAGAGCTGGAAAATGAGCTCAAGTTAGATAAAATTGTGGCTGAGCTTAGAACAGTGTTGTGGGCTAATATTGGCCAGTCTATTACTGACCAATGGCCGTATATTGAAACCATCCATGAGCAGCTAGAGCTCATTCCAAAGGCACAGGCTGAGATTCACAGATCAAGGAATGCCCTGAGCAATATGCCTGAAGTTGCCACCAGAATGATTAATGTGCTTAATCATAAGACAAGTTCTCAGTTAGCTACCATGGGAATTCCCAACAGGACTGAGACCATTCAATTGATCAAGAGGGTTCTTACTCTGAGAAATCTAGTGCAGACATTAGAGAGAAGAACCCAAGACATGCAGACTGAGGTGAACAGGTTTATGGAGAAGTTCCAGGTGTTAGAAAACAGAGGGCTCCCTAGCTTACTGAACAGCGCAGGGAAATTGTTCACACATGAACAATATGCCAAAAGGGTGAATGCATTTGCCACAAGTCAGATCAATGAGAAGCCCAGCACCTCAGAAGAAACAGGGCCAGCTACAGGGCAGACTCTCTACAACAAAGTGGAAAGTTTATTTTTTATAATGAATGAAATCGAACACTTGTTTGCAGTAGCTCCAAATTTTTATAAGTATACAGAGGCGGAGGAGACTATGGATGCAATCCTCAGGCATCAATTACCTACACAGGACTGGTGGACCAAGGCAATACAAAAGATTTTGTAAACAGTGAGCCATTCACCAAATTTTGTTCATAAAAATATGAATTGTCATGCACAACACAGTTTAATAAAATCATCATGCATTAAAGATGAAAGTTGAGCCAACTCAGCAGAACCTACAGCCAACAAAGCAAGATGAAAAGTCACAGGTGGCAGGGCCGAGAAAATACAGCGCAGCAAACGTAAAGGCACATTTTCCAGCATTAAAGCAAAGCGTTCCAACCGACTCAGTGACCTCCAAAGGTCAAAATATCCTCTGACAGACTTAAAGAGCAGTTATGTTGTATTCAAAGCTGTAATAACTTCTTTTCTACTTTTTTGTACGAAGTAATGAAGATATTTCTCTCTCAGATGACTCAATGCCTGAGATATTTTGTATAAACATTTCTATAAAGTCCCCTTCGCATGAGTTTGCAAAGGGTTGTTGTTGATTTCTCCTGAAGAAGTTCTTATACTGTAATCCTTTCAGAGTTTAATAAAGAAAGTGATGGAATTTCTCGGATTTTTGAAGTGTTGAATGCGTTTTGGTGTCGGTTGAAAACTGCAGGATTCCTGTGTACTTCACAATACAATAAGTTTCTGTAACTCTCTTTGTTATGTGCTTTAATCTTTTACAACCCATATATGTTTCTAATTTCTGAATATTTAGCAACAAGGAAAAAGAATAACCTTCAGGACTTATTCAAGGAATACCCTGAGTTCAATCTGTGTTTTTAATGAATGTTTTTCTTCAGATGTAATCTTGATAAGTGTAATTCTTAATTGTTGCACTTTCAGAATATATCTTTCACAGTGAGCTTTGTTTCAGGAATTCTAGTTTGCTCCTGTGCAACATGTTTCACTTTCATATCACCAGCTCAATAAAAAATTCTTAATTGCTTTCTGTTGGCTGACCATGCTTCACCACTTAAGTTTAAATTTGTTTGTTTAAATATACACAATAGGCCCTGCAGTCCGAACATCACCACTCCTGCATTTCAAAGCATTTCACAACTCTAGACTCCATTGCCCAATGATATACTATTCTCTGAACACTACACCTTAAGCCCTGAAAGAAGTCCTTCAACCAAAACATAAACCAAAACCTGAGCATAATAACTAGCCTAAAACACCATCAAAACAGAGACAAATTATAAAGAGAGAGCCCTCTCTGATTACAGTTTGGCTAGGAACTGTGATCCAAAGATTGGTTAGTGGTTACCCCGGCCGTATTCCCTTGGGAGTCAAAGGGAACAACCTAGGTGTTAACAGGTCAATTGACACAGAAGGGATAAAGAGTTATCTTTCAAGGACAAGAATGTGTTATATATGACAAGCCCTGAAGCAAGCAACTGATAGTAAAGGTGCAGTTGACAAGGAACAAACTCTTTCCTCTAGTTATGAATTACAGTGATCAGGTCAATTCTTTTACAGTTACATGTTCTAATGATTATTGGTTATTGCACTTTCGGTTTGGACACTTGCACTTTTCTGGTTTAAGATTGTTGCGACAGAAACATATGGTTAGAGGATTACCTCCCATCAAAGAACCTGCTAGTACTTGTGAGAGTTGCATCTTGGGAAAGCAACACTGTGAACATTTTCCAAAGGGATTTGCATACAAAAAAGAGAAACCCCTTGAGCTAGTACATACAGACTTGTGTGTACCTATGATGACACAGTCGATTGATGGAAGTTGTTACTTCCTCACTTTCATTGATGACTATAGTAGAAAGACTTGGGTTTACTTCTTGAAGAAGAAGTCTAAAACTTTTTCAAACTTCAAGGAATTCAAAGCCTTAGCAGAGAACCAAAGTGATTGAAATATGAAGGTATTGATGTCAGATCATAGTGGAGAATATGACTCAAAGGCATTCCATGATTACTACAAACAACATGGAATCAAAAGACAATTTAAAACCATGTACACACTGTAATAGAATGGTGTAGCATAGAAAAAGAATGGGTCCCAATTATGAACATGGCAAGAAGCATGCTGAAAGGTAGAAACTTGTCTAATGAGTATTGTGCGGAAGCAGTTGCATGTGTTATTTATGTGATCAAAAGATCTCCTACAAAGAGTGTGATGAACAAAGTACCAGAATAAGCATGGTCAGTTATGTCTTGTAGTATATCTCATCTCAGAGTGTTTGGATGTATAGATTATGCACATGAGCCTAAGGAGAAAAGAGGCAAATTGAATGATAAAAGTGAAAAATGCATATTTACTGGTTATAGTGAGCAATCAAAAGCTTACAAATTGTATAAACTTGTCACCAAGAACACTATAATTAACAGAGATGTGATGTTAAAAGAACAAGAGTCATGGAATGGGACTATAGACAAAACAGTTGATGCACAAGTGCCACTGATGGAAGAATATGATGTAGCAGAAAATGAGCAACAAGAATCACAGGTAAAGATACCGAACAGAGACACACCAACAAGGACTCCAAGATTTTTAGAGAAGCCTGGATCTTCAAGCAGATCAACCGATTGAGATTCTCCCAGTAATCAATCAGGTGATTAATCAAGCAATGGTAAGAGAAAGATGAGAAGTCTAAAAGATATTTACGATGATTTGGATGTTAGTTCAAATTTTGCATTATTTCCATTCCAACCCTCTTCGTTTGAAGAAGCAGTGATAAATGAAAATTGGGTGCAAGCCATGGATGAATAAATTGAAGGTATTGAAAATAATAATACATTGGATTTGGTTGATTTTCCAAAGGAAAAAAATATCATTGGTGTAAAGTGGGTGTACAAGACAATGTTGAATGAGAAAATCGAGAATAGATTTTGGAGAAACGTTTGCTCCAGTAGCCATAATGGATAGTATAAGAGCAATTCTAGCCACAACAACTCAAAACAAGTGGAAATCATATTAGATGGATGTGAAATCAACCTTCTTGAATGGAATTCTAGAAGAAGAAATTTAAGTACAGTAGCCTCCAAGATATGAAGTTGAAGGTAAAGAAGATAAAGTTTACAGGTTGAAGAAAGCGCTCTATGGACTCAAGAAAGCACCTAAAGCTTGATATAACAAAATTGATAATTACATGATCAAGAATGGATTTTGCAGAAGCAACATTGAGCCTGCCTTGTACACAAAGGTAAGTGAGCATGGAAAATTTTGATTATTTGCTTATATGTTGATGACATGATTTTTACAGGTGATTTTGAATTAGATGAATTTAAAGCAGCGATGATGAAAGAATTTGAGATGACAAATCTTGGTGTCATGAAATATTTTATTGGCATAGAAGTTGAGCAATATGAAAAAGGAAGTTCTATTTGTCAAAATAAATATGCTAGAGATTTGCTGAAAATATTCAGGATGGAAAATTGCAAACCTATCCCTACACCTTGCAATATGTACAAAGTTAAGCAAGGATGATGAAGGATCAGATGTCAATCTAACTCTATTCAAAAGATTGGTTGGCAGCCTCATGTATCTCACAGCTACAAGACTAGATATTATGCAAGGAGTGAGTTTGATTTCTAGATTTATGGAGACTCCAAAAGACAGACATTGGAGTGCAGGAAAAAGGATTCTGAGATACATAGTAGGAAGTAGAGATTGTGGCATAATGTATGTAAGCACAGAAAAGAAGGATTTGAGTGGATACACTGACAGTGATTTTGCAGGCAGTTTGGATGATAGGAAGAGCACTTATGGTTATGTGTTCCATCTTGGTTCAGGTCTGATTTCATGGGCATCTAAGAAGCAGCTCATTGTGGCACTTTCGTTAGCAGAAGCATAATATGTAGCGACAACATCAGCAACATGTCAAGCAGTCTGGTTAAGAGTATTTGATGGACTCAAGCAGAAACAACAAAGATCAACAACAATATATTGTGACAACGCCTCAGCAATTTCACTATCCAAGAATAGTGTGTTTCATCATAAGAGCAAGCATATTGATACTAGATATCACTTTATTAGAGAAATTGTGAACCATGGAGAAGTTCACTTGAAGCCTTGTAAATCTAGTGATCAATTTGTTGGATATTTACTACGTCATTAGCAAAAGATGTGTTTGAATTTCATAGAAGAAACTTGGTGTTGTAAGCCTAGCTGAGACTTAGACTAGCATGCATGTTTGAGTTGTTATGAATCAGCCTTAGTTTAGCGGTTGTAATTAAGGGGAAGTGTTAAAATAAGATAATTTCCCTGCATGAGGAGTTGGCTAAAATTAGAGTCAGTTAACTAAGTGTTGAGTGTTGAGTCAATTCGAGTTAAGTGATAGATGATTTTTAGTGTGTGGTTGCATGTCAAGATAATTTAGGTGAGTCGCTAGTCGAAAAGGCTTAAATACCCTTCACCAGGTTCATTGTAAGAATCAAGTTTTGTGTGATCAATGGAAGAGTTGCAGCTCATGTGTTTTGTGTGAATTTGTATTTTGGCTCCTTTGTCTTTCCAACATTCTCTGTGTTAGTCGACTGAAGAGAGAGACTAGATGAATATAAATACAATGGTCAGCTATTAGATTGCCCGAGAAGTCAGGTACCAAGAAAGCCAACAAGTTTCGGGATGAGATTGCTCAAATATTCCATGCTAATCATTTCAACAACGATTTAATTAGTTAGAAAATGTCAAAATTGAAAATGCTTCTCATACATATAATACATGTGGTTAATGGTCATTTGAAATTGTTCATAATGTTGTTTGTCAGTGGATTTTACCTACAGGCTATACACCCATACCAACCTGGTCATGATTGCCCACATGCATACGTTCCTTCTACAAGCATAGGTGCGGAGGCTTTTATTGTGTGGAGTGTGGAGATGTTGAGGAAGTATAATGAAATTCTTTGATACATGGCTGAGGTGTGGAGGAAGTTGTACAGAGGCGGAGGAAGATGTGTAGGAAGTTGTATGGAGACGGAGGAAGATGTGCGGAGATGGTTTTCATTGCGCGGAGTGCGGACAAAGCGTGTACAGAGGTAGGAATAATGACAGATTGAAGAGAAACTGTGTGTGTGATGAGCCCCAAATTTTGGTAACATTTTGGGCTCATTTGGCCTACTTACCTTGCTCAACCCTTCATTTTTTATCACTTATGCATCATTTCTTAGTATATTCGTGTTATTTGTAGGAAGAAGGGCAGTCATTATGCCTATGTGGCTAATACATGATGATTTCAGGTTTTTCGACATTAAATGGAGCAAAGACCACGGAGATGGAGACAAGGAGACAGCCAAGGTGGCATTGCGGGTTTATAGGAAGGTTGTCCACAACCTTGAATGACCTTCCTCATGATCTCCACCCCAACTCCGAGCCCCAACAACTATCACCACCGAGCTAGAAGGCAACCAACGGATTCTACAGGAACAACAGTTTACTTTTAGTTGGACAGCCAAGCCCCACTAATTGAGGAGGCCAGCTTGGCCCTCATCATGTATAAATATTGAGGCTGTAGCCTTCGATAAAGACTCTTGAACCTTTGTTGTAGATTTTTAATCACGAGCTATAGCTCTGTTTTTGCTCTTTGTAAGCCATTTTTGGCATGTTTTTAGACTCATGATTATGATCTTTTAATTAAAGGCAGGCAGATTTGGATTCAATTCTGAGTTCTTAGAGGAGCTATAGCTCTCAGGTTAGGGCCCAACCTGAGAGCAATAGACCTCCTTTTCTTTGTATTGTTACTTGTCTTTCCTTTCAGCATTTCATCTCTTTGCCTTGACATGCATTTGGAAAACACAGTCTGCTGATTCAATTTTCTTGATGAGATTAAGTAGGATTAGTTTATGGATAAAGTGCTTTCAGCAACTTAGATTAGAGTAGGAGGATTAGAATTCATCGGAGCTCCAAGAAAAGGTTGATAGTGCACTCACTGCCACCTCTGTTTAGAGATTGGGGGTGTAGACCGTGCCAACCACCAAAAAACGCAGTCTTATATGTTCATGCAAGCTTTAAAGTCATATTTCCATTGGTAGAAGTATCCATGCATTTAGATCTTGAACAATAACCCCTTGTTTCAGCTCCATGCACGATTTCTCTCTTAACTTACATCGTTGTTCTTTGATTTCTAATAAAACAGTTAGAATAGGTTGATGAATCCTCGGTTTTGTGCAAGACAAAGGTGATTTGTTTCATTTACACTGCGCAGCACCACTTCAACACTTCCTTATCCTCTTCAGCCATCCCTAAGCCATCTCCCTACCTCGCAGCTAGATCCTTTTCCCACCAACTCTTCTATTATCCACGTTGTTTTATCTTTTCGGCCTTCCATTGCTTCTCCCCTTCTATCGACCAACCAGCTTTACACACCCTCTTTCCATCTCATCTCTCTATCCACAAGCCATCATAAGCCCCCCTCTCATCCTACCTATCCACCCATACAGCTCATTCACTCCTCCATCACCCAAAACTCCGACTGCAGAACATCCTGTAGAAGTTAGCAGACTTCCTGTAGAAATCCCGAGTTTCTTGTAGGATCCCCTGCAGACATCCTGTAGAAGCCTGCAACCATGGTTGCCAAGCACCTGAACATTTTGAACTTATGTGGAATGATGTTAGGGATCCCCTGGAACCTATCAGAGTCCTCCTGACCTTTCCCAAGCCTTCCTCCCCTTTGAACTACCCCTGCACAGTCAAGACCCAGTAAGAAGCACAATCATAACAACTCCAACCACTTGAGAAAAAATACAAAAACGTGTTCTCTTCAATGAAAGTAGTTTAAACTCATGCATCTCATCTCACTAGAAGTAATGGCATCATTTGTAGAATTTGCATCCCCACTATTGCATTGTAAGGATTAAGCTGGTCAGATTAAGGTTTACTAGGGTTTCCATGTTTGGTTGACTTACAGTTCATTCTTGCAAAGTAGGTTGATTTCCTTTGAGATAGCCTTCGTTCATCACTTAAAAAGCTTCTTCTGAGAATATATAGAAGTTGGCTTGAGCCCTAGCGGACTTGTGCCAGCTAACCAAGTGACAGCTGCGACAAGAACTAGTACTTGTGCATACAGCACCGTCGCTTCCAAGTTTGTTACGAACTACCGGGTTGATAAAATTAGAGAAGGAAGCTCCAGGAGTTGTAGAATTATTGCTACAATACTGGAGCCCACCATATTTTTGGTGCCATTGCCGGGGAAGCGTCAGAGTATTAGTAATTGTTGCTTTTCTTTTGTTTTCTTACTCTCGCCTTCTGCCAAGTAGTTTATTTCATTTCCATTCTGCAAAAGTAGCATAGACATGTCCTGCTTTCATATACTAGCATTTCAATTCCGAAATTTAAATTTTGCAAGCATAGATTAGCCTTTCAATTCTGCAAGCGTAGACTACCATTTCCATTCCTACAATTCCATTTGAGCAAAGTAGATTAGTTCTTTCCTGCTTTCATTTCAATTCTGCATCTTTATTTCAGCAAGATAGTTAGTTGTAGATTAATCTGTTTCAGTTTTGCAGGTACCAAAGAAAAAAACAAAAGCAATCAAAAAAGTATTTCCATTTCATGCCTCGTAGGAATCGAGATAAAACAGGAAAATTCTTACCCAACACCCCCACCACATCACTGAGTCACCCTTCTCTCTTCTTCGGTGACAGTGATCCAGAAGAACCTATAGGTGAACCTCCTGAGATATACGAAGATCCTACAGCAGAAGAAGAATTAGAGACCATCCCATCTGAAGTTATGGCTGACAATAGAGGAGAAGATGAGAGAATAGAAGGTGCCTTCCCCATCCGAGAGACCAATGGAGACATGAAAATGAAAAACATTAGTCCCTCCTCTCTACCTCACTTCCATGGACTGACTACTGAAGATCCTGATACCTTCCTGTTTGAGTTTGATGTCCTTTGTCGAACCTATGACTATAATGAAGATGAGCAGAAGCTGAAACTCTTCCCTTCAACTCTTAAGGATGCAGCATTACGCTGGTTCATGGGCTTACCTGGGAATAGTATCACCACTTGGGCTCAGATGCAGCAAGCTTTCAATACCAAGTATCGGGACTACTGTAGGTCCAAGGAAACCAAGGGAGAAATCTTTCGGATGACCATGGGAAATGATGAGTCCTTATAGGATTATGAGGAGAGGTTCCAACTTAGCTATAAACGGGCCAGGTGCACACTTGACCCTGAATCCCTCAATTTGGTCCTGCTCCGAGGAGTCCCTGAATACCTCTTAGATACCCTTCACATGTTAGCTAGGGGAGATATTTACCAACTGCCTTATGAGGAAATCAAGACTGTGTTTAGAAACCACTCTAGGGCAGCTCAGAAACGAGGTAGAGGAAACCTCCCCTCAGTTGGTATCCCTTTCTCCAAGCATGAGTTTGCAAATCAATTAGAAGATCTTAAGAGTGAGGTGAGACAGACCATTTCCATGCAACTGGACACATTCAGGATCCTGCAGAAGAAGGAAGAAGCTGAGAGGGCCTTGGCTATCTTCTGCCCTAGATGTACAAGGAGACACCCTAAGAACGAATGCCCATTGCATTCGGTTGAAGTGTGCTTCGTTTGTGAGGAGCAAGGAAAATTTTAAGGATAGAAAAATTTCTTGAAGTTTAAAAACATTGGCGAATCTCACTAATCCCTAATATGCAAACTATAAAATGTTTATTGATATATTTGTAAAATTATTCAAATTTATAATGATTTTATATATAGCCTCTATACAATGTTGGCGATTTTTAAGGTAAAATAATTTTATATTCTAAAATTTGGGCGAATCGTCTTTTATAAAATTGGAAATTGGCGAATCTTTTTTGTGGAAAAATCATGGAAAATTAGCCCACTGGGCGAACATTAGCCCCTAAAATTTTCCATGGTGAGGAGGACCATCCCACAAATCAATGTCCAACCTTACCTGGGCTCAAAGCCATGTACCAAGGGACAGAACCCCCCACTGAACCTCTCTATTTCCTCAACCAAAGGAGGCCACAAGGACCTAGACCTTACCAGCAGGGGATGCAAGGGGCACCCCAAGCTTATTACAGCCCCAACCAATCGACTCCTATGCCTTCCTGGGGTCCCCCTGCTCATCCTTCCTGGTCTATGCCTCCTCCATGGTCTTATCCACCTCAGTACCCTACTCAACCCACTACTCATTCATATCACTCAAATGCCCAGCCACAGCCTCAGTGGAATGCACCTCAGTCGGGGTGGAGGCCCCAGTACAACACTCCTCCCGCCATTTTGCCTCCACCATCGGTTCAACCTCAACCATTACCTCCTGCTCCTCCAAGGCAACCTCAAATGCCTGCTCAACCGAACCCGAACCCCAACAATAGACAGGCCCAGCAGGTATACACCGGGGAAAAATCATGCCCTACCTATGCTGTGGAGATCCAGGAGATCAATCTTCGATCTGGAAAGACTCTTCCTGATCGCCAACCTCCTCCCCCAGAGGACGAGGAAGACAAACAGGAAAGTGAACCAAAGGCTATTCCACCCTTTCCTGAGAGACTAACAGCCACCACACAACCCAACCCAGAGGAGGATGAACTTCTGGGAGAGCTCAAGCAGTTGTGTGTGAAAATACCACTTCTCCAAGCCATCAAGGATGTGCCAATATACAACAAACTGGTTAAGGAAAAGTGTTTCAAACACCCAGGCAGGCGAAAGAGAGATGCTTCAACCATCAATGTCTTAGGACAACTGTCTGACCTTATGTTAGGACAAGTCATCTGCCCAAAGTATCTAGATCCTGGAAGTCCTGTAGTAGATGTCCACATCAATGGCACCATCATACCTCACACCTTGATTGATTTGGGGGCTGCCATCAATGTGATGACCAGGGATACCATGCTCAAACTCAATCTTCAGGGTTCCTTGAGGAAGACCTCGACAGTCCTGCAACTAGCAGATCGCTCCACCGTGACTCCCGAAGGGATTGTGGAGGATGTCTTGGTCTCCGTCGACTCTTGGGAATACCCTACAGATTTCTTGGTCCTGCAACCAAAGGCAAAGCTTACTAGATATCCTCTTATTTTGGGAAGGCCTTGGTTAGCCACTGCAGATGCCTACATAAGTTTCCGTGCAGGAAACATGACCATCAAAAATGGTCCTATGTCCAAGCAGCTAGTCCTATACCCTCCTTCCCAACCCTCATTAGAGCATGACTTACCACTGTGGTTGGAGGAAGGAGAAGAGGATGAGGTGTACTCAGCACCTTTGTGTACCTTAGACATCACTAGAAGAGACCCTCCAACCGAGGATGACTTGATTGAGACCTTGATCCGGAATCCACCTTCCAGTGCACTATCCTTAGAGAAATTGGTGGAGGATGCCCAAGCCAACACCTTAGTGGACCTTTTTGTAGCCAACCCTGTCACTCCCAGATTCAAGAATGTGGAGTTCGGCCCTGAGAGAATGTTAAAGATTAGCTCCTCCCTATCTCCTTCCCAGGAAAAGGAGCTGTGTAGCCTGTTGGCCAGTCATCTAGATGCTTTTGCTTGGAGCTATAAGGAGATGAAAGGAGTCCATCCTTCGGTTTGTACCCATCACATATACATCAAAGAGGATTGTAAACCGGTTAGGCAACCTCAGAGGAGAATGAATCCAGCCCTTAAGGACATTGTCAAGGAAGAATTGCAAAAACTGTTGGATGTCGGATTCATTTACCCCATCTCAGATAGTGAATGGGTGTCCCCTCTGGTGTTGGTTTCCAAGAAAAATGGGAAGTGGAGAATCTGTGTGGACTACCGAGAACTGAACAAAGCTACCAAGAAAGACCATTTCCCTTTACCTTTCATAGATCAAGTGTTGGATGGACTGGCAGGAAAGAAGTTCTTCTCCTTCCTGGATGGGTTTAGCGGGTACAACCAAATCCAAATCAGCTCGAAAGACCAAGATAAGACCACCTTCACTTGTCCTTGGGGTACCTTTGCCTACCGAGTTCTTCCCTTTGGGCTATGCAATGCTCTTTCTACCTTCCAGAGAGCTGTCTTGAGCATCTTCTCGGAGCTGGTCCATGATGCGGTGGAAATCTATATGGATGACTTCACTCCTTATGGGTCCAACTTTCAGGAAGCATTGTCCAATCTGGGAAAAGTCCTAACCAAATGCATTGAGATGAACATGTCCCTTAGTCCTGAAAAATGTGAATTCCTGATGACTGAAGGGACCGTGCTAGGCCATACCATTTCTTGCCAAGGGTTACAAGTGGATCCTAACAAAATTGCTCTCATCAAGAAGGTTCCACCTCCCCAAAAGGTAAGGGATGTTTGGAGTTTCTTAGGATTAGCAGGGTATTACAGGAGATTCATTAAAGACTTCAGCAAGCTAGCCTCACCATTGTTTGGCCTGTTGGCAAAAGATGTGGAGTTTAAATGGACTGACGATTATCAGAGGGCTTTGAATGAATTAAAGGACAAGTTGGTGTTGGCCCCAATCTTGAGAGGTCCAAACTGGGCCCTACCTTTCCACATCCACACTGATGCCTCAAACAAAGCCATAGGGGCAGCTTTAGGACAAGTTGAACAAAAACTTCCATATGCCATTTACTTTGTTAGCAAAAACTTATCCAAAGCTGAACTGAATTACACTGTAACCGAGAAAGAATTCTTGGCTGTGGTCCATGCACTGAACAAGTTCCGACATTATATCACTGGCTATCAAACCTTTGTACATACGGATCATGCTGCAATTAGATATTTGATGAATAAACCAGATGTGAATGCTCGTATTATTAGATGGTTACTTTTGTTGCAACAGTTTGATTTGACCATGCATAGTAATTGGAAAAACTTCAAATATTATGTGAAAGAGTTTCAGGAGAGGAGCTCTAAGCGCGCGCTAGGGTTTATGCAATCCAGCGGTTGTGACAGGCCTGGAACACCACAGAATCAAACTGGCAGCATTGTTTCGAAAGGGGCAACTGCTGTCAGACTGGATGGGAGTAAAGGGGTCCAGTGGGACCCCAACTTTTAAGCAGATTATCTTGCAGAAACAGCAACAGAAAATGAAAGAAGGAGTCAGAATCGAAGGACTGAACAACAAGATGCAGAGTAGCAGGAAAAACAAGGAAAAGACACCAATAATATCTGACAAGACAGACAATACCTCAGAAGACAGGAATAAAGAAAAGCAGAACCGTGCAGACACACAAGACAAAACAGATGCCAAGTCTCAGCCCTCAGAAAATGAGGAGGAACGACCAAAAGAAGACAAAGAGCCAAAAAACAAAAGCAAGGTTCTACCGGAGAAGGAGGGGGAGTCCAGCGCGAACCCCAACAGAAACCCGGTGACCAGCAGTGCATGTAAGCCAAAGAAAAAAGATAGCCTACGGGTGACAATCACTGACCCTGAAATCCAGGCCTACAGGGAGCACATGGCTGAACATGCCATCATTTGTAAATTTATGGGAGTCTGGCCATCTGAAAGGACGTTGTGCCAATGGATAAGACAGTAGTGGAAGCCAAAAGGAGATGTGCAGTTACATCTGGGAGCCAAAGGATTTTTCACAGTAGTCTTTACAAGTTTAGAAGATAAAGATAGAGTGTTCGAAGGTGGCCTGTATTTCCTAGCCGCAGCAGGCTTATATATGAGACCCTGGAAGCCAAACTTCATTCCGGAGAAGGAATCCTTCACTCAAGTACTGGTCTGGATTAGACTTTTCTCTCTCCCAATAGATTATTGGGGATTGAATGCCCTAAAGCAAATAGGGGATAAGCTAGGAACCTTTGTTAAAGCTTCGGAGGCAACCATGCAGAAAAGATATACCACCTATGCTAGAATCTGTGTGGAACTGGATGTGTCAGGCGCACTACATGAAGGTTTGTGGCTCGAGTACAGGGATGAGGAATACTTTCAGGCTTTAGACTATGAGCAAATACCTTTCAGGTGTCGGAAATGCCACGAGCATGGACATCTGGTAAGAGACTGTCCATTGAACAGAAAGGAGGCAGAAGAAGAGAAAACACAGAACAACAAAGACAAGAACATCTTCACCAAACCAAAGAACAGGCAGCGCGTCAATAGAAGAAGGAATACTAAAGGAAATACAGAAAGAAACTACTTCAGTAACCCCTTTGAGATCCTAGACCTGGAGACTGACTCGGAGGAAAAGCAGAATAAACCTAATGTGGAGGCAGGGCAAGAAGGACAGGAAGAACCGACAGGAGAAGGAACGGCGGAAGGAGCATTCACTGGTGAAATCCACATGCAGGACAGAACAACAGAAACGGACAAAGAAACAGATATGTTAACAAGTGAAGAAGGGAGCGAGGATCTGGAGCTCGAAGAAACCCTAGCTATGGAAGGGATGGACCTTACAGTGCTTGTAGAAAGCTGGAGAGCCAAAGGGATTGAAGCAGTACCGGAGGAATAAATAAGGAAGGTCAATGACCTCTTCATAGCACAGCAGAAGGCAGTAATAGAGAAACAGAAGAGAAAGTTAGGCATAATCAAAGGCAGCATCCCACACTACAAAGCAATACTGGGAAAAACCTCTAGCTCGAGGCACAAACGCCGTAGAGGCCGCAAGTCAAGTGGAGAACACCTGCAGGAACTGGGAGAGATGCTGATCAATGCAGGTAAGATAAGGCAGCTAAGTGATTATCCGTCCTTCCAACTAACTGTTTAAATATGAAGATTTTATCATGGAATGCAAGAGGGATAAATAGTCAGGCCAAACAGAGGATTCTGAAGCGGCAGATGCAAAAATACAACCCGGATATGTTGTTTCTACAAGAGACCAAATGCAACAAAGCTCTCATAGATAGGCTACGAGTTAAGTTAGGGAAGAATTTTGAAGTCTTAGAGATCGAAAGCAAAGGGATAGAAGGAGGCTTAGCTACCTTCTGGGATACAAGAAGATACCAGATTATAACAGCTGAAGCAAGAAAAAATTACTTGGCACTGGAAGTGCAACCTACAGGTAATTCTAAATCTTTTCTATGCATCAATGTCTATAGTCCTCAGAAGTTAGAAGACAAGATCAGTTTCCTAGCGTCTTTAACCAAATTCATAGATAGGCACCCTGATGCTAAATACATATTGGGGGGAGATTTCAACATGATCACCTCCCTCCTGGAGAAAAAAGGAGGCCTCAGAAAACTAAACAGGGATGGGGAGGTCTTCATAAGTTTCATTGATAATGCAAGAATGGTAGATGTATACCCTAAGAGTGGTAAATTTACATGGAACAACAGAAGGGGGGGCGAAAGACTCATTTCCTCCAGACTGGATCGCTTCTTAGTCTCGGAAAGCCTAATTTTAGAGGGTACGGTTGTTGAATCGAACATCCTCCCAAGCGGAGGATCGGACCACTGGCCGATCTCACTAGCTGTCGAGCTTCAGGGTACCCCCAGAAACAAACCCTTCAAGTTCGAGAAGTTCTGGATAGAACACCCTACCTTCCTCACAATGGTGGAAAAATGGTGGTCAGAACCTTTAGGTGAGGAAGGTTCCAAAATGTTCAATCTTCAAAAGAAACTAAAAAATATCAAAATGAAACTGAAGGACTGGAATAAAACAGTTTTCGGAAATATATTTCAGGAGAAAGCTATCATCGAAAATAAGCTGGAACAAATTCACAAGGATGGTGCGGCCGGATGTAGAGGTGAGGATACCAGTGAACAAGAAAACGAGCTTACTCAACAATGGCACAACAGATGCAAGCAGGAAGAATCTTTATGGAAGCAAAAATCAAGAATCCTTTGGTTGAAGGAAGGGGAGCAAAATACCAAGTTCTTCCATAGATCAGCCATGGACTACAGAAGTGCCAACAAAATCCTAGAACTGAAAAACAATGAAGGGGAACTCCTCAGAGACCACAATGAGATATCAACCTCCCTCTCAGATCACTTCAGCCTCATAGCGCAGGAACCAGGGATCAATAGAGAGGAAGCCATCAAAGAAATCACCAATGTCATACCCAAATCCATAACAGAGGATCAGAACTGGGCCCTAAGAAGAAAAATCACTATGGAAGAAGTTGAGGAGGCAATCAGGAGTATGCCCAGCGACAAAGCTCCTGGACCGGATGGATTTACCATTAACTTCTATAAAGCCTGCTGGAACATTGTAAAGCAAGACATATGGGAGATTGTGGAGGACTCAAGACAATCCAAAACGATCCTAAAATCTCTAAACTCAACCTTCATTGCTCTTGTACCCAAAGTGGAGGAAGCTAATACACCAGAAAAATTCAGACCCATAGCACTCTGTAATGTAGTCTACAAGATCATTTCTAAAGTCATAGCTAATAGGTTGAAGGCGATCCTCCCTGGCATCATATCACAAGAACAGTCTGGCTACGTGGAAGGAAGGCAAATTCTAGACAATATTTTGCTCGCTCAGGAGATGATCCACTCCCTTCATTCGCGGAAAGAAGCCGGAATGCTTATGCAGTTAGATCTCTCCAAAGCTTATGATAAGGTAAGCTGGTCTTATCTGGAAGCAGTTTTAGGTGCTTTTGGTTTCAGCAGACAATGGATCAAATGGGTTTTAGCCCTCATTAAGTCTCCTAGATATTCTATCCTTGTGAATGGCGCCCCCTCTGCTCCCTTCAGCCCTTCCAGAGGCATCAGACAGGGGGACCCCTTATCCCCTTTCCTGTTTGTCATTCTAATGGAAGGCCTAAGCAGATTAATTGCCAAGAAAAAAGTAGAAGGTCAAATTAGAGGTCTGCAACCCATTAGATCCTGTCCAGCCACAACTCATCAACAGTTTGTGGATGACACTATGTTACATGGTACCCCAACAGTAAAAGAAGCTTTAGCCTACAGAAACATCCTCAATCTTTTTAGCGAAGCCTCGGGAATGGAGATTAATTTTTCCAAATCAACCAGATTCTTCTTCAACACGCATCAAGCTATCCAATCTCATCTATCTAGGCTTCTGGGGTTTAAAATTGGATCCTTACCTTCAAGATACCTTGGTGCCCCCCTTACTCTCAAACCGTGGCAAAGGGTTCATTGGGAGAAAATCCTAGCCAGCATGGAAAGGAAGTGCAAACATTGGACTAACAGGGCTCTGAATTTTGCAGGTAGACTAATACTAACAAAAGCGGTCTTGCAGGCCATCCCTCAGTATATGCTATCCATTCTTCCTGCTCCGAAAGGAATCTTAAATCAAATAAGAATCATACAGCGATCCTTCTTATGGAGTGGAAACAGTGAAAAGAAAAAATGGTCTTTAGTTGCCTGGCAGAAACTGTGTAAACCTAAGGACAGGGGGGGCCTGAATTTGGTTGATCCCTCAACGGTAAACAGAGTCTGTGGAGCCAAAATATGGTGGAAGTGGATCTCTGACACGAGCCTACCATGGGCTATTCATTGGAAGGAGAAGTACAGGCCGAACAGCACCAATCTAGAACTAGTGAGAATGCAGGATGCTCCTAACGGTTCACCAATATGGAATCATGCCCAAGACAACAGAAGTATTATCCAGGACTATAGCTTCTGGGAAATACGAAATGGAACTCAAGCACTCTTCTCGGAGGATGCCTGGCAGCAGTCCCCAAAGCTGGACACCCCTCAACTCCTACCCCTGAAGCAACACTATCAAACTGAGGGCAAATTCAAAGTCAGCCAATACTGGAACCCAACCAGTGAAGACCCGGATTGGCGGGAATGGACAGTTTTCAACTCCACCCACAACGAAGACATTCAGGAAACCATTCAAGCTTTAAATCAACAACTCTTAAAAAGAAAAATTCGAATTGCTGCTGAAAATGACAAGCTCAGATGGGGTCCTAAAGGCAACGGGAATTTTTCCCTGAAAGAAGCCAGGAGCATCATAGAGGGGGAAGAACAGCCTAATATAATGCCCTGGGCCAATAAAGTTTGGGACAGTCTACAATGGCCGAAGGTTAGAACTTTTCTATGGCTTCTTATGCAGAGAAGAACTCTAACTTGGGAAAACTTATTGAAAAAGGGGTTCAGAGGACCTTCTAGATGTCCTATGTGCATAAAGGAGGTGGAAACAATGAATCATCTTTTTAATTCCTGTGAATGGGCTTCCCAGCTTTGGCACTGGATGGAAGATATTCTTGGGGCCTCTGATCGGAACAGGGACTCCATTCAGGAGACCATCATCAACTGGAGGAGAAACTTTTCTAGAATTCGAAGAGTGGAAAGCATCTGGAAATGTGCCCCAGGCTTTATAGTATGGACTATATGGAAAGAACGAAATCGGAGAATATTCAAGGAGGAAGTAAGAAACATAGAATTTGCAAAAGAATCTATAACAGTTAACATCAAACAGCTTATACAGGCAAAATGCAAGGTTGAATCGAATGAAAAACCCACGGATCAGGACTCACGCATTTTAAAGGTGTTTCAATTGGAGGCATCCAGCAATCAACCGTCTGGGGGAGACCGATCACAACCTTCATCGCAACTCCTCAGATGGCAATGCCCACCAGAGGGCGGCCTAAAATTGAATTTTGACGGGGCTTCAAGGGGCAACCCAGGCACAGCTGGTATCAGAGGTGCCATTCGAAATCAGGCTGGTGAAATCGTCCATATATACTGCAGGGCGCTGGGAGAAAGCACGAACAATGAAGCAGAGTTTGCAGCGCTTGAGCAAGGGTTGAAAATTCTAAGAACCATTCAACGAGGGAATGTAATAGTAGAGGGGGATTCCTCCTTGGCCATCATGGCGGCTAAACGCCTTCAAGCAGGCACAAAAGTCAGTAAGGCCACCAAACATTGGAGGTTGGCCAAAGCCACGGAGAGTATAGCGGAGCTAATAGCAGAAATGAGAGGCATAGTCTTCCAAACCATAAGAAGAAAGGCGAATGGGTTGGCAGATTTTTTGGCAAACCATGGTGCTGACAACCCGAACAAAATCATGGATAGCTGTTGGCAGGAGGTAGACTGCCCAACCCTCAAGGTGACATGTGCCTAGCTGGCAGAGAAGGAATTACTCTAGGCCGATCCAACCTAGCTGCGGACGGATTCGGGTTGCGGCACCGGAATTATGATAAAACCGGTAAAAGCAGAAAGGGTCATCAAGGCAACGGAATGAAAAGACTTCTCTGGCGGTGGAATTCCTGGCGGCAGCAGGCCGGCCAGATGAGTGATCATTACAGATCGAGCCACATAACTTATAGCATCAGCAAGATCTATATCAGAACACTTGGAAGGGATCCGTATAGCAAGGCATCAATAGCATTTATGGTGATATCGAAAGAGGCAGGGTGGATCAAGGATCCGCATAGGAAGACAGGGCATGCAGGCAGACAGGGCATTTCAAACACCACCATCCACCATAGCTGTTACACAGTAATTTGTCACTGCCTTCCTGTCAGTCACCCTGCTGTGTCCAGAATTCACAATCACTAAGTGTTTGATCCCTGAACTAGCTTAAAAACCCACTTTTCCAAAGTTTTATGCCTCAGCGCGTCTGTTCATAAAATAACCGCGATGACAGGCGCCTTCCAGTGTTTGTTGTGCGCTGCCAGCGCGGAAGAACATCACTTTTCCGCGCTGGTCGCCAGCGCGCCTTTCCCGTGTTCTTCCGCGCTGACATGACTGTCCCAGTTATGTAGACGCGGCGACATCGCGTCAGTTGCCTCATAATCCGCGCTGATCCAGTTTGGGCGAATTTGTTCAAACAGCCAGCCTTCCAGATCACTCCAGGCTTGGTTGTTAGCTTTGTGAATGTCGACTCCCTTCTATGGCATGTTTGTTCGACCCTTTGCAACAACTTCCCTTGAAGATAAGCTCATCCTTCCACCTTTTTAGGAGACTCCTTCTCCTATATAAACTCTCACCATTACCATGGGCAGCTAGTTGGAACTAGTTAGACTTAGCTTGGATTGTACAGAGCTTGTAGTGCTCAGATTGTTGCTATAGGTTTGGTGTGTTAGGTGTGGAAGTGATTGATTGCTTGGGGAAGTTTGTTTGTGACATTTGTGTGAGAGAGAGAGAGTTGTTTGTCTTGGGAGAACCATCCTCAAAGGTGAATGCTTGAGATACATGCTGACTGATCCCTCCTGAGAAGTCTACCGACGTCAGAACATTTGGTTGTATTCTTCTCTATTCTGATTAATAATAGATGACTGCTATTATTGTTCCATTCTCGTTTGTTTATGCAATGGATAAATGTGAATTACGTCTTTTCTGAATGACATATAGTTACTTTTACTAGATTTCACGCTTGCGTTTGCTTTCTCTTCGTGTGTGCAGGTGTCCGTTCGCAGGAATCGCGGAGGACGGTGACCAGCTGAAGCGAAGGAGCGGAGGAAACATCTCTTCGTCAAACGACAGCGCAGGAATCCAAGTAGGTGCTCTTTACTTCTTGTTTAATTGTAACTAGGAATATGCGTGGCAGCATTGTGTGATTGTTGCTAGACCCCCATTGGGCTAGTAGGGATCGCCTCTATCCGTAGAGGGGATTTACCTCTCCAACAATTTGGTGACTCCGCTGGGGATGAGCCTTATTGTCTCTTGAGTCCACTTTTGAGTTGGTTTTGATTGACCTCTTTTCGAGTTTTTGGGATTGTCTTTATTGCTTATGAACTTTCTGGGTGTTTCTGGGAAGCATCTTTATTGTTGAAAAGCTCCTGCCTTTGGTTTGGGAAGTTTTTATTTTGGCTTTCCTTGTTTTTTACTCTCAGCGCGTTTTATTTCGGAACAGTCGCACTGACATCGCGACCCCGTTCTTTGGTTTTCTCTTCATCGCGCCTGTACGTCTAACAGCCGCGCTGACCTCGTTTTCAAGGGCAGCGCGCTTTATTTGTGTTCTTCCGCGCTGACATCGCGCCCCCTCTTCTTTGTGATTTCGGTCATCGCGTATGTCTGCCTTATATCCGCGCTAACCTCGTTTGTTCTAGGGCAGCGCGCTTTTTCCCTGACTTTCCGCGCTGACGTCGCAAAGTTGCTGAAGGCCTCCCCCTGTCAGCGCCAAGTTGCTGAAGGCTACCCGCGCTGACGTCGCAAAGTTGCTGAAGGCCTCCCCCTGTCAGCGCCAAGTTGCTGAAGGCTACCCGCGCTGAGCCTGAAAAACTCATTTTTGTCCAAATTGGCCTCCTGAACCTCTCGCTGTGACTTTCCCTTCTTCTCTCCACTTGTCTAATGACTTGTTTTTCACTGTCTGAACTTTGAACTGTTTGATTACGGAGCTCAGCTCCATAGGGTTTCGTTTTGCTCGGTTTTGAGTTTGCAAACACCTTCCCTTCTCGCTGCTCGGTTCGTGTTTTCATCCTTACTTTTGCAATTGCTGGATTGTGTTGGGTCTCTATCTGACTGGTTGTGACTCTGATCCGTCGGATGTTAGCTTTTCTCTACTGATTTCGCACTCTGAACCCTAGGACATCTAGTGGCCGTGTGTGTGTGTCAAGCCTCCCGTGAGGATCTCTGTTTGCTTGATTGACCAGCTCGTTCTAGACTCGTTTTCGCATTCTTTCAGTGATTGTCAGAGTGTGTTGGATTGTGTTCCAAGTGGTCTTTTTCGCTTCCTCCTTGCTTGCGATCCTTGCTTGTTTTGCAGAGCTTAGATCACATAGCTCGTGCATTGCTTTGTTTCCTTTTGATTTCGAAACTTTGGTTGAGTGTTTTCGGGAACTTTGTGTGCTCTCATTAAGTAGTTTACTTGGTGTTCAGGTTCCTCCAAATTCCTTTAGGTGTTTTATGTCACTAAAAAGAAAATAAATTAGTAGCTTGCTTTAAAATCCGAAAAGGAAAAGAACATTTCATTGACTCGCATTTTCAAAAGAAAAGTTTCCTTTCCTCGCTTTAGTTGCATTTAGCTGCTTGTTTGTTTGTATTCGTTTTGTTTAAAAAATTCTTTTCTCTCTTGTAGCTAGAATTCATCGAACGAAACGAAATTCTTTTGCATATAGATTGCATCTAAGTAATTGTGAGCGAACATACGATAGAGCTTGAAATCGAAACTTAATCTCAAGATCAACTGTAAAATGAACCAAATGAATCTAAAAACGCATTGGAACTAAACGCACATATTTAGAGGTCTAGGTTAGAGACGTGTTCCGGCGTCTTAAAACATAGTCACTGTTGTTTCACATTAGGTTGGGTGATTCCTCCTTCTGTGACTCGATAGTGGTCTAATACGGACTGCGCTCCCACGTACCGTCGAGTATATAGGGAGACCCCACTAGGTTCTTATCCTTTATCCATAGGAAGCCGAGTCAGCCGCCCTACGATTCGCAATGCAGTGAACACAGCATTCACGAAGATTGACCACCCGTACCCTAAAAAGTATTCTGTGGTTTTGCGAAGAGTTTGGCACACCCTCTACCTAGAGTTCCAGAGCAGTCGCTTTTGATCCTTTTCGGACTCCCTAAACGAAAAGGTGCCTGTGAGCGTCTTGTCACTTCGTGCTCATTAAATATTCGAAGGAGACTGGAGTCATCTTTTTGTCCTTTTCTCGACTCCTGAAACATGAAAAGGTCAAGTTCAGTTCCTGTGTCTTAAAAATTTATTCGGCCGCGATAACATCACCTGATTAGATCTCGTGTGCGTTAGCTTGAGTAGGTTTCGTTTTCGTTTGCTATGGCAACTTTTCCGGGATTCACTAACCCAGGTTCCCCATCTGATGGGAATCCAGGACAATTCCCTCCTCTTGGGAATGTTGGTGCTCCGTATATGGCGACGTTGTCCCTACCAGGGTTAACTGTCGGGTTGCCTGTGTGGTTGTTTTCAACCTCTTTGGTCCCTACCGTATCGGCTGTTAGTCCATCAGTCCCTCCACCTGAACGACATCATGTTGATCCTAAGGTGGATCTCTCCCCCTCGACGCCTACTTCTACGTCGTCCTCTTGTACTTCGCCTGGTGAAATTCTTGATGTGAGTAACCAGGTGGCTAAGAAGAAGAAGAGGAAGACCAAGAAGAAGAAGTCCTCTAAGGGAGAGCCTACACACACAGTTCCCCTCCTCAGTCCAGCTGTCCACTCCAGTACACCTGAAGTCGGGTCACCTTCTGCTCCTCCGCGGAAGGTTAAGTTCCCTTGTCGATTATGCAGGGAGGACCATCTGCTTCGTGATTGTCCTGGCATCCCCAGGGTATTAGAAGTTTGGTCTCACGATCCGGCCCGCCCTTCATCGTCCACTGATGATCATGGCGATGCTACCTCATCAGTCGGGAATGGTAAAAAGAAAGGGAAGTTTCAAATCCCCTGTCGACTTTGTGAAGGCAAACATCCCCTTCACCTTTGTCCACTCATGGATAAAGCCTCTGCTGTGTTGGAAAGTCTTGCTGCTCCTCCGAATCCATTTCCCGCTGGTTATCAACGCCTTTCTACAACTGAAGATCGCGCCCCTGTTGACAAAGAGATCGCTTCAGATCCCCCTTTTGTCCAAGCCCCTCTTCCCGAACCTGGCTGTTCCCAGCCTGTTCCAGACCCGTCGTTGGTCGGAAAGGGTGTTGATTCGAGTTCACCTCCTCTCAAGCACTCTGTTTCGGAAGAGCAAAATTCTCATGTTCTTCTCGTCTCCTCAGATTCTCCTGAGCTTGATAAAGGTTCTCCTGAAACCTCTCCGGAGAATTTAGATTCGGTTCTTTCCGAGCAGGGGGGCAACCATATGGTTCCCCCACCAAGTAGTTCGGTCATCTCCTTTGATTGGAGTCGTTTGACTGCCCCTCCCCTTCCGTCCCATGTGCCTTTCTGGGTCACCGCCTATGCTTGCAATAAGGCGCTGCCCGGCACTGTGTTAGACGAAGGAGCATCGGTTAGTCTCATGCCCGTTACTACTTGGCGAGCTTTGGGTTCCCCATCGCTTGTACCTGTCGCGCCGCATCTCACCGCGTTTGATGGAGGAACGAGTCAGCCATTAGGGATCCTTCCAAAGTTTCCTATTACTTTGGGAGGCAAGACTGTCTATATAGACGTCTCAGTTACCCAAGGTTCTTTAGACTTCAGTCTTCTCCTTGGTCGTGATTATGTGTATGCCATGGGAGCCCTTGTTTCTTCACTTTTCCGTGTGGTTTGTTTTCCACACGATGGAAGAATCGTGACGTTCGATCAATTATCGTTCGTTCGTCCACAAGCCCCTCCGGTGCACTCGTCCTTCCCTCCTGGCTTTCACCCACAAGTTGCATCTGCCTCGCCGCAAATCAACTACGTGGCCGCCTACCCTGTGCCCGTACCCAGTGATAACACCATCGTGCATAGTGTCCTCGGGGCATTAGGTCCTGATTTCCAAGATGTTGGCCTTCCCTCTGGAGCCACTTTCTTGGGGGCCTTCACTTCCTGTTCATTATGATGAAGTCTGGATGGAGCATAGTTCTTTTCCGGTGTCAAGCTCCTTAAAAAATGAAACTGGGTCTGGTTGGAGCATAGTTCTTTTCCGGTGTCAAGCTCCTTAAAAAATGAAACTGGGTCTGGTCGGAGCATAGTTCGCTTTCCTATGTCAAGCTCCTTAAAAAATGCAACTAGGTGTTCGAGCATAGTTCCTGATCTTGTGTCAAGCTCCTTAAAAAATGAAACACGGGTTATGAGGATAGTTCTTTTACTGTGTCAACCTCATTAAAAAATGAAACACCTCCCTTTCCAGATCGAGTCTTTTGATTAAGATCTCGTAAAATACAAGTCGAGTCTTTCATAGATCTCGAGAGTGAACCTTCATTCCATCCACTTTGTCGAATGCAATGAAGCTTGGGGGGCATGTACCTCGATTTGCATTATTATGCTGGGGGCATGCGAACTTATAACAAGCATAATTTTTCGTTTCAAGCTTGTGTAAACATGAAACCGAATCCAAGCAAAGTTCTCCATGGTTCAAGCTTGTGTAAAAATGAACCCATACCCGATTTACATCTCGTGATTGCCTTTTTTATCCATTGAATTCTGCTAGATGAGCCTTGGTTGTTTTCATTCCATCGCCACCATCTCTTTGGCCGATCATATGCTTTCACTTGGTTGTTTATCCTTTCCTTAGGAACCGCAGCGATGAATGGTTTTATTAGCCAGCCTCTTGACCATTACATGTTTTGAGCAGTTCCACCATTGCCGGAACCAATTGCTACCCTTTATACCACTCGTTCCTCTAGGACGAGTCGCCTTTAAGCTCTTTTCCGACTCGTAAAATGTGAAAAGATTGCCGAGTATTTTTCCCTTTTTGACTCGTTAAAGAGAATAAAAATGGAGGTCTGCTTTCAGCTCTTTTCTGACCGTTTAAAGATGAAAAGATTGCCGAGTCCCCCTCTCGACTCGTTAAAGAAATGAGAGGCGGTCGCCTTTAAAGCTCTTTTTTCGACCGTTTAAACTAAAAAGATTGCCGGGTTTTTGTCGTTTCGAACTCGTTATCGGCTCTAAAACGACGTGTTTTCGACCGCTTTTTTACTTTTTCGGGTCAAAAGCACTATTTACGAAAAGTACTCCTCGATCGTAATGGTCGGGCGGTTCTTTCGAGCATAGTTTTATACTTTTTCGGGCTCGAGAGACACAACTGTACGAAAAAGGACCCCCCTGGAGTCTCCTTTTCCGCATTCTTTTCAGACTCTCTAAACAAGAAAAGACGCCGAGTTTTTCCTTTGTCAGGCTCGTTAAACACTTGATGACATCGGATATTGTCGAAATGACACTTTTCGAGCATATGCTATCCCCGTCAAGCTTGTCATCCAAAAATAACCGGGGTACCTGCCAGAAATGGTGGGGAAAATGGAACTGTAATCATAGTCGTGTCGGCAGTATGTCGCTCTTGAACATGGCACTCTTCTGCTTCGTGTCTGGGTGGGACCATCTCATCTTGTTTTTCACTGGCCTCCGTGGGTTTGGGTTATCTTATTCGACCTCTCATCTGCCCATTGCCATCATTACTATACCCTCTGCTCATTTGATGTCAAATACTGCCAAACCTGCTACGGTGCCGCCAATATGTTCAAGAGAAGTTGACCTCTGCAATAATACAACCTCAGCTGCTATCTCACACAAATCATTTTTTTATTTTTTATTTTCTCTGTCTCGCGTCGATGATGTGGGAATCATTATGGCCCACCTTCGATCAAGGTCACTTCCTGTCGACTTCAGCTCATTATCCGGGAAAGTGACTTAGAGACTCCTTTCAGGTGCCTTGGAGCCTGCATGCCTCAATGGCAGGTTCTTCGTGTTCGACGCAAGGTTTTACATCATTGACCTTCGATCGAATAATTCCGTGGGTGTTCGACACCAGCTCATTGATTCACATGCCGTGGATTGTACCTATAGTACCTTGAGGGCCATTGTCATTATTGGTGGTACCTCTCGTGTCTGTTAACAGTTTTCATCATTGACTGGTAATCAGACGATGTTCATGCATGTTCGACTTCAACCCATGTATTCACATGCTTGAACTTGTACTTTGTTCGGATCGGGACGGAACGCAAGACCCTGGATCCCTGTCTGTTTATGGTCCAGGTTGCGATTTTGTGGATGATCATTACATGACTCATTGATGGATGGCTGCGCCCATACCTGAGTCTTCATGGATGGCTGCGACCATACCTTATCATTATTATGGTCTCTTTAGCTGGGTGGCTGCGTCCATTCCACAGACCTTTTCGCATGTCTTTTGGATGGCTGCGCCCATGCCTCGACTGCATGTATTTGATTGTCAGAGATTTTCGGTACTTCCTGGTGGTGTTCCAGTTCGTCGTGTGTTGTAAATCATTTCACCCCTCCCACTCTCTCGGTCTTCATGCTTTAGGGGGCATCTGTTACACAGTAATTTGTCACTGCCTTCCTGTCAGTCACCCTGCTGTGTCCAAAATTCACAATCACTAAGTGTTTGATCCCTGAACTGGCTTAAAAACCCACTTTTCCAAAGTTTTGTACCTCAGCGCGTCTGTTCATAAAATAACCGCGATGACAGGCGCCTTCCAGTGTTTGCTGTGCGCTGCCAGCGCGGAAGAACATCACTTTTCCGCGCTGGTCGCCAGCGCGCCTTTCCCGTGTTCTTCCGCGCTGACATGACTGTCCCAGTTATGTAGACGCGGCGACATCGCGTCAGTTGCCTCATAATCCGCGCTGATCCAGTTTGGGCGAATTTGTTCAAACAGCCAGCCTTCCAGATCACTCCAGGCTTGGTTGTTAGCTTTGTGAATGTCGACTCCCTTCTATGGCATGTTTGTTCGACCCTTTGCAACAACTTCCCTTGAAGATAAGCTCATCCTTCCACCTTTTTAGGAGACTCCTTCTCCTATATAAACTCTCACCATTACCATGGGCAGCTAGTTGGAACTAGTTAGACTTAGCTTGGATTGTACAGAGCTTGTAGTGCTCAGATTGTTGCTATAGGTTTGGTGTGTTAGGTGTGGAAGTGATTGATTGCTTGGGGAAGTTTGTTTGTGACATTTGTGTGAGAGAGAGAGAGTTGTTTGTCTTGGGAGAACCATCCTCAAAGGTGAATGCTTGAGATACATGCTGACTGATCCCTCCTGAGAAGTCTACCGACGTCAGAACATTTGGTTGTATTCTTCTCTATTCTGATTAATAATAGATGACTGCTATTATTGTTCCATTCTCGTTTGTTTATGCAATGGATAAATGTGAATTACGTCTTTTCTGAATGACATATAGTTACTTTTACTAGATTTCACGCTTGCGTTTGCTTTCTCTTCGTGTGTGCAGGTGTCCGTTCGCGGGAATCGCGGAGGACGGTGACCAGCTGAAGCGAAGGAGCGGAGGAAACATCTCTTCGTCAAACGACAGCGCAGGAATCCAAGTAGGTGCTCTTTACTTCTTGTTTAATTGTAACTAGGAATATGCGTGGCAGCATTGTGTGATTGTTGCTAGACCCCTATTGGGCTAGTAGGGATCGCCTCTATCCGTAGAGGGGATTTACCTCTCCAACAATTTGGCGACTCCGCTGGGGATGAGCCTTATTGTCTCTTGAGTCCACTTTTGTGTTGGTTTTGATTGACCTCTTTTCGAGTTTTTGGGATTGTCTTTATTGCTTATGAACTTTCTGGGTGTTTCTGGGAAGCATCTTTATTGTTGAAAAGCTCCTGCCTTTGGTTTGGGAAGTTTTTATTTTGGCTTTCCTTGTTTTTTACTCTCAGCGCGTTTTATTTCGGAACAGTCGCGCTGACATCGCGACCCCGTTCTTTGGTTTTCTCTTCATCGCGCCTGTACGTCTAACAGCCGCGCTGACCTCGTTTTCAAGGGCAGCGCGCTTTATTCGTGTTCTTCCGCGCTGACATCGCGCCCCCTCTTCTTTGTGATTTCGGTCATCGCGTCTGTCTGCCTTATATCCGCGCTGACCTCGTTTGTTCTAGGGCAGCGCGCTTTTTCCCTGACTTTCCGCGCTGACGTCGCAAAGTTGCTGAAGGCCTCCCCCTGTCAGCGCCAAGTTGCTGAAGGCTACCCGCGCTGAGCCTGAAAAACTCATTTTTGTCCAAATTGGCCTCCTGAACCTCTTGCTGTGACTTTCCCTTCTTCTCTCCACTTGTCTAATGACTTGTTTTTCACTGTCTGAACTTTGAACTGTTTGATTACGGAGCTCAGCTCCATAGGGTTTCGTTTTGCTCGGTTTTGAGTTTGCAAACACCTTCCCTTCTCGCTGCTTGGTTCGTGTTTTCATCCTTACTTTTGCAATTGCTGGATTGTGTTGGGTCTCTAATTGACTGGTTGTGACTCTGATCCGTCGGATGTTAGCTTTTCTCTACTGATTTCGCACTCTGAACCCTAGGACATCTAGTGGCCGTGTGTGTGTGTCAAGCCTCCCGTGAGGATCTCTGTTTGCTTGATTGACCAGCTCGTTCTAGACTCGTTTTCGCATTCTTTCAGTGATTGTCAGAGTGTGTTGGATTGTGTTCCAAGTGGTCTTTTTCGCTTCCTCCTTGCTTGCGATCCTTGCTTGTTTTGCAGAGCTTAGATCACATAGCTCGTGCATTGCTTTGTTTCCTTTTGATTTCGAAACTTTGGTTGAGTGTTTTCGGGAACTTTGTGTGCTCTCATTAAGTAGTTTACTTGGTGTTCAGGTTCCTCCAAATTCCTTTAGGTGTTTTATGTCACTAAAAAGAAAATAAATTAGTAGCTTGCTTTAAAATTCGAAAAGGAAAAGAACATTTCATTGACTCGCATTTTCAAAAGAAAAGTTTCCTTTCCTCGCTTTAGTTGCATTTAGCTGCTTGTTTGTTTGTATTCGTTTTGTTTAAAAAATTCTTTTCTCTCTTGTAGCTAGAATTCATCGAACGAAACGAAATTCTTTTGCATATAGATTGCATCTAAGTAATTGTGAGCGAACATACGATAGAGCTTGAAATCGAAACTTAATCTCAAGATCAACTGTAAAATGAACCAAATGAATCTAAAAACGCATTGGAACTAAACGCACATATTTAGAGGTCTAGGTTAGAGACGTGTTCCGGCGTCTTAAAACATAGTCACTGTTGTTTCACATTAGGTTGGGTGATTCCTCCTTCTGTGACTCGATAGTGGTCTAATACGGACTGCGCTCCCACGTACCGTCGAGTATATAGGGAGACCCCACTAGGTTCTTATCCTTTATCCATAGGAAGCCGAGTCAGCCGCCCTACGATTCGCAATGCAGTGAACACAGCATTCACGAAGATTGACCACCCGTACCCTAAAAAGTATTCTGTGGTTTTGCGAAGAGTTTGGCACACCCTCTACCTAGAGTTCCAGAGCAGTCGCTTTTGATCCTTTTCGGACTCCCTAAACGAAAAGGTGCCTATGAGCGTCTTGTCACTTCGTGCTCATTAAATATTCGAAGGAGACTGGAGTCATCTTTTTGTCCTTTTCTCGACTCCTGAAACATGAAAAGGTCAAGTTCAGTTCCTGTGTCTTAAAAATTTATTCGGCCGCGATAACATCACCTGATTAGATCTCGTGTGCGTTAGCTTGAGTAGGTTTCGTTTTCGTTTGCTATGGCAACATTTCCGGGATTCACTAACCCAGGTTCCCCATCTGATGGGAATCCAGGACAATTCCCTCCTCTTGGGAATGTTGGTGCTCTGTATATGGCGACGTTGTCCCTACCAGGGTTAACTGTCGGGTTGCCTGTGTGGTTGTTTTCAACCTCTTTGGTCCCTACCGTATCGGCTGTTAGTCCATCAGTCCCTCCACCTGAACGACATCATGTTGATCCTAAGGTGGAACTCTCCCCCTCGACGCCTACTTCTACGTCGTCCTCTTGTACTTCGCCTGGTGAAATTCTTGATGTGAGTAACCAGGTGGCTAAGAAGAAGAAGAGGAAGACCAAGAAGAAGAAGTCCTCTAAGGGAGAGCCTACACACACAGTTCCCCTCCTCAGTCCAGCTGTCCACTCCAGTACACCTGAAGTCGGGTCACCTTCTGCTCCTCCGCGGAAGGTTAAGTTCCCTTGTCGATTATGCAGGGAGGACCATCTGCTTCGTGATTGTCCTGGCATCCCCAGGGTATTAGAAGTTTGGTCTCACGATCCGGCCCGCCCTTCATCGTCCACTGATGATCATGGCGATGCTACCTCATCAGTCGGGAATGGTAAAAAGAAAGGGAAGTTTCAAATCCCCTGTCGACTTTGTGAAGGCAAACATCCCCTTCACCTTTGTCCACTCATGGATAAAGCCTCTGCTGTGTTGGAAAGTCTTGCTGCTCCTCCGAATCCATTTCCCGCTGGTTATCAACGCCTTTCTACAACTGAAGATCGCGCCCCTGTTGACAAAGAGATCGCTTCAGATCCCCCTTTTGTCCAAGCCCCTCTTCCCGAACCTGGCTGTTCCCAGCCTGTTCCAGACCCGTCGTTGGTCGGAAAGGGTGTTGATTCGAGTTCACCTCCTCTCAAGCACTCTGTTTCGGAAGAGCAAAATTCTCATGTTCTTCTCGTCTCCTCAGATTCTCCTGAGCTTGATAAAGGTTCTCCTGAAACCTCTCCGGAGAATTTAGATTCGGTTCTTTCCGAGCAGGGGGGCAACCATATGGTTCCCCCACCAAGTAGTTCGGTCATCTCCTTTGATTGGAGTCGTTTGACTGCCCCTCCCCTTCCGTCCCATGTGCCTTTCTGGGTCACCGCCTATGCTTGCAATAAGGCGCTGCCCGGCACTGTGTTAGACGAAGGAGCATCGGTTAGTCTCATGCCCGTTACTACTTGGCGAGCTTTGGGTTCCCCATCGCTTGTACCTGTCGCGCCGCATCTCACCGCGTTTGATGGAGGAACGAGTCAGCCATTAGGGATCCTTCCAAAGTTTCCTATTACTTTGGGAGGCAAGACTGTCTATATAGACGTCTCAGTTACCCAAGGTTCTTTAGACTTCAGTCTTCTCCTTGGTCGTGATTATGTGTATGCCATGGGAGCCCTTGTTTCTTCACTTTTCCGTGTGGTTTGTTTTCCACACGATGGAAGAATCGTGACGTTCGATCAATTATCGTTCGTTCGTCCACAAGCCCCTCCGGTGCACTCGTCCTTCCCTCCTGGCTTTCACCCACAAGTTGCATCTGCCTCGCCGCAAATCAACTACGTGGCCGCCTACCCTGTGCCCGTACCCAGTGATAACACCATCGTGCATAGTGTCCTCGGGGCATTAGGTCCTGATTTCCAAGATGTTGGCCTTCCCTCTGGAGCCACTTTCTTGGGGGCCTTCACTTCCTGTTCATTATGATGAAGTCTGGATGGAGCATAGTTCTTTTCCGGTGTCAAGCTCCTTAAAAAATGAAACTGGGTCTGGTTGGAGCATAGTTCTTTTCCGGTGTCAAGCTCCTTAAAAAATGAAACTGGGTCTGGTCGGAGCATAGTTCGCTTTCCTATGTCAAGCTCCTTAAAAAATGCAACTAGGTGTTCGAGCATAGTTCCTGATCTTGTGTCAAGCTCCTTAAAAAATGAAACACGGGTTATGAGGATAGTTCTTTTACTGTGTCAACCTCATTAAAAAATGAAACACCTCCCTTTCCAGATCGAGTCTTTTGATTAAGATCTCGTAAAATACAAGTCGAGTCTTTCATAGATCTCGAGAGTGAACCTTCATTCCATCCACTTTGTCGAATGCAATGAAGCTTGGGGGGCATGTACCTCGATTTGCATTATTATGCTGGGGGCATGCGAACTTATAACAAGCATAGTTTTTCGTTTCAAGCTTGTGTAAACATGAAACCGAATCCAAGCAAAGTTCTCCATGGTTCAAGCTTGTGTAAAAATGAACCCATACCCGATTTACATCTCGTGATTGCCATTTTTATCCATTGAATTCTGCTAGATGAGCCTTGGTTGTTTTCATTCCATCGCCACCATCTCTTTGGCCGATCATATGCTTTCACTTGGTTGTTTATCCTTTCCTTAGGAACCGCAGCGATGAATGGTTTTATTAGCCAGCCTCTTGACCATTACATGTTTTGAGCAGTTCCACCATTGCCGGAACCAATTGCTACCCTTTATACCACTCGTTCCTCTAGGACGAGTCGCCTTTAAGCTCTTTTCCGACTCGTAAAATGTGAAAAGATTGCCGAGTATTTTTCCCTTTTTGACTCGTTAAAGAGAATAAAAATGGAGGTCTGCTTTCAGCTCTTTTCTGACCGTTTAAAGATGAAAAGATTGCCGAGTCCCCCTCTCGACTCGTTAAAGAAATGAAAGGCGGTCGCCTTTAAAGCTCTTTTTTCGACCGTTTAAACTAAAAAGATTGCCGGGTTTTTGTCGTTTCGAACTCGTTATCGGCTCTAAAACGACGTGTTTTCGACCGCTTTTTTACTTTTTCGGGTCAAAAGCACTATTTACGAAAAGTACTCCTCGATCGTAATGGTCGGGCGGTTCTTTCGAGCATACTTTTATACTTTTTCGGGCTCGAGAGACACAAACTGTACGAAAAAGGACCCCCCTGGAGTCTCCTTTTCCGCATTCTTTTCAGACTCTCTAAACAAGAAAAGACGCCGAGTTTTTCCTTTGTCAGGCTCGTTAAACACTTGATGACATCGAATATTGTCGAAATGACACTTTTCGAGCATATGCTATCCCCGTCAAGCTTGTCGTCCAAAAATAACCGGGGTACCTGCCAAAAATGGTGGGGAAAATGGAACTGTAATCATAGTCGTGTCGGCAGTATGTCGCTCTTGAACATGGCACTCTTCTGCTTCGTGTCTGGGTGGGACCATCTCATCTTGTTTTTCACTGGCCTCCGTGGGTTTGGGTTATCTTATTCGACCTCTCATCTGCCCATTGCCATCATTACTATACCCTCTGCTCATTTGATGTCAAATACTGCCAAACCTGCTACGGTGCCGCCAATATGTTCAAGAGAAGTTGACCTCTGCAATAATACAACCTCAGCTGCTATCTCACACAAATCATTTTTTTATTTTTTATTTTCTCTGTCTCGCGTCGATGATGTGGGAATCATTATGGCCCACCTTCGATCAAGGTCACTTCCTGTCGACTTCAGCTCATTATCCGGGAAAGTGACTTAGAGACTCCTTTCAGGTGCCTTGGAGCCTGCATGCCTCAATGGCAGGTTCTTCGTGTTCGACGCAAGGTTTTACATCATTGACCTTCGATCGAATAATTCCGTGGGTGTTCGACACCAGCTCATTGATTCACATGCCGTGGATTGTACCTATAGTACCTTGAGGGCCATTGTCATTATTGGTGGTACCTCTCGCGTCTGTTAACAGTTTTCATCATTGACTGGTAATCAGACGATGTTCATGCATGTTCGACTTCAACCCATGTATTCACATGCTTGAACTTGTACTTTGTTCGGATCGGGACGGAACGCAAGACCCTGGATCCCTGTCTGTTTATGGTCCAGGTTGCGATTTTGTGGATGATCATTACATGACTCATTGATGGATGGCTGCGCCCATACCTGAGTCTTCATGGATGGCTGCGACCATACCTTATCATTATTATGGTCTCTTTAGCTGGGTGGCTGCGTCCATTCCACAGACCTTTTCGCATGTCTTTTGGATGGCTGCGCCCATGCCTCGACTGCATGTATTTGATTGTCAGAGATTTTCGGTACTTCCTGGTGGTGTTCCAGTTCGTCGTGTGTTGTAAAGCATTTCACCCCTCCCACTCTCTCGGTCTTCATGCTTTAGGGGGCATCTGTTACACAGTAATTTGTCACTGCCTTCCTGTCAGTCACCCTGCTGTGTCCAGAATTCACAATCACTAAGTGTTTGATCCCTGAACTGGATTAAAAACCCACTTTTCCAAAGTTTTGTGCCTCAGCGCGTCTGTTCATAAAATAACCGCGATGACAGGCGCCTTCCAGTGTTTGTTGTGCGCTGCCAGCGCGGAAGAACATCACTTTTCCGCGCTGGTCGCCAGCGCGCCTTTCCCGTGTTCTTCCACGCTGACATGACTGTCCCAGTTATGTAGACGCGGCGACATCGCGTCAGTTGCCTCATAATCCGCGCTGATCCAGTTTGGGCGAATTTGTTCAAACAGCCAGCCTTCCAGATCACTCCAGGCTTGGTTGTTAGCTTTGTGAATGTCGACTCCCTTCTATGGCATGTTTGTTCGACCCTTTGCAACAACTTCCCTTGAAGATAAGCTCATCCTTCCACCTTTTTAGGAGACTCCTTCTCCTATATAAACTCTCACCATTACAATGGGCAGCTAGTTGGAACTAGTTAGACTTAGCTTGGATTGTACAGAGCTTGTAGTGCTCAGATTGCTGCTATAGGTTTGGTGTGTTAGGTGTGGAAGTGATTGATTGCTTGGGGAAGTTTGTTTGTGACATTTGTGTGAGAGAGAGAGAGTTGTTTGTCTTGGGAGAACCATCCTCAAAGGTGAATGCTTGAGATACATGCTGACTGATCCCTCCTGAGAAGTCTACCGACGTCAGAACATTTGGTTGTATTCTTCTCTATTCTGATTAATAATAGATGACTGTTATTATTGTTCCATTCTCGTTTGTTTATGCAATGGATAAATGTGAATTATGTCTTTTCTGACTGACATATAGTTACTTTTACTAGATTTCACGTTTGCGTTTGCTTTCTCTTCGTGTGTGCAGGTGTCCGTTCGCGGGAATCGCGGAGGACGGTGACCAGCTGAAGCGAAGGAGCGGAGGAAACATCTCTTCGTCAAACGACAGCGCAGGAATCCAAGTAGGTGCTCTTTACTTCTTGTTTAATTGTAACTAGGAACATGCGTGGCAGCATTGTGTGATTGTTGCTAGACCCCCATTGGGCTAGTAGGGATCGCCTCTATCCGTAGAGGGGATTTACCTCTCCAACAATAGCAATCGTTCAATCGTACAAGACAAATGGCATAATGAAAATCAGATTATGAGCAGCCACTCTCATTCCAATTCGACCTGCAACGGCCTTGCTTGTGCGAACCTCAATCAAATTTATTTTCATAGTACGCCCACTTCCGGCGGGATTAAGACCATCCTCATGAGGTTTCACAAGCGAAATCACTATAAAGCAGAGGGCAGCTACCCTGTTTTCCTCACAGTTTCTTATCACAGTGTCGAGCACGCAACCGTGAACGGTAATAGCATTAGCTGTGAGGAGCATAGGGAGTTAGACATGGAAGCGGAAGGATGTCGTTGTGCTGCTACAAATTGGGACCTTCAGGAGGCGAATAGAGGCTATGAAACCTTAACAGCAACTAAGAACAAACGAAAAATCGCGGAACTTGAGGCCAAAGCCAAGCAGGAGGAAGGAGGGCGCACAGAGGAGGAGATTGCAGAGGAGGTGAATTGGTTGAAGGACCTGGGAACCCCCTCGAAAAGGGCAACTCAGTTTGTTAGAACAAAAGCAGAGAGCTGGCAAACAAAGACTCTCATCGCCAAAGCATTGGAATCGATCGAGAAGGAAAAGGAGAAAATTGCAACTGAGGTGAACCTCACGGAGTCTCAAATGGCAAAGATAATCAACTACAACAGCTCGCTGAATGGCCGAATCACCACTATGCATGAAGTTGTTCAGACAGTAAATAGAAAGCTGACTCTGCTCATCAGGCTACTGAGGGATTCTGTTAACCCAGCGCCCGTTAATCCGCAGCATGCCACTACGGTGGTACAGGACAACGAATCAATTGAAGCCATGCAAGCAAGAATGGACAAACATATGTGGGAGATGGGTCTGGACACCATCAGCCAGATGGGCAAGTTTATCTAAGGAAGTCACCTTTGTTGTTTCCTACGTCTATATCTTTGTATCGGTCTTAGTCTGTCTATGTTAATGTCTTGAACTGTAATGTCTCGGCAGTATAGCTTTTAGGCACAAGTTTAGCTCGGGCCACCCTGCGTGGTGTGCATTTTGCATTCTCGTTTTTCTGTTATCTCTGAGCAGGTGATAAACTTTGAACTATTGTACATCCCTGCTCTCGAACTGCTTCTGCGGTTTTTTGTACTCTATTTTGTATTCTAATATAAAAATCTGACTTACACAAAAAAAAAACAGTTTGATTTGACCATTGTTGACAAACTAGGTAAAGAAAATGTTGTTGCTGACTTTTTATCTAGATTGGATTTGTCTGCAGATGAGGATGGAACAGTGGATGACCAGATGCCCGATGAACATCTGTTTGCTATCTCAGTACTCTCTCCATGGTTTGCTGATATAGCAAACTACCTTGTTTCGGCACAGTTCCCTCCACACCTATCTTCAAGAGAAAAGAGCAGAATCATCAGAAAAAGTGCCTCATTTACTTGGATCGGGGGCAACCTGTTCAAGCTTGGCCCTGATCAGATCTTAAGGCGTTGTGTAAGGGAGGAGGAAGTCTTTGATATCCTCCTCACCTATCATGATGGGCCTTGTGGAGGACATTTTGCAGCAAAGAGGACTGCCTTCAAAATCCTGCAGGCAGGCTACTATTGGCCCACACTTCATCAATATGTTAGAAGGTATATCAGCCAATGTGATCGATGCCAAAGAATGGGGAAACCGACTCAAAGGGATGAGATGCCTCTCCAACCTCAAGTGACTCTTGAGCCATTTGAGAAGTGGGGTATGGACTTTGTGGATCCAATCAACCCTCCTTCGAGGCAAAGGTCTTACATCATTGTGTGCACCGACTACCTGACAAAGTGGGCAGAAACTAAAGCAATCAAGGCAGCAACAGAAGAAAAGGTGGCTGAGTTCTTAAGAGAGAACATCTTCTACAAATTTGGCTACCCAAGAGAGCTGGTCACCGATCAAGGAAGCCAGTTCACATCCAACTTAATTGAAGACCTACTAGCTCATCACAAAATCAAGCATAGGACTTCCACCCCCTATCATCCACAGGCAAATGGGCAAGTGGAAGTCACCAACAGAGCATTGGAAGGGATTTTGACTAAGGTGGTGAGAAGCAGTAGGAAGGATTGGGCAGATCGCTTGGTAGAGGCCACATGGGCTTACAACACCACTTGGAAGACCACCACCGGCTTCACACCTTATGAGCTCGTCTATGGGAAGAAAGCTTTGATGTCCATTGAATTTGAATACAACACTTTGAGGATGGCAGCTCAGCTGGACCTAGATCTCAGCCATGCACAACAAGAAAGGTTATTGCATCTGAATGGACTGGACGAGCACCGGATGCAGGCCCTCCTTCACTCAGAAGTGGTTCAACTTCAGAGACAGGTGTGGCATGACCAACACCTCAATGACAAGCAATTCCAGCCAAGAGATTGGGCACTGTTGTATGACTCCAGGTACAAAGATTTCAAGGGGAATCTGAGAACCAGATGGCTGGGACCATATGCAGTGGAAAAATGTCATGACAATGGATCTGTTCTTATTCGGACCATTGATGAGGAAGCCATCCTCATGCTTGTCAATGGGCATCGATTGAAGATCTACAGGAAACCTCTCTCAAGACAAGAGTTCATCAAAACTATGGAGAAATCAGTGTTGGTCATAGAGAAGGGTTATGCCTCTGCTTTGGGCATACCCTGAAAGATCTAAAAATAAAAAAATAATAAATATTAAAGATCCTTGGGTGAAAACCTTTCTGAGGCTCCCAAGGCAGGTGGTAGGGGTGAAAACCTCATTGAGGCGCCCCTATTGTCTTTCAAAAAAAAAAGAGAAAAAATTTGAAAAAGATCCTTGAGTGAAAACCTCTATGAGGCGCTTAAGGTAGATGGCAAGGGTGAAAACCTCATTGAGGTGCCCCTGCTATCTTTCAAAAAAAGAAAAGAAAAAAAAACAAGCAATCAGAAAAAAGAGGACAACAAGTTTATAATGTGAAAATGCATGCAGGTTGCAGGTGTTCTATGGAGGAGAGGAGGCCTCTCAACTCAAAGCCAAGGATCCTTATCATGCTGCCAGGAGACCTCACCAGCACCTCCTCCAAGAATACTCATTTTCTCCAAGGTATGTGCACGATTTCATCACGGCTTGAGTCTTCTACAGGAAGATGCAGACTTTCTACAGGAAGGTGCAGACTTTCTACAGGAAATGCAGACTTTCTACAGGAAGTTCTGTATTTCTACATGAAACTTCCTGTAGAAGTTCGGGACGGCCCAGAATTCATTTTATGATGAGATCTAACGACCAAGGATCGGTTTGGACGCATGCAAGCTATTGTTGTCACCCTTACACACTGCCGTCACCTCTTTCTACCACCCCTGTGACATGCAATGAAGATACCTGCACCATCAAAGCAGATCATTGAGTATCAAGAAAAAGCAATTTTTGAAAATGAAAAAACGCTGAGATGTCATACCATATCCATCCCAGCCATCCATGAGCTCTGTGAGCGTGATCGTGAGGCCACTGCCTTCGTCGTGCAGCATGTACCCGAGGAGGAAAAACTGCTACAGGACATCCTATAGGAGTCCCGTAACAGTTAAGCCCGCTAGAGTGTACACCCTTCAAAGCGCTTGCCACATGCAATGAACACGCAGGCACATGCAGCCGCATCATAAGATCCATCGTCGGCAGCCTATGAATGTGAACCTCCGAACCTGTGCAATCAAGCAGCAGCAACCAAATCGAGCCATCATCGTCTGAGAGCCTGGAACATCGTGTTGCGGCCGCACAGGTAAGTGCCTCGACCCTTTCTTCCATCGAATTGCATGAATTTTACTTTGAAAATGTTTGCAAAGTGTAAAGTGAACGGGTTGAGCGGTCGTATGGCCAGTCGACTGGCCACGTCGACCAGTCAGTGGTCTAGTCGGATGTTTGAGCGGTTGTCGTGGCAAAAGGAACGGGCAGTGCACACGTGAGAGCCATCCAGTCGCAGAGAAACGAGTTTAACAGAAATGACGGCGACGGATCTGTGGGGAATGATGCGGCAGTAAGGGAACTTGCAGAAAAATGATGGAGTGACGTCGTCCAACGGTCCGGCAGGGACAGCTCACCCCCACGCCACGGATTCCGCCGAATTCAAATCTAATCGGCTAGATTGCCACCCCACGCATTTATCATTCGCCGTTTGAAACTCGAGTGATCATATGGATCCCTCTGCAGCTCGACACTCCAAGTCTTTGGCCGTTCGAACGCCTGTTAAGCAGCACAGAGAATGCAGACCCACGGCAGTATCCTCCGGAATTCGCGCGCTACTTCTACAGGAAGGCTGTTTCTACAGGAAATTGGGTCCTCACATCAAAAGGTGGCAGACTAGAAAGGTAAGCCTGAACTCTCCATGCAATTGGTTTTGAGGGTGGCAGAATCGACGTCTACAGTCGGGTCGTAGAAAATTTTTGCAAATATTGTCTGCCATTGCATGAATTGTCATCCTACAGGATGTCAATGTAATTAAGCTGTGTTAAGGTCCTCAGGGGATAAGCTTCATGAATTATATGCATGACAGAGGCGTAATTCTATGCTCTGTCCCAGTAGGCCAAATTTCTTCCGCATTCGCCACCTCCAGCTAACGCAGCAGTTTTTCACCATGCCGGGTGGGTTCATCAGAAGGGAACCAACTGATTCAACGAAGTTAAGAGAAAATCCTGAGGTGGTGGAGCTCTTCACGCGAGCGCAATGGATATCCTTCTGTGACAAATTGCAGGGCTATGACGACGAGGTGGCAGAAGATTTTTTGCAAGCGCTGAGGCCGAAATCCAAAACATTGGCCACTGTTAACTTCAGGGGTTTGAGTTTCAGACTCACTCCACAATTTATTAGCCGAGTTACTGAGCTCCCAATGGGATTACCATGGGATAAAGAAGAAAGGAAACTGGGCCAGCAGGCTAAGAAATAATTCTTTCCACTAGAGGAGGAATTCTCAGAAGATAAAAATGGGGTTCGTAGAACCAGTTTACTGCCACCGTGGAACGAAGTTAGCCTACAAATTATGAAGTACATCACCTGCGAAGGCCGTTTTAGCATTGTATACGGGTACCACTTTCGGTTACTCACTGAATTAAGGCACCAGACGGATCTACCTGTAGAAAACAAACTCAGTCTCCCCTACTTTCTATTACAGTCTCTGATTGAGTGTGCCACCAAGTTGAAAGAAGGCACACCAGACCAGGTAGCCCACCATGGACTCATCAAACTCCTCGTGGAGGATGCGCTCCATACATACAAGGTTCCTCTCTCATGGGAAGCCTTCAGAAATTTGACAAAGGATGGTGATATAAAGATACTAACCGAAGAGCTCGGTTCATCTAGCAGTGAGGAGAAAGAGTCAGTGCCCGCGGGGGAGAAAGAAACAGGCCAGAAGACCCCGACCACGGAGCAGAAGAAAGAGCAAGAGAAGAAACAAGAGAAAAAGGGTGGCAAAGAGAAAGATGACACACCGATTTTGACGGCAAGAGAGAAAAGGTTGCAAAGCAGAGTGGACAAGGCTGAGAAGGTCCACATCAGCAAAAGTGCCTCGACAGCATCCGCAACCAAGTCAAAAAGCAAAACTCAGGCAGCAAAGCAAACCAAGGCGGTGACACCTGATTCTACAGGAAAACCGAAGCCGGCTTCTACAGGAAGCCCGAAATTAACTGAAAAAGGGTCTTCTACAGGAAGCTCGAAATTGACTAAAACAGGGTCTTCTACAGGAAGCCCTGAAAAAGTGAAACCCAAGGAGAAGAAAGCTGACATTCTAGCAAGGCAGGAAGCAGCTGTGTTGGCCGCCCTCAGCACACCTCCTAAGCCAAAGGAGAAGAGAAAGAGGGAGACCCCTCTATATTTTAAAGCTCGAAGAAGTGTGAGAATAAAGACGGGCAAGCCACAGCCTCCGTCCAGTAGCCCGATCATTATTGAAGATGCCCCTACTTCGCCCAAGGAAAGGCCCCCCTCGAGGATATCAGTCACCTATGAGAGGGGGAGCCCGAAGAAAAATACGTGGCAAGAAAGGTTAGACCCATTGACTGCAAAAGCTCGGCTACAGGATGCTGAAGATGCTCTACAGGAAACGTTAGCCAGGCTTAAAGAAACTGAGAGAATGGAAGGAGAAGCATCCTTATCACCACCAAGGAAGGGTGAAGTAGAGCCACCAAAGGAAGTGGAGAAAGAACATATACCAGAGCCCAGCCCTCAGCCAAGTCTGAGTTCATATTACACCTTTTTAGAGGCTGGCAAAATTATACCTCAGAAATTTACTGTGCCACTGTTTTTTGCATTGGAGGAAGAAAGAGTACGTACACACACGTGGATGAAAATAGCCAAGTAAAAGGGTGTGGCGGACATAGGTCCCTTACAGAAGCAGCTCAAGGAGGCCAGAAGTGAATTGTCCATGGCTAAACACGTGGCAAATTGCCAACGAGTGTTCCTACAGGAAGAAAACCAGAAGCTAAGATTGCAGCTACAGGAACTGAGGGCAGGGACAGGTACATCCTCCAAGGACACCACAGAAGAACAGCAAGGCAAAAAGGAACTGAACACCGGTCTTGGGGAGCCAACTACACATCTACAGGAAGCAGAACAACAAGCACAAATTGAGGTGCAAGCTCTCAGAGAGCAGCTGCAGCAGAAAGAAGCACAATTGGCCTGCATGGCCAGCTGGGCCATGGATGCTATCCAATGCAGGCAGCCGGCCAAATCCTATGGCCTGTACTTGAAGGACCAATGGCTGCAATTCCAAATCAATACCTTGGCGCAGAGAGGCATCTCTCAGCTCCAAGACCCGCAACAATTCATTGAAGTATGCAGTACGAGCTCATCAGAGGATAAGGCCAAATTAGCGGAGTTTTACCTCCATAATTTGGCCCTGCCTAATGTAGTTTCATGAGATCCCAATACGGCCTTGGGAGATATGCAATTAATGGCCTCTGCCTCATGGCTGAACCATGAGGACAAAAGAGCAGCAGAAGCCAAAGCGATCATGAACCGAGAGCTGAACGAGCCATTGCTCATCAGACCAGAACCATGGGATCCAGTTGCACTAATCTCGGCACACCAACATTTGTCCACTGACCCTCAAGCTTCATTAAGATATATGGATCAACAGGCCCAAGCAATAGCTCATTTTGAGGACATGGAGAGACTGTTAGGAGACAACGTTGTCCAAGCATGCACACGCAGATGGAATACATTGGCACACAGTCTGAAAATCCGAGAGTACCATACCCCAACTCGGATGAGGGAAGCTCTGGTACGGGTGGCCCTCTATAAGAAATCCATGAAAAACCTCCAGGCCAGCTGGATTGGCCTTAAACTCAGCCCACCACTGCTGCAAGGATTGATGGAAGGCAGCACAGAGAAAGATGATAATGAATAGTGGGAAGAGGTCAACAGAAGGGCTGGGTTTCATATCAGCAAGGAGGACACTACTACAGAGGCTTGGGATGTAAGGGTAGCAGTGAAGGCAATGAAGGATGAAAAGTTGGACTAGTTGCTCAAGGATGAGCAAATATTTTAGCTGGGGGGTGATGATGAGCCCCAAATTTTGGTAACATTTTGGGCTCATTTGGCCTACTTACCTTGCTCAACCCTTCATTTTTTATCACTTATGCGTCATTTCTTAGTATATTCGTGTTATTTGTAGGAAGAAGGGCAGTCATTATGCCTATGTGGCTAATACATGATGATTTCAGGTTTTTTGACATTAAATGGAGCAAAGACCACGCAGATGGAGACAAGGAGACAGCCAAGGTGGCATTGCGGGTTTATAGGAAGGTTGTCCACAACCTTGAATGACCTTCCTCGTGATCTCCACCCCAACTCCGAGCCCCAACAACTATCACCACCGAGCTAGAAGGCAGCCAACAGATTCTACAGGAACAGCAGTTTACTTTTAGTTGGACAGCCAAGCCCCACTAATTGAGGAGGCCAGCTTGGCCCTCATCATGTATAAATATTGAGGCTGTAGCCTTCGATAAAGACTCTTGAACCTTTGTTGTAGATTTTGAATCACGAGCTATAGCTCTGTTTTTGCTCTTTGTAAGCCATTTTTGGCATGTTGTTAGACTCATGATTATGATCTTTTAATAAAAGGCAGGCAGATTTGGATTCAATTCTGAGTTCATAGAGGAGCTATAGCTCTCAGGTTAGGGCCCAACCTGAGAGCAATAGACCTCCTTTTCTTTGTATTGTTACTTGTCTTTCCTTTCAGCATTTCATCTTTTTGCCTTGACATGCATTTGGAAAACACAGTCTGCTGATTCAATTTTCTTGATGTGATTAAGTAGGATTAGTTTATGGATAAAGTGCTTTCAGCAGCTTAGATTAGAGTAGGAGGATTAGAATTCATCGGAACTCCAAGAAAAGGTTGATAGTGCACTCACTGCCACCTCTGTTTAGAGATTGGGGGTGTAGACCGTGCCAATCACCAAAAAACGCAGTCTTATATGTTCATGCAAGCTTTAAAGTCATATTTCCATTGGTAGAAGTATCCATGCATTTCGATCTTGAGCAATAACCCCTTGTTTCAACTCCATGCACGATTTCTCTCTTAACTTACATCGCTGTTATTTGATTTCTAATAAAACAGTTAGAATAGGTTGATGAATCCTTGGTTTTGTGCAAGACAAAGGTGATTTGTTTCATTTACAATGCGCAACACCACTTCAACACTTCCTTATCCTCCTCAGTCGTCCCTAAGCCATCTCCCTACCTCGCAGCTAGATCCTTTGCCCACCAACTCTTCTATTATCCACGTTGTTTTATCTTTTCGGCCTTCCATTGCTTCTCCCCTTCTATCGACCAACCAGCTTTACACACCCTCTCTCCATCTCATCTCTCTGTCCACGAGCCATCACAAGCCCCCCTCTCATCCTACCTATCCACCCATACAGCTCATTCACTCCTCCATCACCCAAAACTCCGACTGCAGAACATCCTGTAGAAGTTAGCAGACTTCCTGTAGAAATCCCGAGCTTCCTGTAGGATCCCCTGCAGACATCCTGTAGAAGCCTGCAAACACGGTTGCCAAGCACCTGAACGTTGTGAACTTCTGTGGAATGATGTTAGGGATCCCCTGGAACCTCTCAGAGTCCTCCTGACCTTTCCCAAGCCTTCCTCCCCTTTGAACTACCCCTGCACAGTCAAGACCCAGTAAGAAGCACAATCATAACAACTCCAACCACTTGAGCAAAAATACAAAAACATGTTCTCTTCAATGAAAGTAGTTTAAACTCATGCATCTCATCTCACTAGAAGTAATGGCATCATTTGTAGAAGTTGCATCCCCACTATTGCATCGTAAGGATTAAGCTGGTCAGATTAGGGTTTACTAGGGTTTCTATGTTTGGTTGACTTACAGTTCATTCTTGCAAAGTAGGTTGATTTCCTTTGAGATAGCCTTCGTTCATCACTTAAAAAGCTTCTTCTGAGAATATATAGAAGTTGGCTTGAGCCCTAGCGGACTTGTGCCAGCTGACCAAGTGACAGCTGCGACAAGAGCTAGTACTTGTGCATACAACACCGTCGCTTCCAAGTTTGTTACGAACAACCGGATTGATAAAATTAGAGAAGGAAGCTCCAGGAGTTGTAGCATTATTGCTACAATACTGGAGCCCACCAGTGTGAAAGCAAGAATATGACAAATTAACGACAAATTGCAAAGAAACTATGTGTAAAAGCAATAATAACGATAGATTGTGAAAATAAAACATTTTTTAATAACAACCAAACTCAAACCCAACATTGTCTTAATCAACTAATTAGTAACAAAGGCAAAAAAACTATGTTTAATTACAGCTAATAATCTTATTTAATTTTAAAATTTAATTTAATTATATAATTTTGTAAAAATATTTTTAATATATTAAAAAAAATTAAAAAGATATAATTTTTATTTATATTATCAAATTTCGAATTCATTTAATTTTTTTATAATTTTAATTTTTAATTAATAAAATTATCTAATTATATAGAAAACCAAAAAGGACATATTTAAGTTAAAAATAAAATAAAAAACCATTTTTCCCCTTGTACTTTATATAATATAATTCTGTTTCTTTTAAAACGTGACTTCAATTATATAATTTAGTTTCTTTTAAAAATTATTCAATTATATGATTGTAAACATAGTAAGCAGGGTTATTATTTCATTTTCCTTTCGAAATTGTTTCCAAAAAAATCCGAAAACAATTCTCTATGATAGATTAATTTCCAAAAACATTTTGTTAGATAATCCTTTCATAATTTGTTCTAAATTATTAAAAAACATAAAATATGTGAAAGTAAATTATTAAATTATTAATTTTTTTCTAAATTATTAAAAAACATAAAATAATTGAAAATAAATTATTAATTATAAAATTTAATGAGATAAAATTTCTAAAAAGATTATATTAAAAAATAATTGTAATATAGTTTAATGGTTATAAGTTTTGAAATGTTTTTAATATATTTTTAGTTAAATTTGTCTATAAAAAAAAAAAATTATTACAATTATAAATTTAAACTATAAACGATTAAAAAAAAATAATTTCAAGAGGCTTATCTTTTTATGCATTCAAAATGTCTTTTAAATAACCAAAAAACAATAAAAATTCAACCTTATCAAAAACTCCAAAACAGAGTAATTACACCAAAACATAACTCCAAAACAGAGAGTAATTACACCACCTAATTAATAAGGAAAATGTAATAAAAGAAAAATGTAATAAAATTGAGGTAGTGTATGATCGTATAATGACATCAGCCACTGCCATACCTCATAGAAAATACTCCATTTCTTACCCAATGTGACTAGAATTTGACTTGCAAACAACGATGCTCAGAAGTAAAACTCTAACCTCTTCTCTGCAATCAATTGAGGTTGGGTTTAAATTAATTGAAATCATGGCAGCAACGAGAAACGATGTCCTCTGCTCAGCCACTAAAATTATTCTTCTCATTGAAATATTGTTTCTTCGTGCTTTGCTTTCATGTAAATTAGCTTCCATTGTCCACATAAATGATCTCATACTCTCACACTGGACATTGCAGGTTGGGACATTGAGAGACATCAAGCATCGCCAACCACGTACAATGTTCGACACCTTCTAGTTCTTTCAAGTCGATGCATCCACTCACATTTAGCCATTGAAGTTTTGTGAGTTGCTCCAACCCCATTATGCTTTTCAACTTCACACATCGTTGTGCCATCAAAAATTTCAGAGACAACAATGTCTCCAAATTTGGCAGGTCTAACACCCACTAACTTTTAGGATTACAAGCTTTGTTGACTGTGCCAACCCCCATATGCTCTTCAGCTTCGGACATCCCTCTGCCCACAATTGTTCGAGAGATACCAAATTTTCCATACACAGCTTTTTTAACTCAGAGCACCCACTAAGTTTTAGGTATCGAAGTTTTGTCAGCTGCGCCAATCCCCGTATGGTCTTCAGTTTCACACATCCGTCTACCAGCAAAAACTCCAAAGATACCAATGTCTCCATATTTGGCAGCTCTTCTAAATCGGAGCATTGAGAAACAATTAGGTGATGAAGCTTTGTTGACTGTGTCAAATCTGGTATGCTTTTCAGCTTCACACATCCGTCTGCTTTTAACACCTCCAAAGATACCAATTTTCTCATACTTCGCAACTCTTCTAAGTGAGAGCACTGAGAAACAATCAGCTTGCTGAGCTTTGTCCGCTGGGCCAACCCTTTTATACTTTTCAACTTCACACATCCTTCTGCCACTAGAATCTCCAAAGATTCCAATGTTTCCATACTTGCCAGCTCTTCTAACTCAGAGCAACCAGAAAGAATTAGTTTCCGAAGCTTTATACAATGCGCTAACCCCGGTATGCTCTTAAGCTTCACACATCCCTCAGCGCTCAACGCCTCCAAAGACACCAACCTTTCTATACTGGGCAGCTCTATTAACTCAAAGCACCCACCAACTTTTAGGAATCGAAGCTTTGTCAGCTGCGACAACCCCTCTATGCTCTTCAGTCGCACGCACCCCTCTGTCCATAAGTTCTCCAAAGATACCAATGTCTCCATACTTGGTAGCTCTTCTAACTCAGAGCACCCATCAACAATTAGAGAACGAAGCTTTGTTGACTTCGCCAACCCCCGTAGGCTCTTCACTTTCACACATCCGTCCGCACTGAACGCATCCAAAGATACCAATCTTTCCATATTTCGCAGCTCTTCTAACTCAGAACACTGAGAAACAATTAGCTTTCTAAGCTTTGTCAGCATCTCCATTCCCTCTATGCTCTTCAACTTCACACATCCTTCTGCTGCCAAAATCTCTAAAGATACCAATGCTTTCATACTTGGCAGCTCTTTTAACTCAGAGCACCTAGAAACATTTAGATGTTGAAGCTTTGTTGACTGCGCCAAACCACGTAAGCTTTTGAGCTTCACACATCCGCTCGCCCGCAACTCTTTCAAAGATACCAGCGTTTCCATACTAGACAGTTCTTCTAGCTCACAGCATCCACTAACATTCAGCAACTGAAGCTTTGTTAGATGCGCCAAACCCCTTATGGTCTTCAGCTTCACACATCCCTCTGCCTCCATCGACTCCAAAGATACCAACGTTTCCATACTTGGCAGCTCTTCGAACTCAAAACACTGAGAAATACTTAGGTGTTGAAGTTTTGTTAACTGCACCAACCCCTGTATGCTCTTCAACTTCACACATCCATCTGCATACAGCAACTCCAAAGATTTCAATGTCTCCATCTTTGGCAGTTGTTCTAACGCAGAGCACCCTGTAACTTCTAAGAGTCGAAGATTTGTAGCCTGCGCCAAGCCCCGTATGCTTTTCAATTTGACACATCCCTTTGCCCTCAATACCAATGCCTCCATACTCGGGAGCTCTTCTAACTCTGAGCAGTGAGAAACAGTTAGCACTCGAAGCTTTGTCGACTGCTCCAACCCCTGTATGCACTTCAGCTTCATGCATCCGTCTGCACTCAACACCTCCAAAGATACCAAGTTTTCCATGCTTGGCAGCTCTCCTAACTTAGAGCACCCACTAACATTGAGGTGTCTAAGCTTTGTCAGCTGTGCCAAGCCCGGTATACTCTTCAGCTTCACACATCCTTTTGCCCACAACTCCTCCAAATATTCCAACTTTTCTATACCTGATAGCTCTTCTAAATCAGAGCACTGAGAAACAATTAGCTGTCTAAGATTTGTCAGCTGCGCCAAACCCTGTAAGCTCTTCAGCTTCACACATCCATATGCCGACAACACCCCCAAAGATACGAATGTCTCCATACTTGGGAGCTCTTCTAACTCTGAGCACTGAGAAACAGTTAGCACTCGAAGCTTTGTCGACTGTTCCAACCCTCTTATGCACTTCAGCTTCACACATCCGTCTAAACTCAACACCTCCAAAGATACCAAGTTTTCCATGCTTAACAGCTCTTCTAAGTCAGAGCATCCACTAACATTCAGGTGCCTAAGCTTTGTCAGCTGCGCAAACCCTGGTATGGTCTTCAGCTTCACACATCCAAATGCCCACAACTCCTCCAAATATTCCAAATTTTCCATACCTGATAGCTCTTTTAACTCAGAGCACTGAGCAACAATTAGCTTTCGAAGCTTTGTGAGCTTCGCCAAACCCGGTATGCTCTTTAGCTTGATACATCCATAGGCGGACAACGCCCCCAAAGATACGAATGACGCCATACTTGGCAGCTCTTCTAACTCCGAGCACTCGTTAACACATAGGATTCGAAGATTTGTTGACTGCTCCAAACCCCTGATGCTCTTCAACTGCACACATCCATCTGCCCACAACTCCAACAAACGTACCGGAAACTGCAAATTTGTCTGCCAAAAGCAAAATGTTCAGGCATTGTGGTGCGATATTAATAGGGACGAAACATTAAAATATCAACACAGCAAATTTCTATTTACCTGTGGTTCGCCTTCCCTCTGCCACAATGAGTTTAATTTGTTCCCAGAGAGCTGTAAAAACCTCAAGTTTTTCATTGGAACCCAGGAAGGGAGAGAAAAAAATGGACACTCTATCCATCGGAGCCATAAGATCTTAGGTAACTCTGCCGTTCTCAAACTACCTTCAGTATTTGTTAACTCCACTCTACTCAAAATGCGTTCCAAGAGAGGACCTTCAATATCAACAATTTGAAGGCTCTGGGACGAATATCGTTCAATACATCATCCCTATCATTATAGTGATTCAGATCCATCTTAATTCCCCGCACGGGTATTCCCTGTCCATCCGGGGAAAGGATAGTTATTACTGGTTTGTTCTTGAAAAATGAGGATGAAGGAGTATAAAAGAAATTCGAAAGAATTAACACTTACAGATGATTGCTGTAACAAATGATCGGCCCTACGCCAAAGTCGAAGCGGCGAGGATTTCTCAGCAACATTTCTTCCCCAATTTCTTAGGTGATCATGCATGCGTATTAAATTCCCACTGTCAATTTCTACAAGAGATTTGTCCTGTAGATTTTGAAGTCCTCGCCTTCCCCGCCAGCCTGATCCGAGCCACACGCTTCTGGCTATATCCCTATTCCGTCCAACGAAGAAACATGCAATGTCTAAGAAAATCCATTGCTCCTCTATACTTAGTGATTTATAACTTATTTCAAATGTCCTATGTATCTCAGGAATACCAGGCAGTATTTGTTGAAGACTCGCCAAATCGTCTTCCCAGTTAGATATATCTTTTCCACAAAGATGTGCTCCTAATACTTTCAAACATAAGGGCAGTCCATTACAAGATTCTAAGAACCTATCCACCATACATTCAAATTCTGGGGCCTGATAGGCTTGCCCAAAGGCATGGCAACAGAAGAGCTCCCGAGAGTGGTATGGGTTAAGCCCAGTTAACTCATAGATTAATGATTTATCAACTCTTGATTTTCTAAAAACATCCCTATCTCTGGATGTAATCAATATTAGGCTCCCTGAACAGAGACCACCAATTTGAACAGGCACAAGTGCATCTACTTGATTCATATCGTCTACGTCGTCTAATATTATTAAAGCCTTAGTAGATTTGAGAGGTTCTATGAGCATCCCTTTCCCTTCATCAACACTGTATATTGGCTTATCCAATCGAGTCAAGCTCTCAAGGAGTTTTCTCTGCAAGGAATTTAAAGAGCCTTTGGCCGCATTATCTCTGACTTCAAATAAAAAGCAGGACCTATGATAGTCTGATTTCTTCCTATTGAAGAAATGTTTTGCGAAGGTTGTCTTTCCTACGCCGCCTGACCCCACGATCCCCAGGATCCGAGGTTTTCCGCTACGATGTTGTTGCAACAGGACTGTATCTTCAAAATCTTTCAGCTTGTAATCCAAGCCTGTTGGATAGTCGGCCACCGGCAAGTCTGGCTTTTTCAGCGTTTCAGACAGACGCTCAACCACCTTATCTAGCAGCTCCATTTCCAACTCCTTGCTAGTTATTCAGATGAACATACACAGAACTAGTCAGACACAAATGTCTATATCTATTTATCAAACATAAATGATAATATACCACCATAGCGAGATGAAAATACTACCATATTGAGAGGAAAGGTTGAGTTCTCACCCAATATTGCACGCCTCCAGCTCGAAACCCGGGATGTCTGCGCCACGAGAAAGTGCATTTCTCCAATTTTCAATAGTGTTGGAATCATACCGCAGCTTCCCTTCGTCAGTCCTCTTCTCTGCCAGTCGTTTTAGCGCTTGAGCATAATTTCCATCTTTGCCCTGTGCGCACCGAACCTCAGTGGGCGTGACACCATAGAACACTGGAATGATGGGAGTCTTTGACTCCAACATCAGCAAGAGCTCATCTAGGCACCAATATGATTCAGCGTATCGAGGCGAGAAGATCGCTACCTGCACCGATGCGGTTCCAATAGCGTGTTTTATTTGAGAAGGAAATCCGTATCCCCGTTTCAACTCGTCCTCATCTAAAAAGGCCCTCAATTCAATTGAGCGAAGGCGATTGTAGAGAGACTTGGCGAAGCTTTTCTTCACATCGACTCCTCGGTGGTTTATGAAAACCTCATAACACAGATTGTCGTTGGAATGAGCAGAGGTGGAGGCAGAGGCACAGGCAGTGGTGGAGGAGGATGCAGCCATTACAAATTACAAATGGCAAACGAGAAATAAAAGTGGTAGTGATGGTGGACACAACCAGGAGATGAGCTAGGGTTTCAGAAGCCCAAAGAAAATGTGGGGAAAATTGGTGTGGATGGATATACACATTCAATCCTTCACCTGTAGTTAATGTGCAGTTATGTTTCCTTTTTATTTAGAACCGTTGTTACCCGCATTGAATTTTCAACACGTTTTTCGGGGACCACAAATCTGTTTTTTATGTATGAATAAGTATATGTCTGTATATGTCCACATTTACATTTTGGCGCGTCAATTATCCAACCGTAAACATATTACAGTCCCCGCTCATTTAATACCCATTAGCCAAGCAGGACTCTGTATATACGCTAAAACAACACGCAAGATGAGATGCATATGGGCATAACTTTCTTACATTTGTCTGCAGCGGGAGACGGTGTCGGTCAGATAACGTGGATCAGATGTTCATGGAAGTATTAGATGTTCCTAACATCATTAGAAACGTATCTATTGAAATAGTGAAGATTCTCGTCAAAATGTTCCACTGCAAAACAACGATATAATTACTAGGGTTTCACCTCAATCTTGTTAGCTGTTCTGCACACGTATCTTACACGGCAGAAATGTAACAGCCCTATCTGTACATTATACATTACATAATGTATTATCAAGAACAAATTTTAAATATTTCAATTATTTTTTTTAGGTTCTATTGATTCTAATGATTTTTTATGGTTGTGAACTATGAGTCAATAGTACACTGAATATACAGTGGAAACAAATTGAAAAAACATCCAACAAATAGTGGAAACAAATTGAGAAATTTTAGAAGTTTTTGATTACAAACAAATTCAAGATTAAAAATGTTGTTCCTTATGTTATCTTGTTAAGTGAAACAAGGATTGTCCTATTGAAGCAATTGCTATGGTGCCAGTGATAAGGTATTTAAAAAAAGTTGAGCAAATGGAAGAGGGTAGATGGCCTAAGGTTGTCTTTAATGATAGATTGTGCAAATAGCAAAATAACAAATGGTTTAGTAAATGGGGTATTTGCTTGAACGAGTTTCCCGTAAAAAACAAAGAGATAAAAGCTTTTGTTATGGAAAAGTTCCACAAGCTTATTTGGGATAAGGCGCTAGGGAAGAAAGAAAAAGTATTATATTGAAGTGTTTAATCCTATTCATAGTCATCAACCAAAAGCATACATAAAGGCCAATATCTCTTGGAGAGCAAAATTCTTATTGCTCAGTTAAAGACTAATTCTCATCAACTCAGTTGTGAAACTGGGTGCTTGAAAAGGGCAAAAGAATTGCGGGAGGAAAGAGCATGCATTTTTTTTCTTAAAAACATTTCATTTTAGAATGTGAAGCTTTCAATGTGAGAATAATGCAGAAATAGTTAGTTATGAGTGGTTGAACTGAATTAGTTGTAGGTGGTTGAACAGAATTGGTTATGAGTGGTTAGGAATTAGTTGCACATATTTCCTATATAAGTGTGATGTAATTGAGCAAATAAATTAATGAAGTTGTGAGTTTTGTGTTTTAAATTGGTATCAGAGCAAAATTCTGTCTGCGCCTCTCTCCTCTTCACGGGCAGTGAATGACTCTGCCATTAGAGTGTGCGCAGTAACCCTGTGATCCCTGACGGCCCTGTGGAGCGTGTGCGGCTGCTGGATGTTGACCTCCTGTGGACGGTGTGGACGGAGGCTTGCAGAATACGCAGCGTTGCTCTGAATCCGTGTAGCAAATCCGGGTATGAAGAATACGCTGACCTGTGGACAGCGTTGCCCTGGAATCTTTACGTCTACTACTCACGCCTAATTTTCAGCTAATTTTCTCTCCTGTGCTGGCAATATTGGAACTCTTGTATTTCATGGCTATTAGTTTGAGTCTTTTCGTTTTTTAAAAGAAAAGGGAACTGTTGTAAAAGTTTTTTTTTCTCCAAATTCGGTACCTGATACTTGACTGAATTTATAATTATAACAGTCACGGCAAAAGCCGAACCTTACAGCCACAAAGAACTGGTGTAATTAATCATAACTAGAGCCTATTATCGAATGGGAATACAAGTGTTATAGTCTCTAGTGATTACAAACAAGAACCCAAGTCGAGGGCATAAGTAACCCGGACATTATTGACCCGAGGGCACATTATTACCACAGAATCGGTATCGTTTTTTTTTAAATTCTGAAATCTTGTGGCGTTATAAAATTATTGAAGGAAAAAGAAGGGTTTGCCGAATCTTGTAATTACTTGATAGCAGAGGTTGTTCAGTTTTTTAAAAGATAGACAGAGTTTTATTTTCCTGTTGGATTGAATTTGGTCATTGGTGGAGAAATGGCTAATCCCCTTGCAGATTCCTATTTAAATGAGTCTTCAAAACTTGATGGAGAAAACTATGTAAATTGGAAATTTAAGATCATCACAGTACTGGAGGCATACAATCTCTGGCCGATTGTAAAAGGTGACGAGACCAAGCCTCAACCTCCTACTAACACTCAAGATTGGGAGAAGCGTGAAATAAAAGCAAGGGTGCTGCTACGCATGTCAGTGAAGGACAATATTATTCCACACATTCGGGACTGTGAAACTTCAAAGGCAACATGGGACACTCTCAAAGGTTTGTATGAAACTTCTAATGCAAACCGTATTTTATTTTTAAAAACAAAGCTGCTATCTATCAAAATGGATGCCAATGAGAGCATTAGCAACTTTGTTTACCGAATTAAAGACTTTAGTGATAAGCTTGGTGATATTGGTGAAAAGGTTTCTAGTACAGACTTGGTAACTGTTACTTTAAAGGGGTTAGTCCCAGACTATAAAGTCTTTATTTCAGCTCTCTCAGCTAGACCGACACCTCCTACATTTGAAGAATTGGCTGGAATTCTTCTTCAAGAAGAAGAGCGCATGAAAACTTTTGAATTGGAGTCAAATGGTTCTTATTTGGCTTTGACTGCAAGAGGCCAAAGACCATTCCGAGGGAGACCATGGGACAGAAACAGAGGTCGTTTTCAAGCAAAGCAGAAAGGTATGGCACCTCCTGATTCTTATGTTAAAAGGAACATTGAATGTCATTATTGTGGAAAACCTGGACATCTGGCAAAAGATTGCTATAGGAGAAAGAATAATGAATCAAATCAAAGACATCGCAGGCATAATGGAAATTACATAAACAGAGACACCTCAGTGAATGATGGATTTAAAAATCTTAAGTTATTTCTTTCTGATGCTGCATTGTCTGCTGAAACTGATGATGAGAATGCTTGGTTTATAGATTCTGGTGCATCAGCACACATGACTTGTAATAAAGAATGGTATGATAAATATTATGAGAAATCTGATGGTACACACATTTACCTAGGAGATGATAGATCACTTAAAGTTCAAGGCTATGGCATAGTAAATGTGTACTTACCTAATGGACAAATGCGACAGATTCATAATGTGATGTATGTCCCTGCTCTCAAAAAGAATTTGCTATCTGTTTCCACTATCACTGATAATAATTTAAAAGTAGAATTTGGTAAATTGGGGTGTATAGTGAAAGATGTTCAGGACTACTACAAGGTTGTTTCTACAGGTACCAGGGTTGGAGGATTGTACAGATTGGATGTGACAGTCAAGCGCCATGTTGCATTGACATCTCAAGAGACATCGACAGCAGAATTATGGCATCACAGGTATGGGCACCTCAATTACAATGATTTATCGTTGTTACAAAGGAAATCAATGGTTGAAGGTCTTCCTGTTATGAAGTGTGAACATTTACCATGTGAAGCTTGTGCACTTGGTAAGCAACATAGAGAAGAGTTTCCTGTTCATACTGAGAAACGAAAGTATGATATACTTGAATTAATTCACACTGGTGTATGTGGACCTATGCAAACTAGGTCTCTTGGTGGTGCTTCATACTTTGTTATTTTTATTGATGATAGATCTAGATATACTTGGGTCTATTTCGTTAGAAGGAAAAGTGACATATTTGAGTATTTTAAAGAGTTTCGAAATATGGTTGAAAAACAAACAGGAAAGTGCATCAAAATACTCAGATCTGATCAAGGGGCTGAATATGGAATTCAACAACAGTTCACAGTGCCACATACCCCTCAGCAAAATGGTGTTGCAGAGCGATGGAATAGAACCTTGGTGGAATCTGCTCGTAGTATGCTGCAAGGTAAGAACATCTCTAATGGTTTCTGGGCAGAAGCCATTAACACTGCTGTTTATCTGAAGAATCGATGTCCCACTAAGAAATTAGTTTTTCAAACTCCTTTTGAGGTTCTTTATGGTTATAAACCTGATGTGAGTCATTTCAAAGTCTTTGGATGTACTGCTTTTGCTCATATTCCTAAGGCTAACAGAAGCAAACTTGATGCCAAGTCCATCAAGTGTGTTTTCATTGGATATTGTACGGATCAGAAAGCCTATAAATTGTTTGATCCAAGTTCCCATAAACTATTTGCAAGTCGTGATGTATTGTTTCATGAGCAAACTGATAAAAGTAACACACAGAATGATACATGGCATATTTCTAATGATGCACATCTCAAGCTTGATACTTTGATTAAGCAGGAACAGGAACAGGTCCAGGTACAGGTACAGGATCAGGATGATCGCAGCAGTATGAGCACATCTAGCAGCAGTGAGTCATCACAAGGAGGTGATACACCTCAAAGCCAACGAATCATGGATGGAACACCCACACCAAGAAGGTCGTCCTGACAGACTCGGCTTCCTGAAAGGTATAGAGACTATGCCTTAATGTCTAATATAATGAATGTTGAAGAACCAATTGATTATGAGCAGGCTAAACAACATGAACCATGGATTAATGCTATGAATGATGAGTATGCATCTATTATGAAAAATCAAACATGGGAATTAGTGGAACTTCCTGAAAATAAAGTTCCAATTGGAAGCAAATGGTTGTACAAAACAAAATTTAAAGCAGATGGTACAATTGATAAATTTAAGGCAAGATTAGTAGCAAAAGGATATGCTCAACAGGAGGGCATTGATTATGAAGACACTTTTGCACCAGTAGCTAAGTTGAATACAATTAGATTACTGATTGCCTTAGCCACAAAACATAATTGGAATATACATCAAATGGATGTCAAATCTGCTTTTCTAAATGGTGATTTACAGGAAGAAGTTTATTTGGTTCAACCTGAAGGGTTTGTCAAACAGGGACAGGAGCATCTGGTTTGCAGGTTAAGAAAGGCATTGTATGGTGTGAAACAGGCACCAAGATCATGGTATGTAAAGATTGATACTTTCTTTCTTCATAATGGGTTTGTGAAAAGCAAAAATGATCCTAACTTGTATGTTAAGAAAGATGAAAAAGGAAATGTTGCTTTAATATCTTTATATGTGGATGATCTCATTATAACAGGCAATGCTCACAAGTTAATTGAAGAAATTAAAGTTCAGTTGTCACAGGTTTTTGAAATGAAAGATTTGGGTGAAATGCATTACTGTTTAGGCATTGAGGTATGGAGAGAAACTGGTAAAACATTGATCACTCAAAGCAAATATACAAAGGAGATTCTTAAAAAGTTCAATATGACAGATTGTAAAGCTATGTCAACTCCCTTAGAACAGAATGCAAAGTTGTACAAAGAAGATGGTTCGAAAGAGGCAGATGGAACATTATATCGTCAGTTAGTGGGAAGTTTGAACTATCTCACCACTACTAGGCCAGACATTGCATACTCAGTCAGTATCCTTAGTCAATTCATGGCTAAGCCTTCAGGAAATCACTGGAATGCTGCAAAGAAAGTTCTCCGATACTTAAAGGGAACAGTGAATCTTGGTATTTTGTATACTGATGAATCTGATGTTGCACTGACAGGTTTTTCTGATTCAGATTGGGCAGGAAATCCAGATGACAGACGATCTACCTCTGGCTATGCATTTCATATTGGATCTGGGGTCATATCTTGGAGTAGTAAGAAACAGCCAACTGTTTCTTTATCATCAACAGAATCAGAGTACAAAGCTTTGACCAATGCCACCTGTGAAGCTATTTGGTTGCGGAGAATTCTTGCAGATCTTGAAGAAGCGCAAAGTGGTGCAACATGTATCAATTGTGATAATCAGAGTGCTATCAAATTAGCACATAATCCAGTTTACCATGCTAGAACAAAACACGTTGAGTTACAGTACCACTTTGTACGTGAGAAAATTGAGTCAAATGAAATTGGATTGATATTTTGTAACACCAAGGATAATGTGGCTGATATATTTACTAAGCCCCTTGGTAAAATCAAATTTGAAGTTTTTAGAAGTCAGTTAGGTATTGTAGAAAATCCATTTCTCCATTAAGGGAGGATGTGAGAATAATGCAGAAATAGTTAGTTATGAGTGGTTGAACTGAATTAGTTGTAGGTGGTTGAACAGAATTGGTTATGAGTGGTTAGGAATTAGTTGCACATATTTCCTATATAAGTGTGATGTAATTGAGCAAATAAATTAATGAAGTTGTGTGAGTTTTGTGTTTTAAGTTTCAAAGACCGCGTAGTCTAATGAGGTGGAGGAGTTGCCCGGAAAGTTATGGAAATTCCGGTCATATTTGGAGAAAATCCGGCAAGGATTTTTGTAAATCCAAGTTATAATGGTTAAACTTCAAAATTTTAGGTGTCCTATACTTTTTTTATGGTGCTGAATCCATTTTCACCATCAAAAACATGATTCAAACACTGCCCTCTACAAAAAATTTTGAATTTTTTTTTCACTGGATTCCGACCACTTTTGGCCGTCCGGGCAATTCCTCAGCCTCGTTAGACGACTCCTTCAAAGACAATAGGGAAAGTTATGCAGATATGCTATGCTGACAGCTAGCTCTTGGGATAATTTATTTAGCTAGGGGTTTGTCGAGAAGCTCAGAGCATTTATTTTAAAGCTTCACAGAAAAAGAACCGAATACATCAAGCAGATAAAGAAACAATATTCCAATAAACTACATTAAGCAGATAAAGAAACAATCTTCTAATAATTAGAAACTTCTTAAATACAGAGGCTAAAATAATTAATTTCTTTCTTTCATATTAATAAATTTGTAGATCAACATTAATTAAATATCCGATTGTGAACAATATAATTTTCTTGGTCTCGCATGTGACAGTCTACCTTAACCTTTGTAAGCGTTCTCCACTTGTCTTTGATGGCTCCACGTGTATATTACACGACAGAAATGCAACAACCTATCTGTATATAACATGCCATAAACGTCTTATCAAAACCAAAATAATACGAGACGTTTCAAACCTTCCCACTCTTAAGTCATGCTCTACTCTTGTATCAATATTTTCCTATCTATTTTAACATTAAAACATTGCATTCTTTGTCGATATTAGAACGTTCAGTGAGATGTTTCATATTTTCAAATTTAAACAATTAGGGAGTTAATCACTTATCAATTTAAAGATTGAAAAATAAATAAAGTTGGATGTTCATTGGTGTTTTTTTTTTTTTTAAATTGATTAATAATATTTTATAATGAGTTTAAATAAAAATTAAAATCATATTAATAAGTATTTGGAAAAAATAAAATAAGTTTTATTAAAATTGAAAAAATTATAATTATAAATTTAAAATAGTTTATTTTGATTAATATTTTATAAATATTTAAAATGAAAATTAATGTAAATAAAATAAAATTGAGATTAATAAATATTTGGAAAGGTGTATAGTCAATTGGATTTATTTAAATGGTTAGAGAAATGTTTATTACTCTTTCATCTATATTACTCACTTGAATTATATTTATTAATATAATCACTCTATATAATTAGTTAACTTATTTTTTTATTAACTATTTTTTCTTTTTTCTTTTATAATTCAATAACTAGAATACATTATCGTTTTCCACATTATAAATCACGTGGCATTACTATCACTATGACCTTTCGGCTCAATACACTAGCTCACCAACCCATGGCATTACTATCACTATAACATTTCGGTTTGATACACTAGCTCACCATCCCTAAAGGATGATTTAGCAAGATTCAAATCAAGGTGAACGACATTAACATTGTTAAATTAAATTAATACATGTGGTTGGTCCTTAAGTTAATTATGTAATCATAAATTTTTTTATTTCAAATAGAAAATATTTTTTTTATTTAGTTTATAATTCAAATTATAGGTAATATATGTGAATATATATATATATATATATATATATATTTTAATTTTGAACTAGTGGTCTATGTTATAAGTGTAGTTTAATGAGATGATTTTTAGTTTTTTTAAAGTATGGTTTTTAGTTGATTTTGATTGAAATTCAATAAAAATTTGAGAAATTGTAGTTTTAAGTTGATGAGTTGCACAATTTAAGTGTTCTAATAATTTTCCAAGGTACTAAATTTATTTAAGCATTCAAAAATGTAATTTAAACTACGTAATATTGTTATATTAGCAAAAATTATGTCACTTGGTGAAAAAGCCAAAAGTCCCTTCATTAATAGATTACGCCTTTTTAATATAGTTAAATATACTTCATTTTGAAAGTAGTTTACTTTATAAATATATTTATATTATAAATAAAAGTAATTTATGAGTATTTTTCTCATAATGAATACTTACAACACTATTAAGGTTAACTATGGGTTCTTATCTACTACTTAGAATGTGACAAATAAAATTTTCTAACTCAAGCAATGTCAACTCAGTGATTGAGGATAATTCCATTCTCTAAAATGTGATCAATTATTGTAAAGATGATTTTGATAGTACATTTTTTGCTTTGAGCTGATTCCCTTTTTAACTCAAAAAATGACTAATGTATCATATTTAATGGTAGTATATCGAGAAGCAAGACTTTTACAAGTATATGGGATTTGAGTTTGATTTCACTTATAATTGGAACTTTTGAAATGAAAGTATAATAAGACGTTGTAAAAAACCCAACCTCCTTGATGTCCTCACGGAGATGGGGTCACAAAAAAATCATTTTATTCTTGCTCGAAGGTTGATTTCACATTTGCATTCATCTACTACTTGTAAAATAGTCTTTAAAATGACAATGAGCTCACCAAAAATGAGATTTCAATTTAAATCTATGGCCCTCTAAATTGCAATGTCAACATTTCCATAGAATGTCGACATGACCTTGGTCCATGTCATGCTACATCTTTCCATGTCCTCGAGTGTTCAAAACCTTGATTGATGCATTACTCCATAGGTTTTTATTGCCTCATTGCCTGAAGGATTACTTAGTCCCTTATTTTTATGGTTTAAGATTCATTGCAATCTAGTCAATAGTGTTAAGTTACATATTGCTAGCCTAACCCTTATCACTCTAAAATATTAATTTCCAATGGAATGTGTCACTAGATAAACTACTTTTCGTCGCGAAATTAGAGTTCTCTAACATTACAACAATAAGGCCCTTTTTCTCCCAAAACAAAATTTTCTAGGACTAGTTTACCTAAAGATCAAAATTCTCTAGTGACACATTACTGGCTTGAGCTATTTTGTGCTCAAATCAGAATTCTCTAGTGCCATTTCACCTCAAGATAGAAATACACAGTGCTAATCGAAGCCATTGTAGCCTCAAATTGAAATTCTCCAACCCCATTTTGTCTCAAGATTGAAATTGTTGGCTTGTTGGGGCCTGGCCCAGGTTCAGAGTTAATTAGCCAAACAAATCCCGATACTACTGACCCTTTCGGCAACTTTCCATGGAACGCGGACTAAGGTCTCACCCGAAGTAGTATGGGAGGGTGCTAGAACCAAGTTTCCGCACCCTGGAGATGTTTGATGAGTTCAACTAGTCTGCGGTTTGTCCCTGCGCGCAGGTTGCTTCGTGCACTTTCCCGTTCCTCGCAACTTGATATACTGCCTTCGCGCAGCCCTACCCAGGGCCGTGCGCCACGCTCTGCATCACAACCTTGCTTATATTCCAATATTAGATAATTATCTTTGCCTACTTGGATGCTTTAAGCTATAATTAACAACATAGAACTTTCATCTAGGTGCGCGCAGTAAATAAATAGTATATTCGCAAATTATATCATCCATGCATTAACCCAAGAACATATACACAAAATTATAGCAAAACTTCTCTTTATTGATTCTTTCCACGGTTACAGACTCGACTCGCCCTGCGCACTCAGCTGCATGGGTCCGCACACTCAGCTGTGGACTACTAGGCCTCTGCGCACATAGCTGCAAAGCCTTCTCCTACCCTACGACCCAAAGACACACTTTACACTGCGACTCAATCACTTAGACTTCTCATACCTCTCTTCTATTATCTATCTCCATTTTTACACTTAAAGCCTCGCTCTATTTATACAATCCCATGGTCCATGGACCATGGGTAGGTCTATCCAGCTGACATTGCATTACAAAACTAGGGCGGACAACCCTGTGACTCTATCATACTTTCGCGCCCCGCCCCCGCAATTTGCGGAGCTTTACAACAAGATTCGGTCAAAACTTGGGCTTTGAGTCCCAAAACATGCCTTGGGAGGATTCCATGCCCAACAGGCCCCCAACACAAACATTGTGACTCGCCCTCGAGTCACTCTGTCGGCGCGACGATATTTGTGTGGAGTCCCTCCAATTGTTCTCAAACTGCACAGAGGTCAGCAATGCACTGAGCTGCTGCTTGCTGGATTTGCCGCATACGTTGTTCCGAGTCCTCTGTGTCAAGAGTGCTTCTTTGCATCAATGTGTGCATCCCCTACATGTGTGCGAGCTTGCCTTCAATTTCTGTCGTGATGGTGAAGGCCTCGTCGATCCAAGGCTTAACGCGCGCCTTCAGGATTGCTTCCTTATGTCGTGTCGCATCCACCTGCTCCTTTAGTGATTTAGCCTGCTGCATCCATGCAAGCCTCTGAGTGAGGACCACCGTCTGTGCAGTTCCTCAGACATTGTCATACTGCTGGTGGAGTTCTCGCGCCTCTATCTCTGAGAATTGGATGTTGGGGTCCTCCTGCAGATTTGGGAGGACCTCAAGTGATTCTTCCAACATATTGGTGCAGTAGCGCACTGCACCTCCAATTTCCTCAAATCCTGCTGTGACAGTGCTAGCGCGTTGTTCTTTGACTTCTGGGGGAGTGGATGGTTGCGCCTTTAACCGCAACTCGGCGATCTGAAGGTTCAACTCTGCTGAACCTTTGTCATTTCTTCCCTCGCCTCGCGAACCCCTGCTGCTAACCTGTGGATCCGCGCCTTTGCTGGTATGTCTACTAGGATGGCCAGCTCCGGGACGCTTTGGCAAGCATCGTCTATCACCTGTACTAGCTATTGATTCTGCGACACCAATTCATCGCGCTACAAGCTTAGTTGTTCCATATTTATTTTCTGCTCACTGAGGACTTGGAGCGTGCGGCTCTCCCTAGCTCGCAGCTCTGCAGTTATCCCATCCTGCAACACATATAAGGTCTCATGCGGGAGTGAAACTATATTGATACTAAGACCTTTTAGTGCACTGGCCGTAGGTCTGTTGGCCTCTTTTGATGTCACTAGTGCCCCTTCCGACAGCACTATGGTATTTGTCATCTGCGCGCGCAACATCTAATCTGCTGTCGTGGATCCGATTGCGAGGTTGGTCAAAAGGGTACCAACCTTAGGGGGGTGCACTTGTAATTCCTGCAACTGCATTTTGAGGGCCCCCAACACAATCTGGTTCTCCTGCGTGAAATATTGGAGATCCTCATTGGTGACATCACGCATCGTTTCTCCAATGTCATGTAGATCACCCTCGGTTAGGGTGATCGGGTCAATGGACAATTTCGAGGCCTTAACCTTCGTACGCGACCCTGCCCACTCTGTTGGGTGTTGGCGCTTCAGCTGCGTTGACGCGGTTTGTGGGTCTGTGCCTCTTTCTTTTGTTTCTGCTTCCTCTGCTTCCTACACCTGTGTCAGGTGGCCCTCGCCCATCTTCGTGGCCGCCTCTTATGCTGCTGCTGCTGCTGCAGCCTTTTCCTGCTTAGCGACTTTCCGTGCCATGTCCCGCGGTGCCTGCACTTCTGATATTGCTGCTTCTTTCCTTCGCTTTTCGGCCAACTTTGCAATGCGAAACTTGGCCTCATATTTATTCCTTTGCACCGCCGACTTCTCAATCTTTGCGATGTCTGGGGCGTGCCACTCCAGCGGCCATGCCTCCAGTACATTAAAAATGACGTTGTCTCTAGCTAAGAAGGGTAGCTTTATCCACTGCTTGATTGGGTCCTTGCGTGCCATGATGTAAATCTTATGCATGTCTGCTTTAAATTCTGCAAAACTTTACAGACTATTGTAAACAGTGGGTGACAACCGTGGCTTACGGTTGATCCCCATTCTAAGGTTTATCTCCATGAACACCCAGAAGATTTTGCTGTCGCATATCCTCTTATCATCCTTCATGGCCTAGAGCAAAGCATACTTTGTGGCCTCCAGTAAATCCCTGTCAATTATGGGGAATTGACTATCCTCCGACAATTCCCCAGCCACGAGCACTATGGGCAGCAATAGCTATGCATAGTGGAACGTTTTGCCTTGTTCCTAGGCTTCGCGGCAATTTTCTAAAAACTCCTTTCAAAGGAACTCAGACCAGTTAAGTTGGACCCCCTCCATGCACTGCTCAGCCAATGCTACCACCGGTACGGGTACTTCATCTGCGTGGCACTTACGCATGACCTTTCCTGCCAGGATTTGGGTCGCCACGCGCACTTCTCCTTGATGCTGGAGATGGCGTAGCCCCTCTTCTTCTTCTCCAGCTTGTACTTTTTCTTCATGGCCTCCGCAATGGCTAAGTCACTGCCCTTCCCTTTTGATATGTTCGCGGGGTCCTCTCTTTTACATGGAAGCTGGGAGATGCGGTGAATCAGGTCTCCTGTGATGTGGATGGGCCCCTCCAACCACAAACACCCATCATGCACTAGGCAAAGCAGCTGCCTGATGACGAAAATGGTTATGGGTGCACGGTGAAAGTGCGACACCTAGAGTAGGTTCAGTAGCCCAGCCTTTTCCACTCTACGCAACCACTTTCGCGGCTCTAATTCTGTCACCCCCGCCGCAGTGTTCTGTTTGGGCTTCATGAGGTTCCTGGTCTCAAGGTGAGGGAACTTCTCGTGGTTAGCAAGGTCCCAATCTTCAAATTTTAGGCTCAGCACCCGTCCCAGGTGCGTACCTTCAAACATAATGTTGTCTGGGAGGAGCGGGGTCTGGAGTGAGCTCTTGGTCTCGTCCAGGTCCTTGGGCACTTTCGCCTTCCCTTTTTGTGGGGGGACATAGGCGGGCAATTTTGTCGTAGCATGCGCAGGTTGAGTGTCCTCCTCCATGCCTTCATCCTCCTCCTCTGCAATGATAAGATCCTCCAGATCTTCTTCTTCTTCATCGGTCTCTATGGTGATGGCTTTCCCCTTCTCCTCCATTGACAACTTGGTGCGCAGCGAGTTCTGCGGGGACACACATACGGGAGCCATCACTTGTTTGTCCTTCTTAGGTCTTAGCGTGCGCGGTGATTTCAGGATTTCTGCTACAATCCCGGCTCCTTCCGGAGCATCTCCCATAGCCAGGGCCTACGCGGCCTCTCCGGCGATCATTTCTGTTATGTCCATAACGTCCTGAGCAGTTGCCATCGTATTCGTCCGGAAATATAGCACTTGTGAAATCAAGGGCTTAGTCAACACTCGACTCACAACAATTAAGGCTCTGCTCAATCGCTCAATTCGCAAATGACCAAGTGTTGTTTGCTGGGTAGCCCTTTGTATTTTATAGCGTTTTTTGAATTTGAATTCGATTGTTCCCCCCAAATCCGGTTCATTAATGCTTCCTTGGCGACAGATTTTTACAAATCTAACCCATAAATCACGTCTTAAATGCATACCGCCCGCTCCATTTGGCCTTAAGTCGAGCATCCCATCGTGAATAGTGACTTCAACGGTCACTTTCTAGCCAACCCGTGCGGCAGCGTAGCCCCCTGTGCGCAGTCGCGGACCTTGTGACTTTTTGTTTCTACACACAGATCCAACGGAGGGGTTGTTCGTGCCATTGTCTTACCCACACCGGCGTCTCAATTATGTCTCCTACCACGAGTACTGTGTGTATTCCTACAAGTTTCATACCATATGCTTGTACCACCTGGAAAGGTGGGTGCGTGGGCCGTTTCATCCGTCATACTTGTCTTTTAACCACATCCGAGGCTTCCCTAACCATATGCGCATCATCCTTCTGCATTCGCGCTAGTCCTCGAAACTTCTTTGGTGCGTACCCCACCATCTTGCGGGTGTAGCTCTCAGTACCCATTTTAGAGCGTCGAAACGTTGTTGTTCCAATACTTCTCTTTCAAATTTGTTCAAGAAGTCATCCACCTCGCTTAACCCGTCATACGTAGGCAGGTCTCTTACCTCCGTTGCTACACAGCGCAATGATCTTGTCATCTTGTTGCAGTTGAGCGTGGTTACCTTGTGTAACCGGTTCTGCCATCTTTCTATCTCTTCGTCAGAATCTGATGTACAGGAGCTTTTGCACTCCCATGGGATTCAACCATCCGCGGTTGGATTTACCCAATCTTGCTCGCGCGTAGTTATCTTGTAGATACAGTCTAGATCATCATCGCTGTCATAGTCATGCACTGACTCTGTGTAGCACGATCCTTCTGCAGGGTCTAAAGGTACCACTACACGCAGTGACTTTTTCTCAAAAAACATCTTGCGCTTCTTTAGATTTATCACTCCATTCATGTCAGTGGCCCAATCTATTCAAAGTAGTGCGAGGTAGGGGTTGTTGTCATCAACAATCTCTGTCACTTCGAAATCTGCTAGCGTGCTTGCTCCTTCGATGTCTATTGTGGTTCCCTGCAATCTTCCCATAGGTAGGACCTTTTGCTAGTTCGCCATTCGCGGTTGGATAGGAGACCATTGCAATGCAGGCCTGCCCATGCGCTCCCATGTTTGCTTTGGCAGGACGTTCGCGTATGATACTAGATCCAGAATCCCTTGATCCATCTCATATTCCCCGATCTGCGCGGTCAATCTCATCTCCCTTCCTGTTCATGTCGTGCGCTTCCCGAGCTTTCAGACTACGCGCGACTCCCCTGGCGCAGTCCCAGTGCATCTAGTTATGAGTTCTTGCAGCCACTTCACAGCCTTGTTGTCGTGCAACAACTTCATGCATGTATCTAAGAATGTCATGAGCATCGATGGGTCCATTTCCAGCTCTAGTCTATCCTTACTTCCTGAAGTGGAGGTATCAACGAAGCTCCTCTTAGCTTCCATGAAGGTCTCCTTAGCGCGCTCCAAATCAAATTCTGGTTTTTTTGTTGGAGCCTTGCAAACCCAGGTACTTTCTTCGGGCTGCTTACCTTTGTCATCCCCTGTCATAATACCACTCCGAAGCATGATATTTACATTGGGGTCTTCCTCACGCAACTCAGACCATTTGCAGGTTCTGAGTTGGGGGAGGTTGGAGTGCTCCTTTATCATGCAACCTTTCTATCAGTGTGGGACAATCCTCTGTCTCATGATCAAACTACGTACAATATAAGCATGATGGTCTCATTGGATTTGTACAATCGCAGGCATAATGCCCCGGTCCTCCACAATTGTAACAAATCAGCTGTCCACGACCTCTTCCTGGTCCCATTCCACCTCGGCTTCGTCCGCGCCCCTAAAATCCAGTGCACGCCATTCCTGCATTTTGATCGAGGGCCCATGTTTCGACCTGAACTCTGTAGACAGGAGTCTGATCCATCATCAGTTCATAACTTCTACAGGTGCGCTCATCATGTCCTATTGACCTGTAGAAAGTACAAAACAACTGTTGGGAATTCTACGTATAATTCTATAATAGATGGCAGTTATCTGTAGCATGCTTCCCTCCTATCTGACAAATCGCGCACCACAATGCAGGCACCATGCTTGGTCCTGCTTGTGCCTTCAGTCTTAGTGGCATTGGCCCTTCTCCCGTGAGGTAATTTGTGAACATTGGGTAGTGGTCCTTGTCGTGTCCCTAGCCCTTGCACTTTACGCACCATACCTTGTCACGCACTTCTGGGCGAGCCATCCTGTCTTATTTCAAACTTTACATCTCAAGGCACAAGTTCTCCAACTGCATGTGAATCTGCCGGACTCCCAGGTTAGGATCTTGTATCGAAGTCTCGTGCAATCTCATCACGACCTCCAAAGCTTCAGCTTGAGTTGTTAGCCTTTTTTGTGACAGCGCATTCCGTATATGCAGTGTTAACGAGGCTACAAACCATTCGCAGTGTTTCCCATCTGTTAAGGTCATGTTCGCTTCACTAATTGTGCACTTTAGTATTTGATCTAGCTCCCACGGGGTTTCGCCTGGTAGCATTGTGATTTCCTTGAATCCAATGATCGACTGTGCCTCCAATTTTGGTCTGCTAAATTCCTTGTTTAGCGCAACTTGGATATCCACTATCCCCGCATTCGGATTGTCATTGGAATGCTTAATGTACTAGGTTAGTTCGTAATGCTACAGAGCGCTGACCAACGTTGCTTTCTTTATGTTGTCGTTTGTGACACCCTGTGCTTCCCGTACCGCTTTTATCACGAACCAGAATTGGTCCGGATCTTCATTCCCTACTCCCTTGAACATTGGTAGCTTTATTGTGCTGGCCATACTGCTTCGCGGTGGTGGCGGAGGTGGTATGGGTGAAGTCGGGGGTGAAGATGGTGAAATTAGTGGTGGTGTGGGTGTGGTGGTTGTTGGAAATACTAAGAGGGGGGTGAATTAGTATTTATTATTTTTTGTTCTAGTGATTGCCAAAAGCATATATAGATATGTATATGTATACATAGAACACAGAAATCAACAGCTGGAATAAATGCTTTTATTAAAAACTCAAGACAGTGCAATGAAATAAATACAATATAAGTATATCTGACTATGAGTAGTTTCCAAGCTCTAACTTGGACTTCAGTGAGGCTCCAACCTCCAGAGCACCAACTCTATTTTGCAGTGGTTCTACACTTAGGAGCACCTACCCTTAATGACTTTAGTCCTGTTCAGTTCTGAGGCTCCAACCTCTTGGGCTCCAACCCAACCTTGGTATAAACTAGTATGCTACTACACTATATTCAGCTGAGGTTCTCTCACTCCTACTCTCCTGCCTCTACTGCTTCTACAGCCTCCGCTGCTTTTGCTGCCTCTTCTGCCTCTGCTGCTTCTGCTACCTCACGCTCTGGTTCTTCACCACAACAACAACACCAACAGTTCTCTATTTTTACTGTTTTATACATTCTCATGCCTTTGTCCATTCGTTTCCGCTTACTCGCTGGCTCTTTGGCTTCCTCCTCGCTTGCTTTAGCTTCCTCACCACTGGCTTGTCTGTCACTAGAGCTTCCTCTGTCTCATTGTGCTCATAGGACACGTTAATTCATAAGAGAGTGCCAAATAATCCATGGAGAACACATCTTACTGGTTACGAATGTAACAGTGCTCCTTTAACAATGATTACGGGCATACCTAGAGTTCAACTTCATTTAACGGATAGCCACGTCCAATCGCAATAGATTTCGCCATGAATCACCCCATTTACATGACGTTCAGCCTTCTAAAACCATCGGACACAGCCATCGTAAGCCTTTCAGCTTAAAATCACCCCGCAAGCAAAAACATGGTTGCACAGGAAAATATTTGAAAAACAGACGAGAAACACTAACAGCGGATTTCAAATTTAGTTTACTCGCTTCTATTCCTGTATCGGGTCCATAGCTCCATCGCAATCAGCAGTCGCAATCGCAATCGGCGAGATGAGGCTTTCGGGGGCCCTTTATACATCAACCTCATGATATCGCCGATGGCCGATTCCCCTGCTGGACGCGATATTATATATGAACTGTTTTTTATGAGTCCATCGGGTCCATACCTCTATCGCAATCGACAGATTATAGCACCATCCCTTTAGGACTTGCGATCGCTGCGGATGCGATATGATATTAAGCAGTAGTTGATATACCCTTCGGGTCCATGTGTATATATCACAATCGGCGCTCGGGAGAGTGTAATTCCTTTGTGTATTGTTGTGATGGGCGGATGCGATAAAACATTCAACCATAACACAATTCCGCATCGGGTCCGCGTACATTATCGCAATCGGAGGTTTCAGGGGTGACACTTAATAGAACCCACCGATATGATTTCTCCGATATTATATACTGCTTCACCTCCGATAGTGTTTATTTCTCTGCTCCTTTAACTCTGTTTATATATTGCTCCGCTGTTTCCTTTCTAGAGGTTCTATGTGGCTCCTTTAATTCTTCCACTTAGTTCTTCTTGGCTCCGTCTGCTCTTCTTTCCTCCTCTTGGCGCTGTATGCTCCTCTTGGCTCCTCTTGGCTCTGTGTGCTCCTCTTCTTTGGCTCTGTCTGCTCCTCTCATCTCCATCTGCTCCTTGGTGGCTCTGTTCTGCTTGCTTTGTTGCTCCGATGGCTATTTGCTCCTCTTCTTTGGCTCTGTTTCCTTCCTTGAATATTTCCATATTGACATCAATGACAATCTGTGTCCAACAATCTCCCCCTTTGTTATTGATGGCAATATTCTTTTGCTCTCTCCCCCTTTGACATCAATGGCAAAGGAATGCATACGGACTCCCCCTGTCAACCTGCTCCCCCTGTCCTGCTACATCTTTATGAATGAACTTGAGTGATGATAAAGAAATAACCCCCATCTTTTGACGCAGATGTTCGAATGCTTCTCAAGGAAGAGGTTTTGTGAAAATATCAACTATCTGCTCCTTAGTACTGATATATTCTAGGACGATGTTTTGTTTAGCTACTTGTTCACGGAGGAAATGATACTTGATTGGTATGTGTTTGGTTCTTGAGTGTATTACAGGATTTTTATTGAGACTCATAGCACTTGTGTTGTCACAATAGACGGTGATTGGTTGATCTATACATATGTCGAGATCTTTTAGAGATTCCTTCATCCATAGTATCTGAGTACAAAAATCTGCTGCAGCAATATACTCGGCTTCAGCTGTGGATAATGATATGGATGACTGTTTTTTGCTGAGCCAGGATACCAAACAGTCTCCTAGGAAGAATGCATTTCCACTAGTACTTTTCCGATCATCTATACTTCCAGCCCAATCAGCATCGGTGTATGCAGTTACAGTCAGTGTTGAGTTCTTTGGGTACCAAAGACCGAAATCAGAAGTTCCCTTTAGATATCTGAGAATTCTTTTTACGGCTAATAAATGGAATTGTTTGGGAGTAGATTGAAATCTTCCCACCATTCCTACTGCTTGCATTATGTCTAGTCATGTAGCTGTTAAGTATAGAAGGGCTCCAATCATTGACCTGTAATGAGTTGCATCTACTAGAGGGGAGTCATCATCTTTGCTCAATTTGCAGTTTGTGGTCATAGGTGTGCTCACGGGTGCACAGTCCTCCATTCCATATTTTTTGAGCATGTCTTTTAGATATTTGGTTTGAGATATACACAATCCTGCTCTGGTTTGAGATACTTGAAGTCCAAGGAAGTGGGACAGCTCTCCTATCATTGACATCTCAAACTCTTTTCCCATGCTTTGAGAAAATTCATGGCTCATTTCATCATTATTACTAGCAAAAATCAGATCACCGACATAAACAAGAGCAACTAGTAACTTACCTTGATCTGTCTTTATGTATAGATTGCTTCCAACCACTCCCTTTTTGAAGCCTTGTTGTTGTAGATATTATCCAGTATTGCATACCAAGCTCTAGGAGCTTGTTTCAACCCATATAAATCCTTTTTCAATTTACAGACTAAGTCCTTTCCTGCTATTAGATCAAAACCTTCTGGCTGCTCCATGTAGACTTCCTCCTTGAGTTACCCATTTAGAAATGTTGATTTCATGTCCATTTGATAGATTTTGAATCCTTTTGAGCGAGCAAATGCCAAGAACATCCTAATAGCTTCCATACGGGCTACTGGTGCAAATGTCTCTTCAAAGTCAATTCCTTCAATTTGTGAATAGCCTTTGCAGACAAGTCTTGCCTTGTTTCTGATAACCTGTCCTTCCTCATTCATTTTATTTTTGAACACCCATTTGGTTCCTATTATGTTTTTGTCCTTTGGACGAGGTACCAGCTCCCATGTCTTGTTCTTCTCAATTTGGGACATTTCTTCTTCCATGGCTTTTACCCAATGAGGATCCTTACTTGCTTTTGCAAATGTTTCTGGTTCTATCATAGATAGGAGGGCAATGACTTTTCTCTTGGGTGTGATTGTTATCCTTCTTTGGGTCTGCACACCTTCATCTTTATCTCCAATGATCTACTCTTCTGGATGATGTCTTTGGACATACTTCATCTTTGAAGGGGTATTAGGTGGTTCTCTTTCCTCTTCTTCTTCCTCATCTATTTCTTCTTCTTTAGGTTCTTCTTCTTCAATGAGAGAGTCATCTTCATGTTCTTCAATTTCCTTTTCTAGAAGATCTTCATCAACCTTTACATCAATGCTTTCCACTATTTTCTTCAGTTGATAATTGTAGCACTTGTAAGCCTTGCTCCGTGTAGAGTATCCAAGAAATATCCCTTCATCAACCCGAGAATCAAACTTTCTGGGTGAGCCATCATTTATTTTTATGAAGCACTTTCTTTCAAAGATCTTGAAGTACTTCATTGAAGCGGGTCTTCCTTTACATAGCTCATACGGATTTTTTCCACAATTTGGTCTTAACTGAGTTCCATTTAATGTATAGACAATTGTCCCTACTGCTTCTCTCTAGAATCTAGGTTGTAAGTCTGCTGCTAATAGCATAGTTCTTGCCATTTCTTGGACTGTTCGGTTTCTTCTTTCAACTACCCCATTTTGCTGAGGTGTTCTGGCAGCTGAGAATTCCCTTTTAATTCCATGAATATTACAGAACTCACTAAACTCGTTTGATGTGAACTCTCCTCCTCTGTCTGTTCTGAGGCACTTAATTTTTGAATCTTTTTCATTTTTTACAAGGGCTTTTAGATTCTTAAAACACTCAAAAGTTTCAGATTTGTAATTTATGAAATATATCCACATCATTCTAGTATAATCATCAACAAATAACACAAAGTACCTTTCTCCTTGGAGTGCTTGATTTCTAGTTGGCCCACACACATCAGCATGGATGATCTCCAAGGGCTTCGATGTAGAGAGCTCCTTTGTCTTGTGGCTGATTCTGGTCTGCTTTCCACGTTGACATGGACCACATACTACTTGATTTGGTTTGAACAGCCTTGGGATGTCTCGTACAGCTTTGATCTTGCTGAAATTGATCAGATTTTCGAAGCTTTTATGTCCAAGACGCTTGTGCCACAACCAATTCTCATCTGTCTGACTTAAGTAGCATTTATTTTCCTGAATCTTGTTCAGAATGTAAATGTTGTCTGGTGTTCTCACCCCTTTTGCCACAAGTTTCCCTGAGGCAGAGTTCCTTATTTCACAGTCTTTGGTGCTGAAAACAACCTTATGTCCTTGATCACAGATTTGGCTGACACTCAGGAGGTTGTGTTTGAGTCCGTCAACCAGCAGAGCATCTTGAGCTTTTCCTTTTCCATTGATCAGAGTAACTGTTCCTTTTCCTGCAATTCTGATAGATCCGCTTCCAAAGGACACATTCCCTTCCTTTTTGTTCAGTGAGACAAACTTCCTTCTGTCTCCTGTCATGTGTCTGGAGCACCCACTATCTACAAACCACTGGTTTCCATTATTTTGAGCATATAGAGCCAAGCCACATTTGTCCATGTTGGAGTTCTTGCTAGTCGTCTTTCTTCCTTTGAGTGGACAGTCTTGTTCATAGTGTCCATTATTGTAGCAGAAAGAGCAAATCAGATCAAATTTGGTCAAGGGATCAAATGAATTGAAGGTTTTGATTTGTCCCTGCTTTTTGGGGCATATGAATTGATTATTCGATCCTTTGGCTTTGTCTTTTCACTTCTGCGAGCCATACAATGTCTGGCTTGATGACCGAATTTTTTACAGTGAAAGTAGTGTCCAAGAAAGATGGTTTTGTGCTTGTTGAAGCAACCACGGTTTGAGTCGATTTCCTTCCTGGGAATTACTCCTCCCTCGTTCTTTGGATTTGCGATGGGCCCTTGGTGGAGTACAGGTTTGTATTTGCTGTAGTGTCCATGATTCGACTCCACACTCTTCTTTGGAGTAATTCTCTCTTCATTCTTGGGATCTGGGATGCACTTTTGATAACATACTTTTTCATCTTTTGGATTGTAGGAAAGTGCATCAGCATAGCTTTTCGCACTATTCTTAGTGCTTGAGGATTCTCCTTTGAAACCTATTCTAGACTTGTCATGTTGAGGTTTTTGATTTTTTAGAATAGTCTGAAGTATTTGATAGCTTTTACATCCCTTTTTAATTTGCTCCAACTCCTTTCTCAGAGACACTATTTCGGCCTCACGTTCTTCACAAGTCTCTTCTTTTTCTTTAAGCTTTGCTTCCAAGAGATATTCTCTCCTTCTTATTTCCTCGTTTTCCACTTTGAGAGAAATGATTTTGTTCCGTAGTTTCTCATTTTCTTCAATGGCGCTTATTAACAGTTCATCTACATTTCCTTCCAGCCCTGAGTCACCATCATCTGTGAATGCCATGAATAATGTTTCTTGGCTTTCATCATGATCACTTTCCTCATCTGATTTCTTTATGATGACCATAAACTCATCCTCAACAGACTCATCTTGCTTGGACAGGAAGTTTTTCTTATTGAACCCTTTCTTTTTGTGTGCCATTCTTTTAGAATTTCCTTCATCATCACTGTCATGTTTATGAGGACATCTAGCTGCATAATGACCTATTTTACCACATTTAAAACAGATAAGAGGATACTTGCCTTTAAGCTTAGATCCTCTCTTCAGCTTTCGTACAAATTGAGCCAATTCGGATTCCACATCTGACTTATCACTACATTCATTCCTTTCTTTCCCCTTCTTTGACTTTGAGGCCTTGAATGCTGCATCTTTGGAGCTTGGGCCACCTTTCCTCATTTCATAGGCAATGAGAATTCCATGGAGTTCATCCATTTTGAGGGTATCTAGATCCTTTGCTTCTTCAATAGCGCTTATTTTGGAGTCAAATCTGTCTGGAAGAGACCTTAATACCTTTTGAACAATGGTACTTTCTTCAACTTTTTCGTCCAATCATTTCAGAGAATTTACCACTTCAGCTACTCGAAGGAGGTATGCTGCAATATCTTCTTCATCTTCCATCCTCAAACTTTCAAATTGTCTTTTGTGAGTTGAAACTTTGCCTTTTTTACTTTTGAGTCTCCATCGTACAAGGCAGCTAGCTTCTCCCACATTTCTTTGGCAAAGGCACAGTGCATGATTTTTGTAAACTCGGAATCAGTGATTCCACTAGTGATGGAGTTCATGGCCTTTGCATTTGTGATGTAGTCTTTCCTCTCATCTGGGTCTATTGGAAGAGTGGAAGTCGTTTGGTATTCATTTTGAACAAAATGCCAGACTTCAGGTCCAAGGGTCATTAAGTAGTAGGTCATTCTTTTCTTCCAGAAACCAAAGTTAGTGTCATCGAACAAAGGAGGTCTTCCTGATGCTTCGTGATTTCTCATAATGGTTGCGGATCTTTCTTCAAGTTGTTAGGCTAGTATGAAGAAGCCTTTTGTGATACCAATTGTTGGAAATACTGAGAGGGGGGGTGAATCAGTATTTATTATTTTTTGTTCTTGTCACACGGAATAAATCAATCTTGCGGACAAGATAGACTTTCCTAGAATCTAAAGAAGACCTAATGACAAGCAAACCAACCAGACACTATCTTTCTCTAAATATGCTTTGATAAACAATAGCAAACAAGTGTTTTTAGGGCCTACCTTAGGTCCAACGCAAGCTTGTGGATGCCCTCACTCCTTCGATCCAAATGAGCTCCTTTGTCGCGAATCTGAAAACACAAACAAGGCAAACAAATTAAATAGCACCTGAAAAGCCAATTGCATAAAACATATTTAACATGAAAGTCAAGGAGTCCATGAAACAAATAACATGAGATACTTGTTGAGAAAAATGAGTTTGATTGTATTAATTCAAAAGAAGAAGAGCTTTACAACCTTTGACTTGACGCTGTACAAGCTCCTCCCAGGGTCCAGCAAGAAGTCTCTTCTACTTTGACAAGTTTCACTCACTCACCAATGAAGCCAAAAAGGTATGTGATCTCTCCTCTTAAGCTCAACTAGGAAGTCTTGATTTCACCAACATTTACCCTAAAAAATGTTCAGCTTCTAACCTCCCTAGCAACCAGCCCAATGCCTGTATTTATAGTGCAATGGAGGGAGGTTACTAGGTCCTCCTTCAAAGGGATAAAGCCCTCCTTCAAAGGGATAGCTCCTCTCATCAAGGGATTAGCTCCTTCTCTTTTGGGATGCATGAACCACCTCAGAGCGAACAATCCACGTCAAAATTCCTTCTAGAAACCTCTAGAATTAGCCCAAAGTGAGTTTTTTAAGATAAAACTTGCGCCTTTTGACTTTCACAGGGGTCCGCACCTACACCGTTAGGGACAGAGCAGGCAGGTCCGCAGTTTTTGTACACAGAAGGTGCGGGACCGCAGGTGACAGTGAGAGAAAGTGTGGAACCAGAGTTACATTGATTTGTAATGTCTTTCTCTCATTTCCAAAGCTTTACTTGAAGAGCTGACGTCTGAGACTTGCTTAGGAGGATAGTACAAGTGATGATAGACCCATACTGACTGCAAATAATCATGGTGACGATATTTTTGTGTAACATATTGCCCCCTAAAGTGCGAAGTCTATAGTAGATGAGGATTTCATTGATCATTTAGGAAGAGTGAAGTACTTTATCATTTAGAGGATCATCTTGTGGAGAGCCCGGTTGGAACCTGTAAAAACATTCAATGCAAGATATATATATGAGATCATATCATCGCTGAGGTAGGCATTCCCATACTCAGATCAAAACTGACTAGAAAAACTAACTACTGCTCTGATATAGGAATGATCTTGTAAAACATCACAAGTAAAGACTCAAGTGGACACAGTATGGACGCAACCGTCTGTTTATGAATAGTCCATTATATAATGAATACAAAATTCCTCATAGCCTGGATTGTGGAAACTAGATCTAGGGTCTTCATTTCTACATCCCGAAATAGTACGATTCTATCCATGCGAATGAATGTGTTGATGTTGAACATGGTAGAAACCACTTGATTACCAGTCAATGATGTAAACTGTTAACAAGTGTGAGAGAAACCACCGGTGATGTCAATGGCTCTCAAAGTACCCAGTACAATCCATGAGATGCAAATAAATGTGTTGATGTTGAACATGTCACGGAATCCTTTGATTGAAAGTCAATGATGTAAACTGTCGTCAAAGGCGAGAAACTTGCCATTGAGGCATGCAGATCTCAAGGTACTGACGATTCCTAGATCATGTTTCTAGATAATGAGCTGATGTCGATAGAAAGCGATCTGTCGTAGGCAAGCCCACAACATGAAATCATAGATCAAGTTGAAGAAATTTAGTTGCAAGAACTGACTCAGGGATGGTCAAGATGAATGACAGATATTTTGCAGATGAATGGCTTATTGGCAGTGACCTCTTGAACACATAACGACACGACAGATGGCTTGGTGACAATTGACCCAAAGTTAATACCCAGAAACCGGCTGAAGACTTTCAATGTGGTTTGATCAACTATTAGGCAAAGGATTTCCCAACCCAGGTGAATAAAAGTGTCGTGTTCAAGAGTGGTTACAAAGTATGAAAAACAGGCTCATTTTTCTCTCTTTTCCCCCACCATTTCTGGCAAGTACCTCTTTATTTTTGACAAGCTTGAGGAGGATAACTTTTGCTTGATTATAAACTCATCCTTCGGATGAGTCCAACTTAGTTTAAATTTGAACCCTAAGAAGGAGTGGTTCGTTCCTGTTTGTAATTGAACAGGTCCTTTACTGTGAAATTTTAACGAGTCGAGTATAGGAGAAACTCGGCATTTTTCAATTTTAGAGAGTCTGAAAAACTTAAGAAGACTCCAGGGTTGACCTTTTTCGTAAATTTGTGTCTCCCAAGCCCGAAAAAGTATAAAATAATACTTGAGAAAACCGCTTGATCTTTTACAACCAAGGAGTACTTTTCGTCATTAGTGTCCTTGATCCGAAAAAGTAAAAAAGCGATCAACGACACGTCGTTTTATAACCGATATCGAATTTGAAACGACAAAAATCCAACAATCTTTTCATGTTTTTACGGTCGGAAAAGAGCTGTAAGTGGACCGTCTTTTAATTCCGTTTTAACGAGTTTAAAAGAAACACTCGGCAATCTTTTCATGTTTCAGGAGTCATAAAAGAGCTTAAAGGTGACTCTAAATGTTTTTTCGTCGAAAATGATAGATTTCGCCTGAATAATCTTTCATCCTACACAAAAACACAAACATTACTTATACCTGTTTGAAATAGATAAAAATGTCGCAAAAAAACCTTTTCAAAGTGAAACATAAACAAATTTGCAATTTATTTACTCAAAAAACTTATAAAAAGGGCCTTTGTAAATTCATTTTTACCATTTGAGTTTGGGTGAGAAAATAGTGCTTTTGCTCAGAAAACTTCCTGTGAAGATTGCAGAAAATCCAACCGTTGGAATCGAACGCCGTCTTCTCCAGGTAATCCACATCATCCCACTCTTCATTTTTGACCGTTTAATTTTTTGTTTTAGTCATTTATTTCATTTTTGGGAGGGTTTTTAGGCATAAAACCTGTGTGCGGGGGCCCACAGGTTTACCACTGCTGGCCTGCGAACCCCGACTTTTTCTCCATTGGGAAAAAGCTCGGGGTCTGCACCTTCCATGTAGACAAAGTGCGGTCCCACGCACTGTGTCTAACCTGGAGGGTGCGGTCCCCGTCGCAAGGGTTTTTAACCCAAAAATTCTCAAAAATGGACCAATCAAAATAATTTCTAGCAATTTAATTTATCCTTATACTTGATGCAGAGAGTAAATCATGCTAGATTGGCGTGAAGGAGAGCATGAGGAGGTGGATGCTACCGCATGGAATCATCAGCCTTCACTTGATGATTTGAGGGCGTGCGGCTTGTACAAATTTTGGGCCATTCCTGGCATGAGGGCTCAGGTGGATTTCTTACAGTGGATGGTTGACAGATGGAGCATACAGGACCAGTGCTTTTTCATTGGCGGCCACCAACTCGAAATCGAGCTGGCGGACATATATTTCCTGACTGGTTTGCCTAAGAGAGGCGAAGACTTGACTCTGTTTGGGGCTAGGGCAGGTGGCCAGTCTGTCAATAGCCTCAGGCTAGAGTACTGCAACAGCCAGGCTAGAGACAAAGGGATAGACATAAAGACCATATCCTGTCCTGAGCTCATGGTGATTGCGTTCACTGTCACCAGACTTTGCGGAGCTGCCACATTACATATTGCCACCGGATCCCAGATGCGTATGGAAGTTGATTGCTTTCGAGGCACCATCTTCAACTGGTGCGATGTTGTGTTGGCCAATGTGAAAGGCCAACTGACCAGGGCCAAGAACGGACGACTAAAGACCTTTGGTTATGGGGCTTTGGTCATGAGATTTGGCCTGTAGGGGTTCTTATGCTGACCCCGCAGCACCTTACTGTTGGAGCTGGGCTTCCTCGAGAGCCCAAACTGATGCGATGGGTCGCAGTTATGGCCCGTCACCCGGACGAGAGGACAGAGGTTGCTTAATTCAAACCTGAGTATTTCCAATGGCTGGAAAACCAGGTCTTTTCTATTCAGGACTTCCCTTACGCTGGGATAGATTTTCGTGGTGACCCAGACATGGTTCTTCCACCAGGAGAGCAGTGGGATGAGTCAGGTAAAATCCTTTTCAACATTTTTTCTATTTTATTTTTTTTTGTTATTTTTCCATCATCTCAAAACTGATAGTAAAAAATTTCAAATGCAGATGTGGGTCCACAGTGACCAGTTGCTCTCCGGCCTTACGAGAGGAAGCAACCAGTTGCACCCGCGCCAGCCCCATAGGACGAATCAGCAGAGGTTTTGGCCGAGTTGGAGGGTCATCTCGAGCGCTTGATAGGAGATATTCCTGAGACCACTATAGACGACATTCCTCGTCGACTTCAGCGCTATGTGATTGGGGTCCCGGGACCTTTTAGGAGGTTCCTTTGCAAGGTGGCTTGTGCAGTGGTTTCTTATAGAGATCATCACCAGTGATAGGATGATCACCTATTGTGGGCACATGTGACATTTTTGTTTTTTGTACTTATCATTTTTGCCGATCATAAGGTGTTTTTCAACCTATGATCAAGGACGATGTATTTTTGACACACTCCTATATATATATCACTATTACCGGCTTATCTTGTAAATCATGTTATGGAATGGTTTTAAATTTACATGTATGATTATTGCAAATGTCTATTTAACATTCGAGAAGCAATTGCATCTGCTAATGTATTTAAAGATCTCGGAATATGTTGATATTCAATATAATCAAATTCACGTTCCAAGAGACGCACTCTCAAAAATAATCTCAATAACAATGGATTTCTAATGGCATACACTCTATTAAGCTATAATACAACGAGTTCAGAATCTAACCTCACTATCAAACTCCGAATCCAAAATGAAATAGATTCAGATAATAACTCAATCACTGCACTATACTCGGCAATGTTGTTCGTTGTTTGACTGAGGCTTACCCCATGCATAGATACTAACTCGTCAGAGGGCGAATAGATAACCCAAGCTGCGGAAGAGATGTTCTGTGTATTACGACAAGCACCATCAGCGAAACCAATGTATGTTTGGAGAGGCATTGACATCTGCAATATCAAGAGTAAAACCAAGATAAGCAGGAATAATGACGAAAAACACTCTATAAGCTAAGCACACTGTTTAAACTAAAACACACCAGCTAGAAAGAAAAACTATCCTAACTAAAAATCTCCATACCCATTCTTTTAAGCATAATACCTCTTCAAGTAAAGGCCATTTCTGGGTTTACCCAAAGGGTCCCCGTCAAAGTCTACCAATTCATAGGCCCCTTTGGCTAGATTTCGCTTGACAACATAGGGACCATGCCACATAGGAACGAATTTTCCAGCACCTAATTTATCATTAGCTTGATCATAAACTAAGACTAGATCTCCTTCCAAAAAATTTCGAGGGGTCACATTTCGATCATACTGAGCTTTCATGCGTTTTGCGTGAGTCTCAATCGCCAATGCAGCATCACGTCGATTCTCATCTAATTGAGCCAAGTATAAAAAACGCTTTTCCTCTTCGGAAGTGGCTAGAAGTAACTCGATGGCCATTTGCAATGACAGGATTTTGCATTCAATGGGTAACATTGCTTCCAAACCATAGACTAGTTGGAAAGGAGTGAACCCTGTTGATGTTTTTACTGAAGTTCGGTACGCCCAAAGCGCTGAAAATAGCATGTTGTGCCAATTCGACTGATGAATCCCAATGATTCGTCAGATCATGATAACTAAAACTTTGTTGATGGATTCAACCAGACCATTCGCTTGTGGATAATAAGGGGTTGAACTATCGTGACGTAAACCAAGCTGGCCTGTAAGTTCGGTCATCATAACGTTTCGAAAATGACGCCCATGATCAGTGATTATTGCTTGCGGGACACCAAACCTAGCAATTATATGATTGGACACGAATTACAGCTGTCTTGCAGTCTGCCTCAAATGTAGGCATCGCCTCAGCCCACTTAGTAAAATAATCTACCGCAAGGATGATATATGCATGCCCCCCGGCCGAGTGAGGGTTACATGTAATAAAATCGATACCCCATTTGGCAAAAGGACCAATGGCAATTATAGGGTGGAGAGGAGCAGGTGGAGCGTGCATCTTACAATAAAAAAATTGACAGTTGTGGCATTTTCGGACTGCCATAATACAATCTTTAAATAAAGACGGCTAGAAGTAGCCAGCACACAATATCTTTTGGGCTGTGGCAAACCCAGACATATGACCGCCACACGCTCCAGAGTGACAGTCATTTAGAACCCTTTCAGCTTCCTCATGTGTTAAGCAACGTCGAAAAATGGAATCCGCCCCACGGCGATAAAGAGTATCTCCAATAATCCTGAATTTTTGGGACTGGAATCGAATTTTTCGACGTTCTGACCTTGAAATTTCTGGCCGAAAGGATTGGGTATGGAGATAAATGATGATATCCCCATACCACAGATCTAAAGTGCTGATTAGAAACAAGGATTCGTCCGCAATGGGCTCCTCCGCCACAGTTTCCGTGTCAGCACGCGGGAAGTCACATATTAACTCCGCAAAAACTAAAGATTTCTTAGACTTAGATTTCTCAAATTCCAAGTCAAACTCCTGCAGGATAACGATCCATTTAGAGTACTTGCCCCCTAGCAATTGCTTGGTCAAAATGTATTTCATAGTGTTGCAATCCGAAATTACCGTAGTTTTACGTAGTAGAATGTAGTGACGAAAACGTTGGACAGCTTGAACAGCTGCCATGCCAATTTCTCCACATGTGAGTATTTTAGCTTAGTGGGATTTAAAGTTCGACTAAGGTAATATATCACATGTTCAGTTCCGAATTCATCTTCCTGAACTAAGACCATTCCAATAGTGGAATGAGAGGTGGCGAGATACAAGAAGTAATCCTGGTTGTAGTTGGGAGGATGCAACAACGGTGCATGGGTCAACGCGTGTTTGAGTGCATCAAAAGATTTCTGAGCTATCTCATCCCAATAGAATGGAGTATTTTGCTTCAAAAACCGGGTGAAACCCTTTGTAACCTCGGCGTAGTTAGGAATGAATCGTCGTAAAAAGTTTGCTTTCCCTTGCAAACTTTGGAGTTGGTGAAGACTCAAAGGAGGAGGCAATTTGATGATAGTTTCGACCTTCGAGGGATCAACTCGAATGCCGGCTTTCAAAACTACAAACCCCAGCAATCGACCCGTTTCTATACAGAAGACACATTTGTGTGGGTTCAACCGAATACGATAATGCCTACACCTCATAAAGATTGCTTGTAAATGGACGAGGTGATCAGCTCGATGTAATGAATGAGCAGGCAAGTCATCGAGATAGGGTTGCACAATGTGCTTGATGTCATGAAACGCATAAGACATCGCCCTTTGAAAAGTTGCTCCGGCATTCTTAAGTCCAAAAGGTAACTTGAAATAAGAAAATGTCCCCCATGGACAAATGAAAGCCGTTTTTGGTTGATCGGCAGGTAGAATATTGATTTGATTGTACCCGAAAAAACCGTCCATGAAGGAGAATATTTCGCTGCCGGCACAATCATCAATGATTTGATTGATATAGGGAGTTCGGTAATTGTCCTTTGGACAGGCTCGATTAATGTCCCTATAGTCGATGCATATTCTTATTGTTCCCTGCTTTTTGTTAACCGGAAAAATATTAGATACCCAATCCGTTAACGGGATCAGATAAATGAAACCTGCTTTCAATAATTTTTCAACTTTTGCTTTAATTGCAGCAGCTTTTCATGGGTGAATCTGACGCAAACGTTGCCGGACGGGTTTAGCGTCTGGGTAAGTCTTGATCTCATGAACAACAATCGCGGGATCAATTCCTGGCATTTCCTCATAGGACCAGGCAAACACGTCGCGTAATTCTTGAAATAGGGCCTTATATAGTTGATTTTGTCATCTGTACACGAGGCACCTATATGAATGTTCTCAACAATTCCGGGCTTAACCGAAATGTCAATAGGAATAGTTCGAGAGATGTTTCCCAAATTTAACTCTGAATCGGGATGTTTCATTGGATTCTGAGGTTCCTTGAGATATTCAGTTGTAAAAATTGATGAGAAATCATTTTCAAAACGATCATCCTCAGGTAAAAACGAAGATCTATGATGGAGATCTTCCCATGGTAAATCATCTACACATAGGATTTCACGAATTTGCTCATCAGAGTGAATAAGTTCAGAAAATGTGGTTAAATCTGAGGTTGATGTGAAAAGTGATTCCTCACAGACCACATTCATTGAGTCATTTTTGGTTGAACATGGGTCGGCAAACGATTGCATGGCTTCATAGGCAATTTCATATGGACTCAAAGGCATGGCATTACCAAATGAGTCTATCTCAGATTCAGAAGGAACGATCCAAGGATCATCATAAACAATGGTGTCTGATGTAATCATATGAATGGTTGCAAATGAAGACAATGCGTTGATTGGAGGAAAAGGAAAAGTTCCCAGTAAACCGACATCTTTAACTAGTCCTACTCCAACATCCTTATATGGGATATTCATTTTACCAACATGCTGAATACTCTCCAAAGAGGCTGGGTCGGATGAAAAGTAAGCCAACTGGTCTATTGTTACGATCTTTCCATTGTGTGGAAACTTTATTATTCGAAAGACCGATGAAACGACCATTGTCATAGCGTAAGACCAACTTCGACCCAAGAGAAGGTTGTAATCTAGAGGAGCATCAACCACTTCCACATCTAGACTAACGGTTTTTCCTTCAACCCCTATAGGAAAATCCTGTAGAATGCCAAAAGGATGAAACCCACGACCATCAAAGGCCTTTAGAATTGTCGGGGATTGATTTAGCGAAGGAGAACCAAGAGATCTCCAACACTGTATCGACATAATACACATTGAGGCTCCCTCACCAATTACAGTCCGATGAATAGGCCTGTTTTTTACTATCACTGGTATCTGGAAAGCCATTTGATGAGGCAAATGCGATGTACTATTTTCTAGATCAAAAATCATTAGGTTCGAGTCCTGAACATCAACAGCTCCTATAGCCGACAAAAGTAATTTACGTTGTGCTGGACATGATTGCAGCACTTCCAAAGCTGACATTGCTGAGGGTGAAACAACTAAATCCTCAACAATGTTATAATTCTGAGCCGCTCTCGCATGTGGATTGAAAGCAGACTTTCGAAGTATACCCTTGGCGGGCGGTTTGATTACCAAGTCTGGATTAGGTTTCTTGATCTGTAGTGGATCGGAACCGCGAGCTGAGGTTGATGGATTAGAATGAGAAGATTCTGCTTCTTTACCATCAACAGGACTTTTACTACCATAATCTTGCGATCGAGTCGCAATCCTAACATGGGACATCATCAGTATGGGTTCTTCATTGGCATTCAAGGATGAACCTATCATCTTACTGTCTTGAGCCGGAAAAGGATCCTTCAAAACATCAGGAGTTTGGGAACCCTTGACAATCTTCGCAACCTCTGCACGATGAGGCCAGTCTCTTGTAAAATGTTCATCGTCACAAATGAGACAAGGATAACGAGGTTTGCACTTTTCATCATTGGATTCCGCCTTTTCAGGTTTCTCCTTTGAACTTTTGTCCGTTTTATTCTTCTTCTTTCCTTTCTTCTTTCCACCGGATTTTGATTTGGCTGTAGATGACTCTACAACGTGAATATCGACGGAGATCTCTGCAGAAGAATCTCCTGTTGGGGAATCAGGCAAGGTTATGATAGGGGAAGAATTCTTGGAAGACTTCTTCTTACTTTTAGTGTTAACCGTGCCAATCATACCGTCGACGGCATGAGATCCCGAAGGAGCTGTAGTGATTTGATTTTTCTTGGGAAGATCGGGGATTTTTTCGTGTAACGTACCTGACTGAGTATAGACCAAGTCAAGATGCTGTGCTTGAGAAATTACTTGCTCCTCAGTAACAACTTCGGCTTTAGCAACATCTTCAGTGCTCTTTGGCAACAAAGATTTTACAAACCACTCGGCCAAAATCTGATCCAGAATAAATACCTTCACTAATTGCCGTCGACGTCTCCACTCATGAATATGATCTGAAATGTAAGCGGATGTTGATTGCTTTAACGAAGTTAACAATTCCGTGCCATTTTCATATCGGACTGGCAACTGAAAATGAGTTAAAAACGAGGTAGCTAACTGACTAAAATTATAAAAAGTGCCTCGTGGTAACTCAATGTACCACTTGGCCGCGAGACCAATTAGAGTGCGCTGGAAAAGTCTAAGACGGATTGAATCATCTGTAATGGAGTTAGATGCACACCAAAGGTGGTAAGTCATCACATGGTTTGACAGGTCCTCTCCTGATTTACCTTCGAACTTGGGAATGTCACTGGGAAACTTATTCGGCATTGGTGGCCAAAACGGAAGATAATTAATGGGATCGTTCGTTAGGCGTGACAAGTCAGGTAAGTTCAAAGTTGCGATAAATGGTAACTGCCGATTAGGATCCCTAAAACTTTGGGTCATAAGACCAGCCCCAGGAGGAGGATATCCAGGATAACTAGGAATAGGAATCGTGTTCGGGATATTGTATCCTCCCGGAAAACCAGGATTAACCGGACCATACTGGGGTTGTTGAGGTTGTTGATAAGTGTACCCAGGGTATGGTTGATACTGATAGACTGGCTGCTGCACAGTAGGACTGAATTGGTACTGTCCCTGGTACGATTGATAAGTAAATTGTGGTTGACTTGTGACAACCGTACTTAAACCAGGTTGTCCTACAGGTATCTGAATCGAAGTTTGAATCGTAGATCCAGATGGTGGTAAAGATGTCTGAGGAGTAGATACAGGAATAGTAGAAACTGGAGCTGTCGATACTCCAGAAGTAGGTGGGGTAGATTGAATAGATGTTGTGGCAGTTGTAGCAGTCGTTTGAGGCAGAGTACGAGGTGTACTAGGCCCAGGCTGAGAAACTACCGAAGGTACAAAAGTTTGAATGTTAGACTGGACAGGTTGCTGGGGTGTACCAGAAACTAAGGGTTGTCTAGTTTGAGATGACAACTGTACACTTGGCTGCAATACCTGTTGAGCTTGCGATGGATCCCACACTATATTCATTCCAGGGTATTGACCCATAACTGGTTGAGAATATTGAGGACCATAACCGGATTGAGGGTAGGATTGATAATTGAAAGGTACATTTCCCGTTCCTTGAACATACATTTGACCGGAGGGCGGTTGGAAACCTTGGTTCGAGTATTGACCTTGGGGTTGATACCCTTGAGGCACATACTGATACTGGGGTTGACCTTGAAGTATAAATTGATACTGGGGTTGACCTTGGGGTACATATTGAGTCCGGGGTTGACCTTGAGGTATAAATTGATACTGGGGTTGACCTTGGGGTACATATTGAGTCTGGGGTTGACCTTGAGGAACGTACTATCCCATAGGTATGTACTGTCCTTGAGGTTGCCCCCCAGATGCAAACTGTGTACCTTGAGGTTGCCCCCCAGGCGTTAATTGAGGCTACCCCCCAGGCGGTAACTAGCCACCTTGAGGTTGAGGATTGGGAATAGAACCTGACATCATGAGAATTTGTTCTACGCTCAACGGCTTAGTACCATTGTTTCCAGTTAATAACCCTTGCTCAATGGGTTGAGGAGATGCTCCCGAAAAAGTACCAGAAAGCGACTGATACCCGGAGGGAATAGAAGGACCGCCGTACAAAAAAGATTCAGGCGATTGAGTAAACATGGATGACTGTCCTGACATATTTACGGGAGTATAAAAACCTCTAGGTGTTGGGTGATAAGGAGCACGAGGTGGTGAAAAACTTAACCCTGAGTTTTCTAAAAAATTAGTCAAAGAAAGATACCAAGAACTGCTCCTAGGTGGACTGTAAAAAATTGATTCACGCTCCCTTAGTTCAATAACAGGTTGATTTTCAGGGATAGGGATGCCTACTTCTTCTTCCGGAGCAAGTTCTTCAATAGCAATAAGTCCAGAAGGAAGATCTTGGGTGATTACTCTTTCTACCCTAGGTGAACCAGGACCACTAGAAGTTGGAGAAACAAATCCCGATGTCGGAGTAGCAGCAAATTCACTTTCAGGCTCGGATATTTCAGGTTCTTCACCTATATCACTAGTAGATGAAAAGCTACCAGCAATTTCGGAAACAGACACTGACTGTGGATTATAATCTGCTACTAACGGTTGAAAATCAGGATGTACTATCAAAGAAGATTCTCCTTCCTCAGGTGACCCAACTCTACTGTCTGTAGGAGTTACGAGGACTTTCAAGCCTTCAAGCTGGCTCGGTACTTCCTCAGGAGGTTGGCCCCAAAGTCTAAGGGACTTCCTCAGTAACTCAGCCACGTTTACAAACTCAGGAGACTGGCCCCGAAGTCGACGGGACTGCCTTGGTAATTCAGCCACAGTTGAAAACTTTTAACTACTTCACACGCAAACAAAGTAAAATCTCAATGAAAAACACCTAAAGTCTCTAAAGAGCCAAACAAATTTGAATCACACGCCTAAAGAATCTAGGAGATCAAACACACTCAAACAGTAACTTTCCGTACTGAAAACACTAGTTGGTGATGAAATCCAACGTCTCAGAGTTCAATACAGAAATAGTGGTTGGAACAGTTACCCCGACAACCTGCTTAATGAATAGACTGGCACAAGTTCCTCCACTTAACTGTCTCGAGTGAAGAGAACCCCCCAGAAAATCCAAGTGAGTCTAGCCGACGTCTGCTCCAGGTATAGTGGGATCTTCCCACCACTGTCACCTCAGGAAGAGTCTTAAAGAATATGGCCACTAAGGTTACCAACTGAGACAAATATACCTGGGGGAACAGTCTACGATCCGATACACACGGAAGGGCAGAGTAGCAAGCTCAATCCCCTTGAAGGCTCCTTGACATAATCCAAGGTTTACCAACAAGTGACCCCAGGCTCCTCGACAATGGTTAATCCGAGGTTTACCGTTTTTAATACGTGAATATCTGGCGTCATTCTCAATGAGGAAGGATTGATTCTCACACTGGTTCGGACACGATCTCGTGCTTCTCCTTTAAGAGGAGCTTTCCCAGAGCATAAATGCAACAATTGGATTTCTTCCCTACCACAAGATACAACTACTTGTTTGGTTTTACTGTCTTGGAGAGTTAATTACTCTCCTACTCCAAGACACTAGCTTAAGCTAAGTTGGTGTATCAGAGCCCTAGAAATAAAAATGTTACTAGGTGAATTTTACTTTAAGTGTTAATTTTAGTGGTTTTTGTTTAAGTCAAAAGGTGCGGAGATGAAACTCATGGTATGAAGACTTGACTCAAAATCACTAAAAATGCACCTAAGATGATTTAAACAATCTTTTTCTCTTCGATGAACTTCTAAACTAAGAAAGAGTTTGAGAATGCAAATACTTTGTAAACACAAATCTTTCTCAATCAAACAAATTAAAAGAAGAGTTTTTGTCCTTTTCCAATGCACTCAAAACTAGACAACTAGTTATTTCACAAAAATTTCCCTTTTCATTTCAAAGCACTCAATCACTACAAAACAATTTTTTTCCAAAAGAGATTTTTTATATTTTTTTAAATAAAACACTCAAAACTATGAAAATGACTAACTTTGAGATCTACAAATTATAAAAACCTATTTGAAGTCAAAGCCTACTAAAAGTCTTTTTTAAGGATGTTTTACTTAGCTAGATGTAAGCTAAGGACCAATTTATGCAGAATCAAAAATAAGTCAAGAACAACCAATTTTGTTTTCTTTTTGAAAATGAAAATCCAAACTCTCAAACACAAGCTTTTCGAAGTTTTGTAAAGAGAAAACTCAAAGCGGATTCCTCAACAAGGGGAGATTTCATAAATGGTCAGACTCATAAGAAGGCTGGTAGACACTCAGGTGATCTGAAGTCCCTACAGCTTCTAAGCTCAGAGCCACTACACAACCAAAATGAAAAACAAACCCAACAAGCAAAACTCCTAGAAATTTCACTTAAAACCCTAACACTAACGAAATCAATCTAAGGAAAGCCTCTGACAAGTTATATGCAGGTCTGGGCAGTGGATAACAATTTCTAAACAAACACTAAGCTGACTAATAGAGGAAATCTTAGCGTTTTTCAAAATTTTGACAGGGTCCGCAGGCCCACAGTTGACACAGGTGCGGTCCCGCTCTGTGCTAAAAGCCAAGCTGCGGGCAGGTACGCACTGTGTCAAACGGCTAGGGTGCGGTCCTCTCCCAAAGCTATGAAAAACAAAAAATAACCCTGGATCTACAAACTCTACCCAATTTTACACACAACAAGCCAAAAACAGAAACAAAAACACAGTTTCTCAGGTCAAAGTAAAAACAAGGAAAACAATCAAGTCCCCAGTGGAGTCGCCATTTTGTCACACGGAATAAGTTGATCTTGTGGACAAGATAGACCTTCCTAGAATCTAAAGAAGACCTAATGACAAGCAAACCAACGAGACACTATCTTTCTCTAAATATGCTTTGATAAACAATAGCAAACAAGTGTTTTTAGGGCCTACCTTAGGTCCAACGCAAGCTTGTGGATGCCCTCGCTCCTTCAATCCAAATGAGCTCCTTTGTCGCGAATCTGCAAACACAAACAAGGCAAACAAATTAAATAGCACCTGAAAAGCCAATTGCATAAAACATATTTAACATGAAAGTCAAGGAGTCCATGAAACAAATAACATGAGATACTTGTTGAGAAAAATGAGTTTGATTGTATTAATTCAAAAGAAGAAGAACTTTACAACCTTTGCCTTGACGCTGTACAAGCTCCTCCCAGGGTCCAGCAAGAAGTCTCCTCTACTTTAACAAGTTTCATTCACTCCCCAATGAAGCCAAAAAGGTATGTGATCTCTCCTCTTAAGCTCAACTAGGAAGTCTTGATTTCACCAGCATTTACCCTCAAAAATGTTCAGCTTCTAACCTCCCTAGCAACTAGCCCAATGCCTGTATTTATAGTGCAATGGAGGGAGGTTACTAGGTCCTCCTTCAAAGGGATAAAGCCCTCCTTGAAAGGGATAGCTCCTCTCATCAAGGGATTAGCTCCTTCTCTTTTGGGATGCATGAACCACCTCAGAGCGAACAATCCACGTCAAAATTCCTTCTAGAAACCTCTAGAATTAACCCAAAGTGAGTTTTTTAAGATAAAACTTGCGCCTTTTGACTTTCATAGGGGTCCGCACCTACACCGTTAGGGACAGAGTGGGTAGGTTCACAGTTTTTGTACACAGAAGGTGCGGGACCGCAGGTGACAGTGAGAGAAAGTGCGGAACCAGAGTTACATTGATTTTTAATGTCTTTCTCTCATTTCCAAAGCTTGACTTGAAGAGATGAGGTCTGAGACTTGCTTAGGAGGACAGTACAAGTGATGATAGACCCATACTGACTGCAAATAATCATGGTGACGATATTTTTGTGTAACAGTTCTAGTGATTGCCAAAAGCATATATAGATATGTATATGTATACACAGAACACATAAATCAACAACTGGAATAAATGCTTTTATTAAAAACTCAAGACACTGCAATGAAATAAATACAATATAAGTATATCTGACTGTGAGTAGTTGCCAAGCTCCAACTTGGACTTCAGTGAGGCTCCAACCTCCAAAGCAACAACTCTGTTTTGCAGTGGTTCTACACTTAGGAGCACCTACCCCTAATGACTTTAGTCCTGTTCAGTTCTGAGGCTCCAACCTCTTGGGCTCCAACCCAACCTTGGTATAAACTAGTATGCTGCTACACTCTATTCAGCTGAGGTTCTCTCACTCCTACTCTCCTGCCTCTGCTACTTCTACAGCCTCCGCTGCTTCTGCTGCCTCTTCTGCCTCTGCTGCTTCTGCTACCTCACGCTCTGGTTCTTCACCACAACAACAACACCAACAGTTCTCTGTTTTTACTGTTTTATACATTCTCATGCCTTTGTCCATTCGTTTCCGCTTACTCGTTGGCTCTTTGGCTTCCTCCTCGCCTGCTTCAGCTTCCTCACCACTGGCTTGTCTGTCGTTGTAGCTTCCTCTGTCTCATTGTGCTCACATGACACGTTAATTCATAAGAGAGTGCCAAATAATCCACGGAGAACACATCTTACTGGTTACCACTGTAACAACGCTCCTTTAACAATGATTACGGGCATACCTAGAGTTTAACTTCATTTAACGGATAGCCACGTCCAATCACAATCGATTTCGCCATGAATCACCCCATTTACCTGACGTTCAGCCTTTTAAAACCATCGGACACAGCCATCGTAAGCCTTTCGGCTTAAAACCACCCCGCAAGCAAAAACATGGTTGCACAGGAAAATAAATGAAAAACAGGCGAGAAACACTAACGACGGATTTCAAATTTAGTTTACCCGCTTCTATTCCTGTATCGAGTCCATAGCTCCATCGCAATCGCCAGTCCCAATCGCAATCGGCGAGATGAGGCTTCCGGGGGCCCTTTACACATCAACCTCATGATATCGCCGATGGCCGATTCCCCTGCTGGACGTGATATTATATATGAACTGTTTTTGATGAGTCCATCGGGTCCATACCTCTATCGCAATCGGCAGATTATAGTGCCATCCCTTTAGGACTTGCGACTGCTGCGGATGTGATATGATATTAAGCAGTAGTTGATATACCCTTCGGGTCCATGTGTATATATCGAAATCGACGCTAGGGAGAGTGTAATTCCTTTGTGTATTGTTGCGATGGACGGATGCGATAAAACATTCAACCATAACACAATTCCACATCGGGTCCGCGTACATTATTGCAATCAGAGGTTTCGGGGGTGACACTTAATAGAACCCGCCGATATGATTTCTCCGATATTATATACTGCTTCGCCTCCGATAGTGTTTATTGCTCCGCTCCTTTAACTCTATTTATATATTGCTCCGTTGTTTCCTTTCTAGAGGTTCTATGTGGCTCCTTTAATTCTTCCTCTCGGTTCTTCTTGTCTCCATCTGCTCCTCTTGCCTCCTCTTGGCGCCGTGTGCTCCTCTTGGCTCCGTGTGCTCCTCTTCTTTGGCTCTGTCTACTCCTCTCATCTCCATCTGCTCCTCTGGTGGCTCTGTTCTGCTTGCTCTGTTGCTCCGATGGCTGTTTGCTCCTCTTCTTTGGCTCTGTCTCCTTCCTTGAATATTGCCATATTGACATCAATGACAATCTGTGTCCAATAGTGGTATGTGTGGAATTTTCTGCTTTATTAGATTGATCGCACTTCTTGGTGAACCCTTCGCGAGCTCTTCTTCACCTCCGCGCAGAGGTGAAATTAAGGGGCTAGTTTTTAGTTATGTGCTACCTTCGTTTCTGTAGATCCTCCCACTCTGCGTAGCCCCAAACATCAATTTATTCGCATAACCCGCTTTTCACATAGTAGCATTTTAATCCAAGTGTTCAAAGATTTAACGTACTTACCTCGCGGTCCCTTGAGGAAGTGTCGTTCTGCCTCGTTGTAGCTAACTGAAGTATCTACCACGATTTCAGTGATGAATCCTCCTATGACTCGATCTAGCTGGTGATCGACAGTGCGCGATCCTATCTTCTGATGCTTCTAGTTTGTGCACCAATTCCGGAGTCCACACAATAGGTTTGTCGAGTTTACACCTTCCTTGGCTATCTGCTAGCCTCGCGATCCACTTGTACAACTCAATAGGGAAGGATACAAAGAAAATTTCGTGGATTTCTGTATATAAGTAGCAATCTAACCACTCTTCCTTTGACAGTCACGGATTCCTATTTTCCTATGCTACGAACTCATGAATCTTTCTGTCAAACCACTCTTATATTCCTTTCTTAGTCGGATTCTAGCGATACGACATCAAACATATCTATGCAGATCCCGGTCCTGGCAATGGAACCATTTGTTGGCTTGTTGAGGCCTGACCCAGGTTTAGAGTTAATTATCCAAACAAATCCTGGTACTACTGGCCATTTCGGCAACAGTCTGCAGAGCGTGGACTGAGTTCTCACCCGAAGTAGTATGGGAGGGTGCTAGAACCAGGTTTCCGCACCCTAGAGATGTCTGATGAGTTTGACTAGTCCGCGGTTTGTCCTTGCGCGCAGGTTGCTTCGCACACTTTCCCGTTCCTTGTGGCTTGATATACTTCCTTAGTGCAGCCCCACCTAGGGCTGTGCGTTGTGCTCTACATCACAACCTTTTTTATATTCCAATATTAGCTAATTATCTTTGCCTACTTGAGTGCTATATGTTATACTTAACAACATAGAACCTTCATCTAGGTGCGCGCGGTAAATAGCCAGTATATTCGAAAATTATATCAATCATGCATTAACCCAAGAACATATACACAAAATTATAGCAAAACTTCTCTTTATTGATTCTTTCCATGGTTACAGACTCGACTCGCCCTGCATACTCAACTGTAGGGGTCCGCGCACTCAGCTGCAGAATACTAGGCCTCTGCGCACACAGTTGCAGAGCCTTCTCCTACCCTACGACCCAAAGACACACTTTACATTGTGACTCAATCACTTAGACTTCTCATACTTCTCTTCTATTATTTATCTCTCTTTTTACACTTAGAGCCTTGCTCTATTTATACAATCCCATGGTCCGCGGACCATGGGTAGGTCTATCTAGCCGACATTACATTACAAAACTAGGGCGTAAAATCCTGTGACTCTATCATACTTTTGCACCCCGTGCCCGCAATTCACGGAGCTTTACAACAAGATTCGGTCAAAACTTGGGCTTTGAGCCTCAAAACATGCCTTGGGGGGATTCCATGCCCAACATAAATTGTCAAGCAACACATTGTTGCCATGAAGAAAATTTTCTTTTAGTGACATGAGTCCTTTTTCATGAACCATACACCTTAAAATTTATAAGAGCCCCTTAATTATAGTCCACTTCAAGGGATAAACCTTCTTTTATAATGAATACAATGTATGAGACAAGATTTGATGATTCTAATACTAGGCCTCCTTGGTATATATAGGAGACAAAGGGTATAATGACAGGTTCTGGTTGACACGACAATATAATGAAAGAAATTTAATAACCCAATATCTAGGGCTTAATAAATGGTTTCAGGGTTTGAACATGGGGCTTCTCTAGGACTTAACATGTCCCTCCCCTTCAAACAAGTGATATCCCCAACACTTTACTAACTACAAGTCCTTTTGCATGAACAACCCATCTTCCAATGTCACTTCTTCCACTAGTAGGTGTCGGGAAAGTCTTCCCTAAGGTCAGGGTTGAAGAACTCAATAGATTGAAAAACAAAAACTCAACATAGCAGCCCAAATATACAAGTATTAGAGATCATATATGTCATATGAATACAAGACCTTCATGGAAGGTTGATGATTGATGAAGATCTTGGAGTCCTATCTCTTTGTCTCGTTCCCTATCTTCATGCCTACAACCAACACAACAAGAAGAGAGGAAACAATAAGGAGATCAAAGTATATTTGCATATAAAAAGTTAATGAAATCTAATTTCCAATTCATGAATTCGAAGCATATCATATAAAACACTAAAATTAATACAATGAAGATGAGTTTTTTCATTAATGTAAGAGCATCAATAAAATATATTCCAATCACATGATCCTTGCCGCAAGCACTAAATGGAACTATCCTCTCAGTTCCTCCTTCTTGGGCCACTGAAGGTCTCCTCCTCCAATCTTCCACTCCAAAGGTGATGTGAGAGATATGAGGGGCCAACACAACATTAAGGAGATGAAAGGAAGACAAGGAAACTAGGGTTTTCCTGATAGGGAGAATAATCTTAAAATCTCAAACTGATCCAAACTTAAACATAAGCGCAACAAATTACATATAAAACCATAAATAAAGAGATGTGGCAAAAATAACACCTCATTTCATTAATATCAAATACTGAAATATGCTTACAAACAAAATGGAAATAAACTAGCTCGGGCAATGGTATCTTATTATCTCTAAGAAGAGATGTGGTGGATACATGCCTCTAAACTATGTTACAATGAGGCTCAAGGGCCTATTTATTATTGAACAACAAGGGAAAACCCCAACCGTAAGAGATGACATGCCAAGAGTTTGTAGGCCCCGTTGGGGTTAGTTGGGCAGCCAACTTTCCAGGTTAGTAACTTGGTCATATTATCTCTATTTGGTGCATATGATACCTTGTTGGAAAGGTATCTCTAAGTATTATAGGAATTGTAGCAATGGGCCTGCTCTGAAACTTAAAAAAAATGTTGTTTAGGGGGTCAAAGCTACTCTGAAAGTTCATGACCTACAAACTGCCTAGGTGGAATATGTGGGTGGCCACCAATATCCACATGGATTAGTCCTCTCTCCTTAGGAAGCAATGGTCACCATTACGTGCAGAGCCTCCATGAGGTGAGGAAATTTCTGTTGAACCTAGTCCCTAGTGAACCACTTGCCCCAGTGAAGGAGTTGGCTTGCTTTGACAACTCAATATAGTTGGATCCTTTGTTGGCAAATGTTCTTAATCTATGCGTCCATAATTTGATGAGTTGTGGCATGTTCCATGTAGTATGGGCTTAGCTCTATTGGTGTGAGTTGTTTTGCAATGTCAGATGTGTCCAACAATGGTGGAAAGTATGACCAAAGGCAATCTACATTAAAAATTGGGTGCAAACCAAGGAACTGTAGAATGTTGAGCTCAAAGGCATTGTCCCCTACTACCCTGGTGATGGTGTATGGCCCATATTGGAGCGGGTGAAGCTTGAGGTGGGGTCTGCCAACACGCTCCTTTTGCAAATGTAGCCAAACTTTTTTTCCCACCTAAAACTTGTGCGGCACCCGATGTTGATCATGACGTTGCTTGTACTTAGCATTGGCTCTGTCCAATATATCATGGACCTGCTGGAAAATGTGTTGAATGCACTCAATGAAGTTGTTAGCCATGTCGAATTCAGACTGGACGTGAGTTGAATCCATCTGCGTAGCTACAAATGGTATGGTCACATCAATGGGACATAATCGATGAAATGCCATTCCTACCTGAAAGGCATTGTGGCCCATTGAGCTATGGAGAGCTCCGTTGTAGCTGTGCTGGACATAGGGGAGGATTTCATCCCCTGTGTGTGGATGCTTCGAGTTGCATATGCACAAAATGTGTACGATCATCCTGTTGACAACCTTTGTTTGGCCATTAGTTTGGGGGTGGAAAGCCATGGACTTAGTAAGTTTGGTATCTAGCATCGACCAGAGACTTGACCAAAATGCACTTAGGAATATGATATCCTGGTTTGAGACATTGGACTGTGGGATCCAAAAATGCACCCACACTCACTCAAAGAAGAGCTCAGAAGTGGCCGCTGTTGTGATACTCTTCTTGCAGACTGTCATAATGACCATCTTAGAGAATCTGATGACGACCATGACAACACAGTTGTTGTCGTGATTAGTACAAGGGAGGCTCGACATGGAATCCATGGAGTTGGATTCCCAAGGTCAACTAGGAGTAGGCAGAGGAGTATATATGCATTGCTTCTTGATGGTTGGTTTGGCAATGGAAAAGGTAGTGTAGGATCTAATTTAGTTCCCAACATCTTGACGAAGGTTTTTCCAGTAAAAATACTTCTCCAGTACTTCCACTTTTTTCTCTACTCCAAAATGTACAATGACCCAACTATAGTGCGCCTCCCAAATTATCTTGGCACACTCGCTTGAAGGAACACAGATGTGTCCCAAGTGGCATAACAATGCATTCTGGAGGTGAAAATTTAGAACTTGCTTACCTTCCAGGAGTGTCTAGTATGTGCTGCTGAATTCTGGATCGCTCTTGTAAATATGTGGCCACCTCGAAGTCTTGTGCCCATAGGAGTCGATCACAGTGATTAGCGCCATGACTGGTGGCCGACTGAGGCAGTCTGCAACATTATTGGTGTTTCCATTCTTGTACTTAATGATTAAATGGAACTATTGCAGGTATGTGGACCATTTTTTATGGCAATATTTCTGCAACTTCCCTTGTGTTTGTATGAACTGCAGGGGTAAGTGGTCTATGTGGATGACTGTTTCCTTCCCCATAATGTAATGCTTCCATTGACAGTAGGCCTGCACAATGGAATACATTTCCTTTTCATAGGTGGGATACTTTCAGACTATGTCTGAAAGTGTCTCACTGTGGTAAGCCACTAGATGCTCCTGTAGAGTAAGAACTGCACCAATAACATATTTGGAGGCATTTGTCTCAATCTCAAATGGTTGTTGTAGGTCTGGTAATTTGAGCATTGGTGCATAGTAGAGGTGATGCGTCAATCGACAAACACCTTCTGTTGGGTTTCAAACCAAAAGAAATTTACTTTCACTCTACCCTTAGTGACTTGAATTGAAGGCCAAGTGATATGAGAGAACCCCAACATGAACCTGCAGTAGAAATTGGCAAGACCCAAAAAGTTATGGAGCTGTGTTAGAGTGGTTGGGGCTCACAATCCCAAATAACTTGTATCTTGGTTGGGTCCACATACATACCCTTCTCATCAATGAAGTACCCCATATATTGAACCTGGGTCATGCCAAAAGTGCATTTCTCCAAATTGGCACACAACTTGTGTTGTCGTAGGGTTTGGAGGACCTATCGAATATGGAGGAGGTGCTCCTCCCAACTCTTGCCGAAGATTAAGATGTCATCTAAATACACCACCATGAATGCATTGATGAAGGGTCGCAAGACGTCTTCCATCAATCTCATGAAGGTTGTGGGGAATTCGTCAACCCGAAAGGCATGACCAACCATTCAAAAAGGCCCTCCTTAGATTTGAAGCAAGTCTTCCACAGATCGGAGGGTTCGATAGGCACCTGGTGATTACCAAACTTCAAGTCAATCCTTCTTAAATATTTTCCCCCCTTGAGTTGGTCCAGAAGGTCATCAATCTATGGGATTAGGTACCTATTATGGATAGTGATCTTGTTCAACACTCGATAGTCAATACAGAGTCTCCATGTCTTGTCCTTCTTCTATACCAATACAATTAGGCTCCCACAGGGTGATGAACTTGGCCTGATGTTCCCTTTCTACAACATCTCCTGAATCTGGCTCTTGATCTCATTGTTCTCCATAACAGAACATCAATAGATCGGTCCATTGTGTAATAGTGTGCTCAAGGTCAGATTGATGGAGTGCTTGACCTGATAGTGCAGAGGTACTCCCATAGGCAAGGCAAAAATATCCATGTACTTCTCCACGACCTTGTCCATCTACTGTTATTATGTGGAGGAGCCCTTTATGGAAGCCGTGGCCACAATCTTCTTCTTGCCCGGAGGGTGAATCATAAGGAAAACAAATTTCCTAGTTTGTGAGATGATCTGACAACATTTCTTTGTAGAGACCAAATAGATGGCGATAGGTGGGGCTACCTCCGATATCCTATACAACTTATTGCCCAAAGTAATAATCACAGAGCAAGGTATAGAATCATATACAACATTTTGCTTCCGCAAGTATGGTTTTCATAATAATACATCACAAACTTCAAGAGGAGAAACATCACGCAATACCTCCTCTGTGAAGGGCTTGATATTGTAGGGAAGGTGACACTGCTAGCTGATGTAGAGATATCATCCTTGGTGAAGCCATCCAATGATGTATGGATGTAGATGTCATATAGTCGGTAGGCCCAACTGCTTCACGACCTCTGCTAAAATTAGGTTATTTTGGCTCCCACTATTGACAATGAAATAAAGCAAAGAACCCTTCACCCACATCTGTGAGTGGAAGAGGCATTCCCCCTCCTATGGATCTTCATGCTCATTCTTTTAGATCTTGGTGGTGGTCATGGTGGCACTAGGCTCTGCATTAATGATCTGCTTCCCTTTGTCATTCCCCTCGTCAAGTTTTGACTCATAGTTAGAACATGCATCTGATTTGGAAGGCTTTGGCTTAGCCACCAATGACTGCTTGACTTGACACTCACTTGTGTTGTGAGTGGAGCTCTTATGGAACTCACACCATTTTCACGTGTCCATCTTTGTCTTCGTGGTGTTGTTCTTTTCTTACGGCTAAAAATAGGGAGGGTGTACTTTCGTCCTTCTTCTCACAGTAGGTTTCCAACCAATCCTTGACGTGGGTGGTGACTTTGAGAAGTGCAAAGTAATCTTTTTCCAGATGGAAAAATCATGAAAAAAAATATCCTTTTAGCAGATTTAACCATTTATCTATGACGTCTGCATCTATCTAACCTTCAAATATGGGGATGTCAAAGTTGACATGTACCTTAAAGGGTGTGGTGCTTCCAGAGTGGCTGCTAGAAGGAGATGCGTCACCTTTGGGTAGCCGCTGAAGGATCTAAGCAAAGTTTTCCATCATTGCATTCCTTTGTCACTCGAGGGATTCTTCGAGCAAGATTTTGAAAGGATCTCCTGCCCCCTCATATTTCTTCTCTTCCTCCACAGGAGGTCATCGAGATTTGCGAGGATGATCTTGCAAAGGTTTGACTAGTTCGAGCCCTAACTCCTTATATCCCGACCTCATTGGGGACATGCAAAGAAAAATAGAGAAAGAGCAGACCACTTAGATACCACTAACCTGAACTTAAACAGGAATGTAAAAAATTATAGATACAACCATAAATACAGATATGTAGTAGAAATAACACTTCATTTCATTAATATCAAATATTGAAATATGCTTACAAACATAATGGAAATAAACTAGCTCGGGCGATGGTAGCTTATCTATGAGAAGAGATGTGGTGGCTACTTGCCTCTAAAATATGTTACAATGAGGCTTAAGGGCCTATTTATTATTGAAAAACAATGGAAAACCCTAACGCGAGGAGATGAAATGCCAAACGTTTGTGGGTCTCGTCGAGGTTATTTGGCTAGCCAACTTCTCGGGGTCGTAACTTGGTCATATTATCTTTGGTTGGCGCGTATGTTACGTTGTTGGAAAGATCTCTCGAAGTAATACAAGATTTGTGGAAATTCTTGCCTATGGCTATGGGCCTGCTGCAGACCTCAAAAAAACACCGTTTAGGGGGTCAAAACTGCTCCATAAGTTTAGCACTGAAAAAACTGCTAAAAGTTGTAAATGCTGCAATAAACGAGGAAACAAATGAAATCGACCGAAGATCTAGGTGGAATACGTGGGTGGCCACCATTATCCACTTGGATCATAAAGAGGTAGACATCTCTTTTTTCCTACACCCAGTGAATCAATATGTACCACAAATAATTGGTTGGGATGGTTTAGGCATAGGCTATAGATAGTGGCTTGTGGTCTAACCCATAAATCCTACCCAAAAAAGGATTTAAAATGCACACATTTAAATTTTTTGGTGCATTTTAAAGGAATATGTGAGTTTCTTTTACAAACACTCACAAACATATGCAACTTGGTTTTGTGTGAGATGCATGCATACATTTCCTTCTCATAAATAGCTTTGTGTAAAAACTTTCCCTTGATTGGACGACTTTCAAAAGCAATGGGTCTTTCATCTTGCATTAAAACAGCACTAATTCCATTTCCTGAAGCATCACATCCCACTATAAAGGTTTTTGTGAAGTCCGGTGTAGCTAAGACCGGTGCTTGGCACATTGCCTCTTTAAGATGTTTGAAGGCCTTTGTTGCTTATGGAGTCCATGAAAATGCATCTTTCTTCAATAATGTTGTTAGAGGTGCTGCTATTCTCCTATACTTCCTAACAAACTTGCGATAATACCCTGTCAACCCGAGAAATCCTCACAGATGCTTTATGGATGTGGGGATTTTCCATTCCTTAATGGCTTTAATTTTGCTAGGGTCCACCTTAACTCCTTCATGAGATATAATATGACCCAGATATTCCACCTCTTGTACTCCAAAGAAACATTTGGATCTTTTGCATATAATTGTTTCTTCTCCAATAGTTGTAGCACCCTATCAACATGTTCAACATGATCCTTCCAATACTTGCTGTGGATTAGTATATCATCAAAAAATACTAACACAAATTTTCTAAGGAATGGTTTGAAAATGGAATTCATCAAACCTTGAAATGTTAAAGGTGCATTGGTAAGGCCAAAAGGCATGACCAAAAATTCATAATGACCCTCATGAGTTCTAAATGAATGTCTTTAGTCTTCATTCTAATTTGATGATATCCTGAATGAAGATCCAACTTGGTGAAGTAAATTGATCCATGCAATTCATCCAATAATTCATCAATGACAGGAATGGGAAACTTATCTTTAATAGTGAGCTTGTTGAGCTCCCTATAATCATGACACATGCACCATGATCCATCCTTCTTGTGCACCAATACTACTGGAGCAGAGAAAGAACTTTGACTCGGTTGAATTATACCAGCCTCTAGCATTTCTGCAACCATACGTTCAATTTCACTCTTTTGGGCATAGGGATATCTGTATGGCCTGATGTTTGGAGGAACACTTCCTGGAATTAGATGAATAGCATGATCATGATCACAAATAGGTGGGAGACCTTTGGGAGTCTCAAATACCTTGGAATGATTGTCCAAGACTTTTTGGAGATCTGGAGAAATAAATAATTCCAATGTGGAAACATCTAGCTAACATAATTGTGCAATTACACCTATTTGTTCCTTTTTTAGAAGCTTTGTCATACTGTTAGAGCTGATTATCTTTCCTGGTTTCCCTACAATACCCCTTAATTCAACTTCCTTTCCTTCCACAATTTCATGAAAATTTCTTGAAAATTAAAAGCTATTGTACCTAAGGATTGTAGCCATTGGCCTCCTGGTACAACGTCAGCACCTCCCATTGGAATGGAAAGCATTGGGCTATTCAATACATATTCTCCCATGGATAGCTTGATATTATGGCACTTTCCAGAGCAATTTATTGTTCCTCCATTTGCAACCATCACTAGACACTTTGGTGCTGGATATAAGAAGCAATTCAATTCTTTTGCTACCTTACAATGAATAAAATTGTGGGTGCTTCCTGAATCAATCAACACTATTACCTTTTTCTTCTTGATTTGTCCTTCTATCTTGATGGTTTGAGGGGTGGTAATTCCCACCAATGCATTACAAGATATGGTAGGATTCATTTCTTCTTTATCTAGGCTTTGTTCCTAGAGTATATCCTCTTCTTTTGACCTTTCTTGCTCCTTTTTTTCTTCCTCTTCACACTCTATGTAGAATAATTTATTCTCAGCACACTTATGACCTTTAGTGTATTTGCTATCACAATTGTAACAAAGCCCTTTTTCTCTTTTTTCTTCCAATTGTTGTGGTGTCAACCTTATAGGTTGTGGAAGACTAGGGGCAGCAAAACTTTCATATTTATAGTTGTGAGTGGTATGCTTCCTGGTTGCCATAATTTTGCTTTCCATTTTTCTTGCTAACCTAAATGCCTTCTCTAATGAATCAGGTTCCCAAAGGCGAACATAATGTTGGATGTTATCCTTTAAAGTCCCTATGAACACATCAATCTTATGCTCCTCTGGAATATTTTTTGCCCTTATGTTCAATTTTTAGAACTCCTCAATGTGCTCCATTATTGAACCCTTTTGTTTGAGACTTATCAATTGGCTAAAAAAAGTGTTGCTTTTTGTATCCTCATAATGTGCTATCAATTCTTTCGTAAAAATTGCCCAAGTGATAATTTGTTTACGAGAGCAAAGCCATTGATACCATGCAAACTGATTTGGTTCCAAATATAAAATTGCAATACGTACCTTTTGTGTGTTTTTCACATTATTGAGATCTAAAAATAGCTCCATCTGTAATATCCATGTTGCGGGATCCTTGCCATCAAACTTTCTCATATCAATTTTTGGAATATTGTGGGTCTTCGATCCACATTAGAGTCTATGAAATGATGATTAACATTTCTTTTGTTCGCATCATGAGTTTCCTTTACTACCTTTTCACCATTAGTAAGTATTTCTTGCAGAAAATTTGTCAAATCTGTCTTCAAATCTGTCATGCCTCTCTTCAAATCTGCCTTCAAATCTATCTTCAAATCATCCATCTTAGCTTCCATGCCCTTTATCTTAGCTTCTATTAGCTTTTGTGAGAGTGACATTTGTTGCACTTGGTCTTGTACTTTTGATATATCATGTAGCATTTCTTCCTCTTCTTCATGAGTCATGCTAGAGCTTTCAGGTTGCTTACTAGGTGTTTGCATTTTCTTTCCTCGGGGCATCAGTTACCGATAATGATGCTCTACTATGCCCTTTGAATTCCTTCAAAATAAATTTTCAAACCAAGCTTAAGCAAAAATTTAAAAAAATCTACACACCTTTTTTCACTTTGTAGGAGCTCGATATTGCCTCTGATGTATCTCTGTACTTTCGGATCATCCAGTTGTGAAATTTCGATCTGCAGTAGCCCTCTGTATCATCTTTCCAATGCCACTAGTGTGATCCAAATTGGATTCCCCAAGGAAGAGTTATGCAAAATCTCCCACAGTGACCTGATTATAGACTAGTTCAGTAGAGCGAACTTGTACGACTTGTCGCAAGTCACTGTTTCGACCTTTGGCTCTGAACAATATAGACAATCCTCTACAGTCTGTCCTCTTTCTTTATCTTCTTACAAAATTTCAATACGATGCTCAGAGAGAAAGTTATGACGATTTTCCCCAGGTCAGCTGTTTGAAATGTAATTCAGGAGTCTACAAAAAGACCAACTTCCTCAGATCATATCTCCGCAAATATAGCGCGAAATGCTCTAAAATTCGGACCCGCAATTCACCGCGATGTCTTCTCAAATGGGGTTTTTTTTAGCTTTTGAAACATCGCAGAAAGAAAGTTATAGTGAAAATGCCATGATGACCTGTTTGGAGCAACGAAACCGTAGAATCCAAAGCTCTGATACCAAATGTTATGAAACCAACTCAAGAAAAAGATAGAAAAGATAGATCAACGCCTTAGAATTCAGCCTCTTCAAGGGGGAAACCTCCTTTACATTACATAAATGAACAATTCTTGGATGATTCAAATGACAAAACCTCCTTTCTATATATAGGAGTCTAAGGAGTCACAATATAACCTAGTCGACCTAACAATAATAATATAAAGCCACAAAAATAACAATAGAGGGATTATATGGGGCACAGTAATGATAATATGGGGACAATAGGGGCACAACAATATTAATAAGGGATACAACTATAATAGTAATTGGGTAATCACTAGTATTATAGGGACCCAACAAAGGCTATGCCCAGATCACCGCACCGATGGAAAAAATGTTGAAGAAGGATGTCACGTTCCGTTGGAACAATGATTGTAAGAAAAGCTTGGATATATTGAAAGAAAAGATGGTTACCTCACCGATTCTTGTCTTCCCAGACTAGAAGAAGGAATTCCAAGTACATGTTCATGCATCATTTATAGCACTGGGGGCAGTACTAACACAGGATGGCAGAGAAGGCTTGGACCACCCTATCACGTTCGCAAGTCACAGATTATCCAAAGCAGAGAAGAACTATTCCACCACTAAACGCGAGGGACTAGCTATGATGTATGTGCTCTAGAAGTATCGACACTACTTGCTAGGAGGTCACTTTAAGATCTATACGGATCACTATGGGCTGAAGTACCTGGTCAATAAGCCTATGTGGGGGGGGGGCGCATCTGCAGATGGCTATTATTGTTCCAAGAATACAATTTTGAAGCTGTTGTGAAGCCTGGACGATTGAATGCATGACCAGATCACTTGTCGTCAATCGAGACAGGGGAGGAACCTACTAGTTTGGAGGAAGGATTACCCGACGTGCAACTCTTTGATGTGCGCGTAGAGGATAACAATTTTGAAGATATAATACACTTTCTAACAACTAGAACTACGTCGGAAGGATACTCTGTCTAGCCAAAGAAGGAATTAGTGGTGCACATAGCAGATTTCTCTATCATTGTTGGGCATATATACAAGATGGGGAATGATGAGATACTATGAAGGTATGTACTTGAATTTGAATGAAGTATCATCCTCGTAGACGCTCATGGGGGCACCGCGAGAGGACATTATGTAGGAAGAGAAACTGCACATAAGGTTCTACGTGTAGGGTTGTGGTGGTTAACCCTTCATCAAGACTCAAAAGCATATTGAAAGGCATGTGATGTATGTCAAAGAATAGGTAAGCCATCATAGAGGGATGAAATGCTTTTGAATCCACAAATGATGTTGCACCCTTTCGAAAAGTGGGCAATATATTTTGTAGGACACACACAGCCTCAAGGGAAGACAGGCGCGATGTATATTATCACTACGATGGAGTATCTGACTCGTTGGGCAAAAGCACAGCCGGTGAAGGATTGCATGGGAGTGACTGCCACAAAGTTTCTATTTGAACATGTACTGATGCGATTTGGATGTCCAAAGATCTTGATGAGCGATCGCGGTACACACTTCCTGAACTAAACGATCAACGCACTAATGGAGGAATTTTAGGTGTATCACCAGAAGAGCACACTGTATCACCCACAGGCTAATGTGACATTAGAAGCATTCAACAAAGTACTAGAAACCACATTGACCAAGGTATGTAATGCGCAGCGAAGTGATTGGGATCTGCGCATACTTGTAATACTATGGGCTTATCAAATGACATGCAAGAAAATTACAGGATAGACACCCTTTAGGCTAGTCTATGGGGTTGAAGCTGTAATGCTTATGGAATATATCATGCCTAGTCTACACATAACAGCGCTCATAGATATGATAGATCACGGAGCCCTAGAAGAGAGGCTCGCGCAGTTGGATGAGCTCGACGAAGAGAGATTTTTAGCAGGATTTCACTAGCAAGTCCAAAAGCAGCGCAAAAAGGCATGGCATGATTGGCATATTAATTTGCACACCTTCAAGGTGAATGAATTGGTGTTTTTGTATGATAGTAAGTTTGATAAATTTCCAAGGAAACTCAAAATGCATTGGCTGGGGCCGTATGTTATTAAGGAGATTACTAATGGTGGCGCAGTCCAGCTGGTTAAGTTAAATTGAGATCCCTTCCCAAGAAAAGTGAATGGTAGTCATTTGAAGCCATACACAGGTGGCTCAACCATCTGACTAGCCGACCAAAGAACAGTCTTAGCGCTCAAGGCAGCTGAAAGGAGGCGTGGGACTATAAACTACTCTGCCCGGGAACTACGCGATGGTAGAACTGCACACAGTAGTGAAGTGTCATAGGGTCCACGACAACACAAAGATAGTTGCACTGGCACGCACGTCAGCTGGAAAGTGGCCAATAAAGTCACTATTCACGATTTGATGGTTGGTTTCGGGCCAAATGGAGCGGGCGACAGGCAATTAAGGTGAACTTTATGGGTTAGATTCTTGGAAATCTGTCACCAATCTAGCATTAATGGACCGAATGTGGGGGGAACAGTCAAATTCAAATTCAAAAGGCATTATAAATTACAAGTGGTTTTCCAACAAATAACACTTAGCAATTTGAGAACTGAGTTGTTGCGCGCTCAAGTATTCATGAACTAAGACTTATTCAAGACTCTGCAAGCAAATTCGTTATTTGAGCAACTACCAAAGACACTGAAGGAATTGTGGAGTAGTGCTATGTCAGCACCCGAAGAAGCAATTGACACAAGAGTAGTGACAGTCGAGGAATCCACGCAGGAAATTGTGGAAGTAGAAACCCCAGAGAGTGCCGGAATAATTGCTGAGGTCCCTAAATCACCATGAACACCGATACCTAAGAAGGATAAGCAGGCCATGATACTGGTGCACATCTTGCCCAGAAATCCACTGAGGACCAAGCTCACACTGCAGTAAAAAGGGAAGGCCATTAATCTGGAGGCCGATGAGGAGGAAGAGTTTGAAGAAATCCTGGTGGAGGAGGATTGTTGGGCATGGAATCCCCCTAAGGCATGTTTTGGGGATTAAAGCCCAAGTTTTAACCAAGTCATTTGTAAAAGCTCTACGAATTGCGGGCACGGAGTGCGAAAGTATAATAGAGTCATCGGGTTGTCCACCCTAGTTGTTGTAATGTTATGTCGGTTGGATAGACCTACCCATGATCTGTGGACCATGGGATCGTATAAATAGAGCGAGGCTCTAAGTTGTAAAAAGAGACATGAAATCGATAATAAAAGATCAAGGTAGAAGATTGAGTCTAAGTGTGTAGAGTGTGTCTTTGGGTCGTAGAGTAGGAGAAGGCTCTACAGCTGAGTGCACAGAGGCCTAGTAGTCTGCAACTAAGTGCACGGACCCTTGCAGCTGAGTGTGTAGGGCGAGTCGAGTCTGTAACCATCTGCAGTATTAATAAATAGAAAGTTTACCATATTTCTATGCATCTTCTCTTATTTCAATAAATGTTTTGGTATAAATTGCTAATATATTGTTTATATGATGCGCGAGCTTATTTGAATGTTTTGTATAACTAATTGTAACATAAGGCGTCCAAATACGCGAAGGTAATTAATTGGTATAATAGACTAAGTAAGGTCGCAGGTGATAGCCCTGAGTAGCGCGAAATTTCCACAGTCCCTAGTCATGGCTGCGTGAAGGTAGTATATCAGGGTGTAAGGGCTGAGAGGCGCGTGAAGTACCCTATGCGCAAGGACATCTAGTCGACCCTCTTAGACATCTCAAGGGTGTGGAAACCTGGTTCTAGCACCCTCCCATACTACTTTAGGTGAGACCTCAGTCCACGCTCTGTGGACTGTTGACGAAAGGGCCAGTAGTACCGAGATTTGCTTGGCTAACTAACTCCAAACCTGGGTCAAGGCCCAACACGCCAACAAATGGTTATGTTGTCAGGACTAGATCTGCATAAGAGATGTCTGATGTCGTGTCACTAGAGGCTGACAAAGAAATAAATTGAAGATTGGTTGGACAGGAAGATTCACAAGTTTGCGCAGGAAAATAGGAATCCACTGTTATCAAAGGAAAAGTGGTTAGACTGCTACTTATATACAAAGATCCATGAAATTTTCTTTGCGTCCTTCCCCACTAAGTTGTATGAGTGGATCACAAAGCTAGAAAATAGCCAAGGAAGGTGTAAACACGACAAACCGATTGTGTGGACTCCAGAATTGGTGTGCAGACTAGAAGCGTCAGAGGATAAGATCGTGCACGGTGTCTATCATTGGCTCGATCGAATCATAAGAGGATTCATCACCGAATTCATGGTAGATACTTTAGTCAGTTATAGTGAGGCAGAACAATGCTTCCTCAAAGGACCGTGAGGTAAGTACATTAAATTTTTGAACACTTGGATTAAAATGCTACTGTGTGAAAAGTGGGTTATGCGAATAAATTGATGTTTGGGGCTACGCAAAGTGGGAAAATCTACAGAAACAAGGGTAACGCAAAACCATAAACTAGCCCTTTGATTTCACCTTCACAAGGGGGTGAAGAACTTGCAAAATTCTCGCCAAGAAGTGTGATCAATTTGATAAGACAGAGAATTCTGCGCATACCAACTCCACCTACGCCACCTCTAGTTTCACCATTTTCACCCTAACCTGCGCCCATTCCAACTTTTCCACCACTTCAAAGTAGTATGGCAAGCGCGATAAAGCTACCAGTCTTCAAGGGAGTAGGGAATGAAGATCCAGACCAATTTTGGTTCGTGATGAAAGCTATATGGGAAGCGCAGGGAGTCATGGATGACCATATAAATAAGGAAACGTTGGTCAACGCTCTACAGGATCGCGCACTGACCTGGTAAATTAAGCATTCTAGTGACAATCCGAATACAAGGATCGCAGATATCCAAGTGGCGCTAAACAAAGAATTCAGCATACCGAGGTCCAAGGAACAGTTAATCATTGGGTTCAAGGAAATTACAATGCTACTAGGCGAAACCCCGTGGGATTTAGATCAAAGACTGAAGTGAAAAATTCGCGAAGCAAACATGACATTAAAAGATGGGCAACACCGCGAATGGTTCGTAGCATCATTAATACCGCATCTATGAAACACGTTGTCACAACAAAGGCTAACCACTCAGGCCGAGGCCTTGGAGGTCACAATGAGATTACACGAGACCCTAGTATAAGATCCTAACCTAGGGGTTCAGCAGATTCACGCACAGCTACAAAACTTGTGCCTGGAGATGCAGAGTTTGAAATAAGACAGGACAACCTGACCAGAGGCACAATTAATCATTGGGTTCAAGGAAATTACAATGCTACCAGGCGAAACACCATGGGATTTAGATCAAAGACTAAAGTGCAAAATTCGCGAAGCAAACATGACATTAACAGATGGGCAACACCGCGAATGGTCCGTAGCTTCGTTAACACCGCATCTACAAAACACGTTGTCGCAACAAAGGCTAACCACTCAGACCGAGGCCTCAGAGGTCACAATGAGATTACACGAGACCCTAGTATAAGATCCTAACCTAGGGGTTCAGAAAATTCACGCACAGCTGCAAAAATTGTGCCTGGAGATGCAGAGTTTGAAACAGGACAGGACTACCAACTTGATTTTTCATTATGTTCATTTCAATGTTACAATACATATTTATACATGCTGAAGCATATAATACCATGGACCGAAAACCGTCATGTCCAAAACCATGGACGGAAAACCATCGTGTCCAAAACCATGTGCGAAAAATCATGCACAAAACCATTGGTAGGTCCGCCCAACCTAATATAGGGTCGAAAAACAAAATTTTCCAGGGTGCTGCCCCGGAACCCATAGAATGGGGTTATATGCACCCCTCAAACCCCCTGTGACTCCCCCCGCTATGAAATCGATGCAACAAAGGGGGGGCTCCGGCCCCCTTCTAACTCCCCAGTTAACTACGTGGGCTAGTCATGGAAAGAATATAACACAAGCTGACATTACATTACAAACATGAGGGCGAACAACCCTATGAATCATTTACAAGTCCGCGCTCCGTGCCCACAAAACGTGGAGTATTTACATTGGATTTAGTCAAAACTTGGGCTTTAAGCCCCAAAACTTGCCTTGGGGGATCCCAAACCCAAAAATTAGTAGAACACATTCCTAGATTTTCTAAGTCATTGGAGTTCCACAATTTGTGCCATAATTCCATACTATCTTGTTGACTTATTATTTATTATTGATCCTCTAGTAGTAGGGAACAAGTCCCTAAATTATCTCCTCCTCCAACTCTTCTTAATATGCCCAATATTCTTATAATATTCCACAAAAAATAAATAATATTAGGCACAAATATTCAATTATTCATAAACCTTCCTAATGAATATATTAAAGTTAAATTAAATTATCTAATGCAAAAAGAGAGGTTTAATGTGTTGAAGGGTGGTTATAGGCCTTAATTTATGTTTTAAATTAGAGGCATGGGCCTTAATTTATGTCTAATTTAGAGGCCCATCATAGGGGACAACCTCATATCACAAATTTGTTTCACCATAGCCTGATCAAGGTTGTGGTTATGCATCAACTCTCAGTCAAGAAAATCACTTGGGAAACCTTTTTGGATAAATTAAGGACTACTCCTATCATTAGTCCCACTATTTCTCCTAGTAAAAGAACATCATCAGGGCCTAGGTTCATAAGTTCAATGAAGCATGGTTCAACAAGCAAGGAGGAAAAGGCTTCAGAGGCACTTAGACCTAGGGTAACCAAGACATATCAAAGAGGGAACATGCTTGTGTTTGATCCACAAATTGTGGAAGGGGACAAACCTTCTACAACAACACAACTGATGAATGCTAGTATTTCAACAAGAATTTTTCAACTCCTGGGCTACCAACGTTACTTTATCAACTCAGGGTTCGTACAAACTTGGAGGTGACAGTGTTGTATACACAAGTAACAGTGATGGTTGTGACTTTTGTCATAGTTCAGCTGGCGAGAGACAACTGGGTTTTTCAAGCCAAACTTCTATGGAGTCATAAGAAGCTTGTTTTCTTGATGGAAGAAAGGGAAATCTACTCTAAGGGATAGCTATGCTACTGCAATAATGGAAAAGGCCGAAATTCAATGCTAAATCACACCATTTCCTAATTAACTGCCAAGAAAATATGCTTTGCAATAATGCTAAATTAACATGAACCAAATTCTACTATGCAATCATGGAAGTAAGAACCATCAAACATCACTAATGTGCAAGTAAAGGGACTAAAATAAATTTGTTTTTGTCTTTTTGTTTTTCAAGCAAAATCAAGTATGCAAACTAATTTCTTTTGGTGATGTGGTAGGTGAACTAAGGACGTTGGAGGATGGCTGGAAGGGTTAGGAGATGGTTGGATGGTGTGGGAGACCCTTGGGAGGCTTTTGGTGACTTCCTAGAGGCTTTCCCTCAATTCAACCTCAAAATATGCCATTTTAGGAAAACCTACATGATGTACTAGAAACCTACAGGATTCCCTATAAACCTACAAGATATAGCCGAAAGTGAAATGGAAGGTGTTGGAGGTGATGGAAGTCTTAGGGAAGGTGGTAGGTGGGTGGAATGAAGTTATGAAAGGTCTAGGATCACTCAGAAGTCAACAACAAAGATAGAGGATGGTTGGATTCGCTCAATGTGCTTGGAAGAATTTCTATTTAAAATTATGAAAATTAGTGAAGGCAATGGTAAAAACAAGGAATGACTATGGTGGATGATGTGGAAGGTGTTTTTTGGCTATGAATTCTTCATCTACTCTTGAAGCACCTACTCTGCATAAAACATGTATAATTCCCAAAAAGCTATGTAAACAAGAAGCATCCCCATAAGCTAGAAAAGAAAAATTAATGGACTAACTGCCTTCATTATGCATGAGGAAAGTTGCTAAAGGAATGAAAGCATGGATGAGATCTACTACAAGGGTGAAGATAGAAGAGATGGCAATGAAATCCTACTTTGTAAAACTGATCAAATGCTAACTTAAATACAGTAAACTCTAAAGCTTATGCAAGAAATAGAAATCTGTGTTTTTGGGGCTACATAAGGGTCCCTTCCTCAAATCATGATCCCAAAGGGAGGAAATGAAGCCAAGACACCCACTGAAAACCTTGTGGTATTGCTTTTATCCCTGCTAACCTGCTACTGAAGTAAGGCACAAATGGAAGCAAACTAATAAACAACCAATCCAATCTACACTACTTGCAATGAAAAAACATCTAAAGGCAAATTAACAATAAAGCTATCAGACTAATCTAAACATACAGATACAAGAAAGAGGAGCCTTGGCTGCTAGGGTTGGGCCCTAAACCAAGAGCTTTAGCCCTCTGAGTTAACTCAGTCCTAGCTCAAAACAAAACGCATTCTTATTTCCAAAACAGAAAATTACATCAATAAAACTTTCACAAGTCTGGAGCTTGAAAATAGCTTAGAGTTTTACAACAAATATTTGAATCCTACTGAGGCTCTAGGCCTCTCTACTTATACAAATGAAGTTCCCAACAACTTCATTAAAATTAGGGAGGCTCGGCTCCCAAACTCGAGATAAACTAGCTCTTTGTCTCTCACTTGCTCGGCTGCCTTCTAATCCTCATGGCTTGGCTACTTGCACTCTGAGCTGGTGTGATGGATGGAGGAATATTCGAATGGGGAAGAAGTAAATGAGGAGGATTTACCTCCTACAATCCCTCTCCCTTGTCCCATTTGATTTTTAACCTTAGTATTTGCAAAAACTCCTTGAGTTTCTCCTTCAATCCTGCATTCAATGCATATTAGTCCACTAGGCATTATATCCAACTCTAACTCATCTCATAAACAAAATATAATAAAAAACATGGAATACGTTGTGAGAAAAGTTGGTTTGACTAAGCTAGGAGGTGAATTAAGGCCCATATAATTACCCAATGATGACGCTCATCATCACCCCCTACTGAAAGTGTTGCTCATCCTCTAAGCAACTCAATCAATATCCATATCCTTCATAGCTCTAGTGGCCTCCCTGACATCCCATGCCTCTGCTATGTTTTCCCCTTTGATCATAGAAGCCTTCTTTCCTTTCTACCTCCTCCCATTGCCTCGTTTTTTTCTTCTTCCTTCCTTCCTTTTAGCATTCCTAAGAGTAGTGGTGGACTGATTTTTAGGCCAATCCAATTGAATTTCAGCCTTTTCATAGATTGTTTGTACAAGGGTGTCCAGTTTAGTTCTTCTCTCAATATTTGAGGAGAGTGGTACTCTCTTATCTTTAAGCTATATGGAAATGTGTTCCGTCTCCTCAGGAAAGAATGTATGCTATCATCCCCTAACAGCTTGAACATGTCCTCAAAATGTGAAATTTCTTGCTCTTGGGCAGAAAGATATCTAGGTGCAATTTGAGGATCATTTGCAATAAAATTATGGGTACTGATGAGGGCCATGGGATCTGACTGTTTAGCTCTGATCATAAGAGGTTCAATTTTCTCTCTTGCCAATATATTCTTCATCTATGCAGCCCTTGATTCCTCATGGTTCATCCATGATGGCAAAGCCATCAACTGTAAATCTCCTATCTTGGCATTAGGGTCCCATACATTCATGTCTGTTAAGGCCCTATTGTCCAAATAAAACTCAGACATATTGGCCCTATCTTCTAGTGTGTTATGATCACAAAGATCAATGAACTTCCTATAGTCCTGAAATGGCATGGTGCCTCTCTGTGCTAGGGTCTTGATTTGGAACTGTAGCCATTGTTCCTTGAGGTATAGGGCATAGGATTCAGCTGGCATCCTACACTGGATTTCTTCCAAAGAGAGATTGGCTATACATGCCAATTGATTCTGTCTTTCTTGCAGTTGTCCTCTCAACCATGCATTTTTTGTTTCTAGTTGATTTTTCATTATGGCCTCTATGTCTCTCAAGCTACTTAGCTCTATGCCCATCTCCTTGAGCTTCTCCTCCATGTGCCCAATGTCTTCCACCCCTTTGAATTTGGTGATTTGCATCCATCGGTGAGTTCTAGCTCTTGTTGGTAACCAAAATTTCCCTATTTTCTACCCCATTTCCATCAATATAAACCTTTGTTTTATCTCAATAAAAGACCCTTCTTTCCTGCACTAGTACAAGATAGTTACCGATTCCTATACATGCTCATATTTTATATTAAGATTTATCACAACACTTTATTAATCTTTTTATACAGATTTCATGCCTATTTACATACTTCTTGTAACTCATATTGATTTCCTAGAGTAATTGTGGAACATAGTGTTAATGATGAATGAGTTGACTAGTGTAGGTATATTATTGCACCGCCACAAAGACTGTCCCAGATTTCCAAGAAGTTAAATCTTCCGTGAGGACGGGTCTCGATCCTTGACTCTGTTTCTAACTGTTCATGAATTGAAGCAGGATAATAGGTGGCGCGCATTCAGGGATTATTCTCCAAAGTTAGGTTATGGCCAAGCGAAGTTCATGTGTATTATAACTATTGGCCAAGTTTGTAATTTTGGTTTTCTAAGTCTATTCGGTCGAAAGGCCTGAACAAGAAAAATATGTAATTAGTGTAAACAACCTATAGCCGAAAGGATATATATGATATAGATCATAGGTAAGAAGCTAGCAAACCATCGACTGTCATTTTATTTTATGTAAACTGGTTATCGCCTCAACTTTGGGGCTAGACTACTCTGTAATGTATATTTGCCAAATCGAGTAATACAAGAGAACCACCATGATTTGCATACGCAGCGTTTAGTTTATCTTTTATGTCCATTTGAAGTGTTGAGATTTTTCATTCCTTAGAAGGGGAATGAGCTGGTTGGCTAGGGTCCAGCCAACCTAGCTCGTTTACCCCTATCGTTTTCGCTATTCAGTAAGACGATGTGGTTATTTATTTTGTAGTTGTGTGATGTTATAGTTTCAATCATTAATCTTTGTGTTTTGAATTAAAATATCTTTTGCGGCTAACGTGTGAAACAGATCTGTCATTTGAGAGTAGTTGTGTTTATTTTTCTTATGAAATATATTTCTCGCATTTCCTTTACTCTCGTTCTCTATTTTAATTCGTTTTCAAGCAGATTATGCAAGGAACTCTTTCCTGCACCAATGCATGTTGTTGCCTGCACTTTGGTCTAGTCATTCATTGCACCAAACAGTGAATCAATTACCTGCATATTATTTTCAATTATTTCACAAGTGAATGAACCATTAATTGAGTAACTGTCTTCAGTAGTAAAAGTTCATCTTCAAAAGATTTGGAAGCAGTTGTATGAAATTATCATATTATACTTGCAAAGAATATAAGCATTTTGGGTGAAGTACCAAAGTCGATTAACACATGCAAAATACATAGGCTACTATTTGATTTTTTAAAATTTATTTTATTTCATGAAGTTTATTTCATTTGCAAATTTTAATGAATTGAAGCATTTCCTTTTTCACAGAAAATTTACTTCAGAATTTCATTTACAAGCGCAATTCTTTTTCATCACATCTTTCAGTTCTTCTGAAAGTAACTTGGAAACTAAGTGAAGGGAACTTTGCCTCGGTGCAAGAGCAAGTCTCTTGTCACAAAAACAGAGTGGTCTAAGCCTTGAGGCTTAGAGAACCTTCACTTAGACATAAGTCTTCAGTAAGGAAGGTCAAATATACTCTCACACATAAATATTTTACCTACACTAGTGCAAGCAGATTGTAACAGCGCAAGGACAAGTTGTTTGTGTGAGAGGAAGATCAGAAGGAAGACAGAATTCTACAAGGGCCCACTTGTTAGACTGTTGACCATCCATCTAAAGATGAACATAGCATTTCATTCCAGCATTTAATATTGTTTTCATTATGTGGAATTTCTTTACTTGATTTACTTGCAAATTGTCTTTTACATTCCAGCACTAGAGTTTCCTTGGTGTTAATTGCCTTTCCAATTGTTTTCTATCTGATTTTGCAAAGCATTTCCTTTAAGAAGTAGGATTAGAGATAGGAAAAGTTCATACCATTTCTGGCATTGCCTGTGCTTCGTCTCTAAGTTTACGAAACCCTCGGGTTGACAATTAAGTGTTGAGGAGTTTTCTCAAGTGCAATTCCCACACCCAACATTTTGGCGCCGTTGTCGGGGAGGCGATTTGAATTGGTAAGAATTTTCCATTTTTTGCAATAGGGGTAAGTCTGCTATTATTGTTTCTGCAATGTTCTTCTATTGTTTAAAGGAATTTATAGGTGTCGATTTTTCTTTTTTTGAAACTTGTAGTTTTTATTTGAATTTTGTTTTGTCATTTTTTGAAATGAATTCCTAAAAGAGGTAGGGGTCCGAAGCCCGCTCGGGGCCAAAGAAACACCGAAAAATCTAAAACCAAAACTCATATTGGGCCTTCTTTTTCAGGCAAAAAGTCCAAACAAACTCAGACTCATCGTGCAGGAACAATCCACCTAGGGCTTGATAGCAGTGGTTCAGGTGTGACACAACCCACAAAGGGGAAGAAGGGGACTGTTGGAATCCATAGTCAACCTTCTCAGCCTGTTAAGAGCGGTTCAGGTGGAAGAAAAACAATGGTAGATATGGAAGACCATGCAGAAGGAAGTGGTGAAAATTAGGTAAATGAGGAACAATCCACTTTCGGATTCCCGATAGTGGATCTGCATACACAAGTACAAATGAAAAACATTTCACCATAAGCTCTTCCTCATTTTTATGGTAAGGTACATGAAGACCCGGACTCTTTCTTATTTGAGTTTGATATGTGTAGGATTTATGATTATTCATCTGATGCCTAGAAGTTAAAGTTGTTTCCTGCAACCCTCAAGGACAAAGCACTTCGCTGGTTCATGGGACTAGGAGGAAACACTATATCTTCTTGGGAGCAAATGAAGATAGTGTTCTTGTCAAAATATCAGGAATATTGTAAAACTAGAGATATTCAAGATGAAATATTTACTATTGTGAAAAATTATGATGGGACTTTAGAGGACTACTTGGAGAGATTCCTGTATATCCTTCAAAGGTCAAAGCATAAATTTGATCTACATACCATTAGAACCTTGTTCTTACGTGGGCTCACTGATGATGCTAGAAATAATTTAAATCTGTTAGGACAAGGGGATATTGCTCAAAAGTCTTTTGATCATATCTGTGACCTGTACAAGAAATTCTCGAGGAATCAATATAGATCCAGTAAAGGAATTTGGAATAAGAACAGAAAAACCGAATCTACTGATGCTATGATTATTATATTAGAAAACAAAATGGACAATATGAAAATTGAAATAATTAATAATGTTAGTAAACAAATACTCTTTGAAGTTTTAGCAGAAACTTGTATAAGACCAAGAGATATTGTCTATTTTCTGTCCTAAATGTAGAATAAAGCATCCTTTAAGAGAATGTCCTCTAGATATTAAAGAAACTAATAAATGTGAAATTTGTGCAGATAACCATGCTACGGATAAATGTCCCTCTATACCTGAGCTGAAATTTGTATTGGAGGGGGACAACTTGAAGCCGAATCATTGCATGCTATGGAAGCAAGAAGGAATTGGCCTCAGGTAAGTGCAGGTATGGTTCTTGAATCTCCACCACATTTTTTTGGTTATAATGCACACTCATATTCCTATCCTAACACTGGTCACTCTCAGCATTGGCAACATGGGAATCAATATCAATATGGACAACCCTCCCAATCTTGGCAACAAGAATGGAGAGGAATAAACCATTCACATCATTCACATAATTCCTACCATGCACCTATGCAATCATACTATCCTACATATGCACCTTACCCAATGCCTCAACCATCATTTCCTCAGCTGAGTCAATCTATGCCACCATTATCGTTACCTCCACCATTTCATCCTTCTCAGTTGCATGCTCAAACTTTACCCAACCCCAATAATAAAGTAGTACAAATGATACATTCTATGACCCTGCTTTCTTCATCCAAATTTCAGACTATGCCAGTTGGAGTCAATGATCTCCAATTGAGATCAGGGAAAGTGGTAACCTCAGAAAATCAAAAGCATCCCATGGTGATTATCAATGAGAGAGGAGAGGAGGAAACTCCTGATCATTTTGAAAAAGATGACACCATTCAGCCTATCCCTGTACATTTTGAGCCCCTGTCATCTTCTCCCAATCGACCTCCCTATCCAGAGAGGTTAGTTGTGGAGAAGAAAGACCCCATTCCTGAGTCTAGCCTAGCTTTTGAGCTTAGGAACCTTTTCATCAGAGTACCTTTGCTCCAAGCTATTAAGGAGATCCCCATCTGTACAAAAATAATTAGGGAACTCTGTCTCAAGAAGCTAGGAAGGAGAAGATTGGAACCCCAAACCATTTAATTTGTTGGTAGAGTAGTAGAGTTAATGACAGGATGTATGCACATGGAAAAATATACCGACCCCGGAAACCCTGTTGTCTCTGTTCAGATAGGTGATGTTCTTGTCTCCATTGTACTTATAGACCTAGGGGCAACCATTAATTTTATGACCAAGAAAACCATGGATCAACTTGGATTGGTCCATATTCGTCATATTCCCATTGTGCTTGAATTGGCAAATAGATCTAAAATCAAGTCGGAAGGAGTATTGGATGATGTGGTCGTTTCCCTAGGTTCTTGGGAATATCCCACAGATTTCATTGTGCTTCAGCCAAAGAACCCTATGGGAGGGCATCCCTTGAGCTTGGGATGACCATGGCTTGCTACGGCTAATGCTTATATCGAATGTCATTCTGGTGATATGTATATTTCCCATGGAGATTCCAGAAAGAAAGTCACCCTATATCCACCTTCTAGATCTATTCAAGAGCTCCAAGACACTTTATGGTTAGACTACAATAGTGATGAGGAGACTCAGCCTATTTCCTTGATACATCAGAATGCTGAGTCCTCATAGGAGGGAGAGATTCAAGACTTCCTAAACAATCTAGACACCATGCCTAATTTTGAGTCATTGAGTCAGATTTTTAGTCTAGATTTTCAGGAAGGATATGACTCTCTACCCCCACCATCACCATCTCTAGCAACACCCTTATGTACTCTTGAGCCTGATACTACTCTTGTTGAGATTAGTCCAGGTAAATCCTTGTATATCAGTTCAGACTTGGATCCTTCTCAGCGAGAGCAGCTTGTGAATTTGTTGCAAAACCATCTTGATGCCTTTGCATGGGGTTATGAAGATATGAAAGGCATCCCTCCTAAAACTTGTACACACCATATCTATATTCAGGATGGAGCCCAACCTGTCTGACAACCCCAAAGGTGAATGAACCTAGCTCTAAGATACATTGTAAAAGAAGAATTGCAAAAGCTCTTAGATGTCGATTTTATCTATCCCATTTCTGACAGCCAGTGGGTCTCTCCATTAGTATTAGTCCCAAATAAAGATGGGAGATGGCACATTTGTATTGACTACAGAGAATTGAATAAATCCACTCTCAAAGATTACTTCCCCCTTCCTTTCATCGATCAGGTACTCGATACCCTTGCTGGTAAGAAGTACTTTTCTTTTCTAGGTAGCTTTAGCGAATATAACTAGATACAGATAGCACCCAAGGATCAAGACAAAACCAATTTTACGTGTCCATGGGGTGCATTTTCTTATCGAGTGCTTCCCTTTGGGCTATGCCATGCTTTGGCTACCTTTCAAAGGGAAGTCTTGGTTATTTTTACTGACCTTGAATGCGTATAAATCTATATGGATGATTTCTCTATGTTTGGTGATTCATTTCAGGAATCCCTCAAGAATCTAGAAAAAGTTCTTCTTCACTGCCAAGAAGCCCATCTCGCCTTGAGTGACAAGAAATCTAGATTAATGTGTAGGGTGGGAGTATTTCTTGGCCATCTTGTTTCCGAAAAATGTATCCAGGTTGACCCTGCAAAAATATAAGTCATTTCAAGCCTTCCTATACCCAAAACTCAAAGGGAAGTGAGAGGTTTTCTTGGACATGCAGGCTACTATAGGAGATTCATTGAGAATTTCTCAAGGATAGCTACCCCCTTTTTCGAATTTTGGCTAAAGATTGTGAGTTTTCTTGGTCTGCAGCTTGCCAACAATCCTTTGAGACATTGAAGGAAAAATTAGTTTAGGCACCAGTGTTCAGAGGACCAAATTGATCCCTGCCATTTCATATTTCCTCTGATGCCTCTAATATTGCTATAGGCACAACTTTAGGATAGGAAGAAGAAAAACAATCTTATGTTATTTATTTCATTAGCAAAAACTTGTCACCCGTTGAACTCAATTATACTGTTACTGAGAAAGGGTTTTTAACTATAATTTTTTCCATTAATAAATTCAAACATTATATTACAGGATATGAAGTTTTTGTACATACTGGCCATTCCGCTATAAGATATTTGATGAATAAACCATTAAATAGCGGTACAGTAACTAGGTGGTTGTTATTATTACAGGAATTTAATATTACCATTGTTGATAGACCAGGAAAGTCAAATGTAGTTGCAGATTATCTTTCAAGATTAAATAATCCTGGCGAAGTAATTCCTGTTGATGATGATTTTCCTGAGAAACATATTTTTTGTGTCAACAAAATCTCCATGGTTTGCTAACATAGCTAACTATTTAGTCACCAGAAAATCACCATCTCACTTATCTGCTCGTGAAAAGCAGAATATCATTCAGAAAAGTGTTGCATATTCCTAGATCCAAGGAGACCTCTTTCACACCGAAGCAGATCTCATTATTGGTAGATGTGTCAGAGATGAAGAGGTGTTTGATATCTTAAAATCTACCCATGTTGAACCTTGTGGAGGTCACTTCGCCAATAAGCGGACTGCATACAAAGTATTACAAGCTGGCTATTTTTTGCCTTCCTTGTTCAAGGATGCCAAACAGTACGTCAAGCAGTGTGATAGCTGTTAGTGAATTGGCCAGCCTAATCAAACCAATGAAATGACTTTATGTCCTCAGGTTATGATTGAGCCTTTTGAAAAATGGGCCATTGATTTCGTAGGACCAATAAACCCTGCATCATCAAATAAAAAGCATATTTTTGTTTGTACAGATTTTGTTACGAAATGGATAGAAGCCAAAGCTGTTTATTTTTCTACTAAAAGAGTTGTTGATGATTTTATTTTTACTGAAATATTTACTAGATTTGGTGTGCATAGGGAAATTGTTTTTGATAATGAATCGCAGTTTATTTCTAATCTGGTATAGGGTGTGATGGAGCAATACAAAATACGGGATAGGAAATCTACACCATATCACCCACAAGCTAATGGTCAGGTGGAGTCCAAAAATAAGGTAATTGAGTCCATCCTCACAAAGATGGTAAACATGCATAGAAAGGATTAGGCTGACAAGTTACCGAAAGAATTGTGGGCTTATCGAACCACTTGGAGAAACAGCATAGGACACACACCATATGAGCTGGTGTATGGGAAACAAGCCCTCTTGTCGATAGAATTCCAGATAAATACTTTTAGGACTGTAGTCCAATTGGGACTAGATCTCTCTAAAGCACAGCAACAATGACTTCTACAATTAAACGAGTTAGATGAAATCCGAAGGGATGTTGTTCAACAGAACATCTTGGTTCAACAACACCGCAAGAAGTGGCATGACAAGTCCATTCAGAAGAAGCAGTTCCAACTAGGTGATTGGGTACTCCTTTATGATTCAAGAATCAAACATTTTAAAGGAATATTCCTTACACGCTAGATGGGACCCTATGAGGTGGTCAAAGTGTTCGAAAACAGAGCGGTAGAAATCAAAACTATTGATGGATAGAATTTTGTGTTCCTAGTAAACGGGCATAGACTGAAGGTATATTTTCAGCCCCTTACTAAAGGAGATTTTATGCAGAAAGTCCAACATCCATTGGAAAAGGAGTTGGTAGGTGGTAACATCAACCTATTGAAGAATTGATTCCTTCTTGTCCTTATTAAGAAAATAAAAATAATCAAAGAAAATAAAAAGAAAAAAATTCTTGTAATTATGAAAATCAGTTGACTAACATGATTGCAGAAGGATTGACTTGAAAACTAGCATGCTGGCAGGAAGATCGAAACTCTAATAAAAAGGGAATGTTACTTGATTTTTAGATATGTTGGTTGCCACCAAGAAGAAACAGGTTCACAAAACCGAGCACTTACCCAAGTTTGGGGTAACTAGCATGGAAATTTTTATCCAAGTAAATGCTTACTTCCCGCTGCAGTTATTTTTCCTACACCAGTGTAGGCATATTTCAAGGTAAAAATATTGTCCTTCTTCTATTTCCCATTTCGAAATTTCCCACTATTTATTTTCTAAATTCCCCAATGAATTACCTTCCTCTTTCTTCTAAGAAATTACCCTTACTCGATTTCATAAAATCCCTCTTTTCCCTTAAATTTTTTCCCACATCCCATTTCGTTTATCCCTCTTGGTGATATTGTTTCTGAAATCCCTGCTGTAATATTCCTTCCCATTCTAAAATTTTTACCCCTTTCCCACTTCTTTATTCCCTCATAAATTGATTGCAGAATTTGATGCAGTCAATCTAGAAGGCATGTTCGAGAAACACCAAAGGATGGCGAATAAATTTTTCTTGTATAATGAGGCAATTTTTTTTTAAAGTCCAGCTACAGAAGTATGTCCTATTAGATTATCTATTTGGTAAAACTCTTTGGTGCAAGAATAGTGCAATGCAAGCACAGTAGTGCAAGAAGGTCTGGTGTAGAAATACAGTTGACTGTGAAAGTAACTTACATAGTCCTAAAATGGTTTATCAAGGGTTTATGGGCCTATATTTTTCTTCACATGTGTTGATATGTTCTCTCATTCCATGTTTTAATTAATACTTTGTTTCATTAATTACTAATCTAGGAACAAATATTTAAAGTGCAAGATGTGTAAGGTTTGAAATCTAATATTTTTTAATAAATGCTGAAATATGTCTGATTGAATTATGATGCTGACTGTGGAAGGGTACTACTATCCGATAACCTACACTCACCCTCCTTGCAATAATTCCGCATTGCCTGACCATCATTAACTTACCCGTAATCTGATCATTGTAGCTGTTGCATCATCACCGCCTATACTGCCACTGCATCTAATTATTACGATTCACCTGTAACGAGATGACACGAATCTACAAACGATATGGGAGGGTTGTTCCATCATAGCCGGGTGAGTGGGTCTAAAAAGACAGAGGGCGAGGAACCTCCAGCATAAAACTCTCAGTGAACATTGGAGTCACTTAGAAATTCCTTCGAGGGTGTGATCAGTGAAGTGGAGGAGGTTCGAAATGGCACCTGTGAGGAGTGAATCGTTGTCGCTATAGGAGATTGAACAAACCACCGAGTACAGGAACAGTCTTGCACTATTGCAAGAATATGGATTCCTGCCATTCCTACAAAAGTTTTATGGGTTTGACATGGTTGTAGTGTTAGAGTTTGCAAGGATGTTCAAAGAAGGTCGAGTCAAGGTCAGGTCCTTAAACTTCAAAATTACAGAAGAGTTCATTGCATAAGCCATAGGCTTGCCACTCATAGGGGAGCGATGGTTTAAAAAGGAACGGATTGCAAAGAAGCATTGGCACCAGTTCGTGGTTGATAAGAAAATTAAAGTCGATTAGAGAAAGGGACTTCCATAGACCGCCATGGTCAAGAAGTGGTGAGATTTACTGTTTATATTATAGAAGTTTGTCACAGGGGAAGGACGTTATACCTTGGCATTCGTATACCACCTTTGATTGTTGTTGCATTTCGAGGTAGGAAAATTGATTAATTTTCCTCACTTCTTGCTCAAAAGACTTGAAAAGATGGCGAAAAACGTGCAAAGCGGAAGTTCAAGCCAGGTTGCAAACAAACTCTGCCATGATGGACTCATTACGATGCTGGTCAAGAAGAAGTTAGAAAAAAAAAGGAATAACATGGGGGGAATTTCTGAAAGAATTCTGAGTAAGGGGTGCAGAAGAGTCTGCTAGCACTAGTACAAGTAAGAAGAGAAAGGCGGGGACATTGTCTCCTGCCAAGCGGCAAGGTAAGAGTTCACCAATGCAAGCAGAGAAGAGGGCCATTGAGAACACTCCACCCACGGCAAAGAAGAGGAAGACTAGAGCCTCGATGAGGAGGAAAACTGTCGCCCAAGGGACGAACCAGTCGAGTTCTCCAATCGTAATCGATGAAACACCCCAAAGTTCCCCCATAGTTCATAATCTCTCAATGCTTGTAGATGCAGTGGTACACACTCTAGAGGATGAGGAGAATGCAAAAGATGACATCTTGTTGTCAACATTTGTCAGTAGGCTAAAGATAAAAAAGATGATGTCGACACTGCATCCTGCTGAAGTGTAAGCAAAAGAGAATGAAGAGAAACAACATGCGGAGGGACTTGATAATTTCAGTGGACCAGATGTGGAGACCCTCAATGATTTTGACGAGCAGGGTACTGAAGACCTTGCGGTTTTTGGAGGTCAGGGCATTGAAGACCCTGCAATTTCTGAAGATCAAGGCATTGAAGACCCTGCGATTTTAAAAGGCTAGGGTGTTGAAGGCCCTGTTGTGTTAGAAGGTTAGGGTAATGAAGTCCCTGTAGTTGTAGAAGAACGAGGAATCAAAACCCCTACTAATTTGGAAGGACAGGGTGGTGAATCCCCTAAGAAGCTGGGAGAACAAGGTGTTAAGAGCCCCGGGGAATTAAGTGCACAAGGCACAGAGATTAGTGAGGGCATGAAAACCCTCAATCATGAGAAAACCTTGAGTATAGAAACCCTCAGCAATGTCATAAAGCAGGCCTTCGACATCCTTGACCTTGATGATGATGGGACTTGTTTCGAGTCTGTGGTAGGAAATAGATTCACACCAGAAGATCTTAGCACAACACCCTCCACTCTTTTCCTCAATAGCAAAATAGTAGACCTGGAGCAACAAGTCCATGACCTGGAAGCTTTGAATTAGGTCATGAAAGAGCAGAGTTGGCAAAAGCAGAGTGAGGTGGAGTTACTAACAAAAGTAAAGAGGCAGAAGCAGCAAGTAAAGGTATGGAAATACCGAGATTCTAGATGCTATAGACACCTCAAGAAGGTGACTAAGAAGCTACAAAAAACCCAAGACAAGAAGCCAAAGATAGTAAAGACAAGAATAAACATTGAAGTGTAGAACTGAGGAGTTGGCCATTCATTTTTGAAGGTTTTTTGCAGAGGTAAAACATTGTGTGAGGACACACAACAACTTAGGGATGGGAGGATGTTGGTATCCTAAATTGCCCTATTTTCTACCCCATTTCCATCAATATCAACCTCTGTTTTATCTCAATAAAAGACCCTTCTTTCCTACACTAGTACAAGATAGTTACCCATTCCTGCACATGCTCATATTTTATATTAAGATTTATTACAACACTTTATTAATCTTTTTATACAGATTTCATGCCTATTTACATACTTCTTGTAACTCATATTGATTTCCTAGAGTAATCGTGGAACTTAGTGTTAATGATGAATGAGTTGACTAGTGTAGGTAGATTCCCGCACTGCCACGAAGACTGTCCAAGATTTCCGAGAAGTTAAATCTTCCATGAGGACGGGTCTCGATCCTCGACTCTGAGTCTAACTACTGATGAACTGAAGCAGGATAAGAGGTGGCACACATTTATGGATTATTCTCTAAAGTTAGGTTATGGCCAAGTGAAGTTCATGTGTATTATAACTACTAGCCAAGTTTGTAATTTTGATTTTCTAAGTCTGTTCGGCCGAAAGGCCTGAACAAGAAATATTTGTAATTAGTGTAAACGGCCTAGAGCCGAAAGGATATATATGATATAGATCATAGGTAGGAAGCTAGCGAACCATCGACTGTCATTTTGTTTTATGTAATCTGGTTATCGCCTCAACTCTGGGGTTGGACTGCTCTGTAATGTATATTTGCCAAATCGAGTAATACAAGAGAACCGCCATGATTTGCATATGGAGCGTTTAGTTTATCTTTAATATCCATTTGAAGTGTTGAGCTTTTTCATTCCTTAGAAGGGGAATGAGCTGGTTAGCTAGGGCCCAACCAACCCAGCTCATTTACCCCTCTCACTTTCACTATTTTGTAAGGCAGTGTGGTTATTTCTTTTGCAGCTGTGTGATGTTAAGTTTTAATCATTAATCTTTATGTTCTGAATTAAAATATATTTTGTAGCTAACGTGTGAAATGGATCCGTGGTTTGAGAGTAACTATGTTCTTATGAAATATCTTTCTCGCATTTCCTTTGCTCCCATTCTCTGTTTTAATTTGTTTTCAATCGGATCGTGCAAGGAACTCTTTCCTACACCAGTGCATGTTGTTGCCTACACTTTGGTCTAGTAATTCGTTGCAGCAAACAGTTAATCACTTACCTGCATATTATTTTCAGTTATTTGGCAAGTGAATTAACCATTAATTGAGTAACTGTCTTCAGCATTAAAAGTCCATATTTAAAATTTTTGGAAGCAATTGTATCAAATTATCATATTATACTTGCAAAGAACATAATCATTTTGGGTGAAGTACCAAAGTTGATTAATACATGCAAAATACTTATGCTACTGTTTTATTCTTTTAAAGTGCTTTTATTTCATGAAGTTTATTTCCTTTGAAAATTTTAATGAATTGAAGCATTTCCTTTTTCACAGATAATTTACTTCATAATTTCATTTACAGTTGCAATTATTTTTCATCACATCTTTCAGTTCTTCCAAAAGTAACTTGGAAACTAAGTGAAGGGAACTCTACCTCGGTGCAAGGGAAAGTATCTTGTCACAGAAACATAGTGCTCTAATCCCTGAGGCTTAGAGCACCTTCACTCAGACAAAATTCTTCAGTAAGGAAGGTCAAATATACTGTTACACAGAAATACTGTACCTACACTAGTGCAAGAAAATTGCAACAGTGCAAGGACAGGTTGTTTGTGTGAGAGGAAGAACAAAAGGAAGACATAATTCTGCAAGGGCCTACTTACCTGACTGTTGACCATCCATCCGAAGATGAACATAGCATTTCATTCTAGCATTTAAGATTGTTTCCATTGTGTGGAATTTATTTACTTGATTTACTTGCATATTGTCTTTTACATTCCATCACTAGAGTTGCCTTGGTGTTAATTGCCTTTCCAATTATTTTCTATCTGATTCTGCAAAGCATTTCCTTTAAGAAGTAGGGTTAGAGATAGGAAAAGTTCATACCATTTCTGGCATTGCTTGTGCTTCATCTCTAAGTTTACGAAACCCTCGGGTTGAAAATTAAATGTTGAGGATTTTTCTCAAGCACAATTCCTGCACCCAACAGCTCTCTCCTTCTCAAGATCGAAGAACAGTGTAATAGAAATTTTTTTAGGAATGACCCTACCTCCTTCAATAAACCTATAGTAGGAGTCAAGGTTACATTAGGGGCTAGGTTCTTTTGACTTTGGGTCTTCTTCTTTAGTTTCTTGTTGTTGGCCTATGTCATTTTCCAATTTTTGTGTCTCCTGTAGGTTCAACAAAGTAGCCTGTAGGACTACTTCTGCTTCCTGTATATCTTGCTGTGTATCTTGTAGGATTTCTTTTCCTTTGGAGGAGGTGGATCTAGTCATAGGCCTTCTTACTTAGGTGATAGGAGACTTAGGGGAAGGCATTTTCTCCTTTCGTTTAGGTGAGTCTTCAATCACAATGGGAATTTTGGTTGGTGTTTGGGGTTTCCCCTGCCTTATTCTTGTGCTTTTCCTTGTCCTAAAATATAATGGGTTTTGCCTCTGTCTTTTGCCTTTTTTATTGATGGGGGTGCTAAGAGCAGTGAGGGCAGCTGCTACCTCTCTCTCAGTGGGTTCTGGAGACACCCTAGCTGAATCATCCTTGTCTTCAGCCCCCTCTTTCCCATTGCTTTCTTCACCTATTTCTTTCCTTTCTTATTCCTCTTGTAGATCCTCATCTTCTTTATCAGTTTTCTCCTTAAAATCCTCCTCTATTTCTTCATCATCCTCCTTCTCTTTCTCCTCTTCTTCTTCATCTTCCTCATTTTCTTATGTTTCATCTCCTTCTTCATCCATCTCATCTTCATCTCCTTCTGTTTCTTCTTCTTCTTGCTCTACTTCTTCTTCCTCTGCTTCAATCTCTTCCTCTTCCTCTTCACTGACAGTAGGACTAACATCATATGTGAGAGCTTTGATGTCTTCCTCTGCCTGCATGTCTCTGAAAACTGACCATTGTATAGGAATTTTGAGGTTTTGGAGGGCATATTCTATAAGGATTATAATTAACCCATGGTGAGCTAAATGTTGGGAATTTCCCTCTTACACCTTGATGCTTGTGTCTATTAGTGATTGTAGCAGGAAGTATGGCATGCTGAGCCTGTGGTGAGGGGGTGTTTCTGCTCCAAATCTCAACTCTTCAAGGAGCCTAAAATGATAGCCATAGACCACACTATACCTACCCTCACATGAAATGTATTTGATAAGTTGGTAGCTCACCTCATTCCAGGGATATGGCAGACTTTCTCTCCTTACTCCATTTTTGTCCTCAATGGGTTCCTCACCTTCTAAAAAGAATTTCCTTTTGGCAACCTAGCTATCTCCTTTGTCTTCCTTCCTCCATGGTACTCCTAGGGGAAGTGTGGTAACTCTACTGATGAGTTCAGCGGTGAGTTCTATGGATAGGCCTCTTACCACAATAGTGGCGTGGACCCTGGTACGTGGAATGAGGGAGAGAGAAAAATCTCAGGCCACCTCATCATCATTGTCACACGGAATCTGTCAAGGGTGCGGACACGACTGACCTTCCTAGAAGTCTAAGACATTCTAATGACAAACAAGACAAAATGGAGTGATCTTTCTCTAAATACACCTTTTACAACATGAAAACTACAAGTGTTTAGGCTTACCTTATTCCAAAACGCTGTTGTTGAAGTCCGTTCTTGACGATCCGGATGAGCTCCTCCTTCAAGTCAATTCCTGCAACCACAAACAATCAAACAATTACCAAGCACTTGCATTTCATATAATAAAACATATATTCAACATGCAGACCAAGGAACACATGAAATAACTCATTAACACAAGCTATTGAGAAAAATAAACCAGTTTGTATTAATAACGAAACAAAGAAACTCTTACAACCTGGCCTTGGTGTTGTGCAAGTTCCTCCCAGGGTCCATCAAGGGTTTTCCTCTACTTTGACAAAGCTCACCCTCTCCCAAGTAGAATCAAGTGAAGACAATCTCTCCTCACAAAGGCTCTAATGGAAGACCTAAATCCTGCAGCATTTACCCAAAGAAAATGTATAGCTCCAACCTCCTCTCCTTCTGGCTCAATGCCTTTATTTATAGTGCTGTAAAGAGGTTATTCAGGTCCACTATCAATGGGATCATCCCCCTCTATGGGTGGGATAGCTCCCTTATTGATGGGATAAGTTCCCCCTTAATAGAGATACATGAACCAACTGGAGGCGCATCCATTTCATCAAACCGACCTCTAGAATGTTCTAGAAGTAACCACAAGTAACTTTTTCAAGATAAAACTCGCGCATTTTGCCTTTTACAGAGGGACGCACCTGTCCCTTAACATACAGAGCGTCCATGGACGCATATTTTGTGAACAAGGTCAGCGTCCCCGCAGGTAAGGCTAGAGAGAACCTGCGACCCCAGAGATAAACATAGTTTTTACAAGACTTTCTCTCTTCTTTGAGTTTGAGATGGATAACAGAGGCATGAGACTTGCCTAAGAGGGTAGCATGACTGTTGATTTGAGCCATACTAACTGTAAGTAGTCAAGGTGACATTTTTTAGTGTAACAGATTGCCCCCTAAAGTGCGAAGCCTGGAATAGAATAGGGTTTTGTAATTCTAGGAAGGGTGAAGCGCTTTATCATTTCAAGGATTGCCTTGTGGATGGCCTGGTTGGAACCTGCAATTTTCAACACAAAATACATGGATAAGATTATATCATCACTGAGGTAGGCATTCCCATACTCAGATTCAAAACTTTAACTAATGGACTAACTATTCTGATACAGGAATGATCTTGCAGTACATCATTTTTATAGACTTTTGTAGACACAGTATGGACGCAGCCATCTGTTTATGATTAGTCTACATAGATAATGAATACAAAACTCCTCGCAGCCTGGATGGTAGAAACTAGATCCAGGGTCTTCACTTCTACTTCCCGAATTGGTACGATTCTAGCCATGTGATTAAATGATTTGATGTCGAACATGGTAGAAACCACTTGATTACCAGTCAATGATGTAAACTGTTAACAAGCGTGAGAGAAACCACCAGTAATGTCAATGGTTCTCAAAGTACCAAGCACAACCCGTGAAATGTGAATAGATGTTTTGATGTCGAACACTTCACGGAATCCTCTGATCGAAAGTCAATGATGTAAACTGACGTCAAAGGCGAGAAACCTGCCATTGATGCATGCAGACTTCAAGGTACTGTCGATTCCTAAGTCATCTTTCTAGATAATGTGTCGATGTCGATAGAAAGCGACCCGTTGCAGGCAAGCCGCAACACGAAATCATTGTTCAAGTTGAAGAAATGTTGCTGTAAGGACTGACTCAGGGATGGTCAAATGGATGACAAGTATTTTGCAGATGAAAGTTTTTGCTTGCAGACCTCTTGAACACATAACGACACAACAGATGGCTTGGTGACGTATAACTCAAAGTTAACCCCTGGAACCCGGTTAAAGACTTTCAAAGTGATTTGGTCAACTGTGAGGTAAAAGATTTCCCAACCCAGGTGAATGAAAAGTGTCGTGTTCAAGAGCGGTAATAAAGTTTCTTCTGAGACAAAAGGTGACAAATAGGTTCATTCTTCTCTTTTTTCCCCCACCATTTCTGGCAAGTACCTCTTTATTTTTAACAAGCTTGAGGAGGATAACATATGCTTGATTATAAGCTCATCCTTCGGACGAGTCCAACCTAGTTTAAATTCGAACCCTAGGAAGGAGTGGTTCGTTCCTGTTTGTAATTGAACAGGTCCTCTACTGTAAAAGTTTAACGAGCCCAGTATAGGAGAAACTCGGCGTTTTTCAATTTTAGAGAGTCTGAAAAAACTAAAGGAGACTCCACGTTGAACTTTTTCGTATATTTGTGTCCCTCAAGCCCGAAAAAGTATAAAATAATACCTGGGGGAACCGCTTGATCTTGCGACCAAGGAGTACTTTCATAATAGTGTCGTTAACCTGAAAAGTAAAAAGCGATCAAGGACACGTCGTTTTATTTCCTTATCGAGTTCGAAACGACAAAAACCCGGCAATCTTTTCCTGATTTTGCGGTCAGAAAAGAGCTAAAAGGGGACCGTCTTTTAATTCCGTTTTAACGAGTGAAAAAGAAACACTCGGCGATCTTTTCATGTTTTAGGAGTCAGAAAAGGGCTTAAAAGATGACTCTGATATTTTTGTTTGTGAAAAATTACAATTTCCCTCGAAATCCCTTTGTCCTGCACAAAAGCAACACATTACTCATACCTGTTTAAAATAGGCAAAAATACATTCAAAAACATCTTTTCATGGTAAAAAATGAACTAATTCATCCAAAAAACCTATAAAAAGACCTTTTACCATGTCATTTTTACCGTTTCACTGTTGAGGTTGAAAAAGGAGCTTTTGACAAGAAACTTCCCGTGGTTGCTGCGGAAAATCTGACCGTCGGAATCGAACGCCGTCTCATCCAGGTATTTTACACATCCTACTCTGCATTTCTATCCGTTTAGAATCAATTTTTAGGTTTTAGTTTCATTTTTTGGGGGGGTTTTGGTTTTGGAATGCGCCTCTCGGCGGACGCAGGTGCCCTTCGGGTGACCTGCGTCCCCCGACTTTTTCTCATACGGGAAAACGGTCGGAAGACGCAGCCCGCCTTCAGGCCAGCTGCGTCCGGGCGCCCTGTGCTACAAAGCCGGGGTGCGTCCTCCGAGAAACGCGCATTTCAAAACCCCAACTCTCTCAAAAAACCACCAAAAATTCCCAAATCAATTTCTAATTGCTATTTTTGATATGCAGGGCATTAATCATGTTAGACTGGAGAGAAAGAGAGCATGTAGAGGAAGATGAAGCTGCAATAAATCATCAACCTTCCCTGGATGCCCTAAGAGCATGCGGATTATACAAATATTGGACCATACCGGGCATGAGGGGCCAGGTAAGATTCTTGGAATGGCTGGTTGAGCGATGGAACGTACAAGAACAATGCTTTTACATAGGAGGGCACCAGCTCGAGATAGAGCCCTCGGATGTATACTTTCTCACTGGCTTGCCAAACAGAGGTGAGCAACTCAGTCTTGCGGGGACTAGGCCGGGTGGCCAATCCCTTGATAGTCTCCGCGAGAATTGGTGCACACCTGGGGCTCACCATTCAAAAGGCATAGAGATAAAACACATCACTCTGCCGGAACTCAAAGTCATAGCGTTCACGGTTACCAGAATTTGCGGCGCGGCCGCTTTACACATTGCTTCCGGATCCCAAATGCGGATGGCAATTGACTGTTACCAAGGCACCATTTTCAACTGGTGTGAAGCTGTGTCGGCTCATATGAAGAGCCAACTGACCAAGGCAAAGAACGGACGACTAAAGACTTTTGGATATGGGCCTATAGTCGTGAGCTTTGCCTTGGAGAGAATTCCAATGCTGATCCCTCAGCAACTCACTGTTGATATCTTGGGTCCCCAGCAGCCAAAGCTGATACGATGGGTTGCGGTGATGGCCCGGCATCCTGACGAGGGCGCGACAGTAGTTCGATTCTCAGATAGTTATTTTGACTGGTTAGAGGGCCAGCTTTTTGTGATACAGGACTTTCCGTATGCCGGAATGGATTTCAGAGGTGATCCGGACATGGTTCTTCCACAGGGAGAACAATGGGACGACAGAGGTACTTTTTATTTTCACAAGTTTTCTAGTTATGTATTTTTTGTATTTTTTATATATATCGTCTCAAAACTAATAGTAAACTTTTTCAAAATGCAGATGTTGGTCCACAGCGTCCAGCCAACCTCCGGCCTTATGATAGACTACATCCAGCTGCACCGGTACCGGCCCCACAGGATGCGACAGCAGAAGTACTAGCTGAGTTGGAGCATGATCTAGAGCGTCTCACGGCAGATATACCTGAGACTACTATGGACGACATTCCTATCAGGCTTCAGCGCTTCGTAGTCGCGGTCCCTGGACCGTTTAGGAGATTTTTGCGTAAGGTAGCCCGCGCAGTGGTGTCGTACAGAGAGCACCACCAGTGATTGACTAGTCACTTTTGTAGTCACATGTGACATTTTTGACTTTTGTACTATCATTTTGCCGATCATAAGGTGTTTTAAACCTATGATCGAAGACGATGTATATATTTTTTGACACACTTCTATCTATATATATCACTATTACCGGCTTATCTTGTTTAACATATGTGATGAAATGTTTTTAAATTTACTTGCATGATTATCGTAAATGTCTGTCCAACATTCGAGAAGCAATTGCATCTGCTAATGTATTCAAAGACCTTGGAATATGTTGATATTCAATGTAATCAAATTCACGTTCCAAGAGACGCACTCTCAAAAACAACCTTAATAACACAGGATTTCTAATGGCATAAACTCTATTAAGCTGTAATACAACAAGTTCAGAATCTAACCTCACTATCAAACGTCGAATTCCAAATGAAATAGATTCGGATAATAATTCAACCACTGCACTGTATTCTGCAATGTTATTCGTTGTTTGACCGAGGCTTACCCCATGCATAGAAACTAACTCGTCAGAGGGCGAATAGATAACCCAAGCTGCGGAAGAGATATTCCGTGTACTACGACAAGCACCATCAGCAAATCCAATGTATGTTTGGAGAGGCGTCGACATCTACAATATCAAGAGTAAAACCAAGATAAGCCAGAATAATGACGAAAAAACCACACTTGCTAAGCTAAGCACACTGACTAAACTAACACACTTGCTAGCTAGAAAGAAAATCTAACCTATCTAAAAATTTCTCCATACCCATCATTTTAAGCATAATACCTCTTTAGGTAAAGTCCATTTCTGGGTTTACCCAAAGAGTCCCCATCAAAATCAACTAACTCATAAGCCCCTTTTGCTAGCTTTCGCTTTACAATGTAGGGCCCATGCCACATGGGAACGAATTTTCCGGCACCTAGCTTATCGTTAGCTTGATCATATAATAGTACTAGGTCTCCTTCCGAAAAACTTCGAGGGGTTACATTTTTATCGTACTGAGCTTTCATTCGTTTCGCGTGAGTCTCGATAGCTAAAGTAGCGTCACGTCGAGTCTCATCTAATTTAGCCAAGTATAATAACCGTTTCTCCTCTTCGGAAGTAGCTGGAAGTAATTCGACAGCCATTTGAAGTGATGGGATTTCGCATTCAATAGGTAACACAGCTTCTAAGCCATAAACTAGCTGGAAAGGGGTGAAACCTGTTGAATTTTTCACTGAAGTTCGATATGCCCATAGCGCCGAAAATAACATGTTATGCCAATTCGTTCGATGGATACCAATGATCCGTCGAATCATGATGACTAGAACTTTGTTGATTGACTCAACCAAACCGTTGGCTTGCGGATAATAAGGAGTAGAGCTATCGTGGCGCAAACCAAGCTGGCTTGTAAGCTCAGTCATCATGACGTTTCGAAAATGGCTCCCATGGTCAGTAATGATTGCTTGTGGGACACCAAACCTAGTTATGATATGATTGAATACGAAAACTGCAGCTGTCTTGCCGCTTGCGTCGAATGTAGGCATCGCCTCGGCCCATTTTGTAAAATAATCAACCGCGAGGATGATATACGCATGCCCCCCGGCCGAGTGAGGGTTACAAGTAATAAAGTCAATGCCCCATTTGGCGAATGGACCAGCGGCAATTATAGGGTGGAGAGGAGCAGGTGGAGCGCGCATCTTTCGATCAAACACTTGACAGTTGTGGCATGTTCTGACAGCAAGGATACAATCTTTAAACATAGACGGCCAGAAATAGCCAGCGCGCAACACCTTCTGAGCTGTGGCATACCCAGACATATGACCGCCACATGCTCCAGAGTGACAATCATTCAAAACTCTCTCAGCCTCTTCGTGAGTTAAACAACGTCGAAAAACTAAGTCTGCCCCCGGCGATAAAGTGTATCTCCAATAATTCTGTATTGCTGGGATCGAAACCGAATTTTTCGACGGTCTTCCTTGGAAGCTTCAGGCCGAAAGGTTTGGGTTTGGAGATAGATGATTATATCCCCATACCACGGATCTAAAGTGCTAATAAGAAACAAAGATTCGTCCACAATGGACTCCTCTGCCACAGTCTCTGTGTCAGCACTCGGGAAATCACACATCAATTCCGCAAAAACTAAAGATTTCTTAGACTTGGACTTCTCGAACTCCAAGTCGAACTCTTGCAGGATAACAATCCATTTAGAGTACTTGCCCCCTAGCAGTTGTTTTGTCAAAATATAAATCATAGGGTTGCAATCCGAAATAACTGTAGTCTTGCGGAGAAGAATGTAGTGACGAAAACGCTGGACAGCTTGAACGGCTGCCAGGGCCAATTTCTCCACATGCGAATATTTTAACTCAGTGGGATTTAAGGTTCTACTAAGATAATATATCACATGCTCTGCTTTGAATTCATCTTCTTGAACTAACACCATTCCAATGGTGGAATGCGAAGCTGCGAGGTATAAGAAGTAGTCCTGGTTGTAGTTGGGAGGATGCAATAACGGTGCATGGGTCAACGCGTGTTTTAGTGCATCAAAAGATTGTTGGGCAATCTCGTCCCAAAAGAATTGTGCGTTCTGTTTCAACAACCGTGTAAAACCTTTAGTGACCTCGGCGTAGTTTGGGATGAATCGGCGTAAAAAGTTCGCTTTCCCTTGCAAACTTTGGAGTTGGCGCAAACTCGAAGGAGGAGGCAATTTGATGATAGCCTCGACTTTCGAGGGATCGACGCGAATGCCGGCTTTTGAAACAACAAATCCCAGCAATCGACCTGTTTCTATACAGAAAACACACTTGTGGGGATTCAACCGAATTCGATAATGCCTACACCTCATAAAGATTGCTCGTAGGTGGACAAGGTGATCAGCTCGTTGTAAAGAATGAGCAGGCAAATCATCGAGATAGGGTTGCACAATGTGCTTGATGTCATGAAATGCATAAGACATCGCCCGTTGAAAAGTAGCGCCGGCATTCTTAAGCCCAAAAGGTAATTTGCAATAAGCAAATGTCCCCCATGGACAAATGAATGCCGTTTTTGGTTGATCGGCAGGTAGAATATTGATTTGATTATAGCCTGAGAAACCATCCATGAAGGAAAACATCTCACTTCCGGCACAATCATCAATAATTTGATCGATATAAGGCGTAGGATAGTTGTCTTTTGGACAAGCTCGATTGATATCCCTATAGTCGATACAGATTCTTATTGTTCCTTGTTTTTTATTGACGGGAACAATATTCGATACCCAATCCGTTAACGGGATCGGATAAATGAAACCTGCTTTCAACAGCTTTTCGACTTCTGCTTTAATCGCAGCCGCTTTTCGAGGGTGAATCTGACGCAACCGTTGCCGAATGGGTTTAGCATCCGGGTAGGTTTTGATTTCATGAACAACAATGGCAGGATCAATTCCCGGCATTTCCTCGTAAGACCAGGCAAACACGTCGCGGAATTCTTGGAATAGGGCCTTGTAAGTTTGGATTTCTTCTTCAGTACATGCGGCACCTATATGAATGTTCTCCTCGATTCCGGGCTTCACTGAAATATCAATGGGAATAGTACGAGAAATATTCCCTAAATTCAGCTCTGAATCAGAATGTTTCGTTGGATCCTGAGCGTCTTTGACATATTCAGCGGTAAAGATAGATGAAAAATCATTTTCAAATGCATCATCCTTAGGTAAAAACGAAGATCTGTGATGGAGATCTTCCCATGGTAGATCATCTACACTTAGGATTTCGCGAAGTTGTTCGTCAGATGACACTTCTTCGGGAAACGTTATCCGTTCTAAGGGTGAGGTGAAAAGTGACTCTTCACTGACCACATTCATTTGGTCGGTTTCGGTTGAATGAAAGTCGGTAAAAGACATAAGAGCTTCATAAGCAATCTCATACGGACTCAACGGCATAACATCACCGAGTGAGTCTAGCTCAGAGTCAGAGGGAACATACCAAGGATCATCATAAATAATGTTTTCTGACGTGATCATATGAATTGTTGCAAACGAAGGGTCTGCATTGAGTGGAGGGAGAGGAAAAGTTCCCAGTAAACCGGAATCCTTAACTAAACCTACACCAATGTCCCTATAAGGGATTGTCGTTTTACCAACATGCTGGATAGTTTCTGAAGAGGTTGGGTCGGATGAAAAGTATGTCAGCTGATCAATAGTCACGATCTTACCGTTATGTGGAAACTTAATGACTCTGAAGACCGATGAAACGACCGCTGTCATAGCATATGACCAACTTCGACCCAAAAGAAGGTTGTAGTCTAGAGGGGCATCAACCACTTCCACATCCAGACTAACGGTTTTACCTTCGACCCCTATAGGCAATTCTTGTAGAATACCAAACGGACGGAACCCACGGCCATCAAAGGCCTTAAGGATGGTGGGGGATTGGTTCAACGAAGGAGAACCAAGCGATCTCCAACATTGAATCGACATAATACACGTAGAAGCTCCCTCATCAATCACAGTCCGATGAATAGGCCTGTTTTTGACTATCACTGGAATTTGGAAAGCCATTTGATGGGGGAGACGCGGTGTACTACTTTCTAGATCAAAGATCATTAGGTTCGGGTCCTGAACATCGACAGCTCCAATAGCCGACAAAAGCAATTTTCGTTGCGCTGGACATGATTGCAGCACTTCGAGTGCCGACATTGCTGAAGGTGAAACAGCTAAGTCTTCAACAATGTTGTAATTCTGGGCTGCTCTCGCATGTGGATTGAAAGCAGACCTTCGAAGTACACCCTTGGCGGGCGGCTTAATCACTAAGTCTGGGTTAGGTTTTTCGATCTGTAGTGGATCGGAACCAGGAGCTGAGGTTGATGGGTTAGAGTGAGAAGATTCTGCTTCCTTACCATCAACAGGAGCCTTACTACCATAATCTTGCGATCGAGTCGCAATCCTGACATGAGACATCATCAAAATGGGTTCTTCACTGGCATTCGAAGAAGAACCTATCATCTTATTCTCCTGCTCTGGAAATGGATTTTTTAACACAGCAGGAGTGGGAGAACCTTTGACTATTTTCACTACCTCGGCCCGATGAGGGCAGTCTCTCGTAAAATGATCTTCTTCACAAATAAGACAAGGATATCGAGGTTTGCGTTTTTCGTCATTGGTTTCCGACTTTTCCGTTTTCTCCTTTGGAGCCTTGTCTGCTTTAGCCTTCTTCTTTCCTTTCTTCTTTCCACCGTTTTTGGATTTGGCCGTAGATGACTCTACAGCGTGAATGTCGGCGGTAAGTTCAGGAGGAGAAGACTCTCCTGTCGGAGAATCAGGCAAAGTGATAATTGGAGTATTGGAGGTCTTGGAAGACTTCTTCTTACTCTTCGTAGTCACGATACCGATCATACCATCAGCGGCATGAGATCCCGAAGGAGCAGCAGCGATTTGGTTTGACTTTGGAAGATCCGGAATTTTCTCGTGTAACGTACCCGACTGAGTGTAAACTAAGTCAAGGTATTGTGCCTGAGCAATGACTTGCTCCTCAGTAACTACTCCGGCCTTAGCTACATCTTCAGTAATTCTTGGTAATAATGATTTGACAAACCATTCAGCTAAGATTTGGTCCGGGATAAAAACTTTCACTAATCTCCTTCGACGTCTCCACTCATGAATGTGATCAGAAATGTACGTGGATGTCGATTGTTTTAGCGAAGTTAATAATTCTGTACCATTATCGTATCTGACTGGTAACTGAAAATGAGTTAAGAACGAGGTAGCTAACTGGCTAAAGTTGTAAAAAGAGGCCCGTGGTAACTCAATGTACCACTTGGCTGCGAGACCAATGAGTGTACGCTGGAAAAGACGTAAGCGGATGGAATCATCTGAGATGGAATTTGATGCACACCAGAGGTGGTAAGTCATCACGTGATTAGACGGATCCTCTCCAGACTTACCTTCGAACTTGGGTATATCGCTGGGCAACTTATTTGGCATTGGCGGCCAGAACTGAAGATATTGAATTGGATCGTTCGTTAGGCGCGTCAAGTCGGGTAAATCTAAAGTCGCAATAAACGGTAACTGCCGGTTAGGATCTCTAAAACTCTGAGTCACAATACCAGCCCCAGGAGGAGGATATCCAGGATAACTAGGAACAGGAGTCGCATTTGGGATATTATATCCTCCTGGAAAACCAGGATTAACCGGACCGTACTGGGGTTGCTGAGGTGGTTGATAAGTGTACCCAGGATACGGTTGATACTGGTAAACCGGTTGTTGGGCAGCTTGCCCAGGTTGATACTGTCCCTGGTACGGAGGTTGAACAAATTGAGGTTGAGTAGTAACAACCGTACTTGTACCAGGTTGGCCTGCAGGCATCTGGACTGTGGTTTGAACCGTGGGTCCAGACAACGGTACAGATGTCTGAGGAGTGGTTACAGGGACAGTAGAAACCGGAGCTGCCGATACTCCAGAAGTAAGCATGGTAGATGAAGCGGTAGTTGCTGCAGCCGTGTGAGGTGGAGTACCAGGTGCAATTGGCGGCTGAGTAACTACAGAAGTTACAGGGGTCTGAACACTTGACTGGACAGGTTGCGGTTGCTGGGGTGGACCAGGAACTGCAGGTTGTCCTGCTTGAGGTACCGACTGTATACTTGGTTGCGACATCTGTTGACCCTGTGACGGATCCCATGTTAACATTCCAGGGTATTGACTCGTAACAGGTTGAGGATACTGAGATCCATAGCCGTATTGAGGATAGGGTTGATAACTGTAAGGTGCAGTCCCATATGATTGCCCTTGAGGTGGTTGATAACCTTGACCAGGGTATTGACCCGTAGGTTGATAACCTTGAGGTAAATACGAATACTGGGGTTGACCTTGACCTTGAGGTTGGTATCCTTGAGGTTGATACCCTTGGGGTTGATACCCTTGGGGTTGCCATCCTTGAGGTTGCCATCCTTGAGGTTGATATTGATACTGAGGTTGACTTTGGGGTACATATTGAGGCTGGGGTTGATACCCTTGGGGTTGATACCCTTGAGGTTGCCCCCCAGTCACGAATGAAGTACCTTGAGGTTGCCCCCCAGGCATTAACGAAGGTTGCCCCCCAGGCGGTAATTGGCCACCTTGAGGTTGGTTAATGGGAGTTGAACCTGACATCATATAAACTTCACCTATACTCAATGGTACATTACCACTGTTTCCAACTAATAACCCATGATCAACAGGTTGAGGAGATGCTCCCGCAAAGGTACCAGAAAGTGATTGATACCCAGTAGGAACAGAAGGACCGCCATGTAAAAATGATTCAGGACTTTGTGAAAACACAGATGACTGACCAGACATATTTACAGGAGAATGAATTCCTCTAGGTGGAACCGGAGTACGAGGTGTAGAAAAACCTACTGAGTTGTCTAAAAAATTGGTTAATGCAAGGTACCAAGATTCACTTCTAGGAGGACTGTAAAAGATGGATTCACGCTCCCTTAGATCAAGGGTAATTAGATCTTCAGAATCAGAAACGCCTATTTCTTCCTCTGGAACAAGTTCTTCTATAGCAATTAATCCAACAGGAAGATTTTCGGTGATAATTCTTTCTATTCTTGGTGAATCAGGAACACTAGGAGTTGGAGTAACAGGTTCTGAAATTTCAGGTTCTTCGCCTGTTTCACTGGCAGATGAAAAACTACCAGCAAGCTCGGAAACTGTAACAGCTTCGGGATTGTAACCTGTTTCTAAACTTTGGTAATCTGGATGGACTACCAAGGAAGATTCTCCTTCTTCAGGTGATCCTACTCTACTGCCACTAGGAGGAGTTACAAGGACCTTTAACCCTTCTAAATGACCCGGAATGTCTTCAGGAGATTCACCCCGCGATTTACGGAGTTTTCTTAACAAATCTATTCCGGTAACAATCTCAGGAGACTTGCCCCGAAGTCTACGGGACTGTCTCGGTAATTCCGCCACAATTAAAGATTTTAACTACAACACACGAAAACAAAGTAAAAAATTTCAAATCAAACCACCTAAAGTCTTCTAAAGAAGCAAACAAATTTGAAGCACACGCCTAAATAATCTAGAGCGTCAAACCACACACAAACAGTAGTCTTCCGGACCAAAAGCGCTAGTTGGTGATTAGGCCCAACCTCGCAGGATTCAGTACAGAAATGGTGGGTGGAACAGTTACCCCGGCAACCTGCTTAATGAATAGACTGGACCAAGTTCCTCCACTTTAACCGTCTCGAAGTGAAGCGAACCCCCCAGAAAATCCAAGTGAGTATAACCGACGTCTGCTCCAGGTACAGTGGGACCTTCCCTCCACCGTCACCTTGGGTAGAATCCTAGATATTATGGCCACTAAGGTTACCAATCACAACAATTACACCTGGGGGAACAGTCTAAACTCCGACAGCACGCAAGGGCAGAGTAGCAAGCTCCAATCCCCTTACCGGCTCCTTGACAACAATCCAAGGTTTACCGATAAGTGACCCCTGGCTCCTCGACAATGGTTAATCCGAGGTTTACCGTTTGTAATACGTACTGCCTGGCGTCGTTCCCAACGAGGGAGGAATGATCCCCTCACTGGTTCGGACACGAGCTCGTGCTTCTCCTTTAAGAGGAGCTTTCCCAGAATGTAACTGAAACAATTGGATTTGTTCTACTCAAGATAGACTATCTGTTTGGTTTTGTAGTCTTGGAGAGTTAAGTACTCACCTACTCCAAGACCCTAGCCTAAGCTATGTTGGTGCTTCAGAGCCCTAGAAAAATAAAGATTACTAGATTGATTTTAATTTAAGCGTTACTTTTAAGGTTGTTTCTTAAGTCAAAAGGTGATGGAAGTGAAACTAGTGGTGTGTTGACTCGACTCGAAACCACTACAAAATGCACCTAGAATGATTTATCCACTACTTTACTTTTTCGATGAATTGCTTAACTAAAAAGTTGAGAGAATGCAATCTTTATAAAAGCAACTTCTTAATTGAAGACAATCAAAGAAACAATTCGTTTTTCTTTTCCAAGCATAAAAACATAACTCTCTTTACATGCACGAAAAAACTCTTTTCTTCTTTCGAAAACAAAAAGCTACTTGAAACAAGACTTTTTAAGAAGATGTTTTTGTATTTTTCTTTTAATAAAGCAAATAAATCTAATATAACCAAAAATCAATCTTAACAACTCTTAAAATCTATGAAAATGCACTCATAAGCAAACTAAAGGCAAATTTACTCTAAGCAATCTTAACGAGGCCAAAACTAACAATGATTATTTCTAAGGTGTTTTACTTGATCACAATCAAATCAAGGACTAGCTTATTGCAGAATCAAAAACTAGCCAAAACAAAACTCTAATCTTTTTGTTCTTTTTGTAAAATGGAAATCAATACTTTATAAACAAGTAATTCGAAATTTGACCCAAAACAACTCAAATGGCAAGTTGCTCACAAAAGGAGACTTTACGACAGGCCCGACTTCTAAGAAGGTTGACTAACCAGAGAGATCTAAGGCTGGACAACTTTCTACTATCAAAGTCACTACAAAGCCTTTCCAAAAATCAAACCCTAGGTCTAAACTTCGTTGAAAACCACTAAAACACTCAAAGCTCACAAAACTAGTTCAGGTGAAAATTCTTGACAGGGTACTAAAGGATCTGGGCAGAAAACACTAAGGAAAAACAAAATCTAAAAGCAATTTAAAGCAAAAATGGAATTTTCTTAAGTTTTACAGGAAGACGCAGGCAACCCGTTGTCACAGGTGCGGCCCCGCTCTGTGCAGACGGCAACAGCGCGTCCAAAGACGCACTGTGCAGTACTAAGAGGGTGCGTCCTTCTGGAAAAATGAAGAAAAACCAAATCTAACTAAATCTAAAGCTAAGCCACCCAAATACTAATTCTCACAGTCAAAAACCAGAAAATAAAAATGATTTTCTCAAAGCAAAGTTCATATAAAGGAAAAGACTCTCTCATTAATGGATTCCCCAGCGGAGTCGCCAATTTGTCACACGGAATCTGTCAAGGGTGCGGACACGACTGACCTTCCTAGAAGTCTAAGACATTCTAATGACAAACAAGACAAAATGGAGTGATCTTTCTCTAAATACACCTTTTACAACATGAAAACTACAAGTGTTTAGGCTTACCTTATTCCAAAACGCTGTTGTTGAAGTCCGTTCTTGACGATCCGGATGAGCTCCTCCTTCAAGTCAATTCCTGCAACCACAAACAATCAAACAATTACCAAGCACTTGCATTTCATATAATAAAACATATATTCAACATGCAGACCAAGGAACACATGAAATAACTCATTAACACAAGCTATTGAGAAAAATAAACCAGTTTGTATTAATAACGAAACAAAGAAACTCTTACAACCTGGCCTTGGTGTTGTGCAAGTTCCTCCCAGGGTCCATCAAGGGTTTTCCTCTACTTTGACAAAGCTCACCCTCTCCCAAGTAGAATCAAGTGAAGACAATCTCTCCTCACAAAGGCTCTAATGGAAGACCTAAATCCTGCAGCATTTACCCAAAGAAAATGTATAGCTCCAACCTCCTCTCCTTCTGGCTCAATGCCTTTATTTATAGTGCTGTAAAGAGGTTATTCAGGTCCACTATCAATGGGATCATCCCCCTCTATGGGTGGGATAGCTCCCTTATTGATGGGATAAGTTCCCCCTTAATAGAGATACATGAACCAACTGGAGGCGCATCCATTTCATCAAACCGACCTCTAGAATGTTCTAGAAGTAACCACAAGTAACTTTTTCAAGATAAAACTCGCGCATTTTGCCTTTTACAGAGGGACGCACCTGTCCCTTAACATACAGAGCGTCCATGGACGCATATTTTGTGAACAAGGTCAGCGTCCCCGCAGGTAAGGCTAGAGAGAACCTGCGACCCCAGAGATAAACATAGTTTTTACAAGACTTTCTCTCTTCTTTGAGTTTGAGATGGATAACAGAGGCATGAGACTTGCCTAAGAGGGTAGCATGACTGTTGATTTGAGCCATACTAACTGTAAGTAGTCAAGGTGACATTTTTTAGTGTAACAATCATACCCCCTTAATTTTTCGAAAAACTCCATCCAACTATGCCTTGTGAAGATTTCTATTACCTAAGGGTATTGTTGGATTCTCATAGTGTTAGTGGGTTCCCTTCTATTAAATCCTCATGTCATCTTGGCTGGTGGGTTTTGAGGAGATGAGATGGTTGATACAATTTTCAAATGCAGAAGTAAAAGACTGAGATGACTGTGTGGAAAATTCTCTTGCACAACTACCAACTTCACTCAAACTAGTAGATTTTTTTGTTCAATTTACTTGGAAAGATGGATGTAATTACAGAGCCTACATCTTCATATTGTTTTATATGGCCAACCCCTGTGTTTTCCCCTCTGAAACTCCTCTCGACCTATCCTGTAGACTCTCTCTGTGTATCCTAAAGGAATCCTTGGTGCAATCTTGTAGGATTTCTTGTGCAATCTTGTAGGAATTCTTGTGCAGAAAAAAGATGGTGTCTACCTTGTTTTAGGTTGCCTGTGTATGAGAGTGACTTGTGAGAGCAAGCCTCGAGGAAATGAATGCATGAATGCATGGGGACAACGATTATTTCCTCTTATGGTCATTTGGGGTGAGGTGGTGTGCTGGAAGCCGAGGTATAATTTCCATTTTTGGACCGTTGGTCCCCACTACCACCTCATCATTCCCCACTTCCTCGTAATCAACTCCCACTTCATGCTTCTGTAGCCTTAACTGTTTTTGTCCTTCTCCTTTTATTTTTGAGTTCACTGTTTCCATGTGTGAGAGGACAAATTGTTTTGTCTTTGTTGACTAATTGGAGGGTGCCAAGTTAACTGGACATCTTTCACTTATAAACCAACTTACTTGTAACCTTTACATCTTTTGACTACATTATGCACATGAGAGATGTTAAAAATGGCAAAAAGAAATGCTAAAAATAACACTGCTATAAATCACAGTTCAGGTACTAGTGTTGGATATAGAAACAAGGAATGAAAAATGGAAGTGCTAAAAATAACATCGCTATAAATAGTATTCCGGGATGGATTCCTATTTTAGTTAGTCCCTGAATTAAAATAGAGAAGTAAAATTCAAATTTGATCTTAGCAGCTATTTGTAAAATAATTAATTAATTCATCTTGAGTTAATTAGTTGTAGAAAATCAAACATGAAGTCTATGTGGGGACATGCAACAGTTATCCCATTAATTGAGGAATTTATCCCTTAGTTAAAGAGATAAGGATGAGTTGTAATATTGAGTTGTAATTAGTTATCTCAGTGAACTGAGTTAAGTCCAGTTAGATTAGTTCCAATATTTTGTGGAATTAATTGTGAGTTCAGTTAGTTAATGCATATATGCATGTAACTATTGCACTTCAGATAACTAAATATTCTCTCATAGATAACTCATGCATGTCAGTTCAGTCAGAGACCCAGTTGAGATGAAAGGAAGGGACAATGTTCTATCAGTTGGAGGATTTTTCCTATATAGGAAACTCATCCATGCAGAAGGAAGTATCTCCTTCAGGATTTTGCAGTTAGATCAGAGGTTAGTGAGTGTGTGAAGAGGCCAATTCACGCAAGTGGCAGCACTGGACCCCAAGGAAAACTGCGCAAGGAAATAGGAGGCTTGGAGGGCAGAGGAGAAGGTTTGGAGAAGCCTTTGACTATCTATGAGTAGCATTGTTTTGATTGCAGAGAGAGCAGGATAGCTTGTGAGCTGATTATTTTTGTAATCTGAACATATTTGCACTTGTATGATAATACAAAGATTGGGGTTTTAGGTTGATGGTTTCCCTGGGTTATTCTTCTGTATTCATGTGTGATTGATTTCTCATTCTCAGTTATATGTGTTCTATTTGATCTTGCTCATATTCGATTAAGCTTCCGCAAGTTTGTTGTAGAAGTAGATCTTGTATTTTGCTTTAGTATATTGCATAATCTGTTGATCTACAGTGAGAATTTCTACATGGTATTACAAAAAAGGTGATCAAAGTGAAGAAAGAAGGGAGAAGTTCGAAGTTTGAGGTTCCTAAATATAGAAATCAAGTTCTTATCACATCTCAATTTCACCAATGGCATCCAACGGTTTAATACTCGAGTATGCCCTTAATGGCACCTCAAATTATATAGCCTGGAAGGATCACATGGAAGTAGTATTAGAGGATAACGGTCTAAAGGACTTCATTGATCAAGAAGTCCCCAAGACAGTAGTAGTTGATGCTACAGAATTGGTGGAATGGAAGAAATGTGTGGCTAGAGCAAGGAGAATCCTCCTAGAGGGAGTTCGAGACCACATTGTCTCGAGCCTCCATGGGAAGGAGACACCATTTTTGATGTGGAAAAAATTGAAAGATCTATATCAGAATAGCAACAATTAGAGGACGCTGGCACTAAAAGACAAGCTTCAAAAAATCAAGTGTGAAAAGGGCGACACGATCTCTACATATCTGAACAAGCTCACCACCTGCAGGGATGAGCTTGGAAGTGTAGGGATCATGACAAACAATGATGACATGGTGATTCTTGCACTCCTCGGTCTTCCTAAGAGCTGGCATAGCTACCAAGACTCGGTTAATGGAAGAGAAAAATTGCCAGATTGGGAACGACTTTGGTTGGATCTGATGTAGGAGGAGATAAGAAGAAGCACCAGAGATGGATCTTCTTCATCCAAGGAGGATGAAGAAAATTGTGCCTTAGAGAGTAAGGCAAAGAAAGGGAAGGAGAAGGATTCTCATCCCAAACCCAATTCTTCCCATGGTGTGAAGAAGTTTGACAAATCGAAAGTGCGATGCTTTCATTGTCATGAGGTGGGCCATTTTGCTACAAATTGTCCATTGAAGAAATCCAAGAAGGGATCCTTGGAAGGATCAGAAGGTGAGGCACTAGCCTCACAGTTAGAGTTGGATTTCACATTGTTCGCATGCATGGTTTCATCCATGGTGGGATGTGGTTGGTTTCTTGACAATGGAGCTTCTTTCCACATGAACGATGACAAGAGTTTGTTCAATACCTTGGAGGAGAAAGATCTCCAAATACTCATAGCAATGGGTAATGATGAAAAATATAATGTCTCAGGTGTAGGCATGGTTGTTTTTCAGAGGGAGCATGGAGCTCGCATTACCTTGACCAATGTCAAGTATGTACCAGGACTGAGGAAAACTTTGGTGTCGATCGCAATGCTGGAAGACAAAGGCGATGATGTAGTCTTCAGTAAGGGAATTTTTTTCCTTCGACACATCACCATGAGACAGGTAAAGCAGATCGGTTCATGAGTCAATAACCTGTATGCTCTTGAGGTTCAAGATGCATGCAAAGCCTTGAGGAGTAAGGAAACTGATGGAAACTTGGTGGTTGAGAGGTAGAGTAAATTACCTCTCAACATGCAGCGCCAGAAGAAGTCTCAGACAATTGTGGTGATCCAGGTGGATCTTGGCGGCCACTTGCCAAGTCCACCTAGACCCCCACCATTGTTCTCTCAGCATTTTCAGTTTCCTTAATTGTAGCACAACTTACTATTTTTAACATTTTTTCGGGTCCTGAACTTTCGAAGCCATTTTGAGGCCCTAAACAACGTTTTTTGGGAAATCTGGGGGCAACATGGGTCCATGGACCGATTTTGCCCTTCCCAAAGTGGTAGTTCTCAGATAGATCTTTCTAACGAGCTATTGTACACGTCAAACAGAGATCGTATGCCAAAGTTACGACCCGGGAAGTTGATGTACCAATTTACCCAAACGGGCCCCACAGTTTGGCGTTTCATCTTCTAGGGTTAGGTTTTGGAATTAAGGGTTTTCCATTGTTTCTCAACAATATATAGGCCTTCGAGCCTCATTGTAACACAGTTCATAGGCATGTAGCCACCACATCTCTTCTCAGAGATAAGCTACCATCGCCCTAGCTGATTTATTTCCATTACTATTTGTAAGCATATTTCAGTATTTTACATTAATGAAATGAAGTATTATTTCCGCTGCATATCTGTGTTTATGGTTATCTCTATAATTTGTTGCGTTCTTGTTTAAGTCTGGATCAGTGGTATCAGAGCAGTCTGCTTTTTCTCTATTTTTCTTTGCATGTCCCCAACGAGGTCGGGATATAAGGATTTAGGGCTTGAACTGGTCGAACCTTTGCAAGACCAGCCTTGCAAATCCCGACGGCCTCCCATGGCGGATGAGAAGAAAGATGAAGGGGCAGGAGATCTTATCAAAATCTTGCTCGAAGAAACCCTTGAGCGACAACAGAATGCGATGATGGACAACTTTGCCCATATCCTTCAGCAGCTACCCAGAAGTGACGCATCGGCTTCCAGCAGCTACTCTGGAAACGCCATGCCCTTTAAGGTACAAGTTAATTTTGAAATCCCCATATTCGAGGGTCAAATAGACGCAGATGCCGTAGATAAATGGTTAAATCTGCTAGAGGGTTATTTTTCTGTTCATGAATTTTTGAGTCGGGAAAAGATTGTTTTCACTCTTCTCAAAGAAGCCCCCCACGTCAAGGACTGGTGGGAAACCTACTGCGAGCATAAGGATGAAAGTATTGGCTCACTATTTTCAGCCATACCCACCTGGAATTCATTTCGGGATGCCATCAAGGAGCAGTACTACCCTATCGGAAGCTATGAGGATGAATACATAAAGTGGACCACGCTGCGGCAGGGAAGGGACCAAGACGTGTCGGAGTTCACCAATCTTTTCCATACCCTTCGCACAAAGTTGGGTATCAAGGATTCGGAGCAGCATTTGTTACTCAAATACCGCGGCTGCCTACATAAGTACATCCAGGAAGAAATAGAATTCCTGAACATCTCCTCGCTCGGCACAGCATACCGATATGCCGTCAAGGTCGAGCAGAAGTTTAAACAAAAGAAGCGAGACTTTGGGTCTGCGAATCCAAAGCAAGGGAAAGGTGCCCTAAACCACAGAACAAAGGACAAAGCCAAGGCAGGGCAACCCAAGACAACTTGCCAAAACTGCAAGCAAGAACAATGCCACGAAGCCAAAAAAGGACACAGGAAAATGGTGTGAGTTCCATAAGAGCTCCACTCACAACACAAGTGAGTGTCGGGCCAAGCAATCACTGGTGGCTGAGCTAAAGGTTTTAGAATTAGATGTATGTTCCGACTCTGAGTCAGAACCGGACAAGGGGAATGATAAAGGGAATCATATCATTGATGCAGATCCCAATGCCACTGTTGCTACCACCAAGATCCAGAAAAATGAACCCGAAGATCCAGAGGAGGAGGAGCGTCTCTTCTACTCCCAGATGTGGGTAAAGGGCTCCCCACTACAGTTCATTGTTGATAATGGGAGCCAAAAGAACCTCATTTCAGCAGAGGTCGTGAAGTGGTTGGGCTTACCGACCATAGCACATCCACAACTGTACACCATCGGGTGGCTTCACCAAGGACTGGATCTTCGTGTGAGCTAGCAGTGTTGCCTTCCATAAAACATCAAGCCCTTCACAGATGAGGTATTGTGTGACATTGCTCCCCTTGAAGTTGTGATGTATTATTAGGAAAACCATACTTTTGGAAGTGACATGCTGTGTATGAATCAAGGCCCCATGCTGTTATTATTACATTGGGAAATAAGTTGTATAGGATACCAGAGGTAGCACCGCCTACCGCCATCTCTTTGATTACTGCAAAACAATGTAGTAAGCTCATTTCCAAAACCAGGAATTTTTTTTCCTGATGATACGCCCTCAAGGAAAGAAGAAGACAGTGGCCACGACCTCCAGACAGGGCCCCTCCTCTCGACAACTACAGATGGACAAGGTCATGGAGGAGTACAAGGACATCTTCACCTCCCCCGCAGGGGTTCCTCTGCACTGTCAGGTCAAGCACTCCATCGATCTGATCCCAGGTGTGTCGCTACCTAATGGACCAATTTATTGGCGCTCCGTTCTGGAGAATGATGAAATCAAGAGGCAGATTCAGGAGCTCCTGTAGAAAGGTCACATCCGTCCGAGTTCATCGCCTTGTGGGAGCTCGATCATGTTGGTACAGAAGAAGGATGGGACTTGGAGACTCTGTATTGACTATCGAGCGCTGAACAAGATCATTGTCCATAATAGGTACCCGATCCCGCGGATTGATGACCTCCTAAACCAACTAAAGGAGGCGAAATATTTCAGCAAGATCAATATGAAATCAGGATATCACCAAGTACTAATCAAACCCTCTGATGTGTGGAAGACTGCCTTCAAAGCCAAGGAGGACCTTTTCGAATGGTTGGTTATGCCTTTTGGATTGACGAATGCTCCTACAACCTTCATGAGGCTAATGGACGACATCTTGCGGCCATTCACCAACTCATTTGTAGTGGTATACTTGGATGACATTGTGATCTTCAGCCAGAGTTGGGAAGAGCACCTCCACCACATCCGATAGGTTCTCCAAAAACTGCGGCAACAAAAGCTATGTGCCAATTCGGAGAAATGCACTTTTGGCATGACCCAGGTTCAGTATTTGGGATACATTATTGATGAACAGGGGGTGCATGTGGATCCAGCCAAGATCCAAGTCATTCGGGATTGCCATCTCCAACCACTCTGACAAAGCTCCACAGCTTTCTAGGTCTTGCCAACTTCTACTGCAAGTTCGTGTTGGGGTTTTCTAATATCACTTGGCCCTTGAGTCAAGTCACCAAGGGAGGAGCGAAAGAAAAATTCTTTTGGTTTGAATATCAACAAAAGGCATTCATAGAGTTGAAAGATCACCTCTGCATGGCACCAGTTCTCGCATTACCAGATTTACAACAACCATTTGAGGTCGAGACAGATGCCTCTGACTATGCTATTGGGGCAGTCCTTACTCAACATGGGCATCCAGTGACCTATCACAGTGAAACACTTTCAGACACAGTCCGGAAGTATCCCACTTACGATAAAGAGATGTATTCCATTGTGCAGGCCTGTCGACAATGGAAGCATTACATTTTGGGGAAGGAAACAGTCATCCACACAGACCACCGACCCCTGCAGTTCATACAGACCCAAGGGAAATTGCAGAATGATCGCCATCAGAAGTGGTCTACTTACCTGCAACAGTTCCACTTGAATATCAAGTATAAGAAGGGCAGCACCAATAATGTTGCAGATTGCCTCAGTTGACCACCGATCATGGCGTTAACCACCGTGCTCAACTCTTGTGGGCACGGGACTTCTGATTGGCCACTTCTCTACAAAAGTGACCCAGAATTCAACCACACATACCAGACACTCTTGGAGGGTCGACATGTTCCAAATTTTCACCTCCAGGATGCCCTGTTATGCCACCTAGGTAACCTTTGTGTTCCTTCAAGTGAGCGTGCCAAGATGATTTGGGAATCACACTACAGTCGGGCTGCTGGGCATTTCAGGGTCGAGAAAATAGTGGCAGTACTACAAAATTATTTCTATTGGCTGAATCTTCGACAGGATGTTGGCAAGTACATCAGATCATGTACTGCCTGTGCCATTGCCAAACCAACCATTAAGAAGCACGGCCTCTATACCCCGTTGCCTACCCCTAGTCGACCGTGGGAATCCATCTCCATGGATTACATGTCAGGCCTTCCTTCCACTAAGCATGGAAATGACTGTGTTTTTGTGGTCGTCGAAAGGTTCTTGAAGATGGCCATTATGGCGGCCTACAAGAAGAATATCACAGTAGAAGCCACTGCTAAACTCTTCTTTGAACGAGTGTGGGTGCATTTTGGGATCCCACAATCTATCATATCAGATCGGGATAGTCGGTTTCTCAGCACATTTTGGTCCAGTCTCTAGTCAATGCTGGACACCAAACTCATGAAGTCCACAGCCTTCCATCCTCAAACTGATGGCCAGACAGAGGTTGTCAACAGGATGATTGTGCACATTCTGCGCATGTATAACTCAAAGCATCCACGCACATGGGACGAGAGCCTCCCTTATGTTCAGCACAGCTACAACTGAGCTCTTCACAACTCGACTAGCCACAACCCTTTTCAGGTGGGCTTGGGATTCCAGACACTATGCCCCATTGATGTGGCCCTGCCACTTGCAGCTGCTCACATAGATTCGGCTCATGTCCAGTCCAAAATAGAAAAGGCAACCAGCTTCATTGAGCACATCCAACATATTCGCCAGCAGGTCCATGACATTCTGGAGAAATCAAATGCCAAGTACAAGCAGCAACATGATCAACATCGGGTGCCACACAAGTTTCAGGTGGGCGACAAAGTCTGGTTGCATTTGTAAAAGGAACGCCTTACTGGAGCCTATCGGAAAATGAGACCATTCCAATATGGTCCTTACACCATTACTAAGGTTGTGGGAGACAATTCATTTGAGCTCCACATTCCCCCATTCCTTGGCCTGCACCCAGTGTTCAATGTGGATCGCCTTCGGCCATACTTTCCACCGTTGCTAGACACATCCGACATTGCAGAACAGGTCACACCCACAGAATTAAATCCAGATTGCATGGAACAAGCTACAACTGATCGGATCATGGACACACAGATCAAGAACACTCTCCAACAGAATATCCAACTGTATCGAGTTGTCAAAGCAGGCCAACTCCTTCACCAGGGCAATTGGCTCACCAGGGACCAAGTTCAACAAAAGTTTCCTCATCTCATCGAGGAACTCAACGCAATGGAGACCATTGCTTCCTAAGGGGTGAGGCATGATCCAGGTGGATCTTGGTTGCCACCTGCCAAGTCCACCTGGACCCCCACCATTTTTCTCTCAGCATTTTCAGTTTCCTTAATTATAGCACAACTTACTATTTTTAGCAGTTTTTTGGGTCCTAAACTTCTGGAGCTGTTTTGAGGCCCTAAACGACGTTTTTTTGGAAAATATGGGGGCAACATGGGTCCATGGACTGATGTTTCCCTTCCAAAAGTGGTAGTGCTCGGATAGATCTTTCTAACGAGCTATTGTATGCGTCAAACGGAGATCGTATGCCAAAGTTACGACCCTAGGAAGTTGATGTACCAATTTACCCAAACAGGGCCCACAGTTTGGTGTTTCATCTTCTAGGGTTAGGTTTTGGAATGTTAAGGGTTTTCCATTGTTTATCAACAATAAATAGGCCTTCGAGCCTCATTGTAACACAGTTCAGAGGCATGTAGCCACCACATCTCTTCTCAGAGATAAGCTACCATCGCCCTAGCTGGTTTATTTCCATTACTGTTTGTAAGCATATTTCAGTATTTTACATTAATGAAATGAAGTATTATTTCCTCTGCATATCTGTGTTTATGGTTATCTCTGTAATTTTTGCGTTCCTATTTAAGTCCGGATCATGTGGAGGAGCCATAATTGGTGAAGCAGTTTCAGGAGGTTGTGGAGTAGCCACAACTAGAGAAGCTAAGAGGAGATCGAGTAGAGACATCTACTCATGTAGATACCTCCAGTAGGGGGGAATTTCGAGTCAGGTGGGCAGAGGGATCACATGCATCCATACCTCTAGGTAGGAGGTGGGGTGATAGTCCCAAGAAGGCTGGAATAGGGGCAGGATCATTGAGGTACCCAACCTCTTTGATTAGACCTTGCTATGGGAGCCTCGATGAGGAGTACCAGGACTGGCTGAGTGGGTAGAGGAAAATGTGGATGAAGCAGCAGAGAGAGTACAAGAATCCCAAGACAATGCAGAGCTAGCAGTCTGCAATAATGCGAGAGGTGTAGGAGTGTTGCACCAGTGCAGGATGGCACAGAGAGGTGTACAACGGAGCGAGATGCATGGAGTGTTGTAGCAGGTCATAGGTCACATAGGGAGCACTTGTCAGCGGCAGAGGAAGCTTCAACATCAGGGGATGTTTCTAGCCCAATAGGGAGGTCAGTTGGGAGATTTGTTTCTAGAGTTGCTGGAGCAACAACACTCGGGAGAAGCGTTGCATGTAGAACATTCCAGAGGTTCAAGATCGGTTTCGAGTTGAATGCCTTTCTTGTTGAGAGGGAGTGTTGAAAATGGAAACAAGAAATGCTAAAAATAGAAGTGCTAAAAATAGCACTACTATAAATAGTTGTTCGGGTACCAGTATTGGACATAGAAACAAGGAATGAAAAATGGAAGTGCTAAAAATAACATGGCTATAAATAGTATTTCAGGATGGATTCCTATTTTAGTTCGTCCCTGAACTAAAATAGAGAAGTAAAATTCGAATTTGATCTTAGTAGCTGTTTGTAAAATAATTAATTAATTCATCTTGAGTTAATTAGTTGTAGAAAATCAAACATGAAGTCTATGTGGGGACATGCAACAGATATCCCATTAATTGAGGAATTTATCCCTTAGTTAAAGAGATAAGGATGAGTTGTAATATTGAGTTGTAATTAGTTAGCTCAGTTAACTGAGTTAAGTCCAGTTAGATTAGTTCCAATAGTTTGTGGAATTAATTGTGAGTTCATTTAGTTAATGCATGCATGCATGTAACTGTTGCACTTCAGATAACTTAATATTCTCTCATAAATAACTCATGCATGTCAGTTCATTCAGAGACCTAGTTGAGATCAAAGGAAGGTACTCTGTACTATCAGTTGGAGGTTTTTCATAGGAAACTCATCCATGCAGAAGGAATTATCTCCTTTAGGATTGCGCAGTTAGATTAGAGGTTAGTGAGTGTGTGAAGAGGCCAATTCACACAGGTGGCAGCACTGGACCCCAAGGAAAATTGTGCAAGGAAATAGGAGGCTTGGAGGGCAGAGGAGAAGGTTTGGAGAAGCCTTTGACTGTCTATGAGCAGCATTGTTTTGATTTCAAAGAGAGCAGGATAGCTTGTGAGCTGATTCTTTTTGTAATCTAAACAAATTTCCACTTGCATGATAATACAAAGATTGGGGTTTTATGTTGAGGCTTTCCCTGGGTTATTATTCTGTGTTCATGTGTGATTGATTTCTCATTCTCAGTTATATGTGTTCTATTTGATCTTGCTCATATTCGATTAAGCTTCCGCAAGTTTGTTGTAGAATTAGATCTTGTATTTGTCTTAATTATATTGCATAATCTGTTGATCTACAGTGAGAATTTCTACAAGAGAGTGAGTGGGATACTTACCTGTGGTTCTTAATACCTTGCTGCAGTGGTTGATGATCGGAGGTGCTTGTTGTGTGTATTGGTTGCATGTTATTCTTCTTCCCCTTTTTTGTTGCTCTTTGATGATTTTTTTGTGGTGTAGGTACCTAGTATTGAAGATGATGGTGCTACTGCTGCTTTGGAGTCCCTTCAGCTCTTAGATCATGATGCTGGAAGCTTTTTGTTCTTATGATTTGTATTATGTGGGATAGGTTACTACAGGATTTCCTACAGGATGTCCTGTAGCTGCTTCTCCCTCATAACTCTTAATCATACCTTCTGTTGGGAGTTCGAGGATGGTGACATGGATGGAGAGGGAGACTAGGAGTGTGGAGAATGAGGAATAGTCGAGTAATGATCCCTATTGCTCTCTGTCTCCTTATTTTTCGAAGACTATGAAATGTTTTGAAATTGATATTTTTTTAAGAGTGAATGCAAGGGTGTTGAAGGTGGACATAGGTATGGTCATGGAATGATGATGTAGGGGTGCTATTTTATTGACATAGAAGGTCATTTTCTCCTTTAGGGTCACTTCCTGTAGGATTTCTGGGTCACTGTGTTTCCTACAGAATCATCCCATAGGTTTTCATGGGATCTTGTAGGTTTACAGGGGATCCTGTAGAAAACACAGTTCCCTTGTAAACTAAAGAAAAGGAGTGGAAAAAATGAAAGAAATGGTAGAGTGATGAATTAAAATGAGTGGAAAAATAAAATGTGAGTGAAATAGGTCTCTTGGTGATCCTCCTTTGCTCTCTGATCGTCCTTCTTGTTGACCTGCAAAATAGAAATTTTCATGATTGTTCTCTTTTCTCGTTTTTTTTTTTTTTTAAAACAACTAGGATACCTTTGAGAGGTTTTCATCCTAGATTTTTTCCCTGGGCGCCTCAAGGGAGGTTTTCACCCAGATATCTTTTTATTCTCATTCTTTTCTCTTCTTTTTATTTTTTATTTTTTTATTAACACCATTGGGCTGCGCCAAAAGGTTTTCAACCGGATAGTGGGACTTAGGCACCACATGGAGGTTTTCATCTGAGTCCTTATTATTTTTCTCTTTTTTTCTCTCCGTGATTTGATGAGGTAGGAGCTAAAACTTGCTCCACTACCATCACTATTTTATTGATATCATCAATGAACTCTTGTTTTGACAATGGTCTCTTGTAAATTTTCAATCGATGTCCATTAACAAGTAAAGGAATGGCCTCTTCATCTATGGTTCTGATCTGTATTGAACTATTATCATGGCATCTTTCTACAACATAAGGTCCTAGCCATCTTGTCCTTAACTTGCCCTTAAAGTCTTTATACCTAGAATCATATAACAAAGCCCAATCACCTTCTTGAAATTGCTTTTCCTTGATGTTCTTATCATGCCAGATCTTCCCTTGAAGTTGAATTACCTCTGTATGTAGGAGGGCCTGCATTCTGAACTCATCCAAGCCATTCAACTGGAGCAATATCTCTTTTTGTGCACTGCTAAGATCTAGATCTAGTTGGGCTGCCATCCTTAATGTGTTTTAATCAAATTCAATGGAAAGCAGGGCCTTTTTTCCCATAGACCAGCTCATAGGGTGTGAATATAGTGGTGGTCTTCCAGGGGGTATTATAGGCCCAGGTGGCCTCAACTAGTCTATCTTCCCAATCCTTCCTTCTGTTACTTACCACCTTGGTCAAGATGACCTCTAGTGCTCTATTGTCACCTCTACTTTTCCATTAGCTTGTGGATGATACGGAGTGGAGGTTATATTCTTGATCTTGTGTTGGCTGAGCAAGTCATCAATCATGTTGGAGGTAAACTAGCTACCTTGGCCTATGACCAGCTCTCTAGGGTACCCAAATTTGTAAAATACATTCTCCCTTAAGTACTTAGCTACCTTCTCTTCTGTTTCTGCCTTAATTGCCTTGGTTTCAGCCCACTTAGTTAGATAGTCAGTGCACACAATGATGTAGTGCTTTTGTTTGGAATGAGGGTCAATAGGTCCAATGAAGTCCATGCCCCACTTGTCAAATGGCTTGAAAGTCACCTGAGGCTACAAAGGCATTTCATCTCTTGGAGTAGGCCTTCCCATCCTTTGGCACCTATCACACTGACTAGTATATCTTTTCACTTCCTGATGAAGAGTGGGCCAATAATAGAATGCTTGTAACACTTTGAATGGTATCCTCTTTGCTGCAAAGTGACCTCTACAAGGCCCATCATGACAGGTCAAAAGGATGTCAAATACTTCCTCCTCCCTGACACACCTTCTCAAGATTTTATCTCGGCCAAGGTTGAATAGATTGCCCACAATCCAAGTGAAGGAGGCACTCTTCCTCACTATATTTCTTTTCTCTTTGGAGGACAAGTTTGGTGGGAACTATGCAGATACCAAATAGTTTGCTATATCTGAAAACCATGGAGAGAGAACTGAAATAGCAAATAAGTGCTCATTTGGTAACTGGTCATCAACCATTCCTTCTTCACCTACAGGAAAACTTAATCTGGACAAAAAGTCTGCAACAACATTTTCCTTACCAAGCTTATCAACAATAGTTAGATCAAACTGTTGTAATAAAAGTAACCATCTTATAATCCAGGCCTTCACAATTGGTTTGTTCATTAAATACTTGATTGCAGCATGGTCAATGTGTACAAATGTTTGATAGCATGTAATATAATGCCTAAACTTGTTCAATGAATGCACAACTACTAGGAGTTCCTTTTCGATCATTGTGTAATTTGGTTTAGCCTTTGACGGATTCTTACTGATAAAGTAGATAGCATAAGGAAATTTTTCATCTATCTGACCTAGGGCTACTCCTATGGCTTTGTGTGAGGTATCAACATGAATATGAAAAGGAAGAGCCCAATTTGGGCCTCGGAGAATCGGTGCAGTGGTTAACTTGTTCTTTATGGTGTCAAAGGCCTCTTAACATCTTTTTGACCATATAAACTTAGAGTCCTTGGCCAGAAACACAAATAAAGAAGAATCTAGCTTACTGAAGTCCTTTATAAACCTTCAGTAGTATCTAGCTAACCCTAGGAAACTTTTGACATCTCTCTACTTTTGAGGAGGTGGGACCCTTTGGATGATAGCTATTTTGTTTGGGTCCACCTACAGTCCTTGCTGAGATATTAAATGACCTACCACGGTACCTGCAGTCATCAAGAATTCACATTTTTCAGGACTGAGGGATAGGTTCATTTCAATGCATTTGTGCATTATTTTTCCTAGGTTGGATAGAGCCTCTTGAAAATCACAGCCATAAGGTGTAAAATCATCCATATAAATTTCTACGACATCATGGACTAACTTGGTAAAAATACTCAGGACTGCTCTCTGGAAAGTGGCAGGAGCATTGCATAGTCAAAAAGTAAGAACCTTATAGGAAAAAGTACCACAAGGACAAGTGAAGGTGGTTTTCTCCTGGTCTTCCTGGCTGATCTGGATTTGGTTGTGCCCATTGAATCCATCTAGAAAAGAGAAAAATGTTTTCCTTGCCAGGCCATCTAGTACTTGGTCAATGAAGGGTAGAGGGAAATGGTCCTTATTTTTGGCTTTGTTCAACTCCCTGTAATTGATACAAATCCTCCACTTACCATTTTTCTTTGGAACTAATAGCAAAGGAGAGACCCACTCACTGTTGGAGATATGGTAAATGAATCTTGCATCTAGCAGTTTTTGCATTTCTTCTTTGACTATATCTTAAGAGCTAGATTCATCCTCCTTTGGGGCTGCTGGATTAGCTTGCAACCTTAGTTGATGTATATGTGGTGAGTACAGACTGAGGGCTGTACTCCCTTCATTTCTTTGTAACTCCAAGAGAAGGCATATAGATGTTCCTTTAACATGTTGCATAACTTCTCTTCTTGGAGAGAAGAAAGAGATGGACTGATTTTCAAGGTTCTCTCGGGGCCAAATTCTATGGTTTTGACATGGAGGGGGTTGGAATCAGCCAAGCATAGGTCAATTGGATGATTTTTCTTGGTTTCCTTTACTACATCTCCTAAGGGAAATGTATTAGGAGTTTAACTTTGGAGTAGGTGTTCAATCAAATCATCTTCATCCTGTTTTCCTCCTCCCATGGTTGTTTGTAAAGTATAAAGTTGGGGAATAAAATTCATCTTCTTCCTCCTCCCCCAACCATAAAGGTAAATCATGATCTAGAGATGGCTGAGCAGGAGGGCATAGGACCATCTGCTTGGACATATGCCCATTCTTGATGTTCATATTCCCAGCTCTGTAGCTAATGTAAGCATTGACAGTGGCCAACCAGGGTCTCCCAAGGATGAGAGGGTAACCAGTAAGCTTAGCCTTAGGTTGGAGAACTAGGAAATATGCAGGGTACTCTCAAGAGTCAATGGAGGCCTTCACATCCTACACAATCCCCTCAGGGGTCCCTCTAGAGTGGTCTGCAAGTTGCAGAACTGTTGTGGTCTTCCTTAATGAAACTTGGAGGTTGAGCTTGAGAATGGTGTCCTTGGTCATCACATTAATGGCAGCCCAAAGATCGATCAAAGTGTGTGGGACAATGGGCAACCTGTCAACATGTTCAACATGATCCTTCCAAGACTTGTTGTAGATTAGTATATCATCAAAAAATACTCACACAATTTTCTAAGGAAGGGTTTGAAAATGGAATTCATCAAACCTTGAAATGTAGAAGGTGCATTGGTAGGGCCAAAAGGCATAACCAAAAATTCATAATGACCCTCATGAGTTCTAAATGTTGTTTTCATAATGTATTCAATCTTCATTCTGATTTGATGATATCCTGAACGAAGATCCAACTTGGTGAATAAATTGATCCAGGCAATTCATCCAATAATTCATCAATAACAGGAATGGGAAATTTATCTTTAATAGTGAGCTTGTTGAGCTCCCTATAAATCAGACACATGTGCCATGATCCATCCTTCTTTTGCACCAATACTACTGGAGCAAACAAATAACTTTTACTAGGTTGTATTATTCTCCCATGGATAGCTTGATATTATGGCACTTTCCAGAACAATTTATCATTCCTCCACTTGCAACCATCACTTGACACTCTGGTGCTGGATATAAGAAGCAATTCAATTCCTTGGCTATCTTACAATGAATAAAATTATGGGTACTTCCCGAATCAATCAACACTATTACCTTTTTCTTCTTGATATGTCCTTCTATCTTGATAGTTTGAGGAGTGGTAATTCCAGCCAATGCATTACAAGATATGGTTGGATTCATTTCTTCTTTCTCTAGGGTTTGTACCTGGTGTATATCCTCTTCTTTTGGTGTTTCTTGTTCCTTTTCTTCCTCCTCTTCACAATCTATGTAAAATAATTTCTTCTCAGCACACTTATGACCTTTAGTGTATTTGCTATCACAACTATAACAAAGCCCTTTTGCTTTTTTTTTCTTCCAATTGTTGGGGTGTCAACCTTGTAGGTTGTGGATGGCTGGGGGAAACAACACTTCCATCCTTATAGTTGTGAGTGGTAGGCTTCCTTGTTGCCATAATTTTGCTTTCCATTTTTCTTGCCAACCTGAATGCCTTCTCCAATGAGTCAAGTTCACAAAGGCAAACCTCATGTTGGATGTTATCCTTTAAAGTCCCTATGAACATATCAATCTTATGCTCCTCTGAAATATTTTTTTACCGTTATATTCAATTTTTGGAAGTCCTCAATGTGATCCCTCATTGAACCCTTTTGTTTGAGGTTTATCAATTGGCTAAAAAAATTGTTGTTTTTCGTATTCTCATAATGTGTTGTCATTTCTTCCGTAAAAGTTGCCCAAGTCACAATTTGTTTACGAGAGCAAAGCCATTGATACCATACAAACTGGTTTGGTTCCAAATATAAAGTTGCAATGCATACCTTTTAAGTGTTTTGCACATTATGGAGATCGAAAAATTGCTCCATCTGTAGTATCCATGTTACGGGATCCTTGCCATAAAATTTCCTCATATCGATCTTTGGTACATGGTGGGTTTTTGTTCCAATGTAGAGTCTATGAAATCATGATTAACATTTTTTTTTCTCATCATGAGTTTCCTCTACAACATTTTCACCATTAAGAAACCTTTCTTATAGCAACTTTGTCAAACCTTCCTTCAATCCTTGAATGTCTTTCTTCAAATCTTCCATGTTGTCATTCTTCAAATCATGGTTAACATTCCTTTTGTTCTCATTATGAGTTTCCTCTCCTACCTTTTTTCCATTAGGAAGCCTTTCTAGTAATAATGTTTTCATACCAACCATCGTAGCTTCCATCTTAGCTTCTTCCATGCCGTCCATCTTAGCTTCGATGTCATCCATCTTAGCTTCCATGTCGTCCATATTAGCTTCCATGCTATCCATCTTAGTTTCCACACCATTCATCTTAGCTTCCATGCCATTTATCTTAGATTCCACGCCATTTATCTTAGCTTCTGTTACCTTTTGTGAGAGTGACATTTGTTGCACTTGGTCTCGTAATTTTGATATGTCACGTAGCATTTCTTCCTCTTCTTCATGAGTCATGCTAGAGCTTTCAGGTTGTTTACTAGGTGTTTCCATTTTCTTTCTTCAGGGCATCAATTACTGATAATAATGCTTCACTATTCCCTTTGAATTCCTTCAAACTAATTTTTCAAACCAAGCTTATGCAAATATTTAAAAAAAAATACACACCTTTTTTCACTTTGTAGGCCCTCGATATTGAAGCTGATGTATCTCTATAATTTCGGTTCTTCTAGTTCTAAAATTACGACCTGCCGTAGCCCTTTGTGTCCTCTTTCCAATGCCACCAGTCCGATCAAATTTAGATTCTCCAAGAAAGAGTTATGCACAATTTCCCAAGATGACCTGGTTATATACCTTTTCAGAAGAGCGAAATTGTATGAAGTGCCACGCGTCACTGTTTTGACCTTCGGGTCTAAAAAATATACACAGGAAACTATAGTCAGTCCTATTTCTTTAACTTCTTACGCAATTTCAATATAATGCTCAAAACAAAAGTTATGATGATTTTCCCAAGGTCACTTGTTTGGAATGTAATTCAAGAGTCTACAAAAAGACCAACTTCCTTAGATCATATCTCCAAAAATATAGTGCGAAAAGCTCTGAAATTTAGACCCGCGGTTCAGCACGCTTTTGTCTCAAATGGGTTTTTTTTTTGGCTTCTGAAACATCGTAGAAAAAATTTTATAGTGAAAATTCCACAATGACCTATTTGGGGTAGCGAAACCCTAGAATCAAAAGCTCTGATACCAAATGTTATGAAACCAGCTCACAAAAATATAGAAAAGAAAGATAAACTCCTTAGAATTCAACCTCTTCGAGGGGGAAACCTCCTTTACATTACACAAATGAAAAATTCTTGGATGATTCAAATGACAAAACCTCATTTCTATATATAGGAGTCTAAGGGGTCACAATATAACCAAGCCGACCTAACAATAATAATATAAAGGCACAAAAATAACAATAGAGGGATTCTATGGGGCACAATAATAACAATAAGGGGACAATAGGGGCACAACAATATTAATAAGGGTTACAACTACAATAGTAATGGGGGAATCACTAGTATTATAGGGACCCAACACAACTTATTGTAAATAAGAACATCTTTTATTGCTTGGAGAAGTGGAATCTTTACACATAGATTTTTCAATTCTCCTAGAAGTTCAATCTCTTTTAGGATAGACTAGAGTGGTTGGGTTAATCTCTTAGGAAAGGGTGGATTCACTTTAAGAATGTTTTCCTCTCTTTATTCCTCAACCTCCCAAGTTGGAGGTGGAGGTTGGTTATCCGGGAGAACTCTCCCAGATCTCAAGTTAATCTTCTGGATTTCCACAACATAAGCTGGATATGATGTCTCTCCACTGTATACTTGTTGAGCCTGTTTATTGTTCGGGTTTGAATTTGGCTGGGTAGGCATCTATGGTTTCTTGGGTGGAGTAGAGTGTAACCACTATGGTTGGGCAGGTGGTAGAGGCAATAAAGCTGGAGCATTGTTGTATTGGGGCCTCCACCCCTAGGGCGGTGCATTCCACTAAGGTTGTGTTGGAGCATATGGTTGAAATGACTAGTTGGCTAGATGGGAGTGATACTGAGATGCAATGGACCAAGGAGGAGGTGTAGACCAGGAAGGATGAGCAGGGGGTCCCAAAGAAGGTATGTTTGTGGTTGAGTTGGGGCTTTAATATGCATGGGATGACCCTTGCATGACCTGCGAGTATGGTCTAGGTCCATGAGGTCTCCTTTGGTTTATGTAGTAGAGCTACTCAGGGAACCCTTCAGGTCCTTGATATACAACTTTGAGACCAAGAAAAGAAGGGCACTTGTCTGTGGAGTGTTTTCTTCACAGACCGAGAAACTTTCAATATAATTCAATAGACATTCATTTCTAGGATGCCTCCTGGTGCATCTAGGACAAAAAATGGCCAAGGCTCTCTCTGCTTCCTCCTGCTTTCTCTTAATGTGCATGGTGTCCATTTACAAGGCAAGGTTTTGCAACATCTCACTTTTGAAATCTTCCAGCATGTTTCCAATTTCACCCTTGATGGATGAGTTGGAAGAGGATGTACTGACCATAGGTTGACTACCCCTACCCTTTTTCCTAGCTGCTCTAGAATGGTTTATAAATACAATATTGATATCCTCATAGGGTAATTGGTAGATATATCCTCTTGCTAAAAAGTGTAGGGTATCCAGAAGATCTTCCCTTACTCCCCTAAGCAAGACCAACTTTAGTGACTCAGGTTCAAGTGTGCACTTGGCCCTTTTGTAACTAAGCTGGAATCTTTCTTCGTAATCTTCTAGGGATTCATCATTACCTATGGTCATCCTAAAAATTTCCTCTTTAGTATCCTTTGACCGATAGTAGTCTCGATACTTGTAGTTAAAATATTGGTACATCTGAGCCCAAGTTGTGATGCTATCCCCAGGTAAACCCATTGTTTCCAGGAAAACTAGTGACTTTTCGATCTACTAGTCCCACTAAGATTGGTAGCTATCTTAGAAACAAACAATCAAAGCAATTTGTGATTTCCTTTATGTATGATAGATAGGAGAGAAGCAAAGGGGACCAACTTGGATCTTTCGCTTGACTCCTTGCTTTATTTCTCTCTCCCTTGATAGAGCTTGTAACTCCTCTCCTACTTGTCCCGCTTTAGAGAATACCTGTAGAGACAAAGTGACAAAAAATAATTAAATCATCTTGATCTATATTATCATAAACGATGCAGAATCATAAATACATTGAACATACAATTGCATTCACAAATACACGATTGTATGGAGGAAAACTCAAAGAACTTTAATTAAATAGAAGGGAGAATTACAACTCAGCAGTCTGATCCGGCATCATCCTCCTAGCATCAAAGCCCTCTTCACCTCATGAAAAGCAATATCACCCAACAATACAATGTTCTTTCTCAAAGACAAACTATCAGCACCTCCTTACAAATTACAAAATTCCAGCCTCCAGATCTCTCAGATGAGGGATCCATTTATAGATGTCTGCAAGGATGTGAGTCAGCTTTGGGTTTTTTATTAGTGTCATTCCACTCATAGTTTTTGGTTCCACTTGGAGATTTTATTGATCTCTTACTCATCCCTGGGTGAATTCAGAGAGGTAAGTGTCATAGGAGAAGTTTCTAGAAGATTCCATGAGCATCCACTTAGCAAACTATCTCAGCCATTTGTCCATTCTCGCTCATTGCACCCTAGAGAAGGCTTCTTCAGTATGCATCACACCTGGCTAGTGTAGGAGCCAGTATGCATCGCACCTTGATAGTGGAGCAGTCAGTATGGTCTAGTTTTGGCCAGTTCTGAGTGGTTTTTCAGGTGGAACTTCTGGGGAATGATGTAATCAGTTCACTATGATCCTTTAGAGTATGAAACAACACTTTTAGGGATTAAAGAGCCCTTGGTTTATCGACATATATGATTGGGGTTGTAGTGCCCAAATATGTCTATAACAGTTGCCCCCTAAAGCATGAGGTTGTAAATCTTTTGATGTCGGGTGAAATGCTTTATCATGAGGATCCGAGGTATTCGAACTGGAAGGTGACCTGTATAAGATACAATACAATACATCATCATCATATTATTTTCATGATCTAGCTGAGGTGGGCATTCCCATGCTCAGCTTTATAAATTCATTTTCATGTACATAGAATAGATAATCGTCTGCGGTTGCAGACTGGTGATTCTTCATATGAAGGGTCATCGTCCCTGGCTTGGATGACCATCTATGTAGCTTCTGTGTACATTTGATATCTTTATTTTCCTAAATATATCGCAACCTGGATGGATGAAACTAGATCTGGGGTCTTCAAACTCGTTCAATCTTCGCCCGATGTACAAGTTGATCCATCTGAAAAGATGTCTTGAAGTCGAACATGGAAAGACATCGCCTGATTACCAGCCAATGATGTAAGTTGTTAACAGGCGCAAGGGGAACCACCGATAATGACAATGACCCTCAAGGTACTATAGTACAATTCACATGGTGTGATTATATGAGCTGATGTCGAACACCACACAAAATCTTTCGAACGAATGCCATTGATGCAAACCTGTCGCTAGAAGTGAGAAACTTGCCATTGAGGCATGCAAGCTTCAAAGTACTGAAAGAGTTGTTTCTAAGTCAACTTCTTGGATAATGAGCTGATGTCGACAAGAAGTGACCTGTCATAGGAGGACCTTAATGTATCCCACATCTATGACACGAAACAAAGCAAATGATTTTCTAGAGGTGAAAACGATCTGATGATACAAGGTTCAGGAATGGTGGTCACGAAAAATGGAGGGTGAAGGTATCATAGTGGATGAGGCGTTAGCTGGATATGCATTCTCTGAATGATTTCTCTTGAACATATCGGTGATACTGAGATGGATTGGTATCGTTAACCCCAAAATATGGATGGTACAGAGGACCAATGGTGATATGACTGGTGAACAGAATAACCCAACGCGACTCAATCATGGTGATGGAGTGAAAGTGTCATGTTCAAGAGCGACCTACTACCAATAAAGTTCTTCAAGTTTTCTTCCCTTTTTCCCCAGTCATTTCTAACCAGTACCTCTTTATTTTTGTCAATCTTGAGGAGGATAACATATGCTTGTTCTATAATTTTCCCTTCGGGCAAACCTGTCGCTATGTTTTATCGAGCCTAGCGACAGTGAAACTCATTCTTATCTAGATGGATAAGTTTGTCACTATTGTTTTAACGAGTTTAACGAAAAGGATAACTCGGTCCTTTTCATGTTTAGAGAGTTTTAAAAGGGATGAAAAGGAAACTCCAGTAGTTCTTTTTCGTATCATAATCCCTTGAGTCTGAAAAAGATTAAAATAATACAAAAGGGATGACTTTTCCGATCACTTTAGCAAGCCGAAAAAGACAAGCGCTCGATATTTTTGTGGGATAATCCCTCAGGTCCAAAAAGATTAAAATACAGGAGGGATGGCACTTCCAATCACTTTAGCGAGATGGAGAGGCCAATTGCTTGACAATCTTTTCATATTTACCGAGTCCGAAAAGAGTTTAAAGTAGACTCGTTTTTTGAGGAACGAGTGGTGTTTAGGGTAGCAAACGAGTTCCGAGTAATCTTGGAACTTCTCAAAACATGGTGGTGTGAAGAGGTTGGCTAACAGGACCACTCATCACAGTTGTTCCTCAAAATGGTAAAAAATCAAGTGGAAGCATATGATCGGCCAAACGGATGGAGGTGATGGAAAGAACACAACCAAGGTTTGAAAGGCAGATAGAATGGCAATCACAAAGGTTGTTTACCAAAGGTGGGTTCATTTTTTAACGAGCTTGAACTGTGGGGGAACATATGCTCAGTGGCGGGTTTATTTTTTAACGAGCTTGAACCTTGCGGAAAAATTGCTCATTTGCAGTCAAAGGTGTCCCTCCTTGGTAGGTTCATTTTTTTGTGAGCTTGAACTCTATGATAATATATGCTCATTGCCTTTTTATGTAGGCTAGAAATGACCAAACTACAAAGCTGAAAACACTAAAAAAGCTAAGGAACCACTGAGGTTAGGTAGGATGGTTTTATCTTCTATCTAGACATAACCCTTCCTTTGGTCCATTTGTTGTGCAGATATTTCCGGACCAACTGCCTAACCTAAGAAGCTGAAACTAAAAAGATAAAAAGCTAAAAACTCTAAAAAGCTAAAAAATGAAATTGGTCTTTTTTTTCTTTCATAAAAAAGTTTGCATGCCCCCAGCATCGAGAAAACGAGAGTCTCTAGGTAACCATATGGAAGTCACTGCGGTTAGGTAGGATTGTTTCTATCAGCGGTTAGACCAAAACACTTCCTTGGCTTTGTCCTCGGAATGGGTGGACAAAAGTGAATGGTGTGAGATTGCACTTCCAATCACATAACCTATAGGGAAACCTATCTTTTCACCTAGGTTCGTCTGGATGGACAAGGGTGCATGCCCCCTAAAATTCGTTACATTCATCGGACTACTCACCAGAATCAGGTGGATGGAATGAACGTTGAAGAGACACTCTTGATGCAAGAAGACCATTTAGGGATGATGTTTGACTTGGAGATGTGTTTGAACTGGGGAATGAAAGCTGGTCGATAAGCTGTATCATTTTGCCTTCATGCGGGAAACACATCACTCAAAAGAGTGTGGAAACAATAGCTTCCATGCTATATATGTAGTCACGTCCAAGAAGTAGATTGTAATCTAATGGTCCTTGGACTACCATCACGTTCAAGTGAATGGTTTTCCTTTTCAAAGTTATCAGCAACTTCGGAAGGATCCCTAATGGTTGACTGGTTCCTTTGTTAAAAACTGACAAATTCTGTGTAACAGGCGCAAGCAATGGCGAACCAAGCGCTTTCCAAGCAGTTGAGGAAAGGATACTCATTGAAGCCCCTTCATTTATGATAGTGCCAGACACAACCATTTTGTAAAATTGTACTATGATCCGGAATGGTACATTAGATGGAAGGCGGGGTCTTTCTAGTTGATTCCAATCAAAGGAAATGACTAGACTGCTTGGAGGGGGTACCAGATAAACGGTTGAATGAACCCCTTAAACTGGGGGATTTTCCTCCTGTTGTAAAGGAACAAGTGGATTTCCCCCAAGTTCATTAGACTCTGAATTAACAAAAAGAATTTGAATGGTATCATTCTCATTCTCTTTGGAAATTGTATCATCTGAAGGTGGACCTTCTGAAGGAAGGACTGGGTCGACTGCCATCTCGACCTGTTGGATTTAGTCCGGTATGGACTCAGAAGGTTCACTCCCAACGATAGGTGTTTCGACCGACGATTGAGTTACGTCAGTCGGATTTTCAACTAGTGAATGACTTGGTGAGAGTTTCTTGTATCCAGGTGGAAGTCACTACGGTGAAGCAAGATGGTTATGCAAGATTCTCTTGGCCTCATCCAGAAAAGGACAATGGGGAAGGCGATGGTCTCCTTCACATAATTGACATGGAATTTTGACCTTTCCTTTCTGTCCAGGAATTTCATTTTCACTAGTTGATGGTGTGCTGTCAACATGATCGCCAGAGGTTGATGACACTGGATGGTGCGAACGGGGAGACCATTCTCTCAAGATCTGCAGAATGCAAGGACAATCTCGATGAAAATGGTTTCCTTTGCAAATTAGACAAGGATATTTAGGAGATTTAATGTGTGGATTTTCACCAGATGATTCATTGTTGCCCCCTTGCTTAACTGACTTCTTCTTCTTCTTCTCCTTCCCTTTCTTCTTCTTCTCAGCCACTTGGTTACTAGTATCACTATTTTCACCAAGTGAAGAGGAAGAAGGGGAGGGAGAAACAAACGAAGTAGAAGGTGAAGGGTCACTTTCGGTATCAACTGGTTGTTGATTCGATTGCTGAGGAATTACGGTATTTTGAACAACAGAGGTTGAGAATAGCCATATCGGCAGACCAATTGTGATTCCTGGAAGGGACAATGTGGCCATATACGAAGCACCAATATTTCCCCAAGAAGAGAATGGACTAGGATTCCCCTCAAGAGGGATTCCTTGATTGGTGGACTCCATTATCTCAACCTAAGATCAACGAAGGAACAGGGATGTTATTTCGTATTAAATAAATTTTAATGATGCTTTGACACAACTTTGCTTTTTCAATTTTTAAGAGTCGAGAAAAAGCTAAAGATGACTCTAGTCCCCTTCGATTTTTAATGAGCCTGAAGTGACAAGTGCTCAGATGGACCTTTTCTTTTAAGGAGTCTAAAAGGAAGGAAAGTGACTACTCTAGAAATCTAGACAGAGGGATTACCAAACCAATCCTGCAATATACACCTTGGTGGTAAATTAAAGAGAAATTACCAAGGACTTATGTACGACAGTCAATCTTCCCGAATGTTGTTTTCAGTGCATTGTGATCGATAGGGTGGTAGACACAGCTTCCTATGGATAAAGGATATCAGCCTATTGTGGTCTCCCAATATATACTCGACAGTACAGGGAGCACAAGTCTGTGCTAGCACTTGTTGTATCAAAGAGGAGGAATCACCCAACCTTCGATGAAAATGATAGTTACTAGATTTTATGACGCCGGAACATGTCTCTAGCCTAGACTTCTAGATGTGTTGCGTTAGGTTTCAAAGCGTTTTTAGGTTCATTGAGATTTATTTTAGAGTTGATCTTGTTTAGAAGTTTGTCTTTCAAGGTTCACCGTGTGATGTAGATGTAAAATTCCTAAATATGCAATCTAAAATGATAAACAATCATTGTTTCTTTTAGCAATGAAAATCCTAGCTACTAAGGAAAGAAAATTACAATTCTTTCAACAAAGAGCAAAGATCACACACTAAATGCACTTTTCCTAAATCATTTTTCACACACAGTCTATATGCAAATGCAAATGCATGTATTTGTTTTTCGTTTCCTTAATGTGAAAATGCCAAAAAGGAAAGCTAAGTATAGATCTGAACTATTTTCTTCAAAGAGACATTTCGACAATTTCTTTTCAAAATGAAAGGAAGACTAAACGAAACTTTTCGATTTCGAATAGAAAAATACTTTCGACACTTCAAATATTAACAATTAAAATCAAATGCAATGACAAAAGTAAAATCGACTATCTACAGGAGGAAGACTTTACGACACTCTTCTTTTTGACTCAAAATGACAATTACGACACTTTTTGCATCAAAACAACAGTTCGATTTAAGCTACTTTTTGACGAAGGATCGTAAATGATGGAAAAATACATAAATTTGTTTACTAAGCCTAATCAATGGAGGCTAAACTATGTAAAGGAAGGAGGCTTCAGCAATGAGATACTGATCATAAGCAGCAAAACAACTGAATAGAGTTGAAAACAAGGACAAAAAACCCAAATTTCAAGGAGAAAAATAGGATTACTTAGTCATCGCACCTGTGCTTCACAGAAATAGGGATGCATCTCACCTGCTACACATGAGAGGTGCAATGCATATTGGCTTCCAGTTACAGACAGTGCGATGGGCCAGGGAGCGAAATTGAGGTGGGTTTTTGCTCAAATTTGCAACTGAGTTCAGTGATTTAGGCTGAGCTATTATGGACAGTAAAGAACAAAGTACAGGGGTATGATCTTAGGAGGTTATTGAGCTACCACAAGGGAATTTACAATGCTTGTAAGTCAGATGTTCAGTTCATAAACTAACTCGGAGATTGACTGAAGAAACATTCATCTACTTTGCAATTGCATAGCAAGAGCAGTTCGAAGGCTATCTGGCTAACTTTAGACTCTGTCTGTAGTTTATAAAACAAACAACAATAACAAACAAACAAACTATTCACTCCCCAGTGGATTCACCATTTTTTTTTCCAGGAAAACTAGTGTCTTTTTGATCTGCTAGTCCCACTAAGATTGGTAGCTATCTTAGAAACAAACAATCAAAGCAATTTGCGATTTCCTTTATGTATGATAGATAAGAGAGAAGCAAAGGGGACCAACCTGGATCTTCCACTTGACTCCTTGCTTGATTTATCTCTCCCTTGATAGAGCTTGTAACATCTCTCTTACTTGTCCTGCTTTAGAGAATACCTTTAGAGACAAAACACCATCAAAGCATCTCGATCTATAATATCATAAACAATGCAGAATCATAAATACATTGAACATACAATTGCATTCACAAATAACAAGATTCACAAATACACGATTGTATGGAGGAAAACTCAAAGAAATTTATTAAAATAAAAGGGAGAATTACAACGCAACAGTCTGACCCAGCATCATCCTCCCAACATCAAAACCCTCTTCACCTCATGAAAAGCAAGATCACCCAACAATACAATGTTCTTTCTCAAAGACAAACTATTAGCACTTCCTTACAAATTACAAAATTCCAGCCTCCAGATCTCTCAGATGAGGGATCCATTTATAGATGTCTGCAAGGGTGTGAGTTAGCTCTGGGCTTTTGATTAGTGTCGTTCCACTCAAAGTTCGTGGTTCCACTTGGAGATTTCATTGATCTATTACTCATCCCTAGGCGAATTCAGAGAGGCAAGTGTCATAGGAGAAGTTTCTAGAAGATACCATGAGCATCCACTTAGCAAATTGTCTTAGCCATTTGTCCATTCTCGCTCATCACACCCTACAGAAGGATTCTTCAAAATGCATCACACTTGGCTAGTGTAGGAGCCAGTATGCATCACACCTTGACAGTGGAGCAGTCAGTATGGTCCAATTTTGGCTAGTTCTGAGTACTTTTTCAGGTGGAACTTCTAGGGAATGATGTAATCAGTTGACTATGATCCTTTATAGTATGAAACAACACTTTTAGGGGTTAAATATCCCTTGGTTTATCGAAATATATGATTGGGGTTGCAGTGCCCAAATATGTCTATAACACCCATGAACCAACGCAATGTTACATCCTTGAGGGTAGATGGAAATATTTTTAACTTATTCTCATCATCTGTATAGTCATAGGTTCGGTGTATAACAACAAACTCAATTAGGAAAGTGTCGGGGTCTTTTGTGGTCAAGCCATGGAAATGAGGTAGGGCAAAGGGCTTATATTTTTCATCTTAGTGTCCCCATTGGTTTCCCTGATGGGGAAGGCACCATCAACTCTCTCTCTATTCCCTCTGTCATTTTTGTTTTCAACCATTGGTTTAGTAGGAATGGGTTCTTCTTCTTCCCCTGTAGGTTCTTCAAATATGTCAGGTTGGTAACCTAAGGTTTCCTCCAGTTCACAGCCACCAAAGAAGAGGAAAGGTTGGTTGTTTGATGCAGTGGGGGTATTTGGAAAAAGATTCCCTAAGTTATCCCTGTTCCTACGAGGCATGAAAGGAAATGTTTTTAGGTTGGTTTTTGTGTTTTTTTCAAACTTGGAAGTACTTTACAGAATTGAAATTTCTGATTAAATGAAAACTACTAACTGAGTGAAAAAATACTTGCTGAATTGAAATCTTGCTTGCAAAATGGAAAGGAAAGTAAAAAATGTAGAATGAAAAAGGAAGCAACTAAATTACTTTTGCAAAAATAAATTAATGGCAGAATATTAGAGATAAGAAAATAGAAGAAAGAAGTAGTATTCACATATTACTCAGACACCTCCCCCAGCAAGGACACCAAAAAGTGATGAGCGTTAGCATTGCAGCAAGAATGCTACAACTCCTAGGCTACCGACTTTACTTTGTCAACCCGGGGTTGGTACAAACTTGGAGGTGATAGTGTTGTATACACAAGTAACAGTGATGGTTCTACCTTTTGTCATGATTTAGCTGACGAGAGACCTGATGAGCGCTAGTATTGCAGCAAGGATGCTACAACTCCTAGGCTACCATATTTACTTTATTAACCTGGGCTTCGTAAAAACTTGGAGGTGACAGTGTTGTATACACAAGTGAAAGTGATGGTTATGCATGTTGTCACTGTTCAGCTGGCGAGAGACCTTTGGGGGTTTCAAGCCAGACTTTTATGGAGTCAGAAGAAGCTTGATTCTTTGATGGAAGAAAGGTAAATCTACTCTAAGAGAGAGCTACTCTATTGCAATAATGGAGAAGGTCGACATGTAATGCTAAATCACACCATTTCCTAATTAACCACTAAGAAACTATGCTTTGCAGAAATGCTAAATCAACATGAACCAAATTCTAATATCTAAGTTATAGAAGTAAGAAGCATAAAACATCACTAATGTGCAAGTAAAGAGACTGAACTAAATCCGTTTTTGCCTTTTTGTCTTTTTATGCAAAATCAAGTATGCAAACTAATTGCTTCTGTTGATGTGGCAGGTGAATTAAGGATGTTTGAGGATGGCTGGAAGGGTTATGAGATGATTGGATGGTGTGGAAGACCCTTGGGAGGCTTTTGGTGACTTCCTAGAGGTTTTCCATCAATTTGACCTCAAAACAGGCCATTTCAGGAAAACCTATAGGATTCCCTGTAAACCTACAAGATACAGCCGAGAGCAAAATGTGAGGTGTTGGAGGCGATGGAAGGCCTAGGAAAGGTGTGTGATGGGTGGAATGGTGTTGGGTGTAGGATCCCCCAAGGGAATTTTTGGGGCTTAAAACCCAGAATTTGGTCACAAATGATAAATCCGATGTAAAGACTCCACATTTTGTGGGCGCAGAGCGCGAAGTTTGTCAATGAGTCATAGGGTTGTCCGCCCTTAATTTTGTAATGTAATGTCGGCTTTAGAGATCTACCTATGGTCTACCATGGGATTGTATAAATAGAGCAAGGCTCTAAGTTGTAAATCACTCAAGTAATGATGATGGAATAGAAGCATAGCGGATGTTCTTACTGTAGAGTTAAGTCTTTGGGTTGTAGAGTAGGAAAAGGCTCTGCAGCTAAGTGCACGGAGGCCTAGTAGTCCGCAACTGAGTGCATGGACCCCTACAACTGAGTGCGAAGGGTGAATCAAGTCTGTAACCATTGAAGCATTAATAAAGAGAAGCTTCACATCAATTCTACGTATCTATTTCTTATTTTTATGCATTGAGTATATTGGGTATGAATTGCAATTTTACTATTTTATGGTGCATGAACATATATGATTGTGTTGATTAGGTGAATGTAAGATAAAGTATCTCTTTACATGAAGTTAACTAATAGTTGTAAGAAGATAAGTAAGATACGTGGTGTAATTTAGGGAAATACCGCAAATCACTTCCCTAGCAGCACGAAAGCACCTCAGTCCCAGGTTAGGGTTGCGTGAAGGTGATTATAACAAATCGTGAATATATCACAGGTCAAAACAGTGTGCGAAGCGACCTACGTGAAGTTAGGCATAGTTGGACTAAATCAACACCTAAGACATCTCAAGGGTGTGGAAACTTGGTTCCAGCATCCCCCTATACTGCTTCAGGTGACACTTTAGTCCGCTTACCGCGGGCTGTTGCCAAAAGGGCCAGTAGTGTAGGGATTTGTTTGGATAATTAACCCCGAACCTGGGTCAGGGCCCAACAAGCCAACAAATGGTTCTGTTTCTGGGACCGGAATCTACATAGAGATGTCTGATGTCGTATCATTGGAATCCAACCAAAAAGGAAATTGAAGGCTGGTTGGACAGGAGGATTCACCAGTTCGCGGCACAGGAGAACAGGAATTCACGATTGACAAAAGAAGAGTGGTTAGACTGCTACCTATACATAGAGATCCACAAAATATTCTTCACATATTTCCCTATTGAGTTGTACGAGTGGATCGTGAAGCTAGAAGATAGCCAAGGAAGGTGGAAGCTCGACGGTCCTATTGTGTGGACCCCAAAGTTGGTGTGTGGATTGGAAGCATCAGAAGATAAGATCGCACATGCCATTGATCACTGGCTTGATCGGATTATAGGAGGATTCATTACTGAGTTCGCGGTAGACACTTCAGTTAGTTATAATGAGGCAGAGCGATGCTTTCTCAAAGGACCGTGAGGTAAGTACATAAAGTCTCTCAATACTTGGATTAAAATTCTATTGTGCGAAAATTGGATTATGCAGTTACATTGATGTTCGGGGCTACACACCTTAAAGGATTGCTGCGGCGAAATGAAAATGAACCCTAGATGCTCAGACGCCCCCTCCTCTCCTCTGGCCGCCGTCTGGACACGGCTCGGCCCCATCGATGATGGCGTAGCGTGTTTCAGGAAAAAATTGCAGATCTACGCCCTCTCCGCGGCTCCGACTGTCTTCAAGGTTCTTTCGAAAGCTCTCCGCCCCCTGTGCTTCTCCGCTCTGGACTTTGGGGCCGCTGGCTCTCAGCCATCTGCCGCTGCATTTGGCTACAGCTACCCCCATCAGATTGCAGACGCAGTGGTCAAGAGCGAACCTGCAGAACATGCATTCAGTTTTCTCCAAGCGGCGGCTCTTGGAAATAATTTCTTTACCCTGGAAGGTTGCTCACTTTTATTTACTTCTTCTCTATCCCCCCCGAACTGCGTCTGGACGCTCTTTTGGGCGGAACGCAATGTCAGATTCGGCGTCCCTAGGACTCCCTCCTCCTCTTCTCTCTATCCCCTGCGGCAAACGCAGGAAAAGAAGGCCCTTCAAAGCTCCAGCCGCATGTTGTCTCAGATCTGCAGAGGCAAGCAGAACTCTGGTCTCTCTACCTCATTCCAGATCCTGATCAAGCTTATATCTGGCAAAACTCTGCTACAATGGGTGAGAGCGTCGGATCAAGTGCAAGACCTCAAGCTGGCTCTGGAACTCAAGCTGGGAATTCCCTATGTAGCACAGCGACTTCTTCACGAAGGTAAACAACTCGAGGATCTTTACCCCCTGTCTTTTTACAGCATTAAGAGAAATACCTCCATTGCTCTTACCCTTCGTCTAAGAGGGGGTGCTGCAGAACAGTCATCCTCAGCTGAGGCGTTTTCTTACAAGGACGTCGTCCATGCTAAGCTGCCTAAGAGAACAGCTCCACATGCTCAAGCTCCCAAGCCTTTCCTGGTGGATAAATGGGAGGAAACCCCCTCCATAGAAATAAAGCATCCTACGCTGGATGAGAAAACCCAGCATTTTGCGGAACATGGAATTATCTGTAGGTTTAATGGGCTATGGCCATGCACAGCAGACCTCTACCAATGGATCCACTCTAATTGGACCAACAACTGCAAGGTTCTGCTATGCTCAAAGGGATTTTTCATCGTAGTGTTTGCCTTCGATGAGGACTATCAAAAAGCCTTAACTGGTGGCCCATGGTTCTGGGGTGCAGCTGGTTTATTCCTCACTCCCTGGTTCCCAGATTTCGATCCCTCCACAGCAGTCATCACCAAACTCCCCATCTGGGTCAGACTTCCAAACCTCCCAGCGAATCTATGGCACTTTGCTGTATTCCAAGGGATTGGCAACTCTCTAGGCCGCCTTTTAGACACAGACATCTCTAGAGGGGAAAAGGGCTTATACACTTTTGCCAGGATCTGTGCAGAAATAGACATAAGCAAAGGTCTCCCGGACCAGATCAATCTCAAAATTGGAGACTTCCATTGGACTCAAACTTTGGATTACGAGAACACAGCCTTTCGCTGCCGCAACTACCATCATACAGGTCACCTTCAGAGCTCTTGTCCCACGATGCCAGCCCAAAATAAGAAAGCCAATACTAAGCAGAAATCCAAAAGCTGGAAGCCTCATGATCCTCCTCCCATGGACGATTTTGACTTCAGCTCCGATGAAGAGGAAGAGAATAAGGAAGGTGTGGCAGAAGCGTCGGAACCAGATCCGTCCTCGACAGGTCATGTGGATTCGTCCGTCATACTAGCCTCATAGAAAAGGAACCATGAATCCTCCACCTCGGACTCAGATAAGGAGACCTCTCCGTCGGCTCATCTAACTTGCAAATCATGCCAGCTCAGCAAAGTCCTCCTGAGTGGATCAAAGTTGGTAAAAAGAAAGGGAAAAAAGGCAGAATAGTGGATTCTGCACATGTTGGGTAGAATCCTCTATTCAGATCCTGCTCTTTTGTTCCTCTTGTTTCTTCTTGCTCAACAATGCTCTCTACTCTTTCTCTCTTAGGAGCCGAGGTGGATAACCAATCCTTTCCGGCTGCCTATGTTCTTGCTTCTCTTGTTTGTAACCTTGCATTGTACCATACGTTCTCTTAATAGAATTAGTTTTTACTGAGAAAAAAAAAAAGATGTTTGGGGCTACACAAAGTGGAAAAACTTACAGAAACTAAGGGAGTAAGGGACCAGAGAATAGCCCATTGATTTGACCTCCATGATGGGATGAGGAAGAGCTTGCGAAGTGCGATCCATTTGATAAGGTAGAGAATTCCACGCATACCACCCCCACCCACACCACCACCAGCTTCACCATTGTCACCTCCATCTTCACCTGTACCACCTCCACCACCACCGCGATTCAATATGGCAAGAACAAAAAAGTTTCCTATGTTCAAGGGATTGGTAAATGAGGATCCAGACCAATTTTGGTTCGTGCTAAGAGCCGTATGGGAAATGTAGGGGGTTACAAATGACAATATAAAGAAAGTGACGCTTGTTAGCACTCTTCAAGATCACACGCTGACCTGGTACGTTAAGCACTGAAATGACAATCTGAATGCGGGAATTGCGGATATCCAAATTGTGCTAAATAAGGAATTTAGTAGGCCAAAGTTAGAAGCACAGTCAATCATTGGATTCAAAGAAATCACAATGCTACCAAGCGAGACTCCTTGGGAGCTGGATCAAAGGCTGAAGTGTATGATTCACGAAGCTAATATGAATCTGACGGATGGGCAGCACTGCGAATGGTTTGTAGCATCGCTAACGCCACATTTGAGGAGTGCGCTGTCACAGCAGAAGTTAACGACTCAGGCAGAGGCCCTAGAGATCGCGATGAGGCTGCATGAGACCCCAATGCAGGATCTTAACTTGGGAGTTCAGCAGATCCACGCACAGTTGAAAAACTTATGCCTTGAGATGTAGAGTCTGAAACAGGATAGGACAGCTCGACCAAAAGTGCGCGAAGAGGTGTGGTGCGTAAAATGCAAGGATTAAGGTCATGATAAGGACCACTGCCTGGTTTTCGAAAATTACCTCGTAGGAGGGGACCGATTTCGTTAAGACCATAAGCGCAAGCAGGACCTAGTGTGGCACCTGCTTTGTGGTGTGTGATTTGTCAAATAGATGGAAAGCATGCTACGGATAACTTCCATTCATTACAAAAGTATACGCAGAATTCACAACATTTGTTCTGTAATTTTTGTAGGTCGGTGGGACACGATGAATGCACTTGTAGAAGTTATGAGTTAATTATGGATAGAACTCCCACCTATAGAGTTCAGGCTAAAACGCGACCCCTAAACTAGAATGCAGGAGTGGCGCGAATAGGATTTCAGGGGCGTGGACGAGGCCGAGGTGGAGGAGGACCTGGAAGAGGTCACGGACAACTAATATGCTACAATTGCGGAGGGCCAGGACATTATTCCCACGATTGTACAAATCCAATGCGCTCGTCATGTTTATATTGTACCTTGTTTGATCATGAGATGGAAGATTGTCCTACGCTGATAGCTAAGATATGCGACAAGGGAGCACTACCACCTCCCCCGACTCAGAACCTGTAGATGATGAGGTCTGAGCCACGCGAGGAAGATCCAAATGTGAACATTGTGCTCCAAAGTGGAATTACAATGGGAGATGACAAAGGAAAATGGCCCTAAGATAGTACTTGGGTTCGCAAAGCTCCAGTGAAAGAAGCAGAGTTTGATTTGGAGCATGCTCAGGAAACCTTTATGGAAGCTAAGAAGAGCTTCCCTGATGCCTCCACTTCAGGAAGAAAAGATAGATTGAAGCCAGAGATGGTCCCATCTATGCTTACGACATTCCTGGAAACATACATGAAGTTACTACACGATAGTAAGGCTGTAAAAGGACTACAGGAACTCATTAACAGATACGTTGGGACCGCACCAGGAGAGTCGTGCGTAGTCCAAGAGATTGGAAAGCATAAGACAAGAACAGGAAGCGGAATGAGGCTAACCACGCAGATTGGAGAATATGAGATGGACCAAGTAATTCTGGATTTAGGATCGGACATGAATGTTCTGCCGAAGTAGGCATGGGAGCACATGGGGAGACCTACATTGTAGTGGTCTCCCATTCAGCTGCGAATGGAGAACCAGCAGAAGATAATACCCATGGGGCGATTGCAGGGAATTATTGTGGATATTGAAGGAGCGAGAGTGCTAGTAGACTTTAAAGTGATAGAGATTGTTGATGACATCAATCCCTACACCGCGCTCTTAGGAATTGATTGGGCCACTGACATGAACAGGGTGATTAATCTGAAGAAGTGTAAGATTATTTTTGAGAAGAAATCTCTGCGCATAGTTATACCCTTGGATCTTGCTGAAGGATCGCACTATATAGAGCCGGTGTGCGACTATGAAAGAAATGATGATTTGGACTACATCTACAAGATAACCTTGCGATAGAAAGACTAGGTAAATCCCACCGCGCATGGATGAATTTCATGGGAGCGTGAAAGCTCTTGTACTTCGGATTCGGATGCGGAGATAGAGTGATGGAAGAACTGGTTACACGAGGTAACCACGCTTAATTGTAATATGATGATAAGGTCACTGTGCTGCGTATTGACAAAAGTAAGAGATCTGCCTACTTATGATGGGTTAAGTGAGGTAGATTCCTTCTTGGATAAATTTGAAAGGGAGGTGCTAGAAAAGAAACGCTTCCAAGCATTGAACTGGGTAGTGCACGTTACACCCACAAGGTGGTGGGGTACACACAAAGGGAGCTTTGAAGACTAGAACAAGTGTAGGAAGATGATGTGCACACGATTTGGGAAACCTAGAGTGTGATTGACATATGAATACAATGGACGGGATGGTTCGCGCGCACATCTAGCCAAGTGGATGCAGGCATATGGAAAACAACCTACGCAGATACGCATGAACTCCGCACTGAGAGGTATGGTCAATAAGCGTGTGTTGGGGGTTAGATGTGCAGTTGGCTCTTAAGGTTGGAAAGACATTATGTAGGAAGAACAATTGTGTTGAGGGTTATCTACGCCGAAGTGTTCAATAAGGTATGCAAGGTGTTGAACAAGGTATGCATTGCGCAGCGAAGTGATTGGGACTTGTTGTTTTTGGGAAACGTATCTACTCGGAACGCCCTATCCCACTCTAAGGTGTGACAGTGCCTTAGCAACAAACAAGGAAAAATACTTTCGTATTCTTCTTTATGAAATGTAAACGAAGAGGAATAGGATGAACTAACCTGTGTCTTGCGCTAGTCCGTTGATCCAATCGCTCTCCTCTTTGACAGCTTCCAGCTACCTGCTCCCTTACTTGCCCAGATTCACCAAGTTCCTGCAAGATCACAGAAGAGGAAAACTACACAAAGACATAGATTTACATTCATAAATAGCTTAGGATTAGATTTAAGCTAAACATGCAAATATAACAAAACATCATTGATACACAAGCATGTAGGAGAAACTCAAATAGTTTTATTGATATAACAAGAAGATCCAGGAGGAGATACAACCAAGTGAGTCCCGATCCAGCATCTACCTCCCAGCAAAGGAATCCCTTCTTCACCTCCAACAAAGCATAAATCACCCAATGCACTAATCTCAATCTCAAAACCAACAGCAATTCTCTGCAAAGTACAAAATTCCAGCCTCCGGATCTCTGGGATGAGGGATCCATATATAGATGTAAGCAAAGAGGATGAGTCAGCTTATGGTTTGACTTGTGGCTTCTCTCTGTCAGTTCTTGCTTCCACTTGGAGACTGAGAGCCTCTTACTCATCCTTGGTCGAACTCAGTGAGGCAAGTGTCATTGGGGAAGATTCTGGAAGCTTCCATTGTCTGCCCACCTCGCGGAATGACACTGCCATTTGGCATTTCCCGCTCAGTGCACCCTGGTAGTGCATTTAGGTGCGTTGCAACGCACCTAGCTAGTGTACTGGGGTGCTATGCAACGCAGGTAGCTAGTGGAGCAGCTGAAATGATCCTGATTTGACTGATTCTGAGTAGTTTCTGGTGGAGAACTTCTGGGAGAAGCTGTAATTGGTTGACCTTGTTCCTCTAGGGGCAGGAACAACACTTTTAGGGACTTTGGATCCCTTGGATTATGGACATTTCATGCTTAGAGCTATAAGGCACAAAAATGTCTATGACAGTTGCCCCCTAAAGTATGAGGCCGTTTATCGGGTGAAATGCTTTATTAGGAGGATCCGAAGTTCTTTCAATGCTGGGAGGAGACCTGTAATAAGATACAATACAATACATTATCTTCATACTTTTTTCATGATCTAGCTGTGGCGGGCATTCCCATGCTCATCTTTATAAATTCATTTTTATGTACATAGGACAGACAATCATCTGATGGTAGACTAATGATTTTGATGAAGTCATCATCCTTTTGGTAGGATGATTATCTGTGCTGCAATGCTGTACATGTCATGTCTTTATTTTTCCTGAATATATGTCGCAGCCCGGATGGATGAAACTAGATCCGGGGTCTTCAATCTCGTCCGATCTTCACTCGAAGTACAAGTCGATCCATGTGAGAAATTTTTTGAAGTCGAACATGGAAAGACATCGCTTGATTACCAGTCGATGATGTAAACTGTTAACAAGCGCGAGAGGAATCACCGATAAGGATGATGACCCTCAAGGTACTGCAGTACAATTCACGTGGTGTGAATAAAGGACTTGGCGTCGAACACCACGCAAAATCTTTCGGTCGAAAGTCATTGATGTATACCTGTCGCCGGAAGTGAGAAACTTGCCATTGAGGCATGCAAGCTTCAAAGTACTGAATGGGGTGTTCCTAGATCAACTTCTTGGATAATGAGCTGATGTCGACAAGAAGCGATCCGTCAAAGGAGGGCCTTAATGAATCCCACATCAATGACACGGAACGGAGCAAATGATTTTGATGGAGGTGAAAACAATCTGATGATATATGGTTCAGGGTGGCGGTCATGAAAGAATGAAGTATAATGTATGGTAGTGGATGGGACACGGGTGACTTCTCTGGATGACTTCTCTTGAACATGTCGGCGACACTTATATGATGGATTGGTAGCATTTACCCCAAAAGTGGATGGTATGGCGTGACCATGGTGATGTGACCGGTGAATGAAACAACCCAACCCGACTCAGGCACGGAGTGGAAGTGTCATGTTCAAGAGCGACTTGCTACCAATAAAGATTCTTTGAGTTTCTTCCCAATTTTTCCCCAGTCATTGCTGACCAGTACCTCTTTATTTTTGTCAAGCTTGAGGAGGATAACATATGCTTGTTCTATAATTTGCCCTTCGGGCAAACCCATCACTATGTTTTAACGAGCCTAGCGATAGTGAAACTCGTTCTCGTCTAAAGACAAGTTTGTCGCTATTAATGTTTTTAACGAGTTTAACGACAAAGATAACTCGGTCCTTTTCATTTTTAGAGAGTCTGAAAAGGTACGTAAAGGTAACTCTAAAATTCCTTTTTCGTCATCTAATCCCTTAAGTCCGAAAAAGTATAAAACAATACAGAAGGGATGAATTTTCGATAGTTTTAACGAGCCGAACAACACAAGCGCTCGATCTTTTTGTGCAATAATCCCTCAGGTCCAAAAAGATTAAAATCTAGAGGAGGGATAGCACTTCCGGTCGCTTTAACGAGCTGGAAGGCCAAAACTCGGCAATCTTTTCATGTTTTACGAGTCAGATGAAAAGAGCTTAAAGAAGACTCGTCTTTTGAGGAACGAGTGATAAAATGGGTAGCAGCTGATTCCAGGTAAGGGTTGGAATTTTCCAAGCACGACAGTGTCACAAGGATGGCTAGTGAAATCACTCTTCGCAGCTGTTCCTCAAAATGGGTAAACAATCAAATGGAGGTGAATGATCAGCCAATGGAAAAGTGGAGGTGACGGTGCAAACACGACCAAGGCTTTAATGGATGATAATGTTACATTCACGGTGGTTATTTACTGGAGGATAGTTCATTTTTTAACGAGCTTAAACGCGGATTGAAACACTTGCTCGGTCTTATGTTTATTTTTTAACGAGCATGAACTATGTGCTAAAACTGCTCGATAATCCAGTCATATGATAAGAATGTCTCATATAAAACGACAACATTTAGATTTTTGCCCCACATCCTTTCTTTATGCAAGTTAGGAAACGACTAATCCTACGAGTTTAAAGGGTTAGCCTATGGGTTTAAAGGGAGGACCTAAAAATTTTAAAAATAAATAGCCACCCCTTGCTTGCAATCCAAAAGGTTTGCATGCCCCCAGGTATAAAATAGAGTTTCGAGGTCTCCCTCTATTCGAGCTGACAAAACATTCGTTTTATCAGGAAGGGTCACCCTTTATTCGAGCTGACAAAACATTCGTTTTATCAGGAAGGGTACTACCTCTTACAGGTTACCCAAAGATTGTCTTATTTACGGCGTAAACAAAACACTTCTTTGGCGATGTCTACCAAGATAAACAAAGGTGAGTGACAATGAGCGCCCCACACATAACTTTGACAAGAGAATCTTATTCTAGAATAACCCCTCTTCCACTCACGGACGGGGTACAGACTAGTCATATTCTCCCGCGGAAACCTACCCTATACCCAAAGTTTTCCTGCCAAAGCAGACCAGGACGCATGCCCCCTGGGTTCCAGTCATATCCCTCCGAATTACTCGCGCTCATCGGGAGGACGGACCGTGGGTTGAGACATTTCTTGCGTGAAGAGACCATTTAGGGATGGTATATGACTATTTGCGATGCGTGATCCGGGAAATGAAAGCTGGTCCACGAGCTTGACCACTCTTCCTTCGTGCGGAAAAAACATTACTCTAAAGAGTGAGGAGACAATGGCTCCCATGCAATAAATATAGTCTCGCCCAAGGAGTAGATTGTAATCTAAGGGTCCTTGAACGACCATTACGTTCATTTGAACTGTCTTCCCTTTCAATGTTATGGGCACATTGGGGAGGATCCCTAAAGGTCGACTGGTTCCTTTATCAAAGCCTGTCAGATTTCTCATCTCAGGCAAAAGCGATGGCGAACCAAGCGAAAGGATACTCACAGAAGCCCCCTCATCTATGATGGTACCAGCTATGACCATTCTATATATTTGGACGATAATTCTGAATGGTATGCTTGCTGGTAAACGGGGTCTGCCTAGTTGATTCCAGTCGAACGAGACAACTAGGTTGCTTGGAGGTGGGACCGAGTAGACGGCCGGGTATGGCTCTGACGAAATTCCTTCCTACGATAAAGGAATGGGTAGGTTTCCCCCGTGTTCGTCGGAGTCTGTGTTGATGAAGAGAATTTGGACGGTGTCATCCTTGTTCTCTCTAGTGACTGTGTCATTCGAAGATAAAACCTCTGAAGGCAAGACCGGGTCAACTGCCGCCTTGACCTTTTGACTTTCGTCGGGTATGGATTCAGCTGGTTCATCTTCAACGACAGGCGCTTCAGCTGACCACTTGGGCGGGCCAGCTGGATTCTCAACTAACAAAGGACTCGGCAAGAGTTTTTTATATCCAGGAGGAAGTCGTAACGGTGAAACCGGACGATCATCCAAAACTCTTTTAGCTTCATCTAAGAAGGGACAACGGTGGATGGCATGATCGCCTTCGCACAGTTTACAGGGAGATCTAGCTCTCCCTTTTTGTCCTGGGGCTTCACTTTCGCTAGTTGACGGTGTGCTTTCAACATGGCCATCAAAGGTTGACGACACCGGATTGTGCAAACGGGGAGACCAATCCCTTAGTATCTGAGGGATGCAAGGACAATCTCTGTGAAAGTGGTCTCCCTTGCAAATGACGCATGGCGATTTAGGCCTGGTCGGTGCAGTGTGTGGATTTTCGTTAGACGACACTCATTTGCCCCCATTCGCTTTTGGCTCCTTCTTCTTCTTCTCTTTCTTCTTCTTTTCCTTCTTCTCCTTAGGAACTTGACTCTTGGCTTTGCCAGCCCCATCAAGCGAAGAGGAAGGAGGAGAGGAAGAATTAGAGGGAGTAGAAGGTTGGTGGGTAACTCTAGACTGGTCTAACTGTTGATTCGATTGTTCAGGAATAGTGGTGTTCTGAATGACATTGGTTGAGAAGAGCCAGACTGGCAAGCCAATTGTCAGTCCTGGAAGCGACAATGTGGCCATATGGGGTGCACCAACATCTACCCAAGAGGAGAAGGGACCAGGATTTCCACCAAGGGGAATTCCTTGGTTGGTAGACTCCATTTTTCTCAACCCAAGATCAACGTAGGAAAACGGTATAAATATTCCGTTTAAAATAAATTTTACGACGCTTGGACACAACTTGTTTTTTCAATTTTAAAGAGTCGAGAAAAAACAAAAGATGACTCTAGTCTCCTTCGATTTTTAATGAGCCTGAAGTGACAAGTGCTCAGATGGACCTTTTCTGTTAAGGAGTCTGAAAAGGAATGAAAGGGACTGCTCTGGAGATCTAGGTAGAGGGTGTGCCAAACCAATCTCAAAACTGCAGAATACGTTTTACGGTACGACAGTCAATCTTCCCGAATGCTGTGTTCAGTGCATTGCGATCAGTAGGGCGGCCGACACGGCTTCCTATGGATAAAAGGTTTTAAGCCTATAGGGGTCTCCCAATATATACTCGACGGTACGTGGGAGCACAATCTGTACTGGCACTTATCGTCTCACAGTGGAGGAATCACCCAACCATCACTGAGGACAACAGTTACCAGGCTTTACGACGCCGGAACACGTCTCTAGCCTAGACCTCTATGTTGTGCGTTAAGTTCCAATGCATTGTTAGATTCATTCAATTTATTTTAAGTTGATCTTTCTTAGAAGTTTGCCTTTTTGGATCACCACGAGATGTAGATGTAATTCCTAAATGCAATCTAAAGATGATAAGCAAGCTTTTATCTCTTTTCAACAATGAAAATCCTAGCTACAAGGGGAAAAGAAAGACACAATCTTTTCTCAAAGAGCAAAGAGCACACTGTAAATGCACTTTTCCTAAATCAAACCATACAAACTATCAATATGCAAATGCACATATGCATGTATTTGTTTTCACTTTCTTAATATTGATGCCTAAAAAGAAAGTTGATGTACAAATCTGAATTTGCTTTCAAGTGAAAAACACAAACAAGCTTCTTTTCGAAATCAAAAAGGTAGAGAAGATTACGACACTTTATGATTTTGAAATAAACACTCGTTTCGACACTAGAAAGAGACAAATTCAAACCAAAGGCAAAAGTAAAAAGTATAATCAACTGTCAACAGCAAACAAACTTTCTCCTAAGATCAAAATCGACACTTACGACAGATCTGAATCTAAGGACGACAGTATGACTATTCTACTCTTTCAATGGAAAACTGTAAATGATGTAACAAACACACAAAGAACACCTATAGTCTTTTTGTACAAAGGAGGCGGAATTAAGGCAATGAAAAGGGGTTTTCAGATAGGTACACACACTGATAACAGGTTGCAAAAATCAGAGACAAAACTAGACAAAATGAAGCAAAGAACCTCAGCTGCACAGGGCAAAGGCTGATCAGCGCACCTGTTGCACAGAGAAACTGAATTGCAGCGCAGGTAGCCCTCTCGAGACCTGCGTTGAAATGCAGAACCTCTTCACAGAGCCTGCGCTGGGGCAGAAACGAGACTTCTATCCGGGTTCTGGGTCACGGTTTGCAGTTTAATCTATGGTTTTTGGCCGAGTAAAAGCAATCAGTAAGGTACAATCAGAGGGATGATTTAAAGGAGGACTAAGAGCTATCACAAAGGGCAATCAGATCATTTGTGGATCAGCTGTTCAAATCATAAACAAATCCAGTGAAAGGATTGAAGTAGCAGCTACTTTGCATTTGATAATGGCAAATGCAGTTCGATTGCTACTTCTGTGTTTATGAAACAAACAACAAGAGAAACACAAACAAACTAACTAGACACGATCCCCAGCGGAGTCGCCATTTTGTTGTTGGGAAAAGTATCTACTCAGAACGCCCCTATCCCACTCTAAGGTGTGACAGTGCCTTAGCAACAAACAAGGAAAAATACTTTCGTATTCTTCTTTATGAAATGTAAACGAAGAGGAATAGGATGAACTAACCTGTGTCTTGCACTAGTCCGTTGATCCAATCGCTCTCCTCTTTGACAGCTTCCAGCTACCTGCTCCCTTACTTGCCCAGCTTCACCAAGTTCCTGCAAGATCACAGAAGAGGAAAACTACACAAAGACATAGATTTACATTCATAAATAGCTTAGGATCAGATTTAAGCTAAACATGCAAATATAACAAAACATCATTGATACACAAGCATGTAGGAGAAACTCAAATAGTTTTATTGATATAACAAGAAGATCCAGGAGGAGATACAACCAAGTGAGTCCCGATCCAGCATCTACCTCCCAGCAAAGGAATCCCTTCTTCACCTCCAACAAAGCATAAATCACCCAATGCACTAATCTCAATCTCAAAACCAACAACAATTCTCTGCAAAGTACAAAATTCCAGCCTCCGGATCTCTGGGATGAGGGATCCATATATAGATGTAAGCAGAGAGGATGGGTCAGCTTATGGTTTGACTTGTGGCTTCTCTCTATCAGTTCTTGCTTCCACTTGGAGACTGAGAGCCTCTTACTCACCCTTGGTCGAACTCAGTGAGGCAAGTGTCATTGGGGAAGGTTCTGGAAGCTTCCATTGTCTGCCCACCTCGCGGAATGACACTGCCATTTGGCATTTCCCGCTCAGTGCACCCTGGTAGTGCATTTTGGTGCATTGCAACGCACCTAGCTAGTGTACTGGGGTGCTATGCAACGCAGGTAGCTAGTGGAGCAGCTGAAATGGTCCTGATTTGACTGATTCTGAGTAGTTTCTGGTGGAGAACTTCTGGGAGAAGCTGTAATTAGGTTGACCTTATTCCTCTAGGGGTAGGAACAACACTTTTAGGGACTTTGGATCCCTTGGATTATGGACATTTCATGCTTAGAGCTGTAAGGCACAAAAATGTCTATAACACCTGTGCGTACCTGTGATATTATGGGATTACAGGACCACATGCAAGAAACTAACAGAACACACGCCTTTTCAACTAGACCATGGACTAGAAGCCGTAATGCCTATGGAGTATATCATGCCTAGTATGCGCATAGCGACACTCACCTATATGATGGACCGCGGAACCCCGGAAGAAAGGCTCACATAGTTGGAAGAGCTTGAAGAAGAATGGTTGGAAATCAATGAAGAGATCCAACAGGGTAATATTAAGCTCCAAGAACTCATGGATGAAAGAATTCGGTTGAGGGAGAAAAGCGCCATGGCGGAAGCGGAAGTCAAAAATCTTGAGGAAGGAATAAAGAAGGAATTTCTTGATAGAAAGACCATGGTGATAGAGCAGGATGAGCTCGATTACATTGACAGACTTGAGGACCACCACTAAGATTTTATCAATTTGATGCATTGCATGGGACCGTATGTTATTAAGGAGACCATAGATAGCAGTGTGGTGGAGTTGATGAAGTTAAATGGCGAACTCTTCCCAGGAAAAGTAAATGGTAGTTGTTTGAAGCCATATACAGGTGGACCGGCCATCTGACTAGCCATGGGAAGTATATTCTTAGTGCTCTAGGCAGCTAAAAGGAGGTGTGGGACTATAAACTACTCTGCCCGAGAGCTGTGCCATGTCAAGACTGCACGCAGTAGAGAAGTGTCACAGGGTCCGCGCCAGCGCAAGGGTAGTTGCGCTAACACGTAGGTTGGTTGGAAAGTGATCGTTACAGTCACTATTCACGATGTGATGCTTGTTTTGAGACCAAATGGAGTCGGCGGCAGGCATTTAAGCAAACTTTATGGGCTAGATTTAGGAAAATCTGTCGCCAAGGAAGCATTAATGGACTAGATTTGGGGGGAACAGTCGAATTCGAATTCAAAAGGTGCTATAAATTGCAAAGGGTTGCTCAGCAAAGAACACTTGGCCATTTGAGAATTGAGCTGTTGCACACCCGAGATTCAGGAACCTTGATCTGTTTGATATTTTGAAGTCGAAAGCATTATTTGAGCACTTACCTGAACTTTTGAGAGATTTGTGGAACAACAGTATGGTCACGCTAGAGGAAGCCATGGATATCGGGGAGATGACCACTGAAGAGGCCGCGCAGGCCATGACAATGGGAGAAGCCCCAGAAAGTTCTGGGATAGTCATGGAAATCCCTAAATCGTCGTGAACACCGAGACCCAAGAAAGACAAGTAGCCTATGGTTCCGGTGCGCATGTCCCCTAGAAACCCTCTGAGAACTAAACTTACCATGGACGAAAAGGGGAATGCAACCAATTTGGAAGCCGATGTGGAGGAGGAAGACCTTGAGGAAATCCTGGTAGAAGAGGAGGAGGACGACGAAATGAAGGAAGAAACCCAGGCTGCAAACCCTCTGATCAGGTTTCCCGCATATGTTCCTCTGCGGAAGGGGAAAGTACGAGTGCCCAAGGACCTAGATGAGAGCAAGAGCTCTCTACAAACTCTGCTGCTCCTCGATGATACCATTTTTTATGGAGCGCACTTGAGACGGGTGCCAGTTCTAAAATTTGAAGACTGGGATCTCGCGGACCACGAGAAATTCCCACATTTGGCAACCGCGCAGCTAATGCGACCGAATAAAAACACAGCGGTGGGAGTCATAGAGTTGGAGCCGCACAAGTGGTTGTGCGGAGTGGAGAAAGTAGGGCTATTAAACCTACTTTGGGTGCCACACTACCATTGCGCCCCAGTGACTATCTTTTTCATCGGGAAGCTGCTCTACCTGGTGCATGATGGGTGTTTGTGGCTGGATGAGCCCATCCCAGTAACGGACCATCTAATTCACAAAATTACCCAGCTCCCTTGCAAAGGGGAGGATCTAGCAAACATATCTGGGGGTAAAAGTGATGACTTGGCCATCGCGGAGGCCATGAACAAAAAATTCATGCTAGAGAAGAAAAAGAGAGGGTATGCGATCACCAGTATCAACAATAATGCGGTCAGAGTTGCGAAACAGATACTGGCTGGGAAGGTTATGGAGAACTGTCACGCGAATGAGGTACCCACGCCAGTGGTTGCACTTGCCGTAGATGGGGTCCAGTTTAACTAGGCGGATTACTTGTGCCGAGAATTCCTGGAAATTGTGTGAGGCACAGGAGCAGGGGAAGACTTTCCACTATGCATGGCTTCTTCTACCCATAGTGTTGGTGGCTTGGGAATTTCCTGAGGACAACTAGTTCCCCACAATTGCGCAGGATCTTCCAGAGGAAGTGAAGTATGCTTCGCTATGGGCAACTAAAGATGCGCAGAGGATCAAAGACAGCAAGATATTTTGGGTGTTCATGGATATGAACATCAGAATGGGGATTAACCGCGAGTCGTGGCTATCGCTCACTGTCTACAATAGTCTAAAAAGCTTCATGGAGTTCAAGGTGGACTTCCATCATGTGTATATTAGGGCACATAAGGACCCCGCAAAGAAATGTAACAAGCTCCCTTACCTGGCCACGAATGAATTCATATTCGCGTGCTTGAGTCGTGGCAACTGAAGTGGTGCGCTCGAGCTAGCTCCGCAGTGGAAGCAGAGAAGTCTGCTGCACAGAAGAAGAAGGAGGAGGAAAAAGTGCAGATAGCATAGTTGGAAGAGAAGAGAAGGAATGAAGCAACAACATCAAAGGCCCAAGCACTGTGGGACGCTGCGAAGGCAGCAGAAGAATAGCAAAATGCAGTAGAGAAGAAGCGCAAGGGCTAGAAGTCGCCTTCACCTGAACAGGAGCTTGAAATAGAGGAAGGTGGCACATAGCAAAAGATAGCATCTACTCAGGTGAAGCGCCAGCACCCAAGAGAGAAGGTGGGGCCGTGGAAGATGTCGAAGGCCTCCAAGACTTCTTTCGTCCTGATCACCCTCACTGAGGGAGATCTACATGACATAAGGGAAACAGTGTGCGATGTCACCGCAGAGGCCCTCCAACAGTTTGCAGAGGAAAACTGGATGGTGTTGGGGGCCCTCCGGGCACAGATACAGGAGTTGCAGGTGCACACTCCTCAGGATGGTACTCTGTCAACCAGCCTCATAGTAGGCACGTCCGCAGCTGAGGAAATATTATGTGCCCGCATGAACAAAAATATAGTGCTACCAGAGGGGGCACTGGTTACAAAAAATGAGGCCAACAGGCCTATGGTCATTGCGCTAAAGTGAGTTGGGATAAACATGGTTACGCTCCCTCGAGAGACAATCTATGTTCTGCAAGATGACGTGGTTGCAGAACTGCGAGCTAGGGAGGGCCACGTGCTCCAGGTGATGAGCAAGCATTGAATTAATATTGAACAATTGAGCCTACAACATGACGAGTTTGTTGCTATGGGGTAAAATGCACGGTGTATGGAGAATGAAAATACCCTCAAAGGTCTTCCCGGGACCTTCGATAGACTATAAGATTATCTACAACCGTCACAAAGTTACATGCATGTTCATAAACAATTACCAACTATCAAAGTATGAGAAGGAGATTACCTCAAGCCTCCATGTAGAGTTGAGTTGCTAGAGAGCACAAACGCAGCAAGGTGGAAGTCCCCTGAGCTGGCTCCAGATCAAGTCCTGCACAAAGAAGAGACAAGTGTAATCACAACATACAACTCTGATAACTAATACATGAATTCATAAAGAAAATATAATTGCATACAACTAAGCTACTCATGCAAATAGATATTGGACAAACAACTTAATGAATGATAGTACCAACACCATAGAGTAGGCAACACAACTGCAGTTCTGTATTAATATTGGAAGAGTGATTACAACCATTTGTTGCATTAGCCTTCCTTTGCCCCTTCAACTTCACTCTCTCTCTCTCTTCTTCCCAACTTCTTAAGATATGAGACAATGCTCAATAGTCAAGTAGGCTATCCTTTCAAATGCTCTGACCTCTATCACAATGGCCCTAGCTTTGATTATGTAGCAATTGAGTTAGGGTTGCCAAGTTCCTCCTTGAGTTCACTAGGGCAAAAGCAATGAACTTGCCATGCTTTTCAGCTCTTTCCCATTTGCTTCCTTCTTTCAGATTAGAAATCTTCCAAAGAGGTCGATTTTGGATGTTTCCTTGCTTTTCTTAAGTAATTTTAGGAACAAATATCTAGATATTTATGAGTCAATTCGTTCCTTTGACCCTTGGAACTTCATCAAGTTTCACTAACGTTGTCCCCTAACTAGAAACTTGAGTTAGTAGGGTCACTAACGTACCCTTAGGCTTGGAAACAAGCTTTATAAAGCAGGTTGTTAGTGTACAACCAGTGTTAGCGTGGAATCAAGGCCTATAATTGTGGTCTTTTCTTTAGCTATCATGTCTTTCCCCTCTGAGTTGATGAGGAGGTCAATTTTTCGTATAACAGTTGTCACACAGAACAAACAACTCGTGCAGGTGGTCGAGGAGGCCTGCCAGATGGTCTCTGAGTTGGCCATCCCAGTAGAAGAACCAGTGGAGGCGTGCATCTGGAGACTAGTAGCAAGGATGTGTGAGGCGAAAGAAGAGATGGCTAAAGTTCAGCTGGAGCTGAACCTTCAGATAGTTGAGCTACAATTGAAGGTGTAGCCTTCAACTCCACTAGAGGTGAAGGAACATCGTGCCAGCACCATTACAGCAAGAATAGTGGAGATCAACAGTGCAGTGAAGGACTACACCAAACTATTTTAAGAATCGTTTGAGGTCCTCACCACTCTGTAGGAGGACTCGAAAATATAGAGCTTAGAAACAAAGGTGCGTGAGCTGAAGCAAAAGTACGATGATATAAAAGGGACCATACTGATGGTGGCCCTTACACAAAGGCTCACGCGAATGCAACAGGCAAAAGTTCTCAAGGAGCAGGTAGACGTTGCGCGACATAAGGAAGCCATTTTGAAGGTGCACGTACAACCATGGATCAATGAGGCCTTCGTCATTACAGCCTCTATTGAATCCAAGCTCATGCAGATGAAGGGAACACATGAATAGACATAGGGAAGCAGTTTAGCTATAGCAGTGTCTGAACAACACAAGCAAGAAGTGCAACAGGTAGCTGCTCAGTGCGCTACCGATCTTGCAGCAGTCCAGGTAAAGTTGGGAGGTCTCCGCACAAAGATCTCTGCACCGACAGAGTGACTCGAGGGCGAGTCATGATGTCTACGTTGGGGGTCTGTTGGGCGCGCGATCCCCTGAGGGAAGTTTTTGGGCTTAAAGCCTAGATTTTGGTCACAAATGATAAATACGATGTAAAGACTCCACATTTTATGGGCGCAAAGTGCGAAGTTTGTAAATGAGTCATAGGGTTGTCCACCCTTAATTTTGTAATGTAATGTCGACTTTAGAGATCTACCCATGTTCCATAAACCATGGGATTGTATAAATAGAGCGAGGCTCTAAGTTGTAAATCACTCAGGTAATGATGATGGAATAGAAGCATAGCGGAAGTTCTTAGTGTAGAGTCGAGTCTTTGGGCCGTAGAGTAGGAGAAGGCTCTGCAGCTGAGTGCACAGAGGCCTAGTAGTCTACAGCTAAGTGCATGGACCCCTGTAGCTGAGTGTGCAGGGTGAGTTAAGTCTGTAACCATTGAAGCATTAATAAAGAGAAGTTTCACATCAATTCTGCGTATCTATTTCCTTTTTGTTTGCTTTGAGTATATTGGGTATGAATTGCAATTTTACTGTTTTATGGTTCGCGAACATATATGATTGTGTTGATTAAGTGAATGTAAAATAAAGTATTTGTTTATGCGAAGTTAACTAACAGTTGTAAGAAGATAAGTAAGATACACAGTGTAACTTAGGGAAATAGTGCAGATCACTACCCTAGCAGTGCGAAAGCACCTCAGTCCCTAGTTAGGGCTGCACGAAGGTGATTATAACAGATCGCGAAGGTATCGCAGGTTAGAATAGTGCACGAAGTGACCTGCATGAAGGTAGGCACAGTTGTACTAAATCGTCACCTCAGACATATCAAGGGTGTGGAAACTTGGTTCCAGCATCCCCCCATACTGCTTCGGGTGAGACTTCAGTCTGCACACCGTGGGCTGTTGCCGAAAGGGCCAGTAGTGTAGCGATTTATTTCGCTAATTAACTCCGAACCTATGTCAGGCCCCAAAAAGCCAACAAATGGAGTGGGAGAAGGTTTAGTATCACTTAGAAGTCAACATCAAAGATAGTAGATGGATGGATTCGCTCAATGTCCTTGGAAGAATTTCTATAAAAAATGATGAAAACTAGTGAAGGTGGTGGTGAAAACAAGGGATGGCTAAGGTGGATGGAGTGGAAGGTGGCTACTGGCTATGAAGTCTTAGTCTCCTCCTGAAGCACCTGCTCTGCATAAAACATGTATATCTTCCAAAAATCTATGCAAACAAGAAACATTTTCATAAACTAGGAAAGCAGAATTAATGAATTAACTGCCTACATTATGCACGAGGAAAGTTGCTAAAAGGAATGAAAGCATGGATGAGATCTACTGTAGAAATGAAGATGAAAAATATGACAATGGAATCGTACCTTGTAAAACTAACCAAATACTAATTTAAAGATAGCAAACTCCAAAGCTCATAAAAGAACTAGAAATATGTGATTTTGGGGCTGCTTAATGGTCCCTTCCTCAAGTCATGATCCCAAATGGAGGAAGTGAGGCTGAGACATTTATTGACAACCTTATGGTGATCCTTTTAGCCCTGCTAACCCGCTACTGAAGTAAGGCACAAATGGAAGCAAACTAATAAACAACCAATCTAATCTACACTAATTGTGATGGAAATGCATCTAAAAAGAAAATTAACAATGAAGCTATGAAACTACACTAAACATACATATAAAAGAAAGAGGAGCCTTGGATGCTAGGGTTTGGCCCTAACCCAAGAGCTTCAGCCCCCTGAGTGGACTCGGTGCTGGCTCAAAACAAAACTCATTCTTATTACCAAAACAACAAATTACATCAATAGAACTTTCACAAGTTTGGAGCTCAAAAATATCTTAGATTTTTACAATAACAATATGAATCCTAATGAGGCTCTAGGCCTCTCTAGTTATAAAACTGAAGTCCCCAGCAAATTCCTTAAAATCAGGTAAGCTTGGCTCCTAAACTCGAGATAAACTAGCTCTTTGTCTCTCACTTGCTCGGCTACCTTCTAATCCTCATGGCTTGGCTGCTTACACTCTGAGCTAGTGTGGTGGATGGAGGAATATTCGAATGGGGGATATGTAAATGAGTAGGATTTACCTCCTACAATCCTCCTCCCTTGTCCCATTCGAGTTTTAACCTTAGTATTTGCAAAAATTCCTTGATTTTCTCCTTCAATCTTGCATTCAATGCATATTAGCCCACTAGGCATATTATCCAACTCTAACTCATCTCATAAACAAAATATAATCAAAAACATGTAATAAGTTGTGAGAAAAGTTGGTTTGACTAAGCTAGGAGGTGAATTAAGGCCCATATAATTACTCAATGATGAGTCTTATCATCACCACCCTACTGAAAGTGTTGCTCATCCTCTGAGAAACTCAATCAATATCCATATCCTTCATAGCTCTAGTGGCCTCCCTGACATCCCATGCCTCTGTTGTGGTCTCCTCTTCTTGTTCATAGAAGCCTACTTTCCTTTCTACCTCCTCCCACTGCCTCCTTTCTTCTTCTTCCTTCCTTCCTTCTAGCATTCCTAAGAGTAGTGGTGGACTGAGTTTCAGGCCAATCTAATTGACTTTCAGCCTTTGCATAGATTACTTGTACATGGGTGTCTTGTTTAGTGCTTCTCTTAATCTTTGTGGGGAGTGGTACTCTTTTATCTTTAAGCTATATGGCAATGTGTTCCATATCCTTAGGCAAGCATGTATGATATCATCCCCTAATAGCCTGAACATGTCCTCAAAATGTGAAATTGCTTTCTCTTGGGCAGCAAGATATCTAGGTGCAAGCTGAGGATCATTTGCAATCAAATTATGGGTACTGATGAGGGCCATGGGATCTGATTGTTTAGCTCTGATCATAATAGGTTTAGTTTTCTCTCTTGCCAATATCTTCTTCATCTCTGCAACCCTTGACTCCTCATGGTTCATCGATGATGCCAAAGCCATAAATTCTAAATCTCCTAGCTTTGAATTAGGGTCCCATACATTCATGTCTATTAAGGCCATGTTGTGCAAATAAAACTTAGCCATCTAGGCCCAGTCTTCTAGTGTGCTATGATCACAAAGATCAATGAACTGTCTGTAGTCCTAAAATGGCATGATGCTTCTCAGTGCTAGGGTCTTGATCTAGACCTGCAACCATTGTTCCTTGAGGTATAGGGCATAGGATTTAGTTAGCATCCTACACTAGATTGATTCCAAAGAGAGACTGGTCATACATGCCAATTGATTCTCTCTTTCCTACAGCTATCCTCTCAACCATGCATTTTCTGTCTCTAGTTGATTTTTCATTATGGCCTCTCTATCTCTCAAGCCACTTAGCTCTCTGCCCATATCCTTGAGTTTCTCCTCCATGTGCCCAACGTCTTCCACCCCCTTTTTTTTGGCGATTTTCATCCATTAGTGAGTTATGGCCCTCTCCTTCTCAAGCTCGAAGAATAGTGGGATAGAAAATTTTTGAGGTATGACCCTGCCTCCTTCAATAAACCTGTAGTAGGAGTCCAAGTTAGGTTGGGGGCTGGGTTATTTTTTCTCTAGGTCCTCTTCTTTAGTTTCTTGCTGCTCCCCTACCTCCCCTTCCAATTTTTGTGCCTCCTGTAGGTTCAACAGAGTATCCTGTAGGACTGCTTCTACTTCTTGTAGATTCTGTTGTGTATCATGTAGGATTGTCTTTCCCTTGGAGGAGGTTGATCTAGTCATAGACCTTCTCACATAGGTGATAGGAGACTTAGAGGAACACATTTTCTCCTTTTGTTTAGGGGAGTCTTCAATCACAATAGGAATTTTGGTTGGTGTTTGGGCTTTCCCCTATCTTATTCTTGTGCTTTTCCTTGTCCTGAAATATAAGGGGGTCTGCCTCTGTCTTTTTGCCTTGTTGCTTGATAGGGGTGCTAAGAGTAGTGAGGGAAGCTGTTGCCTCTCTCTCAGTGGGTTCTGGAGACACCCTAGGTGACTCCTCCTTGTTTTTTGTCCACTCTTTTCCATTTCCTTCTTCACCTATGCCCCTCCTTTCTGATTCCTCTTGTATATATTCAACATCTTTATCAGTTTCCTCCTTAACATCCTCCTCTGTTTCTTCATCATCCTCCTTCTATTTCTCCTCTTCTTCTTCATCTTCCTCATTTTCTTTTGTTTCATCTCCTTCTTCATCCATCTCATCTTCATCTCCTTCTATTTCTTCCTCTTCCTGCTCTACTTTGTCTTCCTCTGCTTCAGTCTCTTCCTCTTCCTCTTCACTAACAGTAGGACTAACATCATATGTGAGAACTTTGATGTCTTCCTCTACCTACATGTCTCTGAAAACTGACCATGTTATAGGAATTTTGAGGTTTTGGAGGGCATCTTCTATAAGGATCCTAATTAACCCATGGTGAGCTAACTGTTGGGAATTTCCCTCTTGCACTTTGATGCTTGCATCTATTAGTGATTGCAGCAAGAAGTATGGTATGCTGAGCCTTTGGTGAGGGGGCGTTTCTGTCCCAAATCTCATTTCTTCAAGAAACCTAAAATGATAGCCATAGACAACACTATACCTACCCTCACATGAAATGTACTTGATCAGTTGGTAGCTTACCTCATTCCAGGGATATGGAAGACTTTCTCTCCTTTCTCCATTTTTTTCCTTAGTGGGTTCCTCACCTTCTAAAAATAATTTTCTTTTGGCAACCTAGCTATCTCCTTTGTCTTCTTTCCTCCATGGTATTCCTAGGGGAAGTGTGGTGACTCTCCTGATGAGCTCAGGAGTGAGTTCTATGGAGAGGCCTCTTACCACAATAGTGCCATGGATTATAGTGAGTGGAATGAGGGAGAGAGCGAAATCTCGGGCCACCTCATCATCAAACCCTCTACATTTTTCGAAAAACCCCATCCAATTATGTTTGGTGAAGAGTTCTAGTACCTGAGGGTGTTGTTGGATTCTCACAATGTTTGTGGGATCCCTCTTGTTAAATTCTCCTGTCATCTTGGTTGGTGAGGTTTTGAGGAGATGAGATGGTTAACATAATTTTCAAATGCAGAACCAAAACTAAAATGACTGTGTGTGTAATTCCCTTACACAACTGCTAAATTCACTCAAACTTAGAGGATTTCTGGTTCAATTACTTGTAAAGAGGGATGTAATTATAGAGCCTACCTCTTCATAGTGTTTGCAGTGGCCAACTCCCATGTTTTCCCCTCTGAAACTCCTCTCGGCCAATCCTGTAGACAGTCTTTGTGTATCATGTAGGAATTCTTGTGCATGATCCTATAGGAATTCCTGTGCAATCCTGTAGGAATTCCTGTGTAGTAAAATGATGGAGTTTTCTTTCGGTAGGTTTCCTAGGTATGACAACAACCTGTGAGAGCAAGCTTCGAGGAAGTGAATGCATGAATGTATGGGGACGATGATTATTTCCTCTTATGGTCATTTGGGATGAGGTGGTGTGCTGGCAGCAGAGGTACATTTCCATTTTTGGACCATTGGTCCCCACTACCACCTCATCACTCCCCACTCCTTGTAATCAGCTCCCACCTTATGCATCCGTAGCTTTAACTACTTTTTTCCTTCTCCTTCTTTGTTTTTGAGTTGACTGCTGCCACGTGTGAGAGAACATCCTGTTTTGTCTTTGTTGACTAAGCGAAGGTGGCCAAGTTAACTGGCCACCTTTTCACTTATAAACCAACTTACTCGTAACTTTTACATTTTTTTGACTACATGATGCATGTGAGAGAGTGAGCGGGATACTTACCTGTGGTGCCAATACCTTGCTACAGTTGTTGAAGACTGGAGGTGCTTGCTTTGTGTATGGCTGCATGCTATTCTTCTTCCCTTTCTTGTTGTTTTCTGATGACTCCTTTGTTTGTGCAGGTACCTGTGATTGGAGATGGTGCTATTGCTGCTACTTTGGAGCTCCTTCTACTCTTGGATCATCATGCTGGAGGCTTGCTGCTATTATGATTTGTATTTTATGGGATAGGCTACTATAGGATTTCCTACAGGATGTCCTGTAGCTACTTCTCCCTTAGAACTCTTAATCATACACTTTTCTGAGATGGTGACTGTTGGCTTGTGGGGGCCTGACCTAGGTTCAGTGTTAGTTAGCCAAACAAATCCCTACACTACTGTCCCTTTTGGAATCAACCCATGGTGTGCGGACTGAAGTTTCACCCGAAGCAGTATGGGGGGGATGCTAGAACTAAGTTTTTGCACCCTTGAGATGGATGTGATGTCGTTTTATTCCAGCTATACCTGCCTTCGCGCAGGCTTCTTAACCCTTTGTTCCACCCTTCAGTACCTTTGTGAAAGGGTACAATCATCTTCCATGCAGCCCTAACCAGGGGCTGAAGTCCTTTCATGCTGCTAGGGCAGCGAACTGTGATATCTTCCTAACTAGGCTAAGTTTTTTATTATCAGATCTTAGTTAGCTTCACGTAAATAGATGTTCCTAATTGTGGTCACTTAGCCAACACAATTACATACATTCGCGCATCATATAAGCATTATGAGTGAAATTTATAACCAATATAACAGATGCGTAATCAAGAAATAAAGGCGTAGAAATTGTAGAATACTTCTCTATATTGATAGTTCCAACAATTACAGACTCGACTCGCCCTGCGCACTCAGCTACAGGGGTCTGCACACTCAGCTGTGGACTTCTAGGCCTCTGCGCACTCAGCTACAAAACCTCTACCTATGCTACGACCTGAAACTAAACTTCTACTTCAGAGCTATCTCTCATATACCATATCTTCATTGATCTATTATTCAATTAATTAATGCCTCTAACTACTTAGAGCTTAGCTCTATTTATACAATGCCATGGTTTTTGGACCACGGGTAAATCTTCTGCAGCCAACATTACATTTCAAAAATAAGGGCTGACAACCCTGTGACTCTTTAACATCTATGCACTCCGTGACCACAAAATGCGGAGTCTTTACATTTGGATTACAAAATTTAACCAAAATATGAGCTTTTAGCCCCAAAACTACCCTTGGGGGATCCTGCGCCCAACAGGCCCCCAACACAAACATCGTTACCTGCCCTTGAGTCACTCTATAGGTGAAAATATCTTAGCACGAAGACCTCCCAGCTCTATTTGGATCACCGCAATGTTGGCAGTGCACTGAGTGGCCGCCTGCTCGTCTTCTTCCACTCGTTGTTCCGTGAATGTTGTTGAACTGCTTCTCTGAATCTTCTGCTGAGTTGCCTACAGTTTCACGAGCTTTCCTTTAATGGAGGTTGTGATCATGTAAGCCTCATCTATCCATGGCTATAGGCATTCTTTTAACACTGCTTCTTTATGTCGAGCGACATCCACCTTTTCCTTGAGCGCCTTTGCCTCCTGCATCCGCACGAGCCTCTGTGTAAGGGCAACCGTTTGTGTGGTTCCTTTTGCCTCGTCATACATTTGTTGTAGCTCGCGTGCCTTTGTCTCTAGGTGCTTTACATTCGGGTCCTCCTGCAGGGTGGTTAGGACCTCGAATGATTGCTCAAACAGCTGCATGTAGTCTGCCATTGCATTGTCGACCATTGTTGTTGTTGTTGTTGTTGTAACAGCAATGGTATGATGTTCCCTAACTTCCAACAAAGTTGAAGGCTAAGCCTTCAACTGTAGTTCTATGATCTATAAGTTCAGTTCCAACTGAACCCTAGCCATCTCTGTTCGAGCGTCACGCACCCCTGTGGCTAACTTGTGGACATGCACCTCCACCAGTTTTTTTTCCTGAATTTCCAACTCTGGGACCATCCAGTAGGCTTCCTCTACTACCTGCATAATCTTCTTGTTCTGCTCCACTGCCTCATTGCACTGCAAGCCCAACTACTCAATGTTGATGCACTGCTCACTCATCACCTGTAGAGTGCGATTCTCCTGGGCCCTGAGTTCCACGGTGACTCCGTCCTATATGAGGTAGAGAGTCTCCTGAGGGAGCATGACCATGTTCAATCCTACCTGTTTCAAACTGTTAATCGTGGGCCTGTCGGCCTCCTTCTTTACAGTAAGTGTCCCATTTGGTAGCACTATCATGTTGGTAACCCTTGTGCACAACATCTCCTCGACAGCTGAAGTGCCAATCGCGAGGCTAGTGGAAACTGAACCAGCCTATGGAGTGAGAACGTGCCACTCCTCCAGCTCTGTTCGGAGAGCCCCCAATACCAATTGTTGTTGTTTGTCAAACTATTGGAAGGCCTCCACAGTGACATCCCTCATATTTTCTCCGATATCATGCAAATCCCCTTTAGTGAGGGTGATTAGGTCGAAGAATGTCTTTGATGCCTTTGTTTTCTTTCATGGCACTACCTGCTCTCGCATCGCGGACGCTTGAGTTGGGTGGATGTCGTCTACGCATCCATGCCACCTTGTTTTGTCTCTATTTCTACCTCAATTCTAGGCGAAGGTGACTTCTATCCTTTGCGCTCTTCCCCTACTGTCCTCTATTTAGCCAATTTCATAGCATCACGCACTACCTAGGCCTTAGCCTTTGCTTCCTCCTTTTTGTACTTTTCCGCCAGCTATGCCATTCAGAGCTTGGTTTCTTCCTTTTTATGCTACATAGCGGACTTGTCTGTTTCCACCACGGAATTAGCTCGAGGGCACCACTCTGGCAGCCAAGACTTGAGGACTGTGAAATCACATCATCAGTCAGCAGATATGGTAGTTTGTGCCATGTTTGCGTAGGATCCTTCCGCACCCTAATAAAAACATGGTGGAAATCCGCTTTGAACTCGGTAAAGCTCTGTAGACTGGCCTATACTTTGGGTGAAAACCACGGCTTATGATTGATCCCCATCTGGATATTCATCTCCATTAATACCCAAAATTTATTGCTTTCTTTTATTCATTGCGCATCCTTGGTCACCCACAGCGAAGCATACTTCACTACCTCTGGAAGGTCCGGCGCGACTGAAGGAAATTGGCTCTCTTCGAGCAGCTCCCATGCCACCTGTATGATCAACAACAGGAGCCACGCATAGTGAAACATTTTGCCCTGCTCCTGTGCCTCACGATAGTTCGCAAGGGACTCACCACATAGATAGTTTGCCCAGTTGAATTGGACTCCTTCCATGCATTGGCCACTAGTGTAATCACAGGCGCGGGCACCTCATCCACACGGCACTTTCGCATCACTTTCCTTGCTAGTATTTGTGTCGCGACCTTGACTGCAGGGTTCTTAATGTTGGAGATGGAATATCCTCACTTCTTCTTCTCCAACTTGAACTTCTTCTTCATTGCTTTTGCGAGGACCAACTCGCCACCTTTTCCTTCTGAAATATTGGCTGGATCCTCCCCTGAGTAAGGCAACCATGTGATTTGATGAATCAAGTGGTCTGTGATGGGAATGGGATCCTCCAGCCACAAACACCCATCATGCACCAAGCAGAGCAGCTGCCTAATGATGAAGACAGTCACTGGGGTGTGGTGGTAATGTAGCACCCAAGCAAGTTTAGAAACTTGGCTTTCTTTACACCCCTGAGCCATTTACGTAGCTCCAATTCAATCATTACGGTCATCGTGTCAATCTATCGATGCATTAGCTTCTCTGTCGCTAAATGCGGGAATTTCTCATGATCCGTGAGGTCCCAATCTTCAAACTTTAGTACAGGAATGCGTCCAAAGTGTGGTCCCTCAAAAATAATATCATATGGGAGCAACAAGGTTTGTAGAGAGCTCTTGATCTCATCTATGTCCTTCGACACTTTGGTTTTGCCCTTGTGTGGAGGAACATATTCGGGTAAACGGGTAATAGGGTGCGCACCCTGGGTTTCAACTTCTATTTCCTCGTCCTCCTCATCCACCAGGATTTCTTCAAATTCCTCCTCGTCGGACTCTAGATTAATCGCCTTCCCCTTTTCCTGCAAGGTGAAATTGGTCCTCTATGGGTTTCATGGTGAGATGCGCACCAGGATCATAGCCCGCTTATCCTTCTTAGGTATTGGTTTTCTGGGTGATTTAGGGAGCTCAACTATTATTCTGGTGCTCTCTGGGGCATCTACTACTGCAATTTCTTGTGCGGCTTCTTCGGTTGTCACTAATCATGTGTCCATGGCCTCTGCGGACGCTGACATAGTGCTATTCTATAATTATTACAGTGTCTCTGGTAGTTGCTCAAATAATGAATTCGATTTCAGAGTCTCGAATAGGTCTCGGTCCATGTATACTTGAGCGCGCAACACCTCAGTTCTCAAAATGCCAAGTGTTTTTCGCTGGACAACCACTTGTAATTTATAGGGCCTTTTGAATTCAAATTTGACCATTCCCCCCACATTCAGTCCATTAATGCTAGATTGGCGGCAGATTTTCAAGAATCTAACCCATAAATATCACCTTAAATGCCCGTGTCCTGCTCCATTTGGCCTCAAACCGATCATGAAATCATGAATAGTGACTTTAGCGGTCACTTTCTGGTAGACTTGGGTGCTAGCATAGCTGCCTTTGTGCTATTGCAGACCTTGTGACACTCTGATGCTTCACGCAGTCCTGGAATCGTGTAGCTCTCCAAACTACGCAATGTATTTTATAGTCCCACGCCTCCTTTCACCTACCTGGAGCGCTAAGACTGTGCTTTTTTCGCCTAGTCAGATGGTCAGGCCACCTGTGTATGGCTTCAATCGAGTTCCATTCACCTTTCCTGGGAAGGGATCTCCATTCAACTTAACCAACTGGACCGTGCCACCATCAGTAATCTCCTTAATAACATAGGGCCCCAACCAATGCATTCTGAATTTCCCTGGAAATTTATCAAACTCACTGTCATACAATAGCTCCAAGTCATTCACCTTAAAGGTGCGCATCTTAATATGTCAGTCGTACCATGCTTTTTCACATTTTTTTTGGACCTGCTGGTGAAATCCAGCCAAAAATCTCTCTTCTTCGAGCTCATCCAACTACGTGAGCCTCTCTTCCAGGGCTCCACGATTTGTCATACCTGTGAGCATTGCTATGCACAACCTAGGCACAATGTATTCCATAGGCATCACTGCCTTAACCCCATATACCAGCCTAAAGGGTGTTTGTCCTGTTAACTTCTTGCATGTCATCTGATAAGCAAACAATGTTGTAGCCATGTGTAGGTCCCAATCACTTCTTTGAGCATTACATACCTTTGTCAGCATGGTCTCTAGTACTTTTTTGAACACCTCCACTGTCCCATTAGCCTGTGGGTGATAAGGTGTGCTCTTTTGGTGATACACCTGAAATACCTTCGTTAGTGCACTAATCGTCTCATTCAGGAAGTGCGTACCTCGATCGTTCATCAAGATATTTGGACATCCAAATCGCGACAATACATGCTCAAATAGAAACTTCGCAGCCATCATGCCCGTTCAATCCTTCACCGGTTGCGCTTCTGCCCAACGAGTCAAGTACTCTATCACAGTGATAATGTACCTCGCGCCTGTCTTTCCTTGGGGCTGAATAGGTCCTACAAAATCTATTGCCCACTTTTCAAAAGGCATGCAATGTCATTTGTGGATTCAAAGGCATTTCATCCCTCTGCGATGGCCTACCTGTTCTTTGACATACATCACATGCCTTGCAATATTCTTTTGAATCCCGATGAAGGGTTGGTCACCACAAGCCTAGGCGTAAAATCTTCTATGCGGTTTCTCTCCCTGTATAATGTCCTCCCGTGACGCCCCCATGAGCATCCACGAGGATGCTGCTTGATTCAAACTTAGGTACATACCTTCGCAGTATCTCATTAGTCTCCATCTTGTATAGATGCCCAACAATGACAGAGAACTTTGTCGCGCGCACCACTAATTCCTTCTTTTGCTAGACAGAGTATCCTTTCGACGCAGTTCTAGTTGTTAGGAAGTGTATTATGGCCTCGAAATGTCCATCTGCGATGCATACAACAAAAATTCAAGCGTCAAGTAATCCTTCCTCCAAATTAGTGGTTCCTCCACTATCTCAATGCGTGACAGGTGGTCAGGTCTCGCATTCAATCGTCCAGGATTTACAACAACTTCAAAATCGTATTCTTGGAACAATAAGAACCATCTGCAAATTCACCCCCCAACACAGGCTTATTGACTAAGTACTTTAGCGCGGAGTGATCCGTATACATCTTTAAGTGACCTCCTAGCAAGTAGTGTCGATACTTTTGGAGCGCATACACCATAGCTAGCCCTTCGCATGCGGTGGTGGAATAGTTCTTCTCTGCTTTAGATAATCTGCGACTTGCGAACACGATAGGGTGGTCCAAGCCTTCTCCGCCATCCTGTTTTAGTACTACCCCTAGCGCTATACATGACGCATCAACATGTACATGAAATTCTTTCTTCTAGTCTAGGAAAACTAGAATCGGCATGGTAGCCATATTTTCTTTAAGTATATCTAGGCTTTTATTACAGTCATCATTCCAGTAAAACGAGACATCCTTTGTCAACAATTTTTCCATCGGCGCGGTGATCTGGGCATAGCCTTTGATAAACTTTCTATAATATCCCATATGTCCCAAGGTAGCATGCAGATGTTTCACACTTCGTGGTGCTTCCAAGTTTAGAATTACTGCAATCTTTGTAGGTTATAACATCATTCCTTGTCTGCAAACCACATGCCCCAATAGGTTCCCAAAAGGAACACAAAACAGACACTTCTTGAGGTTGAGAACGATCTGGTATCTTCAACAGGTATCCAACATCAAGTGCAAGATATGGCGCTTAACCAATCCAAATACAATCCAGTCATCAAAATAGACCTCCAGGAACTTATGAATGAATTCCTTGAATGCCGCAAAAACCACACACGAAAATATAGCCAACGCATTCTTCAGCCCAAACAACATTACAGTGTATTGAAAACAACCCCACTCTATCACGAAGGTTGTCTTGCTCCTATCCTTCAGCGCGATTTTGATTTGGTGGTACCCAGAGAACCCATCAGTGAAGGAGTATGCTTCTTGGCCACCTACATTGTCCAACACTTCATCCGTGAATGGAGTCGGGAAAGGATCATGCACACAAGCATCATTCAATTTTCTGAGATCCACGCATATCCTCATTTCATCCTTCGGCTTCTTCTCTTGCACCACCATAGGGTTTACCCAATTAGATTCTTCCATAGGCTCAATGATGCTTGCTACTAGAATTTTGTCTAGCTCTAAGGAGACCTTCTCCTTCTATTTCAGATTTAGGCGGTAAGGCCTCTGCTTAACTGTCTTTGCATTAGGCTTTAGTGTGATCTTCATCACTCCCAGGTCTCTGATTATTCATTTTAAATCCGTAAACTTGGTAGGGAATAAGTCCTGATATTTGCGGAGTAATTCAGCGACCTTATCCACCATCGTGGCGTCCCAGTAGTCTCCAATCTTCGCAAACTTGGGTTCTGCCTCTGTACCAATGTTCATCTGTCTAGTTTTCACCGGTGCAGTTATATTAAGATTCTCAATCTATGGTCCCTAAACCTTGTGGTGGCCTTCTGTCTCTAGAATGTTAGTTTTTCATGGATCCTCGTCCTCTTATTCAGCAGTTACAGTATAACATTCCAGCACGCAACTCAGCTGAGTAGCCCATTCAGACTGCATCAGGTCTAAAGGATCCTACGGTATCCTAAAGATGGTTGCTTTCATCTCTTGTAGCACTTCATCAATACCATCAAACTCATCCTCAAAACTAAATGCCATCATGAATCCTTCATGCAAGATATCCCATTCACCTGTCCCATGGCGAAGCTCTATTTCTACATACCAATTCATTGGGATAACATCCAGGGTATGACAGAATAGGTGAACCCACTTAGGTTATGGCATTTCTCCATAAGCCTGCATCCATTTGGCCATATGTGCACGTGGATCGTTCTACCCATCGTACTTGTCTTTCAGTTGCATCTTAGGCTTCCCAAATCGTGTTCGTATCATTTTCCTACATTCATTCCAATCATCGAAACTTCCCTTGTGCGTACCCCACCATCTTGCGGGCCTAGCACGCAGTGCCCAGTCCAAGGCCTGGAACATTTGTTTTTCTGGCACCTCCCTTTCAAACACATCCAAAAAGATATCTACCTCACTCAATCCATCATAAGTAGTTAGATTTATTTCTTCTGACGACACACATCGCAATGACTGGGTCATCATGTTGCAATTTAGTGTAGTTACTTCATGTAACCGATTCTGTCAGCGTTCTATCTCCTCATCGGAGTTCGAAGTGCAGGAAATATCGTGCTCCAATGTAATCCATCCATTCACAGTGGGATTCACCTATTCTTGTTCTCGCTTCTTTATCTTATAGATGCAGTCCAGATCATCATCACTCTCATAATCGTGCACTGGTTATGTGTAGCACGATCCTTCAATAGGATCTAGGGGCATTATTATGCGCAGTGATTTCCTCACAAAGATCACCTTTCACTTCTTCAAATTGATTACCCCATTCATATCAATAGCCCAATCAATTCCCAAGAGCGCAGGGTAGGGATTGATGTCATTAACAATCTCTATTACTTCAAAATCTGCCACTGCGCTCGCTCCCTCAATATCCACGTCACTCCCTCCAGCCACCCCATGGGTATTATTTTCTGATGATTCGCCATCCTTAGCTGAATTGGAGACCATTGCAGTGTAGGTCTCCCCATTCACTCCCATGTTTGCTTCAATAGAATGTTCGCATTTGATCCCAAATCCAGAATGACTTGATCCATTTAATATTCTCCGATCTGCGCAATGAGTCTAATTTCATGCCCCGTCCTTGTCTTATGCATTTTGATCTTGCAGACTACATGCAGTTCACTTGGCATGGTCCCAACACATCTATTGATAAGTTCATGTAACCCTTTCATGGCCTTACTATCACACAGTAATTTCATACAAGTTTCCAGGAAATTTGTGAGCATAGAGAGGTCCATCTTTGACTTGGGCTTATCCTTGCTTCCTGAAGTTGAGGCCTCAGTGAAACTCTTCTTATCTTCCATGAATGCTTCACAAGAATGCTCCAAATCGAACTCAACCTCTTTCACCAGGGCTTTGCAAACCCATGCATTGTCTTCTGATAGTTTCCCCATGTCATCCCCCATTGCAATTCCACTCGGGAGCACTATATTTACGTTCGGGTCTTCCTCACGCATCTTAGACCTCATCATTTGCAGGTTCTGAGTCTGGGGAGGTGGTAGCGCTCCTTTTTCATGTATCCTAGCTATCATCGTAGGACAATCTTTTGTTTCATGATCAAATAGCGTGAAATACTTGCTCGACGGGTGCATTGGATTAGTGCAATCGCGGGCATAGTGTCCTGGCCCTCCACAATTGTAGAAAACCAACTGTTCGCAACCTCTACTAGGTCCTCCTCCACCTCAGCCTCTTCCACACCCCTAAAATCCTATCTGTGCCATTCCTGCATTCTGGTCAAGGGGTCGCGTTTCGGCCTGAACCCTATAGGTGGTAGTTCTATCCATCATCAATTCATAACTCTTGTAGGTATGCTCATCATGTCCTACCGATCTACAAAATTTGCAGAACAACTGTTGTGGCGTTTTCACATACCTCTGTAGCAAGTGACAGTTATCCGTGGCATGTTTTCCAACTACCTGACAAATAGCGCACCATAAATCAGGAACCACGCTAGGTCCTGCTTGAGCTTCTGGCCTTAAAGGCATCGATCCTCCTCCTTCAAGGTAATTTTTAAAGATCGGGCAGTGGTCTTTTTCATGACCCTGACTCTTGCATTTCAAACACCATACCTCCTCGTGCACCTTTGGTCGAACCGTCTTGTCCTGCTTCAGACTTTTCATCTCAAGGCACAGATTCTGCAGCTGTGCATGGATCTGCTGAACTCCTAGATTAGAATCTTAGATCGAAGTCTCATGTAGTCTCATGGCAATCTCCAAGGCCTCTGCCTGAGTTGTTAGCTTCTATTGCGACAACACGCTCCTTAAGTGGGGTAGTAGCGAAGCCACAAACCACTCGTGATGTTGTCCATCTGTCAAATTCATATTGGCTTCGCATATTTGACACTTCAATCTTTGATCCAATTCCCACACTGTCTCACCTGGCCGCATCGTGATCTCTTTGAATCTCACAATCGACTACGACTCAGACTTAGGCCTACTAAATTCCCTATTTAGTGTTGCTTTGATGTCCACTACTCTAGCATTCAGGTTATCGTCAGAGTAATTAATGTACCAGGTTAGAATGCGATCTTGCAGAACACTAACCATTGTCGCCTTATTTATATGATCATTTGTAACACATTGAGATTCCCATACAGCCCTCACAACGAACTAGAATTGGTCCGGATCCTCATTTCCCAAACCTTGGAACAAAGGCAACTTCACTGTGTTTGCCATATTGAATCACGATGGTGGTGGAGGTGGTACGAGTGAAATTGGAGGTGATGGTGGAGAAGACGGAGGTGGTGCAGGCAAAGGTGGTGTTTGCAGGAATCCTTGTTTTATCAACTAAATAGCACTTCATGGAGAGACCTTCGCTATTCCTTCTTCATCCCTTCACGAAGGTGAAATCAAGGGGCTATACTCTGGACCCTTATTTCCTTCATTTCTCTAACTTTTTCCACTTCGCGTAGTCTCAAACATCAAGGTAGTTGCATAACCCGATTTTTGCACAACAACGTTTTAATCCAAGTATTCAGGGATTTAATGTACTTACCTCACGGTCCTTTGAAAAATCGTCGCTCCGCCTCGCTGTAGATGACTGAGGTGTCAATCTCAACTTTAGTAACAAATCCTCCTATGATGTGATCAAGCCAATGATGAATAGTACGCGTGATCTTATCCTCCGATGCTTCCAACCTTTGCACTAGCTCTGGGGTCCACACAATAAGACCGTCAAGTTTCCACCTTCCTTGGCTATCTTCTAGCTTCGCGATCCACTCGTATAACTCAGTAGGAAAGGAGGCAAAAAAGATTTCATGGATATCCGTATACAGGTATTAGTCCAACCACTGTTCTTTTGACAGTTGAGGGTTTCGTTTTTCTTGTGCCGCGAACTCGTGAATTCTTCTGTCCAACTAGTCTTTGATTTCTTTCTTAGTTGGATTCCAGTGATACACCATCACACATATCTATGCAGATTCTGATCCCGGAAATGGAACCATTTGTTGGCTTGTGGGGGCCTGACCTAGGTTCAGCATTAGTTAGCGAAACAAATCCCTACACTACTGGCCCTTTCGACATCAGCCCATGGAGCGTAGACTGAAGTCTCACCCAAAGGAGTATGAGGGGATGCTGGAACCAAGTTTCCACACCCTTGAGATGGATGTGATGTTGTTTTATTCTAGCTATACTTGCCTTCATGCAGGTTGCTTAACCCTCTATTCCACCCTTCAGTACCTTGGCGAAAGGGTAAAATCGTCTTCCGCGCAGCCCTAACCAGGGGCTGAAGTCATTTCGCACTGTTAGGGCAACGAACTATGATATCTTCCTAACTAGGCTAAGTGTTTTATTATCAGATCTTATTTATCTTCGCGTAAATAAATGTTCCTACTTGTGGTCACTTATCCAACACAATTACATACATTCGCGCATCATATAAGCATTATGAATGAAATTTATACCCAATATAACAGATGCATAAACAGGAAATAAAGACGCATAAATTGTAGAATACTTCTCTTTATTGATAGCTCCGACAATTACAGAATTGACCCGCCCTATGCACTCAGCTGCAAGGGTCCGTGCACTCAGCTACAAACTTCTAGGCCTCTGTGCACTCAGCTGCAGAGCCTCTACCTATGCTACGACCCAAAACTCAGACTTCTACTTCAGAGCTATTTCTCATACATCATATCTTCATTGATCTATTATTCAACTAATTAATGCCTCTAACTACTTAGAGCGTAGCTCTATTATACAATCAGATGGTCCATGGACCATGGGTAGATCTTCTACAGCTGACATTACATTTCCAAAATAAGGGCGGACAACCCTATGACTCTTTAACATCTACGCGCACTGCGACCACAAAATGCGGAGTCTTTACATTTGGATTACAAAATTTGACCAAAATATGGGCTTTTAGCCCCAAAACTGCCCCTGGGGGACCCACACCCAACAGTGACATGGATGGAGAGAAATACTAGGAGTGTTGAAAACAAGGAATACTCAGGTGATGCTCTCTGTTCCTCCTTGTTTCCCTTCTTTTCGAAGACTGAATAAATAAATAAATAAATTGAAACTTATTTTGTTCTTAAGGGTGAATGCAGGGATGATGGAATGATGGTGAGTAAGGTATGGTGATGGAATGATGATGAAGGGGGTGCACTTTATTGGCATAGCAAGTCATTTATTTTCCTTAGGACTACCTCCTGTAGGATTTCTGGGTCATTGTAATTCCTACAGGATGATCCTATAGGTTTTCAGGGGATCCTATAGGTTTACAGGGGGTCCTGTAGAAAACACAGTCCCTTTGTAAACTTAAGTAAAGGAGTGGAAAAAATGACAGAATGGTGGAGGAATGAATGGTAATGAGTGGTAAAATAAAAATGTGAGTGATAGGGGTCTCTTTGTGATCCTCCTTTGCTCTTTAACCATCCTTCTTGCTGACCTACGAATGGAAATTTCATGATTTTTTTTTCTTTTTTTTTTTAAACAACTAGGCTACCTCTAAGAGGTTTTCACCCTAGTTGTTTTTCCTGGGCACCTCAAGAGAGGTTTTCACCTAGGGATCTTTCTGATCTGGATTTAAACAGGAACGCAACAAATTACAGAGATAACCATATACACAAAGATGCAGCGGAAATAATACTTCATTTCATTAATGGAAAATACTGAAATATGCTTGCAACCAGAAATGGAAATAAACTAGCTAGGGCGATGGTAGCTTATCTCTGAGAAGAGATGTGGTGGCTACATGCCTCTGAACTGTGTTACAATGAGGCTCGAAGGTCTATTTATTGTTGAGAAACAATGGAAAACCCTTAACATTCGAAAACATAACCCTAGGAGATGAAACGCCAAACTGTGGGCCCCGTTTGGGTAAATTGGTACATCAACTTCCCGGGTCGTAACTTTGGCATACGATCTCCGTTTGACGCGTACAATAGCTCGTTAGAAAGATCTATCTGAGCACTACCACTTTGGGAAGGGCAACATGGTCCGTGGACCCATGTTGCCCCCAAATTTCCCAAAAAACGTCATTTAGGGCCTCAAAACGGCTCCAGAAGTTCAGGAACCGAAAAACTGCTAAAAATAGTAAGTTGTGCTACAATTAAGGAAACTGAAAATGCTGAGAGAAACAATGGTGGGGGTCCAGGTGGACTTGGCAGGTGGCCACCAATATCCACCTGGATCATTCCTCCCCATTTAGGAAGCAATGGTCCCCATTGCGTTGAGTTCCTCCATGAGATGAGGAAACTTTTGCTGAACTTGTTCCCTGGTGAGCCACTTGCACTGCTAAAAGAGTTGGCCTGCTTTGACAACTCGATACAGTTGGATATTCTGTTTGCGAGTGTTCTTGATCTGTGTTTCCATGATCCGATCAGTTGCAGCTTGTTCCATGCAATCTGGATTTAATTCTGTGGATTTGAGTTGTTCTGCAATGTCGGATGTGTCTAGCAATGGTGGAAAGTATGGCCGAAGGCGGTCCACATTGAACACTGGGTGCAGGCCAAGGAATGGGGGAATGCTGAGCTCAAATGCATTGTCTCCCATAGCCTTAGTAATGGTGTAAGGACCATATCGGAGTGGTCTCAATTTCCGATAGGCTCCAGTAAGGCATTCCTTTTGCAAATGCAACCAGACTTTGTCGCCCACCTGAAACTTGTGTGGCACCCGATGTTGATCATGTCGCTGCTTGTACTTGGCATTTGATTTCTCCATAATGTCATGGACCTGCTGGCGAATATGTTGGATGCGCTCAATGAAGCTGGTGGCCTTATCTGTTTTGGACTGGACATGAGCTAAATTTATGTGAGTAGCTGCAAGTGGCATGGCCACATCAATGGGGCATAGTGGTTGGAATCCCAAACCCACCTGAAAAGGGATATGGCCAGTGGAGCTGTGAAGAGCTCGGTTGTAGCTATGCTGAACATAGGGGAGGCTCTCATCCCATGTGTGTGGATGCTTTGAGTTATACATGCGCAGAATGTGCACAATCATCCTATTGACAACCTCTGTCTGGCCATCAGTTTGAGGATGGAAGGTTGTGGACTTCGTGAGTTTGGTGTCCAGCATTGACCAGAGACTGGACCAAAATGTGCTGAGAAACCAACTGTCCCGATCTGAGATGATATACTGTGGGATCCCAAAGTGCACCCACACTCGTTCAAAGAAGAGTTTAGCAGTGACTTCTGCTGTGATATTCTTCTTGTAGGCCGCCATAATGGCCATCTTCGAGAACCTATCGACGACCACAAAAACACAGTCATTTCCATGCTTAGTGGAAGGAAGGCCTGACATGTAATCCATGGAGATGGATTCCCGCGGTCGACTAGGGGTAGGAAACGGGGTATAGAGGCCGTGCTTCTTAATGGTCGATTTGGAAATGGCACAGGCAGTACATGATCTGATGTACTTCCCAACATCCTGTCGAAGATTCGGCCAATAGAAATAATTTTGCAGTACTGCCACTGTTTTCTCGACCCCGAAATGCCCAGCAGCCTAACTGTAGTGTGCTTCCCAAATCATCTTGGCACGCTCGCTTGAAGGAACACAAAGGTGACCCAGATGGCATAACAGGGCATCCTGGAGGTGAAAATCTGGAACATGCCGACCCTCCAAGAGTGTCTGGTATGTGTGGCCAAATTCTGGGTCGCTTTTGTAGAGAAGTGGCCAATCAGAAGTCTCGTGCCCACAAGAGTTGAGCACGGTGGTTGACGCCATGATCGGTGGTCGACTGAGGCAATTTGCAACATTATTGGTGCTGCCCTTCTTATACTTGATATTCAAGTGGAACTGTTACAGGTATGTAGACCACTTCTGATGGCGATCATTCTGCAATTTCCCTTGGGTCTGTATGAACTGCAGGGGTCGATGGTCTGTGTGGATGATCGTTTCCTTCCCCAAAATGTAATGCTTCCATTGTCGGCAGGCCTGTACAATGGAATACATCTCTTTATCATAAGTGGGGTACTTCCGGACTGTGTCTGAAAGTGTTTCACTGTGATATGCCACTGGATGTCCATGTTGAGTAAGGACTGCCCCAATAGCATAGTCAGAGGCATCTGTCTAGACCTCAAATGGTTGTTGTAAATCTGGTAACGCGAGCACTAGTGCCGTGCAGAGGCAATCCTTCAACTCCCTGAATGCCTTCTGTTGAGATTCAGACCAAAAGAATTTTGCTTTCGCCCCTCCCTTGGTGACTTGACTCAAGGGCCAAGTAATATGAGAAAACCCCAACACGAACCTGCGGTAGAAGTTGGCAAGACCTAGAAAGCTGTGGAGCTCTGTTAGAGTGGTTGGAGATGGCCAATCCCGAATGACTTGGATCTTGGCTGGATCGACATGCACCCCCTGTTCATCAATGATGTATCCCAGATACTGAACCTGGGTCATGCCAAAAGTGCATTTCTCCAAATTGGCACATAGCTTGTGTTGCCGCAGTGTTTGGAGAACCTGTCGGATGTGGTGGAGGTGCTCTTCCCAACTCTAGCTGAAGATCAGAATGTCATCCAAGTATAATACTACAAAGGAGTTGGTGAATGGCCGCAAGATGTCATCCATTAGCCTCATGAAGGTTGAAGGAGCATTCGTCAATCCGAAAGGCATAACCAACCATTCGAAAAGGCCCTCCTTGGATTTGAAGGCAGTCTTCCACACATCAGAGGGTTCGATTGGTACCTAGTGATATCCTGACTTTAGATCGATCTTGCTGAAATATTTCGCCCTCTTTAGTTGGTCCAGGAGGTCATCAATCCGCGGGATCGGGTACCTATTACGGACAGTGATCTTGTTCAGTGCCCGATAGTCAATACAGAGTCTCCACATCCCATCCTTCTTCTGTACCAACACGATCGGGCTCCCACAAGGCGATGAACTCGGACAGATGTGACCTTTCTTCAGGAGCTCTTGAATCTGCCTCTTGATTTCATTGTTCTCTAGAACGGAGCGCCGATAAATTAGTCCATTGGGTAGCGGTGCACCTGGGGTCAGATCGATGGAGTGCTTGACCTGACAGTGCAGAGGAACCCCTGCAGGGGAGGTGAAGATGTCCTTGTACTCCTCCACAACCTTGTCCATCTGTAGTTGTCGTGTAGAGGGACCCCGTCTGGAGGCCGCGGCCACCGTCTTCTTCTTTCCTTGAGGGCGTATCATCAGGAAAACAAATTTCCTGGTTTTGGAAATGATCTTACTGCATTGTTTTGCAGTAATCAAAGAGATGGCGGTAGGTGGTGCTACCTCTGGTATCCTGTACAACTTATTTCCCAATGTAATAATAACAGCACGGGGCCTTGATTCATACACAGCATGTCGCTTCCACAAGTATGGTTGTCCTAATAATACATCACAAACTTCAAGGGGAGCAATGTCACACAATACCTCATCCGTGAAGGGCTTGATGTTGTATGGAAGGCGACACTACTGGCTCACGCGAAGATCTCGCCCTTGGTGAATCCACCCAATGGTGTATGGTTGTGGATGTGCTATGGTTGGTAAGCCCAACCGCTTCACGACCTCTGCCGAAATGAGGTTCTTTTGACTCCCGCTATCAACAATGAACTGTATCGGGGAGCCCTTTACCCACATCTGGGAGTGGAAGAGACGCTCCTCCTCCTTTGGATCTTCGGGTTCATTTTTCTGGATCTTGGCGGTAGCAACAGTGGCGTTGGGATCCGCATCAATGATCTGCTTCCCTTTGTCATTCCCCTTATCGGGTTCTGACTCAGAGTCGAAACATGCATCTGATTCTGAAACCTTTAGCTCAGCCACCAGTGATTGCTTGGCCCGACACTCACTTGTGTTGTGAGTGGAGCTCTTATGGAACTCACACCATTTTCCAGTGTCCTTTTTCGGCTTCGCGGCGCTGTTCTTTGCTTGCAGCTTTGGCGGGTTGTCTTGGGCTGTCCCGCCTTGGCTTTGTCCTTTGTTCTGTGGTTTAGGGGCACCTTTCCCCTGCTTTGGATTCGCAAATCGAAAGTCTCACTTCTTTTGTTTAAACTTCTGCTCGACCTTGACGGCATATCGGTATGCTGCGCCGAGCGAGGAGATGTTCAGGAATTGTATTTCTTCCTGGATGTACTTGTGCAGGCATCCATGGTATTTTAGTATCAAATGTTGCTTCGAATCCTTGATACCCAACTTTGTGCGAAGGGTATGGAAAAGATTGGTGAACTCCGGCACGTCTTGGTCCCTTCCCTGCCGTAGTGTGGTCCACTTTATGTATTCATCCTCATAGCTTCCGACAGGGTAGTACTGCTCCTTGATGGCATCCCGGAATGAATTCCAGGTGGGTGTGGCTGAAAATAGTGAGCCAGTACTTTCATCCTTCTGCTCGCAGTAGGTTTCCCACCAGTCCTTGACGTGGGGGGCTGCTTTGAGAAGAGCGAAAACAATCTTTTCCCGACTCGAAAATTCACGAACAGAAAAATAACCCTCTAGCAGATTTAACCATTTATCTACAGCATCTGCGTCTATCTGACCCTCGAATATGGGGATTTCAAAATTAACTTGTACCTTAAAGGGTGTGTCGTTTCTAGAGTAGCTGCTGGAAGCCGATGCGTCGCTTCTGGGTAGCCGTTGAAGGATCTGGGCAAAGCTGTCCATCATCGCGTTCCGTTGTCGCTCGAGGGCTTCTTCGAGCAAGATTTTGATGGGATCTCTTGCCCCCTCGTCTTTCTTCTCATCCGCCATGGGAGGTCGTCGGGATGCGAGGCTGGTCTTGCAAAGGTTCGACCAGTTCAAGCCCTAAATCCTTATATCCCGACCTTGTTGGGGAAATGCAAAGAAAAACAGAGAAAAAGCAGACCGCTCTGATACCACTGATCTGGATTTAAACAGGAACACAACAAATTACAGAGATAACCATATACACAAAGATGCAGCGGAAATAATACTTCATTTCATTAATGGAAAATACTGAAATATGCTTGCAACCAGAAATGGAAAAACTGCTAAAAATAGTAAGTTGTGCTACAATTAAGGAAACTGAAAATGCTGAGAGAAACAATGGTGGGGGTCCAGGTGGACTTGGCAGGTGGCCACCAATATCCACCTGGATCACTTTCTTTATTCTTTTTTTTTTTTTGACACCACTGGGCTGCCCCAAGAGGTTTCCAACCTAATGGTGGGACTCAGGCACCTCATGGAGGTTTTCACCTGAGTCCTTATTTTTAATTTTCCTTTTCTCAGTGATTTGATGAGGCAGGAGCTTAAACTTGCTCCACTATCATCACTATTTTATTGATATCATCAATGAACTCTTGTTTTGATAAAGGTCTCTTGTAAAGTTTCAATTGGTGCCCATTAACAAGTAAAGGAATGGCCTCTTCATCTATGGTTCTGATTTGCACTGACCCATTATCATGACATCTTTCCACAACATAAGGTCCTAGCCATCTCGTCCTTAACTTGCACTGGAATCATATAACAACGCCCAATCTCCTTCCTAAAATTGCTTCTCCTTGATGTTTTTATCATGCCAGATCTTCCTCTGAAGTTGAAATACCTCTGTATGTAGGAGGGCTTGCATTATGAACTCATCCAAACCATTCAACTGAAGTAATCTATACTTTTTTGCACTGGTGAGATCTAGATCTAGTTGGGCTACCATCCTTAATGTGTTATACTCAAATTCAATGGATAGCAGGGCCTTTTTCCCATAGACCAGCTCATAGGGTGTGAATCCAATGTTGGTCTTCCATGTGGTATTATAGGCCCAGGTGGCCTCAACTAGACTGTCTGCCCAATCCTTCCTGTTGCTACTTACCACTTTGGTCAATATGCCCTCCAACGCTCTATTGGTCACCTCCACTTGCCCATTAACTTGTGGATGATAGGGAGTGGAGGTTCTATGCTTGATCTTGTTTTGGTTGAGAAAGTCTTCAATCATGCTGGAGGTAAACTCGCTGCCTTGGTCTATGACCAGCTCTCTAGGGTACCCAAATTTGTAGAATACATTCTCCCTTAGGAACTCAGCCACCTTTTTTTATATTGTTGCCTTAATTGCCTTGGTTTCATCCCACTTAGTCAAATAGTCACTGCACACAATGATGTACTATTTTTGCTTGGAAGGAGGGTCAATAGGCCCAATGAAGTCCATGCCCCACTTCTCAAATGGCTTGAAAGTCACTTGAGGCTATAGAGGCATTTCGTCTCTTGGAGTAGGCCTTCCCATCCTTTGGCACCGATCACACTAACTAGTATATCTTTTCACATCCTAATGAAAAGTGGGCCAATAATAGCCTGTTTGTAATACTTTGAATGTTGTCCTCTTTGCTGGAAAGTGACCTCCACAAAGCCCATCATGACAGGTCAGAAGGATGTCAAAGACTTCCTCCTCCTTGACACACCTTCTCAAGATTTGATCTAGGCCAAGTTTGAAGAGATTCCCCCAATCCATGTGAAGGGGGCACTCTTCCTTACTATCTTGCTCTTTTCTTTGGAGGACAAGATCGGTGGGAACTGTGCTGATACCAAATAGTTTTCTATATCAACAAACCATGGAGAGAGAACTAAAATAGAAAATAAGTGCTCATCCGATAACTGGTCATCAACCATTCCTTCTTCACCTGCAGGAAAATTTACTCTGGACAAAAGGTCTGCAGCAACATTTTCCTTGCTAGGCTTATCAACAATAGTTAGATCAAACTACTGTAATAAAAGTAAACATATTAGAATCCGAGCATTCACATTTGGTTTATTCATTAAATACTTGATTGCAACATGGTCAGTATGCACAAATGTTTGATAGCCTGTAATATAATGTCTGAATTTGTTCTATGAATGCACAAAAACTATGAGTTCCTTTTCGATCACTGTGTAATTTAGTTCAGCCTTTTACATATTCTTACTGATAAAATAGATAACATAAGGAAATTTTTCATCTATCTGACCTAGGGTTGCTCCTATGGCTTTATGTGAGGCATCAACATGAATATGAAAGGGGAGGGCCCAATTTGGGCCTCAAAGAATCAGTGCAGTGGTTAACTTGTCCTTTAGGATGTCTAAGGCCTCTAGACAGCTTTTTGACCATATAAACTCAAATTCCTTGGCCAACAAACCAAATAAAGGAGAGGCCAACTTGTTGAAGTCCTTTATGAACCTTCGGTAGTCTCCAGCTAACCTTAGGAAACTTCTGACATCTCTCTTCTTTTGAGGAGGTGGGACCCTTTGGATGATAGCTATTTTGTTTGGGTCCACCTACAATCCTTGCTGAGATATTGAATGACCTAGCATGATCCCAACAATCATCAAGAATTCACATTTTTTCGGGATTGAGAGACAAGTTTATTTAAATGCATTTGTGCAGTATTTTGCCTAGTTTAGATAGAGCTTCTTGAAAATCACAACCATAAGGTGTAAAATCATCCATATAAATTTCTACCGCATCATGGACTAATTTGGTGAAAATACTCGGGACTTATCTCTGGAAAGTGGTAGGAGCATTGCATAGGCCAAAAGGAAGGACCCTATAGGAAAAAGTACCCCAAGGACAAGTGAAGGTGGTTTTATCCTGGTCTTCTGGGCTGATCTGGATTTTGTTGTACCCGCTGAATCCATCTAGGAAAGAGAGAAATATTTTCCCTGCTAGGCCATCTAGCACTTGGTCAATGAAAGGTAGATGGAAATGGTCTTTCTTTGTGGCTTTGTTCAACTCCTTGTAATAGACACAAATTATCCACTTACCATTTTTCTTTGGAACTAACACCAAAGGAGAGACCCACTCACTGTCAGAGATAGGGTAAATGAATCCTGCATCTAGCAGTTTTTGCAGTTCTTCTTTGACTATATCTTTAAGAGTTGGATTCATCCTCCTTTGGGGTTTCCAGACTAGCTTGCAACCTTTTTTGATGTATATGTGGTGAGTACACACTGAGGGGTGTACTCCCTTCATTTCTTTGTAACTCCAAGCGAAGGCTTCTAGATTTTCCTTTAGCATGTTGCATAACTTCTCTTCTTGGAGAGTAGAAAGAGATGGATTGATTTTCAAGGTTCTCTCTGGGCTGAATTCTAGGGTTTTAACATAGAGTGGGTTGGAATTGACCAAGCATAAGTCAATTGGATGATTATTCTGGGTTTCCTTTACTACATCTTCTAAGGGCAATGAACTGGGAGTTGGAATTTGGAGTAGGTATTCAATCAAACCATCCTCATCCTACTGTTCTCCTCCCATGGTTGTTTCTAAAGTATAAAGTTAGGCGAAACAAACTTCATCTTCCTCCTCCTCCTCCAACCATAAAGGTAAATCATGCTCTAGAGAAGGCTAAGCAAGAGGGTATAGGACTAACTGCTTGGACATCTGCCCATTCTTGATGGTCATATTCGTAGCTCTATAGTTAATGTAAGCATCAATGATGGCCAACCATGTTCTCCCAAGGATGAGAGGGTAACCAGTAAACTTAGCGTTAGGCTGGAGAACTAGGAAATCTGTTGGGTACTCCCAAGAGTCGATGGATACCATGACATCCTCCATAATCCCCTCAGGGGTTACTGTGGAGCGGTCTGCAAGTTGTAGAACTATTGTGGTCTTCCTCAATGAACCTTGGAGGTTACACTTGAGCATGGTTTCCTTGGTCATCACATTAGTGGAAGCCCCAAGATCGATCAAAGTGTGTGGGATGATGGGACCATTGATGTGCACATTTATTACAGGGCTTCTAGGGTCCAAATATTTTGGACAGATTACCTTCCCCAACATTAAGTCGAACAGTTGTCCAATGACATTAATGGTATGGGCATCCCTTCTTCGCCTCCCTGGATGCTTGAATCACTTCTCCTTAATCAACTTATTGTAAATATGAACATCTTTTATCACTTGGAGAAGTGGAATCTTTACACATAGATTTTTCAATTCTCCTAGAAGTTAAGTCTCTTCTGGGGTAGGCTGGAGTGGTTGGGTTAATCTCTCTGGAAAGGGTGGATTCACTTTAAGATTTATTTCCTCTCTTTCTTCCTCAACCTTCCTAGGTGGAAGTGGAGGTTGGTTATCCAAGAGAACTCTCCCAAATCTCGGGTTAATCTCTTGGATTTCCACAACATAAGTTGTATATGATGTCTCTCCATTGTATACTTGTTGAGCCCGCCTGTTGTTTAGGTTCGGATTTGGCTAGGCGGGCATCTGGGGTTGCTTGGGTGGAGCAGAGTTTAGCAGCTATGTTTGGGTAGGTTGTGGAGGCAATAGAGCTGGAGCATTGTTGTATTGGGGCCTCCACTCCTGGGGCGGTGCATTCCATTAAGGTTGTGGTAGAGCATAAGGTTGAAATGACTGGCTAGCTGGCTGGGAGTGATACTGAGATGCAAAGGACCAAGGAGGGGGTGTAGACTAGGAAGGATGAGCAGGGGGTCACTAAGAAGGCATGGTTGTGGTTTGTTTGGGGTTGTAATATGCATGGGATGACCCTTGCGTGCCCTGTTGGTATGGTCTAAGCCCATGAGGTCTCCTTTGGTTTATGTAGCAGAGCTTCTTAGTGACCCTTCAACTCCTTGATATACAACTTTGAGACCAAGCAAAGAAGGGCACTTGTCTGTGGAGTGGTTTTCTTCACAGGCTGAGAAAATTTCAATAGAATTCAATGGACATTCATTTCTAGGATGCCTCCTGGTGCATCTAGGACAAAAAATGGCCAAGGCTCTCTCTGCTTCCTCCTGATTTCTCTTAATGTGTATGGTGTCCATTTGCAATGCAAGGGTTTGCAACATCTCACTTTTGAAATCTTCCAGCATGTTTCCAATTTCACCCTTGATGGATGAGGTGGAAGAGGATGTATTGACCATAGGTTGACTACCCCTACCCTTTTTCCTAGCTACCTTAAAATGGTTTCTAGAGAAAGTCTTGATATCCTCATAGGGTAATTGGTAGATATCTCCTCCTGCTAACAAATGTAGGGTATCCAGAAGATCTTCCCTTACTCCCCTAAGCAGGACCAGCTTTAGTGACTCAGGGTCAAGTGTGCACCTGACCCTTTTGTAACTAAGCTGGAATCTTTCTTCGTAATCCTCTAGGGATTCATCATTTCCTATGGTCATCCTGAAAATTTCCTCTTTAGTGTCCTTTGACTGATAGTAGTCCCAATATTTTTTGTTAAAGGCTTGATGCATCTGAGCCAAAGTTGTGATGCTATCCCTAGTTAAACCCATGAACCAGCGTAATGTTGCATCCTTGAGGGTAGATGGAAATAGTTTTAACTTCTTCTCATCATCTGTATAGTCATAGGTTCAGCATATAACAGAAAACTCAAATAGGAAACTGTCGAGGTCCTCTGTGGTCAGGCCATGGAAATGAGGTAGGGAAGACGGGCTTATATTTTTCATCTTAGTGTCCCCATTGGTTTCCCTAATGGGGAAGGCACCCTCAACTCTATCTCTATTCTCTCTGTCATTTCTGTTTTCACCCATTGGTTCAGTAGGAATGGGTTCTTCTTCTTCTTTGCCTATAGGTTCTTCAAATATGTTAGGTTGCTCACCTAAGGGTTCCTCTAGTTTACATCCACTGAAGAAGAGGGAAGGTTGGTTGATTGATGTAGTGGGGGTATTTGGCAAAACATTCCCTAAGTTGTCCCTATTCCTATGAGGCATGAAAGGAAATGTTTTTGGTTTGGTTTTGTATTTTTTAAACTTTGAAAGTACTTTGAAGAATTGAAATTGTTGATTGAATGAAAACTATTGACTGAATGAAGAGCTACTCGCTGAATTGAAATATTGCTTGCAAAATGGAAAGGAAAGCAGAAAATGCAAAATGGAAGAAAGGAAATAACTAGATTTCTTTTGCGGAAATAAACTAATGGAAGAATATTGAAAACAAGAAATAGAAGAAAATAAAGCAGTAATCACATTTTACTCAGACACCTCCCCAGCAACGGTGCCAAAAAGTGATGAATGCTAGTATTGCAGTAAGGATGTTGCAACTTCTGGGCTACCATCTTTACTTTATCAACCCAGGGTTCATATAACTTGGAGGTGACAGTGTTGTATACACAAGTAAAAGTGATGGTTCTGCCTATTGTCACTATTCAGCTGGCGAGAGACCCCTAGGGGTTTCAAGCCAGACTCTATGGAGTCAGAAGAAGCTTGATTCTTTGATGGAAGAAAGGTAAATCTACTCTAAGAGAGAGCTACTCTACTGAAATAATGGAGAAGGTCGACATGTAATGCTGAATCACACCATTTCCTAATTAACCGCTAAGAAACTATGTTTTCCATAAATGTTAAATCAACATGAACCAAATGCTACTATATAAGTTATAGAAGTAAGAAGCATCAAACATCACTAATGTCCAAGTAAAGAGACTGAACTAAATCTGTTTTTGCCTTTTTGTCTTTTTATGCAAAATCAAGTATGAAAACTAATTGCTTCTGTTGATGTGGCACGTGAATTAAGGATGTTTGAGGATGGTTGGAAGGGTTATGAGATGGTTGGATGGTGTGGAAGACCCTTGGGATGAATTTGGTGTCTTCCTAGAGGTTTTCAATCAATTCAGCCTCAAAACACGCCATTTCAGGAAAACCTACAGGATGTACTAGAAACCTACAAGATTCCCTGTAAACCTACAAGATACAACGAGAGAAAATTGTGATGTGTTGGAGGTGATGGAAGGCCTAGGAAAGGTGTGTGATGGGGGGAATGGAGTGGGAGAAGGCCTAGGATCAATCATAAGTCAACATCAAAGATAGTAGATGGCTGGATTCGCTAAATGTGCTTGGAAGAATTTCTATGAAAATGATGAAAGCTAGTGAAGGTGATGGTGAAAACAAGGGATGGCTAAGGTGGATGGAGTGGAAGGTGGCTGCTGGCTATGAAGTCTTACTCTTCTCTTGAAGTTCCTTCTCTGCATAAAACATGTATATCTTCCAAAAATCTATGCAAACAAGAAATATTTTCACAAACTAGAAAAGCCGAATTAATGAATTAACTGCCTACATTATGCATGAGGAAAGTTGTTGAAAGGAATGAAAGCATGGATGAGATCTACAACAGAAATGAAGATGCAAAAGATGACAATGGAATCCTAACTTGCAAAACTAACCAACTACTAATTTAAAGACAACAAACTCCAAAGCTCATAAAAGAAATAGAAATCTATGTTTTTGGGGCTACTTAAGGGTCCCTTCCTCAAGTCATGATACCAGAGGGAGGATGATCTAAAATGGGGGCTTAACAACTTGTTATGCTTACAAGAACCTCCCACTCCAAATCTTAATAATAAATGATCTAGCTTATGTATGAAATTGCGGAATTAAATACTTGAGATAGGTGTATGTTGTTTGATTTTAACTGTTTAAGTGCTTTAAGTGTTTCTGCTGATATAAAACACATATAGCAGTAATATAATGAAACAAATAAAAAAACACACATAACAACAAATTTAATCTAGGATTTCACCCAAATATTGTGGGCTACATCTCCTTGAGCTCTTGTCAACTTGACTTGGCTCTTTGGGATTATGGAAATGTTTCTTTTACAAGCTCCACACTTAACTCCATAGATTACTAAACTGAACCAATGGGCTTAGAATACCATTTATATCCCTATCATGGTTGTCATCACTCTGCAAATATATCTAAGCTTTCTTAGACTTGATTCCTTCAATCAATGCTCTGAGCTTCCTTGAGATTCTGGATGGCACTAACTCCTTCATAATTCTTCAACCGTCTCTGAAACTTCTTCTACTGTCTCCAGCACATATCAGACACCAACAACAGATTGATCATTTGATCATTTGACGTCTGAAAACTTCCCTGTAGCATCTTGGCCTTTAGAAGTCTCCAAATGCTTCTGCAAACCCCTAAAATGGATTCAGAAGGCTTATTACAGTCAGAATTGACAAGTGGTTCACTCAAAATGAATATTGGTAGCTCCTACAATTGCCTCCAACCCCTGGTGGCACCAAGCACCAAAATAAATCTTCCTGGATGAAATTATCCATGAAGATGACTTCATCAGCCTCTCTGGACTATTCCATTGGCTTCATAAGGCTCTAATTAGCCTAGCGAGCCTCTTGTTTCATTCTCTCTGATCCTCTGAGCTTCTTTGTCTCTTTGGACTCCCCTCTGGACTCTCTCTAGAAACTGCTTCTGGAGTGCTTTTATGCGTTATCCTCTAGGGATACTCCACCAATTTTGGTGACTGCACTTATCTCTAGCTAAACTTAGCATATCCACCTAAGTTTATTTGCTCCGCCAGGCTGATCGTCGGAGGTAACTATTACCGTAACCATTGGGCACGTACATGAGGGAAAAGTCCTTATCATGCGTGCAATCAGGTTAATTCTCAACCATTGATCTATCCCGGCCATCCAACGGCTATCGCATCGTCCATTTCTAACTAGCCCGAATGATCTCCACTATTGATGTGACCCCACTCGAGCCAACGAATGTCGCACAATCTCGCGCAAATTTTTGCACGACAGATATCAAATCGAGAGCACGTGAGAAAATCAGTTTTGGTGTGCTACGTGTCGACCGCTGAGTGGAATCGCATGAAATTTCAGATTACCGCTTCCCACCTTTAGCGCGCGCGAGAAACCATTTACCACTTTCCTTCCAAAACTCAAAGAAGTTAAACTTCTTTCTAATAACCACCTTGCGTCTGTTTAACAAGTTAACCTACTTGCATGTTTTAACGCAATATGCTTCGATCTCCTCTGATCGAATGAGCCAACGACTGTGCTTTGTCAAATACTACCCACGTGCTTAATTCATATTTTAAGAAAATCACTTTAAGGAAAGGTTTATTGCTTAAAAACAATATTAAACCTTTAATGCTAATCCACGTAGAACTGGGGGTCATGTGAACTACAACCGCATGTACGTTGTTTACAACATTGTTTGCAACCTTTTTCTTAACCGTGGTTAAGGTCCTTGATCAATATCTGAACACTCCTCCCCATTGAGAATCTTTTAGACCCCAAAAGACTGATACATTGATCTGTACATTAGATGAGAGTAATAGCACCCTCTTCTTTCAGCCTCCATACACTTGCCTACATGGCTAGTGCCTTTGAACCAAAACTCGAAGGTAGTCAACACTTTCCTTCCTGGATGCCCTTGTCCTCCTGTTAAGAACTGTCTTCTTTGAACTCATTCAGAATTTTTTTCGAGATGTTTACATAAGGTAGCTCAACATCGCTTCCTTGATCATTGATCCAAGGTGGCTCAAACAAACGTGAGATTACATAATAAATTCATGCAAACTCAACTGAAATTTGCATTTGTACCAATAAATGTATGTTTTATTGACATCTTGTCAAAACAACATAAAATCTTGCTCCATCAAAAGAAACAAATTTCACATCATGTGAATCATCATCAAGTCTTTACATCTTGTGTACAAATGATTGACTAAACCACAAGATGAAAAAAACATGCCTTTTTCAAACAACTGACTTCAAGTCAAGCATGTACAAAAATAAGGTCAAGTTCTTTTTCAAAGTAGATGAATTGCACCTCTTGGGAAACACTTCATCATTATCTCCCTTTTTCAATCTTGGAGACAAAATCAACTTTTCTAAGTCGACATGACATTACATGCATGTTTAAAACAAAGCAATCGACCATCAAGTCAATTACACATACATATTCGAATACAAGGAAATCGTCAACATCCTTGTGTTCATATATATCATTCTCATGTATGTATTCTATTAATCAACTTTCCCTCAAACACTATGTACTTACAAAGATGAAATGAATATAATTTTGCTGCAATAAAGGGAGTCTCATACTCAACTTTTTCCATTCACCTTTTGGTAAACCATGCAACTTGCATTCCATTGGCAAAGAAATGCATCAAATCAATAGACATGCAACTTTAATTGGATAAGAACTCTAACCATTTGTTACCAATCCATATTAAAGGCGCTTCCTTTAACTGCACATCGACATCAACATGTGAATCATCCTGTAGCACATCAATTATGGAAACTTCCTTTCCATTCTTTCCATTCTCTCTTTCCACCTTCTTTAGATTTCGTGGAATCATTGTTGGATTCAGAGTCCAACACTTTTCAGAAATATGTCCTTGCTTATGGCAGTAAATGCAACACATGTGCATCCTTTTTACAGCATGATTTGCCTTGTCCATTGGACCTTTGGCTTATTTCCTCCTTTTCTTCAAAAGTTTCCTGTATGTGGCCATTTTCTTCCAACATCTATAAACACTATGGTTAACCAAACCACAAAAGGAACATGCAATTTTTTTCCAATACTTATGTGGAAATTTACCTTGCTTAACATAATTAGAACAAATATGATTATACCTTTCTCTTTCACTTTTGTTTCCTTCATGAGGAGGTGAATTGAATGAAGAAGTGGCTCCCTTTAGAACACCATCAATCTCTTCAATGATTTCAGAGCTTTCACAACTCTCTTGTTCAAGTGCATGTTTATGAACACCTTCTTCTTGCAAAGTGTGTTTCAAACTATTGCATTCACCATGAATACAATCTTTACACTCTTGAGGTAGAGAACCTGACATGAAACTCCTTCTAGGATCTGTTTCAATTGCCTTCATGGTTTCTTTGGAACTTTCTCCATAAGATTGTCCATAACCAAGACCCAAATACCTAGGCCTTTCCTCAACCATTATTGGCTCAATAATGCCATGTGCATGTTTGTCCAATCCTTTTCCTTCATAGCCCATTTTTGACATCAACTTGGACCCTATGCCTCTTGTATGCTTTTCAGAAGAACCAAAACATACATTCTTATAGGAAATTGAAGACAAACTAGGATTGTTTACCTCTTCTTCATGCTGACACTTGACTAAGGCTTCTTTGGCAACAAGGAGTTGTGTCTCCAACTCATGCATCCTTTCTAGGTTCATATTTGCAATAGGAAGTTGGCTTTCCACTTCCTGCAATTTGTCAGAAAGCAACTGCTTCTCTTCCTTCATGGAATTCAACTATTCTCGAAGTTTGGTGATCTTCCTTTCATCCTCATACATTTCTCTCACCATATCCATCATGATGAACAAGTCTCACTTCATATCTTCATCAAAGAATCTTGTGAAGGAGGAGGATTTTGAACACTCACTTGTAGAAGTTGTCATTATAAAAATGAACCAAAAAACATTAACCAAATTCACAAAGCTTATTCAAGCAGCCTTTTCAAACAAACCTCTTATGCTTCAAGGGTTGCCTTGAGGTCCTTTGGGTAAGGAGAATGCCTTCAACCCTTCTTCCTTCTTGTCCTCTCCTGGACTTAGCTATCAGTAGCTTTCCCTTCACCTTTGCAAACTCAAAAAATAGTCAGTTTACAAACAATCAAACAGTCAAATTCTTTATATTGTTTAAACACCTTTCAAGTCAAACAAGCAATATATTGCTCTGCCAATCAATCAACCCTGCTCTGTTAATCAAGAATCTAGCTCTAATACCACCTAATTTGAAATGGGGGCTTAACAACTTGTTATGCTTACAAGAACCTCCCACTCCAAAGATTAATAAATAAATGATCTACCTTATGTATGACATTTGCAAAATTAAATACTTGAGATAGGTGTATGTTGTTTAATATTAACTGTTTAAGTTCTTTAAGTGTTTCTACTGATATAAAACACATATAACAGCAATATAATGCAGAAAATAAACAACCACACATAATAGCAAATTTAACCTAGGAGTTCACCCAAATATTGTGGGCTACATTTCCTTGAGCTCTTATCAACTTGACTTGGCTCTTTGGGATTATGGAAATGTTTCTTTTACAAGTTCCACACTTAACTCCATAGGTTACTGAACTAAACCAATGGGCTTAGAATACCATTTATATCCCTGTCATGTTTGTCATCACTCTGCAAACAGTTCTAAGCTTCCTTAGACTTGATTCCTTCAATCAGTGCTCTGAGACTCCTTGAGCTTCTAGATGGCACTAACTCCTTCAGAATTCTTCAATTGTCTCTCAAACTTCTTCTACTGTCTCTAGCATATATCAAACACCAATAACAGACTCATCATTTGATCATTTGCTGTTTGAAAACTTCCTTGTAGTACCTTCACTTTTAGAAGTCTCAAAATGCTTCTGTAAACCCCTGCAATGGATTCAAAAGGCTTATTATAGTCAGAACTTACTACTGGTTCACTCAGAATGAACATTGGTAGCTCCTACAACTGCCTCCAACCCTTGTTGTCACCGAGCTCCAAAATCAATCTTCCTGGATGAAATTCTCCATGAAGATGACTTCATCAGCCTCTCTAGACTATTCCATTGGCTTCAAAAGGCTCTAATTATCCTAGTGAGCCTCTTCTTTCATTCTCTTTGATCCTCTGAGCTTCTCTGTCTCTCTGGACTCCCCTTTGGACTCCCTTTCGAAACTGCTCCTGCAGTGCTTTTATGCATTATCATTTAGGGATACTCCACCAATTTTGGCGACTTCACTTATCTCCAGCTAAACTTAGCATATCCGCCTAAGTTTATCTGCTCCGCCAGGCTGACCATTGGAGGTAACTGTTACCGTAACCGTTGGGCACGTACATGAGGGATAAGTCCTTATCGCGCATATATCTGGTAGTTAGGGATAATCCTCCATAGAGCTTGCGATTGGGTTAATTCTCAACCGTCGATCTATCCTGTCCATCCAATGGCTGTCGCGTCATCTGCTACCAACTAGCCCAAACAATCTCCACCATTGATGAGACCCCACTCGATCCAACGGCTGTCGCGCAATCTCACGCAGATTTCTGCCCGACCGATATTAAATCGAGAGTGCGCAAGAAAAGCAGTTTTGGTGTGCTATGTGTCAACTGCTGAGTGGAATCGCATGAAATTTTAGATTACCACTTCCCACCTTTAGGGCAAGCGAGAAACCGTTTACCGCTTTCTTTCAGAACTCAAAGAAGTTAAACTTCTTTTTAATAACCACATCGCATCTGTTTAGCAAGTTAACATGCTTGCATGTTTTGATGTGATATGCGTCGATCTCCTCTGATCGGATGATCCAACGACTGTGCTTTGTCGAATATTGTCCACGTGCTTAATTTGCATTTTAATAAAAGCACTTTAAGGAAAGGTTTATTGCTTAAAAACAATATTAACCCTTTAACGCTAATCTATAAGTTTTAACCCCGTACAGAAGTTACCTGCATACGAATTCTAAAACACAAAAAATAAACAATGCAATAGAATAACACATAAAACACATATACATAGAGATTTCCCCTGGATCCCAAAACTGGGACTACCAGATTGTTTTTTCATTATGTTCCTTTCAATGTTACAATACATATTTATACATGCCGAAGCATCCAATACCATGGACCGAAAACCATCACGTCCAAAACCATGGACCGAAAACCATCGCTTCCAAAACCATGTGCGAAATCCATGCAAAAAACCATAGGTAGGTCCACCCAACCTAATATAGGGTCCAAAAAAAAATTCCTGGGGTGCTACCCCGGACCCCGTAGAGGGGGGCTACCCACCCCCCTCTAACCCCCTGGATAGGGGGGGCTACTAGTCGTGGAAAGAATATAACACAACCCAACATTCTCCCACTTGTTGTTGTCTTTCCACAAGGGGCCACAAGAGAGCTTAGTCATTTATCCAGCCCTACAACGCTCATTGTTTCTCTACACCAAGAGAACTTCTCAGAGCTCACAAATTTTGTCAATGCATCTATAGTATTCTTCAAAGTGTCCACCTTTACCAGCAACACCTTTTTTCATTCTATCATATCCATCACAAAGTGATACTAAACATCAATGTGCTTTGTCTTTGAATGGTAAGCAGGGTTCTTTGCCAAGAAAATTTCACTTTGGCTGTCACAGCCTATCCTTATAGATCCTTGTACTAACCCATACTTGAACACAATCTCTGCAACCAAACTGCTTCCTTGCTTGCATGAGTCGCTGCCATTTATTCTGCCTATGTAGTTGATAGTGCCACTATAGATTGTTTCTTATTCATCCAACTGACTGCGCCTCCAAATAGGTTAAACACATACCCACTTGTGGATCTTCTCTGATCCAGATCTGCCTAGTCCGCATCAAAAAAGCCACGGATATCCAAAACTCTGTCCAATCATGGTCTTCCTTGATAGCACAAACCATAATCACTAGTGCCACGCAAATACCTGAAAACCCGCTTCACTGATGTCCAATGCTCCTTCCTTGGTTTGGACATAAACTTGCTCAATACTCCCACTACATGTGTAATGTCTGGTCTAGTACAGACCATTAGATACATCAAGCTATCGACTGCACTTGCATATGGAACACAAGACATGTCCTCTTCCTCTTCTTATGTCTTGGGACACTGTTCAACAGATAACTTCACACCTATAGGAATAGTAACCTTCACCGGTTTACTATCCTGCATATTAAACCTCTGTAGCATTGTCTCAACATACTTCCTCTGGTTTAACCAGAGCTTCCTCTTTGCCCCATCTCTTTTAATTTTTGTGCCAAAAATATAGTTTGCAGCAGCAATATCTTTCATGTCGAATTTGGAGGACAATTGGGTCTTCAAATCCTGGATAATTTCTTTGTCATTGCCAACCATCAACATATCATCCACATACAAGACCAGATAAATAACACGGTTACCAATTAATTTAAAATACACATAGTGATATGCTTTGCTTCTGGTGAAGCCAAGTCCCCATATAAATGTATCAAATTTTTGATAACACATCCTTGGTGACTGTTTTAACCCATACAAAGACTTCTTTAACTTGCATACGAGTTACTTTTTACCTTTCACTATAAAACCTTCAGGTTGCTTCATGTATATCTCCTCTTCCAGATCCCCATGAATAAATGTTGTCTTCGCGTCCATCTATTCTACCTCAAAATAAAAAGAAGCAGCAACAAATAGAAGTAATCTAATAGAAGCTACCTTGGCAATAGGAGAAAAAATATCACCAAAATCAATTCCCGGCACCTGGGAATAACCTTTTGCTACCAACCAAGCTTTGTATTTCTCCACCTTTCCTTCTGCATTTGTCTTCTTCTTGAACACCCATTTGTTGCGAATGGGTTTCCTTCCAGCCGGAAACTCTACCAGATCCCAAGCCCCATGTTTGTGCAAAGATGCCATTTCGTCAACCATGGCCTCTTTCCAGAATTTTCCATCCTTTGAATCTACTGCTTCCTTCACAGTTCTAGGATCATCATTAGTAATAGATAAAGCAAAATTTGAACAAAAAGCAGATGGACTATACCTTTCTGGCTACCTTCTTTCTCAAACTAATCTTCTCATACTCGAAGTTTGTGGCTCTTCGTTTTCTAATTCCTCCTCTACTGTAGAGTCTGATTCTTCCTCCTTAAGCTCAAACTCTATCTTCTCAGGTTCCTTTGGTTGGACTTCATGCTTATTAACATCTTTCACCTTTTTGAACACCACATAGTAGTTGTACACAGCCTTCCTTCTTACTAGGTTCCAAAGCTTATAACCCTTTAAACCATCCTTATACCCAATAAAGATTCACTTTTCAAATTTACTATCCAACTTGGTTCTTTTCTCCTTTGGAACATGTACATATGCATCACATCCAAATACCCTCAAATGTGAAAGAGAGGGTTTCTTACCAATACATACCTCTTGTGGAGTCTTATCCTCCAATGCTTGTGAAGGTGATCTGTTGACCAGGTAACATTTTGTCTGGATCGCCTCTACCCAGAATTCATGTCCTAACCTGGCACCACTAAGCATGCTTCTTTCTCTTTCCATCAATGTTTTGTTCATTCTTTCTGCAACTCCATTTTTCTCAGGTGTGTATGGAGTAGTCTTTTGTCGTGCTATATCACACTTCTTACAGAATTCTTCAAATTCCTTGCTGCAAAACTCTCCACTGTTATCTGACCTCAACACTATTATCTTCTTATCTGACTGGTTTTCCACCAGATCCTTAAATTATTTAAACCTGTCAAAGACTTCACATTTCTTCTTAAGGAAATATATCCATGTATTCCTTGAGAAGTCATCTATAAATGATACATAGTACATAGATTTACCTAGTGATGGAACCTTCATAGGTCCAAACACATCACTGTGCACAAGCTCTAATATATGTTTTTCTCTCTTACCACCAGAGGGGAAACTCACCCAATTCTGCTTCCCATATACACAATTTTCACAGAAATCAAAATCCAGAGAGCTATTACTCATACCTTCTACCATACCTTTACCGTAAAGTATTCGAAGGCCCTTCTCTCCAATATGTCCAAGCCTTTGATGCCACAACATGGTCTTCTCTCTAGAGACCACTCGATTTTCTGCTCCACTTTTAGGAACCATAGAACTGTTGCACCCATCAACAATAGTGCTACCTTGTAGCTTGTACATGGTTCCAATTCAAACTCCCTGCATCAATACCAGTGCTCCCCGAACCATCTTGCAGGTACCCTTCTCGAACACTATTTTTACACTTGCATCATCCAGCTTGCTTACAGAAAGTAGATGTCTGGCCAATGCAGGAATATGCAGAACATACGGAAGTGTTCTAGCCCTTCCACCTTGCAACTTCAACTTTAATTTTCTGTGACCAATGATTCTAGCCTTCCTATCATCACCTAAGAAGACATCACCACCATCGTATTTCTCATACTCGTAGAACCACTCTCTATGGGGAGTGAAGTGAAAGGATGCACCTGAGTCAATCAACCATGCCTCATGATCTGCATGTGTACTTGAAGAAGCCAAGTACACATCCCCACCTTCATCTGAGGTGGTTTTCGCTTTTGCAGAAGGAGCATCATTAGATCCCTTTCCTTTTTCAGGAGTTTTAGATTTACAGTCCCTTTTGTAGTGCCCTTCCTTTCTGCATTTCCATCACACCACCTTTATAGTTTTTCCTGGAGATTTATATCTCCCTCTAAATTTAGATCTCCCACTCGATGACTTATTTTTTTCTGTTTTGGGACTGTCCTCGTACAAACAAGGCATCACCATTCTAGCTCTCCATATTTTTCCATCTCAACTCCTCTGTCAGCAAAGATGAAACTATTTCATCAAAGTGCAAGGCAGTTGCATTGCTACCTATTGCAATAACCAGACTATCCCATGAATTTGGTAGAGAAAACAACAAACTAATGCACTTATCTTCATCTGAAATTTTAATATGAACAGACAATAACTAACTTACCACAGTATTAAATGCATTCATATGCTCTGTCACTGAGTCACCATCTTTCGTCCTCAGGTTATACATCTTTTTTCGCTGGAACAATTTATTCACCAGAGACTTAAATTGGTACAAAGTCCCTAACTTGTCCCACAAAGCCTTCGTCATAGCTTCCCCTGATACATTCAACAATACTTAATCTGAGACACACAAGTGTATTGTGCTCTTTTCCTTTCAATCGAACTTCTTCCATTCTTCATCGAACACTCCTGTTGGTTTAGTACCCGTATCTACTGCGATCCACTGATCTTTATCCACCAACAGATCCTCTATATTAAGTTTCCATAACTCAAAACTCTGACCATTAAATTTCTTGATCTCTATCTTTCCACTGCTCGCCATCTTCTTTCACCACCAGAATCGATACCGCAAATCTCCCACTGAACAAGGTCTACCACAGGCCTGAGCGAAACCCCTCAGCAACAAAGGCATCCCCTTAAAGCCAAAACTGCTTTGATACCAAAAGTAGGTTTTAACCCCATACAGAAAGTACCTGCATACGTATTCTAAAACATAGAAAATAAACAATGCGAGAGAATAACACATAAAACACATATACACAGAGATTTTCCCCTGGATCCCAAAACCGGGACTACCAGATTGTTTTTTCAGTATGTTCCTTTCAATGTTACAATACATATTTATACATGCCGAAGCATCCAATACCATGGACTGACAACCATCACATCCAAAACCATGGACCGAAAACCATCGCGTCCAAAACCATGGACCGAAAACCATCATACCCAAAACCGTGTGTGAAAACCATGCACAAAACCATAGGTAGGTCTGCCCAACCTAATATAGGGTCTAAAAATAAATTTCCTTGGGCGCTGCCCCATACCCCGTAGAGTGGGGCTACCCACCCCATGTGACCCCCCCACTATGCAATCGGCACAACGAAGGGGGGGCTCAGCCCCCCCTCTAACCCCCCGGTTAATGAGGTGGGCTAGTCGTGGAAAGAATATAACATAACCCAACATAATCCACATAGAACTGGTGGTCATGTGAACTGCAACCGCATGTACATTGTTTGCAACCTTGTTCTTAACCATGGTTAAGGTCCTTGATCAATATCTGATAAGAGGAAATGAGGCCGAGACACCTGCTGAGAACCTTATGGTGATCATTTTATCCCTGCTAACCTGCTACTGAAGTAAGGCACAAATGGAAGCAAACTAATAAACAACCAATCTAATCTACACTACTTGTAATGGAAATGCATCTAAAAATCAAATTAACAATGAAGCTATGAAACTACACTAAACATACATATACAAGAAAGAGGAGCCTTGGCTGCTAGGGCTGGGTCCTAACCCAAGATCTTCATCCCTCTGAGTGGACTCAGTGCTGGCTCAAAACAAAACTCACTTTTATTACCAAAACAACAAATTACATCAATAGAACTTTCACAAGTCTAAAGCTCGAAAATATCTTAGAGTTTTACAATAAAAATCTGAATCCTAATGAGGCTCTAGGCCTCTCTACTTATACAAATGACATCCCCAATGACTTCATTAAAATCAAGGAGGCTCAGCTCCCGAACTCTAGATAACTAGCTCTTTGTCTCTCACTTGCTTGGCTACCTTCTAATCCTCATGGCTTGGCTGCTTGCACTCTGAGTTGGTGTGATGGATGGAGGAATATTTGAATGGGGGATAAGTAAATGAGGAAGATTTACCTCCTATAATTATCTCCCTTGTCCCATTCGAGTTTTAACCTTAGTATTTGCAAAAATTCCTTTATTTTCTACTTCAATCCTGCATTCAATGCATATTAGTCCACTAGGCATAATATCCAACTCTAACTCATCTCATAAACAAAATATAATAAAAAAAATGTAATAAGTTGTGAGAAATGTTGGTTTAACTAAGATAAGAGGTGAATTAAGGCCCATATAATTACCCAATGATGAGGCTCATCAAGACCACTGGGTTTTTCAAGCCAAACTCCTATGGAGTCAGAAGAAGCTTGGTTTCTTGATGGAAGAAAGGGAAATATGCTCTAAGGGAGAGCTACTCTACTGCAATAGTGGAAAAGACCAAAATTCAATGCTAAATCACACCATTTCCTAATTAACTTCCAAGAAACTATGTTTTGAAATAATGTTAAATTAACATGAACCAAATGCTACTATCTAAGCATGGAAGTAAGAAGCATCAAACATCACTAATGTGCAAGTAAAGGGACTGAAATAAATATGTTTTAGTCATTTTGTCTTTTCATGCAAAATCAAGTATGCAAACTAATTTCTTTTGGTGATATGGCAGGTGAATTAAGGATGTTGGAGGATGGCTGGAAGGGTTAGGATATGGTTGGATGGTGTGGGAGACCCTTGGGAGGCTTTTGGTGACTTCCTAGAGGTTTTCCCTCAATTTGGCCTCAAAACAGGCCATTTTAGGAAAATCTACATGATGTACTAGAAACCTATAGGATACAGCTGAGAGCAAAATGGAAGGTGTTGGATGTGATGGAAGGCTTAGGGAATGTGGTAGATGGGTGAAATGAAGTGAGGAAAGGTATAGGATCACTCAGAAGTCAACAACAAAGATATAGGATGTATGGATTCGCTCAATGTGCTTGGAATAATTTCTATGTAAAATGATGAAAACTAGTGAAGGCAATGGTGAAAACAAGGAATGACTATGGTGGATGAAGTGGAAGGTGGTTGTTGGCTATGAAGTCTTTGTCTACTCCTGAAGCACCTACTCTGCATAAAACACGTATAATTTCCAAAAAGCTATGTAAACAAGAAGCATTTCCATAAGCTAGAAAAATAGAATTAATGAACTAATTGCCTACATTATGCATGAGGAAAGTTGCTGAAAGGAATGAAAGCATGGATGATATCTACTGCAAGAGTGAAGATAGAAGAGATGGCAATGAAATCCTACTTTGCAAAACTAATCAAATGCTAACTTAAATATAGTAAACTCTAAATCTTATGCAAGAAATAGAAATATGTGTTTTTGGGGCTGCATAAGGGTCCCTTCCTCAAATCATGATCCAAAAGGGAGGAAATGAGGCCAAGAAACCCACTAACAACCTTGTGGTATTCCTTTTATCCCTTCTAACCTGCTACTAAAGTAAGGCACAAATGGAAGCAAACTAATAAACAACCAATCCAATCTACACTACTCACAGTGAAAACACATCTAAAGGCAAATTAACAATGAAGCTATGAGACTAATCTAAACATACAGATACAAGAAAGAGGAGCCTTGGCTTCTAGGGTTGGGCCTTAACCCAAGAGCTCCAGCCCTCTGAGTTAACTCAATGTTGGCTCAAAAAAAACCTCATTCTTATTACTAAAACATAAAATTACATCAATAAAACTTTCTTAAGTTTGGAGCTTGAAAATAGCTTAGGGTTTTACAGCAAAAATTCAAATCCTAATGAGGCTCTAGGCCTCTCTACTTATACAACTGAAGTCCCCAATGACTTCCTTAAAATTAGGGAGGCTCGGCTCCTAAACTCGAGATAAACTAGCTCTTTGTCTCTCACTTTCTGCTTTCACTCCAAAATGGTGTGATGGATGGGGGAATATTCGAATGGGGGAGAAGTAAATGAGGAGGATTTACCTCCTACAATCCCTCTCCCTTGTCCCATTCGATTTTTAACCTTAGTATTTTCCACAATTCCTTGATTTTCTTCTTCAATCCTACATCCAATGCATATTAATCCACTAGGCATAATATCCAACTCTAACTCATCTCATAAAAAAAATGTAATAAGTTGTGAGAAAAGTTGGTTTGACTAAGCTAGGAGGTGAATTAAGGCCCATATAATTACCTAGTGATGAGGCTTATCAGCAACAAGGATTACATTTGCAAGGTGAGGAGGCTATCCATCATGACATACAAATAATGGACTTGGAGTCCCAAGATGATTAGAAAAACCTGAAACTAGTTGTCAAAGAGAAGGATTCTCAGATCAGGGAGCTTTTGGACAATGTGGCGGGAGCCAAATTTGTCATTTCCTTCCTTGAGAAAGGAAATTAGCAACTAAAGGAAAATCAACTGCTTCTAGAAAAGGATTTGTTTAAAACTAGCATGAAAGGGTCCAAAGTTAAAGCAGTGATGGGGCATGATGAGAAAGACGAACAAGAGAGGCAGGTTGGGAGAAAGAGACCTAGAACAAAGGGTCTCTAAGGAAAATTGCAGAAGGAAAAGACCAAAACCAACTGAATGACGATTTGAGTCTTGAAGACAGAATAGCTATGGAGATCAATGAAGACAAGGTATATTGGCTCAACAAAGTAAATGACCATCTGGAGAAGCTTCTTGACCAAGCTAACAAGGACAATCATATGTTGAGGCACATGGCCCATCACTATCAAACAAGGAACCAGATTGCACAAATCAAAATCAAGAGACTGAAAGCAAAACTGAAAGAGGTCCAAGATAAGCAAAGAGAATCAAGAAAAAGGGGTGTTAGTGTCAGTATCTTCATCCCTCCGTTAGAGATCAAATTCTCTTGTTGCATTTCATGTTAGGTGTCCCGCTCAGTCAGATTCATTCCATTAGGAGAATGGATCATCTGACAGTAGTGGCTTGTTGTAAATTTTCCCTCATGTCATTTACCTGCTGGCTCATTTTCATTTATCAAAATCCTCTGCAGTCATCTTTTCTCTTTACAATTTCAGGAGTCGTTTCTAGGGTTTCACTGTCATTAGGTCTAGGGTTTCATCAAAAGGTTTTCAAAATTTCCAATAGTAGTCTGCAGGTGCATGAGGAGATTCCAGTACCAATAAATCTCATAATCAATCGCTCAGAAATGTATTTTTCCTCAAAACTCTGTTTTGAGGAGAAACAGAGTATTTTGGACTTTTATTGTATTAATTCATGTGTTTTCAGTTCTCTTGTATGTAAATCAGTTCAATTGCAACCCTGGTCTCCTTCCCAAGCCTCAATAGCTCCATCCCCTGCAAAGCAAAAAAAAAATCAAGAAAAATCAAGTCATTTGGTTCATCAAAAGGCTCAAATAAAGTGAAAAGCTCAAAAAACAGAGTTGAAAAGTAAAGTCACATTGCAAACATTGTAAAGTTGGTTTTTATGAAACAAAAATTAAAATCTCTTGGGTATAAATCAATTTCTCAATTCAAAAGCTCATTTTCATTCAAGAAACAAGGTTGAGCAAAGTGAAAGCCATGTTTGAGCAAAGGAAGTGAGTTTGGAGAGAAACTATCTGAATTCGTGGGCGCGGCGCACTAGGTGAGAGGCATGGTGCATAGAAGAGGCACGGCGCATAGGGCCGCGATTCTCGGTGTAAATTTGTTCTAGCGCGACGCACACAGGAGGCGCAGTGCGTTGGGTTTGAGACACGGCGCATAGAGCTGCCAAGCCCGATTAGTTTAAAAACGCCCTCAAATTGCCAAAATTATTCAAGTCTTCTAGTTTGCAAGTAAGTTAAGATATCTTCCTTGCTAGTGAAAGGGTTTTCCTTAAAGTTTATGGTGGTTATGTAAGAGAAAAATCAAACCCTACTTCTTTGCCATTTCTCAAAAAATATTGCTTAGGGTTTGTATTTTTCAAGTCTATTCTACCACTCCCTCACTTTTCACTCTTTCATTCATTTTCCCACCTTATTCACCCATTCCCCAACTCCCACATTCAGTCATCCCTATCCCCAATTCCCATTTCCCAAATCCTAACTACAAATCCCCAAACCCTGATTGTTGTCCCTAAAGCTTACAATTCACTCCCTAATCTCTTGTTTCCAAAACAAAACCCTGTCCTAATAGTCCCAAAAATCCCTCATACTCTCTCCCCCCACAGTCCCTCATATACTTTTCCCTTGGTGGCAGAAAATTGAAAACACCATAAATTTCCTTCTCCTCACCAAGAAAACTCACTCACTAGAAAAAATGGAGTCTGATCCTTCATATGACCATGATGAAGAGACACACAGTGACTCTCCTATAGAGGTACATGCACCAAGGAGGCCTCATTAGGGTGGCAAACATATACGAGAGGAACCTACTACCCTTGCTGAGCTACAGGCCTGCCCTCTCACCATCACATGCTTCCAACACCAGTCCTACTATGAGTTCTGTGAGATGGTTGCTAAAATTCAGTATCATCATGAGTTGGCCCAGTTGTTCATGCTTCATTTACATAATGGTCAAACTACTCTAGCTAGTGTAACATTCACTTTAACACTAGAATCTATTTCTCTAGCAACCGACATTCCTAATATTGGAGAGCAATGGAATAAGAGGCAGCAAATTGACAGGGAACACTATGAACCATACATCAAGCCTCGTTATTTGAGACAACTTAGCAGAGTTCTTCCTTTTCAGTACCTGAAAGATTCATATGCTCCTTTGATGAAATTGATAATGAAATATTTTAGCTGTGAGGGCCGGTTTTCTCGCCTATATGCCTACCATATCATACTATTGATGCACTTTACCAGGGTGAGGATGATGAATCTCCCATACTTCATGTGTCAAAACATTGAGAAGATGACCACCCTAGTACAACAAAAGACTCCTCAGCAGCAGTTCAACATTATATATCATTTTTCTCTCATTAAGATTGTGGTCATGCATCAACTTTGTTTGCAGGGCATCACTTGGGTGGAGTTCATTTCTCGTGAGTTATTCACAGCTCCTCAGGGACCTCTAGAGACTTTTCATGAGATAGGTGGACCTTCACATCAGCATGAGGGTCATGAGACACAGACCGCTAGTATGTCAGTGTTCGTCACCTATCAAAAGGGCACTAGACGGTTGTTTGCAGCAGCTAAGCAAGTATTATCTCCACTCGCGGTGGAAGGGGTCTCGCTTCCTTCATCAGCACAGCAGGTTCAAGACAAGGGCAAGGCCATTACAGGATGAGGGACCATCTGGTGAGCAGGAGATTGATTTCATTCTCCTTGAAGGTGATGACACTGATTTGGGCCCGCAAAGCTCAAATATCAAAGAAGTCATCCAAGAGCAGCATGCAAACATCAATGCCTTTTCCCTCAACTTAGAAAGAGCTAAGTGGATAATAAAGTACCTGGAGCAAAGAAACAGGCAGCTTGAGTATCAGCAAGCGATTATGGAGTTGCAAAACATACGGGAAAACCGCCAAGTTGCCAAAAGGAGGAAGGTGAAGCTCAGATCACCTGAGCAAGAGATCAATGCCGATCGTGAATCTTGGCTTGAAAGAGCTAATATCCACTTATAGAGGTTGTTATAGAAGGCCAATAGGGAGAAGACATTGTTGAGGCATATGGCTTATCATTACATGGCGAGAAACAAAGTTTGCAAGGCAAGAATCAGAAGCTTGAAGGCAAAGCTGAAGAGGGCATCTAGGAGGCGAAAGGAGCAAGATATACTTCAAGTATTGGTTGAGGCTTCCTTGGCCCAACACAGCACTTGATGGAGAAGACTTAGCCCAAATTTCAAAAAAATTGGGACACTTTTTGCATTTTTGGCACAAAAAAACAAAATTTTCTACCCTATGCACCGTGCCACTTGGCGCTCGCTTTTGATGGGAGCCTTCAAATGACGAAAACTCAGCATTTTTGGATTTGGCATGAAAAAATATGCTTTCCTACCAATGGCCAAGAAATTTTTACAGGTTTGAGCCCTCAAAAAGGTCAAAAACACTCAAAAAATGACCTCACTACCCCTATTTTGACACACATGAAGCAGTGTTGGGAGAACTCATTTTTTGAGGGGCAAATGGTGGCTAAATTCAAACATTCCACTTGGGTTAGAAAGTATACATGCAGACCTTTCCAACAAGCACACTTGGAGCAAATTTGGACACCGGGAAGGCATCCAAAAGTGACTGAAAACAGACGCTACGCATAGGGACATCAGCGCAGCGCATTGGGTAAATTTTGCTTAGTTTGACCAAGAACACTCTGTTTTTCGCCTAGCTTTTGACAGTTTGAATTTTTCTCCTTCTCAATGTCAAACTTGTGATGTAACTTAATGTAAAATGATGGATCTTGATGTAATTATGTCAAATTTTCACTTATGGAGGTAGATTGATCTATCAAAAAGTTGTTTGAAATTGAATGAATCAGTTCCCTAGTTTCTAGAGGCAAGATGTTCCACTGCCTAATTTCTAGTTCTCAGTTTAGAATTAGTTGGAGCAGCTCCTAAGCTTGTGAGCTCAACCCCTAGAGGCTAGAATGAGTTATGTTTTGTCTATATCTTATGATCTTTCAGTCATTAGCATGGTTGGACTTTTGAGAAAGCAAGGAGCTTCATTGTATATTCATATCAATAGTTTTGGCTAAGGAATAGAGACCAGGGTTTGTAGCACTCTTTGGGATTCATGTGGAGATTTGTTTTGGTATAGTTCTTTCTTCTATAATTGTGAATTTACTTATGTGTTATGTATGCCATTATCTATCTTGTTTCTTCTTAGCTAAATCAAACAAGGGAGAAGGTAGAATCCATTGAAATTGCAGTGCTCTACCTAGGGTTTGCTTTAGTTTTTTATGTTTTCAGCTGTTTGAAGAGGATCCCTGAGTTTTCTTGCCCTCTTCAACTCCTCACCTGTCTAATCTCTCCATCTCATTCAATTTGAAGTGCCAAAATCAATTGCCTACCTTGCCCCATTGAGATCTCTGCAAGACTGAGCCTCATTCCCCGCACCCAAAATCTGCCTTTCCATTTGAGCCAACAAAAACATCATTTTATTCAATCAAACTCATTTACACACATACCTAGCCTAAAATCAGTCAGCATATTAGTCATCTCAAGCCCTCATCGATCATATTTTGCTGAGATTGACCAAGAGAGAGCCCTCTCCCGCCCTAGTAGGGCTAGCTACCAGGTTAAGCGTGGTTTGATGTTGTCCTAGATCCTACCTTTCTCAGCCTGAGGTATATTTAGGCACTAACATAGTGGCGACCATACTGGGAAAGAAATTGTTTGTTTGTTGGTTTTCTTCGTTTTATAAACTACAGATGAAGTTTGAATATTAGCCAGGTAGCCTTCGAAACGCTTTTGCTTTGCATTAGCGCAAGTAGATAAAAGATACTTCAGTCAATCTCCAGTCTAGTCTTATAAATGGAATATCTAACCTGCAAATCGCCCCAGTACATCTCATAATTCTAAGATTTTGGATGATTATTTTAGGGTTTGATAGGCTAAACAAGTTTCTAATGTCCATTTGATTTCTTGGAAATAATAGCACACTGGCTTCCAGAAGATATACCAGAGCAAATCCAGATCCTGATCCTCCTCCTGTGTACGAAAATCCCAATCTTATTCCAAGAATCCTTCGTCAAGAAAGTTTTGTGATTCCCGTGTTCAAATCTCATTCATGTCGTGATTCCCGTGTTCAAATCTCATTCATGTCCTATGGTTTTTGAGTATCTTGAAGATCTTGAGTTTGACGAACAGTTTGGTCTGTCACTATTTGAAACAAAATCCGAAAGTGCGGTTGGTTCTACTGTCCTGAATCCAGAATTTGTCAAAGCTCTTGAAACTGAAAAGGCCAATAAATCAATTGATGACTATATCTTGAAACAGTGCCAAACTTCAATTGTGGCTTCAAACATCGCTGATTTATTAGAGTCTGCATCTGCAACCCTTGGGTTCTCCGCGATTTCATCTAGTTCCGGAAGTCCCACCGAACCTCCTTTCGTTCCCACTATCCCTGTGCAGCATTCTATCTCTGATAAAAAATCTGCAGTGGTGTCACCTCCATCCACTCCTTCTACTCCTCAAACATCCAAAATTTCTTCGCCTCCACACACACCTCCTCATACACCCCATACATCAGCTGCACCCACTCCCCCAACATCTCCAAGACCAATTGCAAATCCACCTAGAGAAATGGCTGCTTGGTTTGCACCCCTTGTGCTGCCTCAAAATTTAGATGATATGCCCGCCGATTATCAAAGAAAAATTCCATTGTTTGATGGCACTCCTCACAGTGTTACAACTCAGAAACATGTGGATAGGATGACAAATTTCTCTGATCTTCATGAGATTGATGCAGAAAATGTGACCATGACACTGTTTGTACAAACCTTCAGTGGTGAAGTGAGGAAATAGTTCAGAGCTTTGCCGGTTGCAAGTATCACTACATTGGCTAATCTGCAGAGACAATTCTTGGATCACTAGGAAGTGAAGAAAAATCCCCTTCAGATCCTTTCCGAATATGATAACATCAAGCAGAATGTTGGTGAGTCTGTCCAAGATTATTGTATTAGATTCAACTCTGTTTACAATGCAATTCCTGATCATATAAATCCACCTATGGGGCTGGCTTTGATAAAGTTTCCAGATGGTTTCGATCCTGATATGGCCTATCAATTAAGAGAAAAAGATCCAGCCACTTTGGAAGACATGCAGAAGATTGCAGTCAGCGTTGAAGCAAATCTTCTTGCCAAGAGAGCTAGAGCAAAAGCTGAAAAGAAAGTCACAATAAAGGAATAGGTTTCCACTTCAGATCAGGTGCTTCGAAAGATGGAGAAGATGTTTGATAGATTGATAATTGACAAGCCTGAAACACAAGTCAGAAACCCCAACTTCCATGGTCAGCAGCAACCACAATTTAGAATCAAACAAAGAGAGCAGCGAGCACAAGACCAAGCAGCCAGCAGCAGGTGAAGACACCCTTGCAGCAAAATTTTGTACATGGTCCAGAATCAGATGATGAAGAGAATGTAATTGGAGAAGAGAATCATTTCTTTACGCCTGCTGATCTGCTAATTTTTATCACTGAAGATGAGGAGTATTCCAAGAATTCAGCTGTACAAAGGGACAAAAATTTCATTTTCGCAAATGAGACAGTTCTTGAGGAAGATTCTGATGAATACCAAAGAGGATACATGAATGATTTGTCAGCCCAGCAGTGGCAATATTCTCTCATAAGTAGAGATGTCCCCATAAATCCAATTCAGAAAAGGAAGGAGGCAGCAGCGCCAAAGAATGATCCTCCTATTGTGCAGAAAAAGGGAAAAGAGACAGCTGATTCTACCACCAACAAAACACCATCAGCAAATGAAAGATCCAATTAGCCAAGCGTATCAAAGGAGAAAATTGAAAAGAGGGATGTTTCAGCAAAAGAGGTAGAGAAAGTTTCAGTTTTTAACTTAGAAAATGAAATTGCTAAGTTAAAAGTATCTATTCCTTTGACTGAGTTGATGAAGAACAGCAGCTACAAAGGTCAGGTGTCTAAAATTCTGAATTTGGATCCATCATCTGATATGGTGAATGTGGAAGATGATAGACCTGAATTGATTTCTGGTCCCGCATTGGAAGGTCAGTCTCAAGATAGTGATGTAGCTCCTTTTTACATCAGTCTTAGGGTGCATGACTATGTGTTACATAATGCTATGTTTGATTCCGGAGCCTCTCATAATCTCATGCCTAAGGCCATCATGGAGAAATTGGGATTGGATATCACTAGAAAATATCATGACCTTCACTCTTTTGATTCTGGAAGAGTAAGGTGCATTGGTCTGATCAAGGATTTGGTGGTCAGTTTGGATCAGATTCCGGCTAAAAATGTTTTGATGGATGTGGTTGTGGCGGATATACCTCCTAGATTTGGCATGCTTCTTTCTAGATCTTGGGGAGAAAAGATTAAAGGGACAATGCAACTTGATTTCTCCTATGCTACCATTCCCGTGTTCGGTCAGATGAGGAAACTATACCGGGAACAACAGATGCAATACATGATCACTAGCAAGTAGAAACTGGTAAATCATCCAATCAACTATGTGCATACTAATTTAGAATCATTTGTTTTGTATTCATATAGCTTTAATGATGTAAATAGCCAAGTAGTTGAAGTAGAAGATATTCCCGAGATCACTGAAAATTTCAGAGAGGTCTTAAAGCAAGAAAGACAAAGACTTGATAGCACTGCTGAGCAATCAACCTTCTGACAGCAACAACATATTGATGGATAGCAAGGAAAAGAAACAGAACAAACAGAATTTCAACATTTGGAAGAGGACAAAGCAGGCCTGTGGAGCATGGATTTTGATGGTGCAGTAGGAAGGGAAGGTGTTGGAATTGGAATTTGGATACGCAGCCCTGTTTTCGCCCCAAACAAAGTACCAAGCAATGTAAGGGTTTGTTCTTATAAACTAGCTTTTAATTGTTCAAATAATGAGGCTGAATATGAGGCCTTAATTGTTGGTTTGAAAATTCTTAGAAAGTTAAATGCTAAAAGGATTTCAGTGTATGGCGACTTCGAGTTAGTTATCAAGTAGATGAAAGGGGAATACCAAGCTAAGAATCCTCGAATGCAGGTCTACCGCAATGCGGTATTAGATATCTTGAGAGTATTTTCAGATTATACTTTGACATGTGTCCCTCGTGTTCAGAATGTCATTGCAGATTCACTTGCAACAACAGCAAGTAATTTGAAAATTCCGATGAATTCAAACAACAAGTTTGAGATTCATGTGAAACATCGCCCAGCTATCCCTGACAATCAAAGGTATTGGCAAGTGTTTCAAGATGATGATGAGATCGATGAATTTCTACAAAATGAAGGTAAATTCAAAGACACTTCTATTGATGTAGAGTATGATGATGGTGAGGTGGATATAGAAGTCAATCAGATGGAAGTTTTGCAGCTGAAAGACAACATCATTCCTAAAGGTCTAATACCTTTAGAGGAGTTGTTCGATCAGGATGATGTGGCTCGAAAACCGAGCTTGCTGCCAACCGAGAAAGGAGTTGAGGATGTGAACATTGGATCAACTGAAAATCCTAAAATGGTGAAATTATCAAAGGTGTTGCCTCCACAGGTAAAAGAAAAGTATATCAGTTTGCTATCTTCTTTTATTGATGTATTTGCTTGGGATTATTCAGATTTGAAGGCATATGACACAAGCATAATTCATCATATCATCCCGATCAAGCCAAATCAAAAGCCTTTTCGTCAAAAGCTAAGAAGAATAAATCCAAAGCTACTGCCCTCAATTGAGAAGGAATTGAATCGGTTGTACAAAGTTGGTATCATCGTCCCCATAAGATTTTTAGATTGGATTTCAAACTTGGTGCCCGTGCGCAAGAAAACATGTGAGATTAAGCTATGTATTGATTTTAGAAATCTAAATAAAGAATCGTTGAAAGACAACTATCCATTGCCTAAGATGGATCACATACTTCAGAGAGTAGTTGGAGCATCCCGCATGTCGCTACTCGATGGGTATTCGGGTTATAACCAAATTCTAGTCCATGAGGATGATAGAGACAAAGTAGTGTTCACCACTCCATGAGGAACTTTTCATTATGCAAAGATTCCTTTTGGATTGAAAAATGTTGGTGCAACCTTTCAGCGGGCGATGGATATCGCATTTGCTAATAAAAAGGATGTCTTTCTAGTTGTTTATCTTGATGACTTGACAGTTTTCTCTAATTCAGATGAAGAGCACCTTTATCATTTGAAGATTGTATTTCAGCAGTGTAGGAAGTATGGTATATCTCTCAATCCAAAGAAAAGTCTGTTTGCCATGGATGAATGCAAGCTTCTCGGTCATATCATATCAAAGGAGGGCATTTGCATCGATCTAGCTTGGGTGGAAGCCATTCAAAAGATTTATTTTCCACGAAGTAAGAAAGAAATCCAATCATTCAATGGTAAGATGAATTTCTTACGTCGCTTTGTGCCTAAACTTGCAGAACATTTAAGGGAAATCACAAACATGCTCAAAAAAGATAGTGTAGTGCAATGGACTGAGGAAGCAATTAAGTCTTTTAATTTGGTGAAATTGGCCCTTTCTTCAGCTCCGGTTTTGATGAGCCCGGATTATACCTAGGATTTTATTTTTTTTTCATTTGCCTCAGATCATACTATGGCAGCGGTCTTGATGCAGAAAAGAGACCAGCTTGAGAAACCAATTGCATTTTTCAGCAGAACCATAAGGGATGCAACATTAAAGTATAATATTATTGAAAAATAGGCCCTTGCTTTGGTAAAGGCATTGAAATACTTTCGGGTTTATATTTTACATTCTCACATCCTTGCTTATGTCCCTAATGCTGTTGTTAGGGATGTCTTAGTGTAAACAGATCTAGAGGGGAGAAGAGGCAAATGGATTGCTACCTTGTTGGAATATGACGTGGAAATCAAACCAACAAAGCTCATTAAAGGACAGGGGTTGGCTAAACTAATGGCTGAGTCAAATTTGCATGCCTTGGACATTAATGTCATTGTTGCTATGTCCGAGGAAGATGAAGAGAGTCTGCCCGCACAGGTATCAGAAATTTTTCTTCTTTCTCCTTGGTATTCGGACATTGTTTATGTACTCCAAAATTTGTCATCACCACCTGGAATGGCTAAGAACAAAAGTAGAACACTAAAATTGAAGGCTACCAAGTTTTGTATCATGAATAATGCACTCTATTGGAAAGATCCCGATGGTGTCTTGCTCAATTGTTTGGTTGAAGAAGAGGCAAAACAGGTTATGGAAGACTTTCACAAGGGAGATTGTGGAGGCCATCTTTTCTGGAAGACAACAGCCAATAAAATCTTGAGAGTGGGATATTATTGGCCAAATCTTTTTGTTGATGTGTACAAAACAGTAGCAAGCTACCACGAATGTCAGATTTTTCAAGGTAAGAGGAAGTTGCAGCCTTTACCACTCAAGCCCATTGAAGTAAGTGCTCCATTTCAGCAGTGGGGTTTGGATTTCATTGGCAAGATCCATCCTTCTTCTTCAGCACAGCATAAATGGATCCTCACAGCGATGGATTATTTCACCAAATGGATTGAGGCAATTCCCACGAGGCAGGCCACTCATTCGGTAATTATTTCATTTCTTGAAAACAATATTTTGTCTCGTTTTGGTTGTCCAAACAAGCTGATCACTGACAATGTAGCAACCTTTAAATCTAAAAGAATGATTGACTTTTGTCATAAATATCAAATCAATTTGGGGCACTCGACTGCCTATTACCCACAAGGCAATGGATTGGCGGAATCCTCAAATAAATCTTTGGTTAGCATTATCAAAAAGCTGCTGGAAACGAACAAGAAAAGTTGGCACAAAAAGTTGGTCAATGCACTTTGGGTAGACAGAGTGAGTCAAAAGAAATCTATAGGCATGTCTCCTTTCGAGCTTGTGTATGGTGTGGACACAATCTTCCCAACCTCTTTGGCAGTCCCGATGGTCAAACTCCTAAAAGAAGCAGGCAGGGAAGATGATCATTTGCAGCGGAGAATCAATCAAATGATTCATTTGCAGCAAACTAGAGAGGAGGAATTTCAGAACACCTTCAAGCTGCAAGAGAGAATCAAAAAGATATATGATCGAAAGGCAAAGGCAGACAGGTTTTAAATAGAAGACATAGTGCTCAAATGGGATGCAAGGAATGAAGAGAAAGGTAAACATGGCAAGTTTGAAAATCTTTGGAAAGGAACTTACAGGATCGCTACATATTGGGGCCAAAATGCTTTCCCTTTGTAAGAAATGAATGGCGAAGACTATCCTGGTGGACCGGTCAACGATCGCCTACTCAAACGGTACTATTTGTGAAATGTTTTTTGCTATCATATACATCATTGTACATACCGGTTTGTTTAAATTCCATTGCAAGTGTGTACTATTTTCATTCTTCAGTTTGGGGCCCGAGGTGAAGGCTATAAAACTGAGGTTTGATTTCAGTTTCGGTTTGGTTTGCTAGAGTCATGTCTTTCAGTCGATTTCATTCTTGAAATTGAGTCAGTTTTGAGTCACATTTCAATCCTGAAATTGAGTCAAGAGTTTGGTTTTGATTTGATGAAGTTATTGGCTCCATAGCCCAATGGACGAAGGCACTGCCTACTTTCCCAGAGATCTGTAGTTCTTGGCACCTCCAAGGAGCTACCATCCCCATTGGAGCCAATGTTAGTGTCGGTATCTTCATCCCTCCGTCAGAGATCAAATTCTCTTGTTGCATTGCATGTTAGGTGTCCCACTCAGTCAGTTGCATTCCATTAGGAGCTTGGATCATCTGAAGGTAGTGGCTTGTTGTACATTTTCCCTCATGTCATTTACCTTCTGGCTCATTTTCATTTATCAAAATCCTATGAAATCATTTTTTATCTTTACAATTTCAAGAGTCGTTTCTAGGGTTTCACTCTCATTAGGTCTAGCGTTTCATTAAAAGGTTTTCGAAATGTCCAATAGCAGTCAGTAGGTGCATGAGGAGATTCCAGTACCAATAGATTTTATAATCAATCACTCAGAAATGTATTTTTCCTCAAAACTCTGTTTTGAGGAAAAACAGAGTATTTTAGACTTTTATTGTATTAATTCATGTGTTTTCAGTTCTCTTGTCTCAGTAGCTCCATCCCCTACAAAGCAAACAAAAATCAAGAAAAATCAAGTCATTCAGTTCATCAAAAGGCTCAAATAAAGTGAAAAGCTCAAAAAACAGAGTTGAAAAGTAAAGTCACATTGCAAACATTGTAAAAGTGGGTTTTTATGAAACAAAAGTTAAAATATCTTGCGTATAAATCATTTTCTCAATTCAAAAGCTCATTGTCATTCAAGAAACAAGGTTGAGCAAAGTGAAAGCCGTGTTTGAGAAAAGGAAGTGAGTTTGGAGAGAAACTGTCTGAATTCGTGGGTGCAGCGCACTGGGTGAGAGGCGCGGCGCATAGGGCCGCGATTTTCAGTGTAAATTTGTTCTGGCGCGGCGCGCACAGGAGGCGTGATGCGTTGGGTTTAAGGCGCAACGCATAGAGCTACCAAACTCGATTGATTTAAAAACTCCCTCAAATTGCCAAAATTATTCAAGTCTTCTAGTTTGCAAGTAAGTTAAGATATCTTCCTTGCTATTGAAAGGGTTTTCCTTGAAGTTTATGGTGGTTATGTAAGAGAAAAATCAAACCCTACTTCTTTGCCATTTCTCAAAAATATTGCTTACGGTTTGTATTTATCAAGTCTATTCTACCACTCCCTCACTTTTCACTCTTTTATTCATTTTCCCACCTTATTCACCCATTCCCCAACTCCCACATTCAGTCATCCCTATCCCCAATTCCCATTTCCCAAATCCTAACTACAAATCCCCAAACCCTAATTGTTGTCCCTAAAGCTTACAATTCGCTCCCTAATCCCCTATTTCCCAAACAAAACCCTGTCCTAACAGTCCCAAAAATCCCTCATACTCTCTCCCCCCACAGTCCCTCATATACTTTTCCCTTGGTGGCAGAAAATTGAAAACACCATAAATTTCCTTCTACTCACCAAGAAAACTCACTCACTAGCAAAAATGGAGTCTGATCCTTCATATGACCGTGATGAAGAGACACACAGTGACTCTCCTATAGAGGTACATGCACCAAGGAGGCCTCATAAGGGTGGCAAACATATACGAGAGGAACCTACTACCCTTGCTGAGCTACAGGCCTGCCCTCTCGCCATCACATGCTTCCAACACCAGTCCTACTATGAGTTCTGTGAGATGGTTTCTAGAATTCAGTATCATCATGAGTTGGCCCGGTTGTTCGTGCTTCATTTACATAATGGTCAAACTACTCTAGCTGGTGTAACATTCACTTTAACACCAGAATCTATTTCTCTAGCAACCGGCTTTCCTAATATTGGAGAGTAATGGAATAAGAGGCAACAAATTGATAGGGAACACTATGAACCATACATCAAGCCCAGTTATTTGAGACAACTCAGCACAGTTCTTCTTTTTCAGTACCTGAAAGATTCATATGCTCCTTTGATGAAATTGATAATGAAATATTTCAGCTGTGACGGTCGGTTTTCTCGCCTATATGCCTACCATATCAGACTGTTGATGCACTTTATCAAGGTGAGGATGATGAATCTCCCCTACTTCATGTGCCGAAACATTGAGAATATGACCACCCTAGTACAACAAAAGACTCCTCAGCAGCAGTTCAATAGTATATATCATTTTGCTCTCATTGAGATTGTGGTCATGCATCAGCTTGGTTTGCAGGGCATCACTTGGGAGGAGTTCATTTCTCGTGAGTTCTTCACAGCTCCTCAGGGACCTCCAGAGACTTTTCATGAGACAGGTGGACCTTCACATCAGCATGAGGGTCATGAGACACAGACCGCTAGTATGCCGATGTTCATCACCTATCAAAAGGGCACTAGACAGTTGTTTGCAGCAACAAAGCGAGTATTATCTCCACCTGGGGTGGAAGGGGTCTCACTTCCTTCATCAACACAGTAGGTTCAAGACAAGGGCAAGAGGCCATTATAGGATGAGGGACCATCCGGTGAGCAGGAGACTGATTTCATTCTCATTGAAGGTGATGACACTGATTTGGGCCCGCAAAGCTCAAATCTCAAAGAAATCATCCAAGACCAGGAGGCGGACATCAATGCCTTGTCCCTCAACTTAGAAAGAACTAAGTGGATAATAAAGTACCTAGAGCAAAAAAACAAGCAGCTTGAGGATCAGCAAGCGATTATGGAGTTGCAAAACATGCGGGAAAACCGCTAAGATGCCAAAAGGAGGAAGTTGAAGCTCACATCACTTGAGCAAGAGATCAATGCCGATCGGGAATCTTGGCTTGAAAGAACTAATATCCACTTAGAGAGGTTGTTATAGAAGGCCAACAGGGAGAAGACACTGTTGAGGCATATGGCTTATCATTACATGGCGAGAAACAAAGTTTGCAAGGCAAGAATCAGGAGCTTGAAGGCAAAGTTGAAGAGGGCATCTAGGAGGTGAAAGGAGCAAGATAGACTTCATATATTGGCTGAGGCTTCCTTGGCCCAACACAGCACTTGATGGAGAAGACTCAGCCCAAATTTAAAAAAAATTGGGACACTTTTTGCATTTTTGGAGTTTTTGGCACAAAAAAACAGAATTTTCTGCCCTATGCGTCGCACCACCTAGCGCTCGCTTTTGATGGGAGCCTTCAAATGATAAAAACTCAGCATTTTTTGATTTTTCATGAAAAAATATTCTTGCCTACCAATGGCCAAGGAATTTTGATAGGTTTTGAGCCCTCAAAAAGGTCAAAAACACTCAAAAAATGACCTCACTGCCCCTATTTTGACACATAGGAAGAAGTGTTGGGAGAACTCAGTTTTGGAGGGGCAAATGGAGGCCAAATTCAAAAATTCCACTTGGGTTGGAAAGTAGACAGGCAGACCTTTCCAACAAGCACACTTGGAGAAAATTTAGACACCCGGAAGGCCTGAAAAGGTGACTGCAAATAGGTGCTACGCATAGGGACATCAGCGCGGCGCATTGGGTAAATTTTGCTCATTTTGACCAAGAACACTCTGTTTTTCACCTAGCTTTTGACAGTTTGACTTTTTCTCCTTCTCAATGTCAAAATTGTGATGTAACTTAATGTAAAATGATGTATCTTGATGTAATTATGTCAAATTTTCACTTATGGAGGTAGATTCATCTATCAAAAAGTTGTTTGAAACTGAATGAATCAGTTCCTTAGTTTCTAGAGGCAAGTTGTTCCACTGCCTAATTTCTAGTTCTTAGTTTAGAATTAATTGGAACAGCTCCTAAACTTGTGAGCTCGACCCCTAGAGGCTAGGATGAGTTATGTTTTTTCTATATCTTGTGATCTTTCAGTCATTAGCATGGTTGGACTTTTGAGAAAGCAAGGAGCTTCATTGTATATTCATATCATTAGTTTTGGCTAAGGAATAGAGACCAGGGTTTGGAACACTCTTTGAGATTCATGTGGTAATTTGTTTTGGTATAGTGCTTTCTTTTGTAATTGTGAATTTACTTATGTGTTATGTATGCCATTATCTATCTTGTTTCTTCTTAGCTAGATCAAACAAGGGAGAAGGTAAAATCCATTGAAATTGCAGTGCTCTACCTAGGGTTTGCTTTAGTTTTTTATGTTTTCAGCTGTTTGAAAAGGATCCATGAGTTTTCTTGCCCTCTTCAACTCCTCACCTATCTAATCTCTCCATCTCATTCAATTTGAAGTGCCAAAATTAGTTTCCTACCTTGCCCCATTGAGATCTCTATAAAACTGAGCCTCATTCCCCGCACCCAAAATCTGCCTTTCGATTTGAGCCAACAAAAACATCATTTTATTCAATCAAACTCATTTACACGCATACCTAGCCTTAAATCAGTCAACATATTAGTCATCTCAAGCCCTCATTGATCATATTTTGCTGAGATTGACTAGGAGAGAGCCCTCTCCCAACCTGGTAGGGTTAGCTACGAGGTTAAGCGTGGTTTGATGTTGTCCTAGATCCTACCTTTCTCAGCCTGAGGTAGATTTAGGCACTAACAAGGGGTAAGTGAGTGAAATTGGTGGCTAAAATATCCAAGAATGTTTATCCTATCTTCCATAACAACCAAGGAACAAATTTTGAAATTTTTGGAGAAATTTGGAATTTTTTGGAATTTTGCAAGAAAAGGCACACAGAAATGCCACGCTAAGGTGCGACCCTTTTCCCTGGACACCCAAATGAGGTTTTTTCTACATGCATGGATGCATTATTATGAGCACATGCCAAATCTAATCCTAATTTTTCATGAAGGATTCCCATTTTGATTAGAAACTCAAAAAACCTCACCTTCTTCACCTCTCTACCATTAAATCTGGACTGGAATGACGCTTCCGAGTCAGGTTGGGAGAATGATTTTTTGGATGCCTTCCCATGGGTCATTTTCCAAACTTCAAGATGATCTGGAACCTAGACAGAAAATGTTAGTTTACTGTTCTTTCATATTTCCATTTTGACTTGAGGAAGACACCTAAAAATTGATCCCAAAAGGCATGACCCTTCGGCAAAATTCCTTGTTTTGGTGCATGCTGGTGCGACCTTTTTGCTAACTGGTGCAACCCTTTTGGTTCTGGTGCAATCCATCTTATCTAGTCACCTCTTGAATAATGAATGATGGCTAATTTTAGATTTTATTATCTATTAATGTTTCTTTATGTTTCTTAGTTGGTTTTTGCCTCACTTTATGAGGAAAATTGTAATTAATGAGGAGATATGCTCTCCTGAACTTTAGCCTAAATTGTGGAAATTGTTTCAACTATCCTAGTTTTTAGTGAGGACTCATCACAGCCAGTTATGATGAGCCTTGAATAGAATTTTTAACCTAATGAGATGTCATATGTTGTATTTTCCTATATAAGATGGAAGGGAATCATTTTCCAGGGGTTGGACATTTGAGGAGAGAACCATTGTAGCCTATATTTGACATTTTGGAAATCAATAGACAGAGTTTGCAGCTATTGTAGTGGGATTCCTGTGGTATGTGTTTTAGCAGTGTTTTTTCTTCTGTGATCATATGTTTGAATGTATTGTATCTTTCATTTCCATTTCCATGTTTCATGTGCTTGTTTCCTAAGATAATAAACATAATTCATTCATGTAATGCTTTGTTTTGGAGAAGATTTCACATTATTGTTCAGTTTTCTTCTAATATAAATGAATTCATGAGATCCATGCTCGTTTAGAAACCCTACCCATCTCCAATATACACATAGACAAACCCTAAAGTGCTAAATTGTGTGCCTACCTTGCCCCATTACATAACTGCAAATCTAATTCTCAAAGCCTAGACCTAGCTACCTGGTTTTTCCCCCTTATCCAGCAAAAAAACCCTAAATCTTTCAAACCCTACTGTTGTTGGGAAAAGTATCTACTCAGAACGCCCCTATCCCACTAAGGTGTGACAGTGCCTAGCAACAAACAAGGAAAACTACTTTCGTATTCTTCTTTATGAAATGTAAACGAAGAGGAATAGGATGAACTAACCTGTATCTTGCGCTAGTCCGTTGATCCAATCGCTCTCCTCTTTGACAGCTTCCAGATACCTGCTCCCTTACTTGCCCAGCTTCACCAAGTTCCTACAAGATCACAGAAGAGGAAAACTACACAAAGAAATAGATTTACATTCATAACTAGCTTAGGATCAGATTTAAGCTAAACATGCAAATATAACAAAACATCATTGATACACAAGCATGTAGGAGAAACTCAAATAGTTTTATTAATATAACAAGAAGATCCAAGAGGAGATACAACCAAGTGAGTCCTGATCCAGCATCAACCTCCCAGCAAAGGAATCCCTTCTTCACCTCCAACAAAGCATAAATCACCCAATGCACTGATCTCTATCTCAAAACCAACATCAATTCTCTGCAAAGTACAAAATTCCAGCCTCTGGATCTCTGGGATGAGGGATCCATATATAGATGTAAGCAGAGAGGATGAGTCAGCTTATGATTTGACTTGTGGCTTTTCTCTGTCAGTTCTTGCTTCCACTTGGAGGCTGAGAGCCTCTTACTCATCCTTGGTCGAACTCAGTGAGGCAAGTGTCATGGGGGAAGATTCTGGAAGCTTCCATTATCTGTCCACCTCGCGGAATGATACTACCATTTGTCATTTCCCACTCAGCGCACCCTGGTAGTGCATTTAGGTGCATTGCAACGCACCTAGCTAGTGTATTGGGGTGCTATGCGACGCAGGTAGCTAGTGGAGCAGCTGAAATGATCCTGATTTGACTGATTCTGAGTAGTTTCTGGTGGAGAACTTCTGGGAGAAGCTGTAATTGGTTGACCTTGTTCCTTTAGGGGCAGGAAAAACACTTTTAGGGACTTAGGATCCCTTGGTTTATGGACATTTCATGCTTAGAGGTGTAAGGCACAAAAATGTCTATAACAGTTTCCCCCTAAAGTATGAGGCCGTTTATCGGGTGAAATGCTTTATTAGGAGGATCCGAAGATCTTTCAATGCTGGGAGGAGACCTGTAATAAGATACTGTTAGCACTTGAAATTTCACCTCAGGCTGAGAAAGGTAAACCTCAAGGCAACATCAAACCATTTAGCCTCGTAGCTAGCCCTACGGGGCAGGAGAAGGCTCTCTCCGGTCTATCTCGTAAAATCTTCAATAGATGAGATGACCAATAAGGTAACACTGATATTAGGCTAGTAAACTGATCAAAGAGTTTGATTTGGGGTTTTTTGGGTTTTTGGTGGCAAATTGAGGGGATGGCAATTTTGGGTGCGGGGATTGGACACAGTTTCTGCAGGGAGTTCTTTGGGGCGAGGTAGGAGAAAGTATTGATGCTTTTAATTGAGGTGGATGGTCAGGAATGAAAGATGAAGAGCTAAAGAGAGCAAACAATAACTTTGAATTCTCTTTAGACAGAAGAAAACATTGAAATTAAACAAACTTAAAAGCAGAGCATGGCAAGCATGAATTCTTACTTTAACACTTCATTTGTTTAATGTGCAGAAGTAAAAGAAAGGAAATAAATCACATAACAAGCTTACAAGTACATTGAGAAACACACCATCAACACATGAGTCCACAAGAATCCCAAAGAGGACTGCAAAACCCTGGTCTTCCTTAGCCAAAAATTGCAGAGATACAGTGAATAATACAATGATAGCTTCTCCCTCAAGAGTCCAACCATGAAAATGAGCAAGAAAGTACATAATATAGATGATCTAACCTCTTTCCCTGCCTCCATGGGTCGAGCTCACTATCCTAGGAGCTGTTTCAACCACTTCTAAACTAGAGGAAGGCTGGAAAGACTGACACTAATAGATACAATACAATACATTGTCTTCATACTATTTTCATGATCTAGCTGAGGCGGGCATTCCCATTCTCAGCTTTATAAATTCATTTTTATGTACATAGGACAGACAATCATCCGATGGTAGACTGATGATTCTGATGAAGTCATCATCCTTTTGGTAGGATGATTATCTGTGCTGCAATGCTGTACATGTCAATGTTTTTATTTTTCCTGAATATATATCGCAGCCCGGATGGATGAAACTAGATCCGGGGTCTTCAATCTCGTCCGATCTTCACTCGAAGTACAAGTCGATCCATGTGAGAAATGTTTTGAAGTCGAACATGGAAAGGCATCGCTTGATTACCAATCGATGATGTAAACTGTTAACAAGCGCGAGAGGAATCACCGATAAGGATGATGACCCTCAAGGTACTGCAGTACAATTCACGTGGTGTGAATAAAGGACTTGGCGTCGAACACCACGCAAAATCTTTCGGTCGAAGGTCATTGATGTATACCTGTCGCCGGAAGTGAGAAACTTGCCATTGAGGCATGCAACCTTCAAAGTACTGAATGGGGTGTTCCTAGATCAACTTCTTGGATAATGAGTTGATGTCGACAAGAAGCGATCCGTGACAGGAGGGCCTTAATGAATCCCACATCAATGACACGGAACGGAGCAAATGATTTTGATGGAGGTGAAAAATGATCTGATGATATATGGTTCAGGATGGCGATCATGAAGGAATGAAATATAATGTATGGTAGTGGATGGGATACGGGTGACTTCTCTGGATGAATTCTCTTGAACATGTAGGCGACACTTATGTGATGGATTGGTAGCATTTACCCCAAATGTGGATTGTATGGTGTGACCATGGTGATGTGACCGGTGAATGAAACAACCCAACCTGACTCAGGCACGGAGTGGAAGTGTCATGTTCAAGAGCGACTTGCTACCAATAAAGATTCTTTGATTTTCTTCCCATCTTTTCCCCAGTCATTGCTGACCAGTACCTCTTTATTTTGTCAAGCTTGAGGAGGATAACATATGCTTGTTCTATAATTTTCCCTTCGGGCAAACCCATCGCTATGTTTTAACGAGCCTAGCGATAGTGAAACTCGTTCTCGTCTAAAGACAAGTTTGTCGCTATTAATGTTTTTAACGAGTTTAACGACAAAGATAACTCGGTCCTTTTCATTTTTAGAGAGTCTGAAAAGGTACGTAAAGTTAACTACGGAATTCCTTTTTCGTCATCTAATCCCTTAAGTCCGAAAAAGTATAAAACAATACAGAAGGGATGAATTTTCGATAGTTTTAACGAACCGAACAACACAAGCGCTCGATCTTTTTGTGCAATAATCCCTCAAGTCCAAAAAGATTAAAATCTAGAGGAGGGATAGCACTTCCGGTCTCTTTAACGAGCTGGAAGGCCAAAACTCGGCAATCTTTTCATGTTTTACAAGTCAGATGAAAAGAGCTTAAAGAAGACTCGTCTTTTGAGGAACGAGTGATAAAATGGGTAGCAACTGATTCCAGGTAAGGGTTGGAATTTTCCAAGCATGGCAGTGTCACAAGGATGGCTAGTGAAATCACTCTTCGCAACTGTTCCTCAAAATGGGTAAACAATCAAATGGTGGTGAATGATCGGCCAATGGAAAAGTGGAGGTGATGGTGCAAACACGACCAAGGCTTTAATGGCTGATAATGTTACATTCACGGTGGTTATTTACCGGAGGATAGTTCATTTTTTAACGAGCTTAAACGCGGATTGAAACACTTGCTCGGTCTTATGTTTATTTTTTAACGAGCTTGAACTATGTGCTAAAACTGCTCGATAATCCAGTCATATGATAAGAATGTCTCATATAAAACGGCAACATTTAGATTTTTGCCCCACATCCTTTCTTTATGCAAGTTAGGAAACGACTAATCCTACGAGTTTAAAGGGTTAGCCTATGGGTTTAAAGGGAGGACCTAAAAATTTAAAAAAATAAATAGCCGCCCCTTACTTGCACTCCAAAAGGTTTGCATGCCCCTAGGTATAAAATACGATTTCAAGGTTACCCCTCAATTTGCAGACAAAACATTTGTTCTATCAGGAAAGGCCTACCTCTTTCAGGTTACCAAAGATTGTCTCATTTGCGTTACAAATGAAACACTTCTTCGGCGATGTCTACCGAGATAAACAAAGGTGAGTGACAACGAGCGCCACACACATAACTTTGACAAGAGAATCTTATTCTAGAATAACCCCTCTTCCACTGACGGACGGGGTACAGACCAGTCATATTCTCCCGCGGAAACCTACCCTATACCCGAATTTTTCCTGCCGAAGCAGACCAAGACGCATGCCCCTTGGGTTCCAGTCATATCCCTCCAAATTACTCGCGCTCATCGGGAGGACGGACCGTGGGTTGAGACATTTCTTGCGTGAAGAGACCATTTAGGGATGGTATATGACTATTTGCGATGCGTGATCCGGGAAATGAAAGCTGGTCCACGAGCTTGACCACTCTTCCTTCGTGCGGAAAATACATTACTCTAAAGAGTGAGGAGACGATGGCTCCCATGCAATAAATATAGTCTCGTCCAAGGAGTAGGTTATAATCCAAGGGTCCTTGAACGACCATTACGTTCATTTGAACTGTCTTCCCTTTTAATGTTATGGGCACATTGGGGAGGATCCCTAAAGGTCGACTGGTTCCTTTATCAAAGCCTGTCAGATTTCTCATCTCAGGCAGAAGCGATGGCGAACCAAGCGCTTTCCAAGCATTAGAGGAAAGGATACTCACAGAAGCCCCCTCATCTATGATGGTACCAGCCATGACCATTCTATATATTTGGACGATAATTCTGAATGGTATGCTTGCTGGTAAATGGGGTCTGCCTAGTTGATTCCAGTCGAAGGAGACAACTAGGTTGCTTGGAGGTGGGACCAAGTAGACGACCGGGTACAGCTCTGACGAACTTCCTTCCTGCAGTAAAGGAATGGGTAGGTTGCCCCCGTGTTCGTCAGAGTCTGTGCTGATGAAGAGAATTTGGACGATGTCGTCCTTTTTCTCTCCAGTGACTATATCATTCGAAGATAAAACCTCTGAAGGCAAGACCGGGTCGACTACCGCCTCGACCTTTTGACTTTCGTTGGGTATGGATTTAGCTGGTTCATCTTCAATGACAGGCGCTTCAGCTGACCACTTGAGCGGTCCAGCTGGATTCTCAACTAACGAAGGACTCGGCAAGAGTTTTTTATATCCAGGAGGAAGTCGTAACGGTGAAACCGGACGATCATCCAAAACTCTTTTAGCTTCGTCTAAGAAGGGACAACGGTGGATGGCGTGATTGCCTTCGCACAGTTTACAGGGAGATCTAGCTCTCCCTTTTTGTCCTGGGGCTTCACTTTCGCTAGTTGACGGTGTGCTTTCAACATGGCCATCAGAGGTTGACGACACCGGATTGTGCAAACGGGGAGACCAGTCCCTTAGTATCCGAGGGATGCAAGGACAATCTCTGTGAAAGTGGTCTCCTTTGCAAATGACACATGGCGATTTAGGCCTGGTCGGTGCAGTGTGTGGATTTTCGTTAGACGACACTCATTTGCCCCCATTTGCTTTTGGCTCCTTCTTCTTCTTCTCTTTCTTCTTCTTTTCCTTCTTCTCCTTAGGAACTTGACTTTTGGCTTTGCCAGCCCCGTCAAGCGAAGAGGAAGGAGGAGAGGAAGAATTAGAGGAAGTAGAAGGTTGGTGGGTAACTCTGGACTGGTCTAACTGCTGATTCGATTGTTCAGGAATAGTGGTGTTCTGAACGACATTGGTTGAGAAGAGCCAGACTGGCAAGCCAATTGTCAGTCCTGGAAGCGACAATGTGGCCATATGGGGTGCACCAACATCTCCCCAAGAGGAGAAGGGACTAGGATTTCCACCAAGGGGAATTCCTTGGTTGGTAGACTCCATTTTCTCAACCTAAGATCAACGTAGGAAAAGGGTATAAATATTCTGTTTAAAATAAATTTTACGACGCTTGGACACAACTTGTTTTTTCAATTTTAAAGAGTTGAGAAAAAACAAAAGATGACTCTAGTCTCCTTCGATTTTTAATGAGCCTGAAGTGACAAGTGCTCAGATGGACCTTTTCCATTAAGGAGTCTAAAAAGGAACGAAAGGGACTGCTCTGGAGATCTAGGTAGAGGGTGTGTGAAACCAATCATAAAACTACAGAATACGTTTTACGGTACGGCAGTCAATCTTCCCGAATGTTGTGTTCGGTGCATTGCGATCAGTAGGGCGGCCAACATGGCTTCCTATGGATAAAAGTTTTTTAGCCTATAGGGGTCTCCCAATATATACTCGACGGTACGTGGGAGCACAATCCGTACTGGCACTTATCGTCTCACAGTGGAGGAATCAACCAACCATCAGTGAGGACAACAGTTACCAGGCTTTACGACGCCAGAACACGTCTCTAGCCTAGACCTCTATGTTGTGCGTTAAGTTCCAATGCGTTGTTAGATTCATTCAATTTATTTTAAGTTGATCTTTCTTAGAAGTTTGCCTTTTTGGATCACCACGAGATGTAGATGTAATTCCTAAATGCAATCTAAAGATGATAAGCAAACTTTTATCTCTTTTCAGCAATGAAAATCCTAGCTACAAGGGGAAAAGAAAGACACAATCTTTTCTCAAAGAGCAAAGAGCACACTGTAGATGCACTTTTCCTAAATCAAGCCATACAGACTATCAATATGCAAATGCACATATGCATGTATTTGTTTTCACTTTCTTAATATTGATGCCTAAAAAGAAATTTGATGTACAAATCTGAATTTGCTTTCAAGTGAAAAACACAAACAAGCTTCTTTTCGAAATCAAAAGGTAGAGAAGATTACGACACTTTATGATTTTGAAATAAACACTCGTTTCGACACTAGAAAGTGACAAATTCAAACCAAAGGTAAAGGTAAAAGTATAATCAACTGTCAACAGCAAATAAACTTTCTCCTAAGATCAAAATCGACACTTACGACAGATCTAAATCCAAGGACGACAGTATGACTATTTTACTCTTTCAATGGAAAACTGTAAATGATGTAACAAACACACAAAGAACATCTACAGTCTTTTTGTACAAAGGAGGCGGAATTAAGGCAAAGAAAAGGGGTTTTCAGACAGGTACACACACTGATAACAGGCTGCAAAAATCAGAGACAAAACTGGACAAAATGAAGCAAAGAACCTCAGCTGCACAGGGCAAAGGCTGATTAGAGCACCTGTTGCACAGAGAAACTGAATTGCAGCGCAGGTAGCCCTCTTGGGACCTGCGTTGAAATGCAGAACCTCTTCACAGAGCCTGCGCTGGGGCAGAAACGAGACTTCTATCCGGGTTCTGGGTCACGGTTTGTAGTTTAATCTATGGATTTTGGCCGAGTAAAAGCAATCAGTAAGGTACAATCAGAGGGGTGATTTAAAGGAGGACTAAGAGCTATCACAAAGGGAAATTAGAGAATTTTTGGATCAGCTGTTCAGATCATAAACAAATCCAGTGAGTGGATTGAAGTAGCAGCTACTTTGCATTTGATAATGGCAAATGCAGTTCGATTGCTACTTCTGTTTTTATGAAACAAACAACAAGAGAAACACAAACAAACTAACTAGACACGATCCCCAGTGGAGTCGCCATTTTGTTGTTGGGAAAAGTATCTACTCAGAACGCCCCTATCCCACTAAGGTGTGACAGTGCCTTAGCAGCAAACAAGGAAAACTACTTTCGTATTCTTCTTTATGAAATGTAAACGAAGAGGAATAGGATGAACTAACCTGTATCTTGCGCTAGTCCGTTGATCCAATCGCTCTCCTCTTTGATAGCTTCCAGCTACCTGCTCCCTTACTTGCCCAGCTTCACCAAGTTCCTGCAAGATCACAGAAGAGGAAAACTACAAAAAGACATAGATTTACATTCATAACTAGCTTAGGATCAGATTTAAGCTAAACATGCAAATATAACAAAACATCATTGATACACAAGCATGTAGGAGAAACTCAAATAGTTTTATTGATATAACAAGAAGATCCAGGAGGAGATACAACCAAGTGAGTCCCGATCCAGCATCAACCTCCCAGCAAAGGAAACCCTTCTTCACCTCCAACAAAGCATAAATCACCCAATGCACTGATCTCTATCTCAAAACCAACAACAATTCTCTGGAAAGTACAAAATTCCAGCCTTTGGATCTCTGGGATGAGGGATCCATATATAGATGTAAGCAGAGAGGATGAGTCAGCTTATGATTTGACTTGTGGCTTTTCTCTGTCAGTTATTGCTTCCACTTGGAGGCTGAGAGCCTCTTACTCATCCTTGGTCAAACTCAGTGAGGCAAGTGTCATGGGGTAAGATTCTGGAAGCTTCCATTGTCTGTCCACCTCGCGTAATGATACTGCCATTTGTCATTTCCCGCTCAGCGCACCCTGGTAGTGCATTTAGGTGCGTTGCAACGCACCTAGCTAGTGTACTGGGGTGCTATGCAACGCAGGTAGCTAGTGGAGCAGCTGAAATGATCCTGATTTGACTGATTCTGAGTAGTTTCTGGTGGAGAACTTCTGGGAGAAGCTGTAATTGGTTGACCTTGTTCCTTTAGGGGCAGGAACAACACTTTTAGGGACTTAGGATCCCTTGGTTTATGGACATTTCATGCTTAGAGCTGTAAGGTACAAAAATGTCTATAACACCTACTTAAGCTTAGCTATCTAGCCTAAAACCCTTTATCATCCAGTCATATCTTGACTGTGATTCCATCGAAGGAGCCCTCTCTAGTTTGGTAGGGCTAACTACCAAACCAAAAGCTTGGTCTTTGGTTACATCCGTCAATTTCCTCATCAACCTGGGACATTGTGGGAGATAACACTCAGCACGGTGAGTCCATAGATTCTTGCCTCATCCCAAGTGCATACATAGTGATTCCAACCAACTTTTAATGGTTATCCAACAATTATGGTTTCTTCCCTGCATAAGAAAACCTCAACATCCCAAGCAAGCAATCCTCCTTGTCAACTCTGGAATTCATGTCCCTTTGACCCATACCCTTTTTTTAAATTTCACGTATTTGTAGAAAATATTTACAATGTATTTTATGAGAGAACCATGGGTCAGGGTATCACAAATATCATCGAGAGAATTGAGAACTATCCAATATGTAACAACATTTGTATTTTAGGATTTTAGTTTAGGAAATAGGATCAATTATATATTTTACTATTTAGCTTAATGGATCCTATTAACTTGGATATGGAAATTTGTAATAAAGACCTTCAATTTGAGCCTATAGAGAGAAACTTGGAGAGATGTTACACACTCATGAAATAAAGGAAGTATTTTATGATATTTGTGTTTTTTGTTCTTCAATTATCACGAAGTGGAATCTAAATTTATTGAGAATTGGATTGAGGAATATGTGTTGGGTTGTTTTAATCCTCTTATAAATTTCTTCATATTTGGATTAATAACTGTGAGAAAAGCCTTGCTATGCAGCAGAGCTTCTTTAAATAAATTATGTGTTCACACAACTGTTACAAAGGAAAATCAATTCAATGTCTTCTATGTTCAGATTCTTGTTCAATTTACTGGAATGTGTTGGGATCTCAGTCAATTGTTGGATAGAGGGCAATATGTTGATCACACAGTGAAAATACAACTCGGGTTCAAGTGGAGGCATTGATTTAGCTTACTGTAGGAAACATGACAACCTAAAAAATTGTGGAACAATGACATCTTTGCATACCTCTGTATCTCATAAATTGCTTTGAAGGTGATACATTCTGGGAGTAGCGTTGAAGAATTAAGTTTGGGTGTTCCTTCATGAAGTTTTGTCGAAGGATTCATTTCCTTTGAGGAATGAGAGTCATTACAAATCAAATTGAAATGTTGAAAGAATTGTTTCCAAAAAGGAATCGTTTCTTTGAAGGTATGAGTAAGATTTTTTTTTTTTGATTGTTTATGTGTGTTCAACCTTACAGCACACAATGGCATTGAGTTACAAAAGGGCCAATTTCATAGATATCAAACATTGGAAGGTTGAATTGTCATGTTTGTCTTTTGAAACAACTATACCATTGTGTCGTTAGTTGGGAATGCAGTGTCACAATTGTAAGGTCTTCTATAGTTAGAAATCCAAAATTCAAATATTTCGTCATGCTTACATCACATCTAATTTTGGATCTATCAAGCCTTGAAAAGGATTAAATGTCATGAGCTGCAAACCTATTGAGATGCAAAAATATTTGATCCCTCTCGGCACTTAGTAGATCCATAGTTAAGATGGATCTAGGTTGGTAATAATAATACCCATTATTGTATCAAGAGACGCTCTCCAACCTAATGTATTATGCATGTTGTATTGTAATGTAATGTGATGTAAACATTTTGACTAAGTCAAAATAGAATAAAATAAATAATCAATAATTATAATTATCAATAATAATAAATGTTGATTAGGTGAAATTACATAAAAATAAAAATAAAATATAAAATTAATAATTATATTTATAATTAATAAGTAAACCAGAGTAGATCCATCTTAACTCCTAAACTACCAAGTGTTCAAAGAGATCAAATCTCTTGAGATACAAACTACTTTTAAACTGAAAAGAAATTTGATCTCTCTAAGTGCTTGGTAGATCCGAAATTATAATAGATCTAAGTTGATTAATAATAATCCTCCATTAAGTAAAAAACTATCCCTCAAGATACAACACTCTTTTAAACTGAAAAGGAATTTGATCTCTCTAAATACTTAGTAGATTCGAAATTATAATAGATCTAAGTTGATTAATAATAATTCTCCATTGAGAAAAAAAAATTGCTTCTTAGCTCTCTTATTTATATTAATAATTTTTAAATTATATTGATCATCAATATTATTAATTAAATTATTTTCCTAGTATAACTATGAATAAATACTAATTATATTGTTGTTAGTATTTTTGGTTACCTTTAATAATAATTCCCTCATTAATAAATATCACATTTTATTAATAATAGCTATTTTTACTTCAATATTAATTTTAATTATTAAATCTCTTTATTTTATTTTCTTAATATTATAAATATTTCTTGAATGTTTATTTAATTAATAATAATATTATCTTCGTTACTATTTTCATTTAATGGAAAACCCCAAAGCTAGATTGGTTACGTCATAATTACTTTTTTGAATTAATCAATCAATATCTCTATATGAATCTTTAATTTTCCAACATTCTTCTCCAACATCTATGTTTGTTTGATTTTTTTTACTTTTCTCTTAAATGCCTATGTTCTTGATTTTTTTGGCGTATCCTTTACATCTTAGGATTCCTCTCTATTTATTCATTAATCTTCATCACATTTTCTTTATTCCAAAGAAAAATTCTCTTCGTGATCCTTTGCGAAGGTTGTTGGGAGTGAAATTAAAACCTGTGGAAGGTGAAATGAAGCGCAACTGAACGAACCCAAATCTCCATCGGATCGGATCGGATCAAAAATATCAAAAAGTTTCACACCGCAGGCATTGTTGGCTTGGGTAACTCACGAATCGCCAGCGTTCGAATCTTTTGGAGGCATCTTGTGATGGATTGCATTTATGGGGCAATTTTTTGGTGGAAACAATAACCTGTACTGTTTGCAAAAACAGGTATTATTAGCCATTGCATGTGTTTTCATTAAGATAAAATAAGGATATGGACCATGCCAATAAGATTATGGAACGGTTCCGACTGTAAACGCTGGTTGGCGTTCCGAAATACACAAAATATATGTATTTCACAGCGATCAGATAAAATGGGTGCCTTACTTTCCAGCTTGCTTTAGGCATACATCTGGGCACAACAATACCAAAGATATCAATGTTTCCATACTTGGCAGCTCTTCTAACCTATGCACCCAACACAAGCAATGATGAGAAACGATGTCACATCTATATACCGTAAAAAAATTGGGAATTAATGCATATGGGATTGGAAAAAACTTGGGAATTAATGCATATGGGATTGGAAAATCACACCAGACCTAACGCAACGTCTTAGGACCTGCAGAACTCGCAAGTGACTACATAGTTCTAACTTGAGACCTTTAAATGTTTAATAAAATTTTGACCAATTCCGGAGTGACTTATTCGTTGAGATCCATGACAATAATTTTCTTTATGAAAAGAAAATGCAACTATTTTAAAAATTGATAAAGAGATTGATTAAATGAATTTTTAAGTTGGTCATAATTTTAACTTTTCTACTTGGATGTTGTTGCTCTTTTTTCAAACTGTAATATTTTAATGGAAAATCAATAGTATAATGAATTTGGAACAACAACAAAATAAAGTAACAATGTCCACAAATTTAACACACAAATGAAACCAGCATAACAATGTGAGCCATTATACTAAAGTATAGTTTTGAGTACATAAAATGAGATGAAACAATGTAACCTAGATTTGCCTAGCAAGCTGAAGAAAACCTAAAAATATGTCGCTGACCCAACTAGTAGAGAACTCAAAATGGTGATGTTGTTGGCCTACTGAATAAGTTATTGTTGGTTGACTATTAGAGTGATGGTTCCCAGCTTGAATATTTTTTGAATCAACCTGAAACTTCACCAACGAAATCCTCTCCAAAAACCCACAAAAACTTGGAAAGGGTTTGGTTCGGTTTCAAGCAGTGAAGAAGCTCCCTAACTTGTGTGAATGGCCCAATTGTCCAACTAACTTGTGCGAATGGCCCAACTGTCCAACTGGTGGACAATATTGCCAAAATCCTTTACTGGAAGTAGCCCCCAATCTACAACTGAAAAAAACTCACAATTGCTCTGAACTTTTCCTCTAGAAAGCTCAAATTCTTCAACCCAAGAAGCTCTCAATATGCCCACACACTACCAAAAATTGATGAATTTGACCCTCAAAAATGGCCCCCAAACACCACTACAACTTATCACCAAAATCCCGCTTCTCTAACAAGAGAATGACCCCTACAAGTTTTCCTCCTAATCTCCTCTATAGCTTGCACATTGACCAAGTTGAATTCCCTCCTATGCCCAAGAATGTGAACTGCTCAAAAAAGGTTGAATGTTATGATTAGGTGAAGTCTCGTGATGGACTCCTCATATTTTCCAGCTAGGGAAACGCTCAAGGTTCTCTGAAAATAGCTTGGATTTCACCTAAAACCCTTGTGCTCAACAACAATCCAACCCTTGTGTTGAATAGCTCCAAGAGATGTTAAACTCTGGTGTAGTAGAAAAAGATAATGTGGAGTGCCCCCTTTTAGCCTCTATACACTCATGGGCCCTTGCGCCCTCCTTGGTGGCCCCCACTTTCCCTCCAAAAAATCTCTTCCCATCTAGGGGTGAAAATTGCTCCCATGTGGCCCATAATTTGAGCTTGGGACCCACTCCATCCACATCTCTGAAGTCCAAAAATGCCAAAATTGATCCCCAATCCTTTTCCTTTTTTCCCAAGGGACAAAATCGGCTAACGGATATCATTCTAGCAATCTTATGGGATAGGGAACATTATAGTCCTCCCCTCCAAAATTTTTATGTCCTCAAGAAACTGCAATGTTGGGTGCTATAGTACCTGCTCTCCTTCCCATGTAGCATCCTCTAAAGGGAAGACCTTCCACCTAATGAGGAACTCTATGATAACCCTATTCCTAAGCTTCCTCTCCTGCATCTCCAAGATGGCCTCAGGAACCAACACCAAATGCCCCTCATCATCAAGTGGTGGTAGCTTTGTGGTACCTGACACCTGCCACCCCAACGCCTTCTTTTGGTATGACTCGTGAAATACATTGTGCACTTTGATGCCTGGTGGAAGCTCCAACTCATATGCCACCTCCCCAATATGTTGGATCACCTTGTAAGGTGTGTAAAAGAGGGGCTTGAGCTTTTTGGCCCCCTTATGTTTGAGTGTTCACTATCGGTATGGCGTAGGCATGGGTAGACTACGTATCCCACCTCCATCTAGTGGCGGTCTGCATACAACTTCTATTGATTCTGAGCTATCTGTAAGGTGTTCTTGAGAGCCCTGAGGATCTCTTAGCTCTATTGGATCCAATCCTTCACCCTTAGGGCTCTGTTATCCCCAAAAACCATGTCAACAAATGATAGTGCATCATAGCCATAGAGCGCTTTAAAGGGTGTCATCTCGATAGACATGTGATATGTCGTGTTATAGAAGTACTCCCTCTAATGAAGCCAGTTCACCCATACCTGTTGCAGACCTATCACATAGTTATATAGGTAACCCTCCAGTCATTTATTCACAATCTCAGTCTTCCCGTCAGTTTGATGGTGGTAGCTAGTGATGGGTGTAAGGTTGGTACCCACCAATCTAAAGAACACATGCCAAAATTCCCCCACAAACCTATTGTCCCTATCACTGATGATGGTTTTAGGGAGCCCATGCAACCTAAGCACCTCGCTGAAAAAGAGTTTGGCCACCTGCGCTGCTAATATGTATCTGAAATACCAAAAAAAGGGGAAAAATTGATCAACGTGTCTACCACCACATATATATAGTCTCGCCCATGAACAACTGGAAGTTTGGTGATGAAGTCCATGTAGATACTCTCCCACTTCTGCTTTGGAATAGAAAGAGGTTGAAGTAACCCAGTTGGATGTGTGTGCTCCACCTTGTTTCTTTGACATGTGCTACACTCCTGTACATACCTCAATATATCACCCTTGAAGCCTCGCCATGTAAATTGCTCCTTGACAGACCTATAGGTTTTGAGAAACTTGGGATGTCTTACAATAGGGGAATCGTGGGTTTCCTGCATGATTTTCTCCCATAGTTGAGACCCTCGCACCAAATAAATCATCTTCTTGTTGTATATCACCTCATCCATAACCTTTCACCTATCATCCCCAAATGAGCCATCCATAATCTTGCATAACTACTGATCCTTGGAGTACTATGCCAAAAGTCGTGCCTTCCAATCCTATGTGATGTCCATGAGAGAGAGTGTTGTGGGCCTCCTGGAAAGCTCATTAACCACTACATTATGCTTCCCCTTGACATACTCTATCTCAAAATCATACACCTAGATCCTACTAACCCAATTTTGTTGTATGTCATTAAGCTTTCTCTAGTCCAAGAAGAACTACAAGCTATTATCGTTTGTCTTCACCCTTGATTGGTTTCCCACCAATTGTTGTTTGAGTTTGGCCAAGGAATGCATGGTGGCCAACATCTCCTTATCATAAATGGAGTATAGTCTCTCATAGACACAAAGATTTTGGCTCTCATAGGAAATGGGGTGGCCGCTTTGCATCAAGACTTCTCCAATGCCCTCCCCTGAGGCATCACACCCTAGTACAAAGGGATGTGAAAAATAAGGCAATGCTAAAATGGGGCTTGAACTCATCACTAGCTTGAGGCATTCAAAATCCTCCTGTGCCTCTGCTAACTACTCAAAAGCCCCCTTCTTCATGAGATCTGTATGGGGTGTTTCCAACTAAGAGAATACTCTCACAAACTACTTGTAATAAGTGAAAATTCCCAAAAATCCCCTCAACTTTGTTACCTTCCTAGAAATTGATCAATCTTGGATAGCCCGGATCTTCTCTTGATGCACCCGAACTCCCTCCTCTCCAATCACATGGCCGAAGTAAAGCATCTTTGTGAGGCCAAACTCACACTTGGACCTCTTTGCATAGAATTGTTGCTCCTCTAAGATCATCATCACCCCCTCCAAGTGCTGCAATACTCCTCCCACGTCTTGAATCAAGATATTGTCAAAGAATATTAGTACATATATGCGAACTACTTGCAGAATATGTCATTCATGCAAGAATGGAATGTGGTTGGTGCATTGATTAGCCCAAGGAGCATAACCATAAACTCAAAGTGCCCATAGTGACACCGTAAGGTTGTCTTTGGGATGTCATGCTCTCTCACTCAAATTTGATGGTACCTTGAGCACAAGTCTATTTTGGACAAATACTTGGCTCCCCTTAACTCATTCATCAACTCATCTATCCTTGGGATTGGTTACATGTTTTTTATCATCCTCTTGTTGAGAGATCGGTAATCAATGCACATGCAAAGAGACATGTCCTTCTTCTTCACCAACACCATGAAAGAAGAAAAAGGGTTGGAACATGGCTTGATGTGGCCCAAGGCTAATAACTCCTAAATGTCTCTTTTTATCTAATTTTTCTATGGCTTGGGATGTTTGTAGCAGGTAGTGATGACCACCTAAACCATTTCCTCTAGCTCAATAGTATGCTCAAACCCTCTATCTAGGGGATGACCTAGAGGAATCTCTCCAAAAACTACTTGATGTCTCTGCAAGACTACTAAGATGTCTAGATGATGCTACCATGTTTGAGCCCTTGTCCCTGCCTCTAAAATCCTACATTCCATTTCCCATGATATATCTACCTATCGTAGGTCTACCTCCATCCTATTGGTTGTCACTATCTTAGGTGGGTAGGAGTGCATGCCCCTCATCATCACCTTCTTCCCATTGGGCCCCATGAACTCCACTCTCCATCGCTTAGTGATCTATAGTATAGTACCCAATTGAATATAGCCACTACATTATGTTAACACTCAGGTTGTCCCTTGGCTCTTTAAGGGATACGGCCGAGGTAACCACAAACCAATCTTTGAGCTGCAAGTCCTAGCCTACCTGCAGTCAGAGAGGGCTCTCTCTTTATGATTTAACTTTGTTTTGGGTTGATTTTAGGCTAGTTATGGTGTGCATGGGTTTTGTTGTGATTTTGGTGGGAAGGATGATGTTTTCAAGTAGAGTTGGGATGCACAGTGTGAGAAGTTCAAACCATTGGGCATGGAGTCATGGATTAGGGCTTGCTGTTGCGTTTTCTTGGTTACAAGAGGAATATAGAGCAGGATAGCTACACATAGAACAATATCAGGCTGGAATAAAGATGGAATGAAGGTCAGAGATGAAAGGTAACTAAGAATTTTTCATTAGCTAACAGAGAGGGAAGGTGGATGAAAGTTTGTCTAGGAGTAGTCAAGAATTCCTTAAAAAACAATCATATGTAAAAGAAACAGGGTAAACATGATCATTTAAGTATGCATATTCATAACCATTTCTGAAGAAAACATATAGAAATAACAAGAACTGAGCATAGGGTGCAGTCAAGCAAAACCTAAGCTATTCTTTTTTCTTGCTATTTAGATGGTAACACAATGGTGCATAAACATATGTAAACTGTAAACAGAGGTAGGAAAACACTTATTGAGCCATGTAGTAGCACAGGAATTCCACAGTCACTCTTTGGCCATTAAATAACACAACAATCAGTTCTTCATCCAAAGCATTCCAACAGTCTTTGATTACAGAGCTCTCAAAAATACAGCGCAAGTCTAGAATGAGGATTATCAACCAACCAACCCTTTAAACAATGAATTAGGGTGGTTTATATAGAGAAAATATCCAAAAATATCTATTACAACAGACCTTAAACAGGTCTGAGGGAAATGAGTTCTTTAACCTAATCTTGTCCTGAAATTAATGCAAGAAGATATTTGTTTGAGCTGCACTGGAGGCAGCTGCATCAAAATGAGTTAATATGGTGTCCTTATGGCTCTGTGCTGTTCATTTAGTCATAACTGTGCTTTGGGCTTTGATCCCCTACTCTTGAGTGGCTTTGATGTGCATTAACTATGATTTGAGAGCCTTAAATGGCTTCACCGCTTTCTTTGACTTTGCTTGGGGGCCTTTAATGTTCACTTGCTTTGATATTGCCGATCTGATACTCTTTGCCGCTTCACTGATACTCTTTAATTTAATCTGGGCTTTATCTTTCCTTTGATACTCTTTTACAGTTGAATCGGGCCACTTTCTCTCCCTTGATGTGCTTGAAACTGTCAAATCGTCCCTTTTCTGCCCTTTCAAGGCAAAAATGGCTGCTGCAAATGCTTTTCGTGGCTTGTAGAATGCTATCGCCGCTGGCCGATTGAATATGAACCTACATGAAGAAATCTTGTTGCCTCCCGCGAATTTTTGGGTTTTGCAGGTAGCCGAGCCATGAGAAGCCCTCTATTTTGAGCATTTTTTCTTAGCGATGCGCGATTAAAAACTGCCTCAGTTTTTCATCCCAGACATCCTTTGCTACGATTTTCACCCTTCGCGCCTTTTTCGGTGATGATGTCAACATGACATCAGTGGTGGGTCCCGGTATGGCAGTGACGTGGTAGGGTGACGTGGCAGGGTGACATGGCAGTACGGCAGGGTGATGTGGCACAGGACACGGTGGCGGGGTAGGGATGGAGGCAGATGCGGTGGCAGTGACACGTAGCAGTGGGGGGTCGACGCAGAGGTGACGTAGCACTGACGTGGCGCTGACGTCAGGGGCGGAGAGACAGAAGGCGGTTTGTGGTTTCATCGGACCGCCTTCTGTACGAGAGCGGTAATTGTCAGAGGAGCTCCGATGCAATCAAGGGCGGACACGCGTCCATTGTACGGTGGGGAAACCGCTAGCCTATCGGAGGCTAACCGTCGAATGTCGGGGCGGCTCCGAAATCGCCGAGAGCCGTCGGATCTGGGCGGGCGGATCGGAGGGCTGACAGAGTGCGGAGCTGGCAACAGGTTTATGTGCGGGGGCCCGCCCGAATATTAAATTAATATTGCGCGACGGGGGCTTTCAAACTTTGGTTAACGCAGAATTGTGGGTTTCTGCGCGGACATAGGAAAATAATTTAATGTCTATCAAAGCCTTTAGACACCAATTATATAAAACGAAAGGGGAGGGGAAAAATGGGAAAAATACAAGGGTAGAGGGGTAGGTATAGGCTATTAACTTAACCAGAGGTCAGGTTAATTCCAGGGTTAGGACGCGGATGGGTTAATAGTAGCCCCAGATGGACTATCATTTCCCAAACTGATGTTATAGGGCTATAGTGCCAGGGGATGGGAATATGTACATAGGGGAGCTATTTAGTGCTTTTAGTAAGAGGAGGGGAAATAGATAGGGATTTACATAATAATGTTAGAAGTTAATATGAAAATGACAAGAAAGCGCTAAGTTTAGAGATCTTAGGCCACTTAAAGGGAAAAATAACTTATAGAGTGAATAAGAGTGCTCCTAAGCAAATCAAACCTTTACTTAGGCCAATGATATGACAAATGATGAAACTTTAAGAGATATCAAGCAGATCTTGACCTCTTTGGGGAGGTTAGTGAATGATTTGGGGAATAAGAAGAAGGGGGAGTTAGACATGCCTCGCTTGAGCTCCTCCAAATGAAAAACTACCTCATAATTGTGATCTAACTAGATATAACACTTGAAAACATGAAATGGATCACATAGCTTGATTCTGCAACCACAAAACTACTTACCCAGCCTACTTACCTAGCATTTTTTCTTCTTTTTGCATGGGTGCACTTGGACTTGTAGACCCTGATTATATTCTTTTCTTTTGATTGTCCTCCTATCTAAAATCAACCCTTATTTCTTCCAAGGGCCCAGATTAAGCAGTTGGGCTCCTTCATTTCTCTACCTAGCTACTGATCTGCCAAGCTTAAGTTGTTTGGACAGATATTCATTCTCTATCTTCTAAAACAAGCAATTTAAACCTAGGGAAACCAAGATTAAGTTGTTTGGCTTTCCCTTATTTGTAAAACTCTTCAAAAGTGGTATGATTCTTCAAAATGGAACTTCTTGGAAATATGGAACTTTGCAGCATGAAAAGATGACATATTTGGCATGTAAAACAATCAATCATGAAATATGAAACCTATTGCAATAGGAGGCTAACAGTGGCTCCACTTGGGGATGGTTTTTCAGGATGAAAAGCCAAGAACAGCAGGTCAGAATGCCTTGATCTTCAATTGTTGCTGTAAACTGAAATTCTCCTTCTTGTCAATGCCTTTGACTGAATTCTTATAAGCTGATATGCAGTATCCTTTTGAGCTGAATTGCAGAGACATTACAGCTCTGCTTCTTGCCTTTTGGGTGCTTGTAATCATATTGAAATTTGCTTGAGCACTTCTTTGTAATTATTTCAAAAACAGAGATCTGAAATAGAGCTTTCTCTGATCTTTCCTTCAAAATTTGCTGCGTTGTTCCCTCTTATTGGCCTGCTATAAGAAAAAGTGTTGAAAATACAAATATTAATGTACAGATAGTATACAGAGCTGTGTTGCGTTCAACAAAAGGGATCATGATAGTGCTTTAGCATTCGGCCATTGACAGGGCCTTCTTCAGTTGTGATGCCATCCAAACTCTTCAGAAAATATGTGTTGTTGCCTTGAACAGTAGAAATAATAAAGGGGCCTTTCCACAGGAAATCAAACTTGCCATGCTTTCCTTTGTCCTCTCTTCTTGAATCCCATCTTAAGACTTTGTTGCCTAAGTAGAAATCTTCAGCCTTGGTTGTTTTGTCAAACATTTTCTTGAGCTTCTCTTGTAAAATCTGAGCTCTGTCATACACTTGCTCTTTTGTTTGCTGCAAATGGATGGTTTGGTTTATTCTTCTTTGGATATCATTTGGCTCTGCCTGGATCTCTTGCAGCAATTTGATAACAGGGATTCCCAAAGAAGAGGGGAACTTGGCCTCCATGCCATAGACTAACTCATAAGGGTTCATCCCAATGGATCTCTTGGTTGACAATCTGTCTGCCCATAGGGCATTTACAAGCTTTTTGTGCCAGTTCTTCTTGTTCTCCTCCAAGACTTTCTTAATGATGTTAATCAGACTCTTGTTGGATGATTCGGCCAAGCCATTACCTTGAGGGTAATAGGCCGTGGAGTGACCTAAGGTAATGTGGAATTTGTGGCAAAAACTGATCATTTTCTTGGATTCGAAGGCAGCAACGTTATCCATAATGATCTTCTCAGGACAGCCAAATCTGGACAAAATGTTGGTTTCAAGGAATTGGATGATGGTGGAGTCATTGGCTTGCCTACATGGGATGGCTTCAATCCACTTGGTAAAGTAATATGTGGCTGTCAGAATCCACTTATGCTGGCCAGAAGAGGATGGATGGATTTCTCCAATGAAGTCAAGACCCCATTGTTGAAAAGGCTTCTCGGTTGAAATGGGCTTAAGGGGCAAGGGCAGAAGCTTTCTTTTGCCTTCGAAGATTTGGCATTTGTGGCATGAAACAACAAACTTTCTTACATTAGCAAACAAAGAGGGCCAATAGAAACCAACCCTTAGTATCTTATCAGCAGTGGACTTCCAATATAAGTGCCCTCCACAATCCCCTGCATGAAATTCTTTCATGACACTGTCAGTTTCATTCATAGTTAGACAATTCAGCAATATTCCTTCATGATTTTTCCAAAACAGGGCAATATCTAAGACACAAAACTTTGATGCTTTCATCTTTAAAAATCTCTTTTTGGTTCTGGACAACCCTGGAGGAGCACACAGGTTTAACAATATAAAACATATATCAGCATACCATGGGGATTGCAAAAAAGCTTGACTGATCTGTGGAGTCGCGAGCTCCTGTTCATTGTCCATTTGATTAATGTCTAAGGCTTGAAAATTGGTTTCGGACATTAGTTTGGCTAAACCTTGTCCCTTTATCAGCTTGGTGGGTTTTATCTCAATGTCATACTCAAGGATATTGGCAATCCATTTGCCTCTTTTGCCTTCTATGCCCTCTTGAGTTAATATGTCTTTTACAACAGCATTTGGTACATAAGCAATCACATGTGAATATAAAATGTAAATTCTGAAATCTTTGATTGCTTTAACAAGGGCATATGCTTGCTTCTCCATGATTTGGTACTTCAAGGGTGCATCTCTAAGGGCTCGGCTGAAAAATGCAATTGGATTTTCATTTCCCTGATCATCTTTCTGCAAAAGGACAGCAACAATGGTGTGTTCAGATGCAAATGAAAAAATGATGAAATCCTTATCAAATTGAGGACTTGTGAGGACTGGGTCTTAGGTTAAGACAGATTTTATGCCCTCAAAGGCTTGCTTGGCCTCTAAAGTCCATTTTACCTTGGAATCCTTCTTTAACATTTTATTTAGCATTCTTATCAGCTCGGCCAAGTTTGGGATAAATCTCCTTAGGAAATTGATCTTTCGTAGGAATGCTTGCAACTCTTTGGTGTTTCTTGGATAAGGGATTTGAAGGATGGCTTGAATTCTTTCAGGATCAATTCTAATCCCATCTTTTGAAATGATATGGCCTAATAATTTGCCTTCTTCAAGGCCAAATAAAGACTTCTTGGGGTTCAAGGAAATGCCATATTTCCTACAGGTTAGGAACACTTGTCTCAAATGTTTTAGGTGCTCTTGATCAGATTTTGAGAAGGGAGTAAGGTCATCAAGGTAAACCACTAGGAAATCATGGATTTCCTTGGAAAATGCAATGTCCATGGCCCTTTGAAAGGTGGCACTTGCATTCTTTAGTCCGAAAGGCATCTTCACATACTTAAATGTTCCCCACGGTGTTGTAAAGGTTGTCTTGTCTTGGTCATCAGGGTGAACAAGTATTTGATTAAAACCTGAAAAACCATCTAGCAAAGAAATTTTTGAAGACCCCACTACTCTTTGTAGAATGTGGTCCATTTTTGGTAGTGGGTAGTGATCTTTAAGGGAGACTTGGTTCAGATTTCTTAAGTCCACACATAGTCTAATCTCCCCTGTTTTCTTCCTTGTGGGAACAAGATTGGATACCCATTCTGAAAATCTAATGGGTGCTATGATACCAGCCTCAAACATTCTTTTCACTTCTTTCTCAATCAAAGGGAGAAGCACAGGATTGATTCTCCTTAGTTTCTGTTTGAAGGGCTTTTGATTTGGCTTTAAGGGAATGGTATGTTGAATAACAGAGGTGTCATAGGACTTAAGGTCCTCATAACTCTAGGCAAATACATCTTGAAACTCTTTAAATAAATCAACATATTTTGGTTTTTGATCGGGAAGCAAAGATTTAGACAGTTTAATCATTTTGGGCTTCTCTGCTGTCCCGATATTATAGTCTTCCACAGTAGCGTTTAAGGGCTGCATCTTTGGCTTTTTGGGGACATCGTTTGAATCAAATATGTCTTCTAATGGAGTGAGGCCAGCAGGTAGAAAATTGTCTTTTAAATCAATCACTTCGGACTCTGCTTCAGCTATTTCATCTAAATGCATTTGCCTCAGCTCTTGGATGTTTTTCTCATCAAAAATGGTTGGGTGCAACATTTTTTTTGTTGCTTCAGCTGTTATAGTTTGCTCACTTTGGCTCATTTGCTGTTGTGGGTCATCCATGGCATCTTCATCAATGTTTAAGCTTGAGAATTCTTATTGTAAGGTAAGAAAATTGTTGATTTGAGCATCATCCTCAAACACTTGCCAATCTTTGATATTGTTAGGGACAGCAGGCCTGTGCTTTATCTCAGCAGTAAAGTGGTAATTGGGCTCAAAGGGCAGCTTGCAAGTGCTAGCAAAAGTAGCTAGACTATGAGCATGCATGTTATGGTTTCTAGAAATCTTAGCAAGCTTGGATTCGGTGAAGGAATTGAGTATTTCTGTGGCAGCAGACCTATAAGCTCTCAGCCTATTGTCATTAGTAACAAAGTTACCTTTCATCTGTTGAATGATCAAATCAGAGTCACCTAGAATGGACACTTTTGCAGCTCCTAGAGCTTTGAGCAGTTTAAGGCCTAAAAAGAGAGCCTCATACTTGTTGGCATTATGTTTTCTGGTATGACTGTATGTTACAGATGTTGTACTTGATGGCAACTCCAGTGGTAAGGCTCTCAGTTTGTTGGAAATTAAGAAGGACGCAGGAAATCGGTTCAGAAAGTGCGTCCCCGCAGGTATACCATGCAGAACCCGCGTCCAGGGACGCCGACCAGTCGTTCAGGGGGTGCGTCTACCCAGTGCACACATTTCAAGGCAGAGAAAAGCACGTGGGGGTTTCTTGTGTGGTATCTAGCCGACGGTTTTGTGTTTCTATGGTGTCGGCTCGTGGTATTGTTCCATGTTTTGGGGAGGAGCTTGCCTATATAAAGAAAAGGAGTTCATTTGGATTTAGCATCGTCTTTGGTTGAATATCTTATTTGGTGAGATCTAGTCCAGATCTAAGAGGGCGAATCTTCTAATGGACTGTGATCTCTATGGCGCATGATCAGATCTGTAGATCTGACTGTTTGGGTTAGTCTTGAAGTCTTCATATCATTTATATCTGAAGGGACGCAGGTTCAGTGGAAGAAAAGTGTGCCGGGACACAGGTACTATAAAGGGCAAGTGCGCCGAGACGCAGCACAGTAGAAATAGACCTGCGTGGGGACGCAGGGCGATCAAGGTTCAGGTGCGTCTCTGAAGTAGAAAGATGCGGCGCGATAGTATCTTTGGGTGCGTCCCTGAAGCAACAGAACGCAGAGCAGTCAAAGGAATAGTGCGGGGGCACGCAGCGGAGCAGAAGGTTATCTGCGTGTGGACACAGAGTAGCAGAAGGTTAACGGCGTCTGGTCGCAGGCCACAGAAAGAAAAACTGCGTCTCTGTTTTTAAGATGTTCTGTTGATTGAATTTCTCTATTGATAAGGTGTTCTGGGTTAGTTCTGTTGTTGCTGATCTGATATCTGTAGTGATCTATATCTGTTATGTACTTGTTGATTATCTGATGCTTTATGAAAAGAAGTAGGGGGTTGTAGCTCCCTTCCAGGAGTAGACTGGAAAACGAGAGAGAGAGAGAGAGTTATAGCTCTCCGCAGGTTGCAGCCTGCGTACTGGTAAAGGACTGCACCAGTACAAAATCATTGTAAAAGAAGTTTCTAAATTGAAAGAAGATAGAGACATATTGCAGCAGGTGGTTTTCACCCACATTGGGTTTCCACCTTACATCTTGTGTTCTTTGGTGTGACTATCTGTTTTTTTCATGCTCATTATTTTATGGTACTGACATGTCAAATAAAGAAGATTTATTAAATTACTAGATAATACTGATTCACCCCCCCCTCTCAGTATTATTTCCAACAATTGGTATCAGAGCAGGTCCTTCAGAGAAGCTTGATCGCTTGAAGGTAGATCGTTCATCATGAGCAACTACGAGAGAGAAGCATCAATCAGGCCACCGATTTTTGATGGGACAAACTTCAATTATTGGAAGGTAAGAGTTACTGCATATCTTCAATCTCTTGGTACAGAAGTTTGGGACATTGTGGAAACAGGCTATGCTTTTCCTTCAACTACTCCTACAGATCCAGCTGAGAAAAAGAAGTATGAAACAAATGCAAAAGCAGTCAGTACTCTATTAGGAAGTATATCCCAAACAGAATTCATGAAGGTAATGCACTTCAAATCAGCAAAAGAGATATGGGACAAAATGGTCACGAGCTATGAAGGAGATGAACAGGTAAAACAAGCCAAACTTCAAACTCTCAGGATTCAATATGAGACTCTCAAGATGTATAATGATGAAAGTGTTGCTAATTATTTTCTTCGGGTAGATGAGATTGTTAATTGTATGAAAAATTTGGGTGAAGAAATAAAAGAGGCTATAGTAGTTCAAAAGATTCTAATATCATTATCCCCCAAGTTTGAATCTAAAGTATCTGCAATAGAAGAAAAGGAAAATCTCCGTGTTCTCACTATGTCTCAGTTACATGGAATTCTAACTGCTTATGAAATGAGAAAGGGAGGTCCATCAGACAGAAGGGAAGCTGCTTTTAAGGCATCAGGCAAAGAAGATTACTATGAAGCAAGCCATGTTCCAGAAGAAGAGGAAGAAGAATCAAATTTTGTCAGAAATCTTCAAAGGGGTTCTGGAAGGTTCAGAGGTAAGCTACCTTTCAAATGCTTTGCTTGTGGAAGAGTAGGTCATTATGCTGCAAAATGTCCTTATAAGGATAAAGGAAAAGAACCTGCTAGATGGAACAGGAAACAAAGTGCAAATAAGAAAAGCTACTACACCCATGAAGATAGTGATGGCTTATCAAACAGTGATGAAGATGAACAAGGTAATAAATATAAGTTGTTAATGGAATTTGAAGATGATGATTATGAGGATGCTGTAGATGTGGATAATCTCTATGATGAAATTACTAGACTCAAGAGATGCATAGAAGAAAAGAATGTGATCATTGATACTTTTCAATTTCAAATTGATGAAAAGGAAAAACATCTTGAAAAACTAGAAGGTGAAATTGTTGGTCTCAGAAAAGAAATTGAGAAAACAAAAGCTATTAATCTTAAGTTTGTCAAAGGATCTGAAACTTTGGATGAGATTATCAATGTGCAGCGGTCTCCTCTAAACAAGACAGGTTTGGGCTATAATGGAGAAACCTCTCAAGCATCCACCTCAAAAAGTTATCTTGATGTAGCAAGAAGAAATGAGCAGAAGAACAATGAAGATAATCAGGTAAAGCAGGGACGAATTACAAACAGAAACTATCAGGGACAATCCATCCTAAGGGTGAACAAAAGCTACAACCAGCCACAGGTAAAATCTTCTCAGTTTGGTTCAAGAATAGATGAAAATAGAAATTACAATCAGTTGGCTGGTAGATTCAATAACCGCAGAAGCTTCTTCAATGGACAATGCTTTTCTTGCCATAATTTTGGTCACAAAGCAGCCCAATGTGTTGCATATAAAACAATCATGACTAGGGAAGCTCAAAAACAAAGAAGTATGACAGGGATTACAAAGAGGACCTATAACAACTTTTCGGTTCTTGAAAATGAAGTTGAATGTTCTATTTGCAATAATTTTGGTCATGAAGACTCTGAATGCAGGAGCAGGTTTCAGGAGAAAAAGGAACAAGCCACAAGCACCAAAACATGGAGAATAAAGGAACCTCAAACTGAAAGATGTGGGATAGCATTTTATGCAGAAGGACAGGAAAATCTATGGTACATTGACAGTGGATGTTCGAAACATATGACAGGTGATAAAGAAAAACTTGAATCTTATTCTACTTTAGAAAAGGGAAAGAAAGTTTCTTTTGGAAATGATACTCCTGCAACTATAAAAGGAAAAGGTATTGCTCCTTTGAAAGAAAAGGTCAAGGCTGGAAATGTTTTGTATGTTGATGGATTGAAGCATAATCTACTAAGTGTCAGCCAGATGTGTGATCAAAAAACCGAGGTTATTTTCAGATCGAATGGATGTCTTGTTCGTGATCTTGATACAGGTAAAACTGTACTCAAAGGCAAAAGAACTCCAAATAATTTGTACATATTTGAAGAAGGAGAACAACAATGCTATCTTAGCAAGGATGAAGAGCACTGGTTATGGCATCGAAGGTTGGGACATCTAAGCTTCTCACAAATAAGGAAAGCATGCAAATATCAGGCAGTTCGCGATCTTCCAGATATCAAAATTCCTGACAACACCATATGCAGATCATGTCAGTTTGGAAAACAAACCAGGACTAACTTTCCAGAGAAAGAGGGATCAGCTAGCATGCCTCTTGAGCTAGTACATACAGATACATGTGGCCCATTCAGGAAAAGAACACCTAGAGGAGAGGAATACTTGATATTATTTATTGACGATTTCTCCAGGTTTGTCTGGTTAGGACTTATGAAGCACAAAGATGAAGCATTCGAAAAATTCAAGACCTTCAAAGCCTTGGTTGAAAATGAATCAGGTCACAAAATTAAGTGCCTCAGATCTGACAGAGGTGGGGAATTTACTTCAAATGAATTTTTCGATTTCTGTGATGAACATGGGATAAGGAGAGAATTCTCTACAGCTAGAACTCCTCAGCAAAATGGAGTTGTTGAAAGAATGAACAGAACAATCCAACAAATGGCTCGTGCTATGCTTGATGAATCAGGAACTCCCGCAACTTTCTGGGGTGAAGCTGCACATGCTGCGGTTATTATTCTCAACAAAACAAATGTCCGGGTGAACAGCACTCAAACTCCTCATGAGCTCTGGAGTGGTAAAACTCCTTCGGTAAAGCACTTCAAAATCTTTGGGAGCAAATGCTATATCAAGAATACTGATGAGCAGCTTGGCAAACTTGAACCTAGAGCAGATGAAGGCATTCTTCTTGGCTATTCTCCACATAGCAAAGCATACAAATGCTACAATAAAAGACTTGGCAGAATTGTTGACAGCATTGATGTAGTGATTGATGAGAAGGGATATATTCCTAGGCAAGTACATCATGAAGATATAGAAGAAGATGAAGGCTACCCTCAAAGACAGAATGATGAAGAAGAAGAACCCCAAGGAGAACCTCAAGAAGAACCAGAGGAGCAGACAAGAATAGAAGAGAAAACTCCATCCAGATATGTTCAGAAGAATCATCCAGAATCTCAGATTGTGGGGCAGAAAGAAGCAGGTGTACAAACAAGAAGAACAATTGCAGAAGCCTCAAGCTATTTGGCATTACTCTCCTCTACTGAACCACAAAATGTGAAAGAAGCATGCAAAGATGAATGTTGGGTAAAAGCAATGGATGAAGAACTTGAGCAAATCGAAAAGAACAACACTTGGGAGCTAGTTCCTAGACCAAAGGATAAGAATGTTATCGGAACAAAATGGGTCTTCAAAAATAAATTGAATGAAAATGGAGAAGTAATTAGAAACAAAGCCAGACTTGTTTGTAAAGGGTATGCGCAGCAAGAAGGAATAGACTTTGAAGAAACTTTTGCTCCTGTTGCAAGACTTGAGGCCATCCGAATGTTCCTTGCTCTCTCAAGTTTTCAAAACTTCAAAGTATTTCAAATGGACGTGAAATCAGCCTTTCTGAATGGAGACTTGGAAGAAGAAGTATACATTGAACAGCCAGATGGGTTCATTCTTGGAAATGATCCAAATCTTGTATGCCGATTAAAAAAGGCTCTCTATGGTCTCAAACAAGCTCCAAGGGCTTGGTATTACCGGTTGGACAAATATCTTCATCAACAAGGCTTCTCAAAAGGTTCAGCAGATAGCAATCTGTATATAAAAATTGAAAATGACAAATTACTAATACTTGTTGTGTATGTAGATGACATTATTTTTGGCAGTAATGAAGAAGCTATGAGTCAAAACTTTGCCTTGGTCATGCAGAAAGAATTTGAAATGTCCTTGCTAGGAGAACTGACATATTTCCTTGGTTTGCAAATCCAACAAAAGGAAGGAGGAATCTTTTTATCTCAAACCAAGTATCTCAAGCAGATTTTGAAGAAATATGGCATGGAAGATGCAAAACCAGTATGTACACCCATGGTCACAGGATGTAGTCTCAGTGCAAATGATGAATCTGCAGCAGTACATCAACCAACCTACAGATCTATGATTGGAAGTTTACTATATTTGACAGGTACCCGACCAGACATCATGCATGCAGTTGGAATAGTTGGAAGATTTCAGGCAAATCCGAAGGAGACTCATCTTCAGGCAGTAAAGAGAATTTTCAAATATCTTCAAGGGACTCAAAATTATGGCTTATGGTATCCTAGAGATACAGATCTTACTCTTCATGCTTATACAGATGCAGATTGGGCCGGAAGCGTGGATGACAGGAAAAGCACAAGTGGTGGTGCGTTCTTTATGGGTTCCAGACTGGTATCTTGGTTCAACAAGAAACAGAGTTCGATTGCCTTGTCTATAGCTGAAGCAGAATATGTTGCTGCTGCATCTTGTTGCACTCAACTCCTTTGGATGATGCAGACTTTGCAGGATTTTCAAATCACTTGTACACCACCTATCCCCATCTTATGTGATAACACAAGTGCAATCAGCATCTCAAAGAATCCGGTTATGCATTCAAAAACCAAGCACATACCAATCAAGTACCATTTTCTCCGGGAACAAGTGCTTGAACAAAAAGTCAAGTTGGAGTATGTTCCTTCCAAGGAACAAGTTGCTGATATTCTTACCAAACCATTGCCCAGGGACACGTTTGAATACCTCAGGCAAAAGCTGGGGGTTGTTGATGCATCATCTTGTTGAACTTCTTCTTATTGGTGGTACAGGCTCAGGGGGAGCACATAATGCATTGTTGGCATTATGGAGAAGGAGATCTTGGAAATAGCTGCAATATGTCTCTATCTCTTTCATGGTGGTGCGTTGCTGCAGATCTGGTTCATATTTAGGGGGAGCATGAGCTTAGGGGGAGCTTACCCTTTGCCCTTGATGTCAAAGGGGGAGAATGAAGCTGAAGATTGTAAGGTTGCCATCAAGTCCAAAGGGGGAGATTGTTGGCATTATGTTTTCTGGTATGACTGTATGTTACAGATGTTGTACTTGATGGCAACTCCAGTGGTAAGGCTCTCAGTTTGTTGGAAATTAAGAAGGACGCAGGAAATCGGTTCAGAAAGTGCGTCCCCGCAGGTATACCATGCAGAACCCGCGTCCAGGGACGCCGGCCAGTCGTTCAGGGGGTGCGTCTACCCAGTGCACACATTTCAAGGCAGAGAAAAGCACGTGGGGGTTTCTTGTGTGGTATCTAGCCGACGGTTTTGTGTTTCTATGGTGTCGGCTCGTGGTATTGTTCCATGTTTTGGGGAGGAGCTTGCCTATATAAAGCAAAGGAGTTCATTTGGATTTAGCATCGTCTTTGGTTGAATATCTTATTTGGTGAGATCTAGTCCAGATCTAAGACGGCGAATCTTCTAATGGACTATGATCTCTATGGCGCATGATCAGATCTGTAGATCTGACTGTTTGGGTTAGTCTTGAAGTCTTCATATCATTTATATCTGAAGGGACGCAGGTTCAGTGGAAGAAAAGTGCGCCGGGACGCAGGTACTATAAAGGGCAAGTGCGCCGAGACGCAGCACAGTAGAAATAGACCTGCGTGGGGACGCAGGGCGATCAAGGTTCAGGTGCGTCTCTGAAGTAGAAAGACGCGGCGCGATAGTATCTTTGGGTGCGTCCCTGAAGCAACAGAACGCAGAGCAGTCAAAGGAACAGTGCGGGGGCACGCAGCGGAGCAGAAGGTTATCTGCGTGTGGACGCAGAGTAGCAGAAGGTTAACGGCGTTTGGTCGCAGGCCACAGAAAGAAAAACTGCGTCTCTGTTTTTAAGATGTTCTGTTGATTGAATTTCTCTATTGATAAGGTGTTCTGGGTTAGTTCTGTTGTTGCTGATCCGATATCTGTAGTGATCTATATCTGTTATGTACTTGTTGATTATCTGATGCTTTATGAAAAGAAGTAGGGGGTTGTAGCTCCCTTCCAGGAGTAGACTGGAAAACGAGAGAGAGAGAGAGAGTTATAGCTCTCTGCAGGTTGCAGCCTGCGTACTGGTAAAGGACTGCACCAGTACAAAATCATTGTAAAAGAAGTTTCTAAATTGAAAGAAGATAGAGACATATTGCAGCAGGTGGTTTTCACCCACATTGGGTTTCCACCTTACATCTTGTGTTCTTTGGTGTGACTATCTGTTTTTTTCATGCTCATTATTTTATGGTACTGACATGTCAAATAAAGAAGATTTATTAAATTACTAGATAATACTGATTCACCCCCCCCTCTCAGTATTATTTCCAACAATACTCTGCCATGTTGTCAGTGCACTTGAATTTTAGTCTGTAAGCATGACCCTCTGCATGGCTGTTATGTGTATTGTGAATCCATATTCCTGCCCCTGCTCCTAGCTTATTAACATAACCATCAAGCTCTAAATACCATGTGATTTCTTGCTTGTGGTTAGTATTAAGAGTTTCAGTCATTTTAGGATTGGGCGGACCTAGGTTTTGTGCTTCATGTGGTTCTTCTTGTATGCTGGTTGCACTAATTGTTTTAACAGTTTCACAGGTATGGGAAACCGATTCTTGATTGATGCATGTTTCTTGTTCTAAAGGCAAAGGCTTCTCATCAGTGGGAGGGCAGCTATCATCATTGAACAATATAAAGGAATCCATATCAGAATGGATTGAGTAAATGGGAAAGTTTTGGGGTTTTTCCTCACTACTTACCACATACTTCATCAATGTTTCTCCATACAGTCTCTTCGGTTGCCCGAAGACTGAAATAGTGGCATAGGAGAGGTCTAGTTGGAGAGATCCTTGGAGTTTTTCTCCCCAAGATCTTGATAAGAGCATGCCATACTTTGGTGGAATGTCAGCAACCACCACGTCCATTAGGATCGTTTTTTTGGGAAATTGGAATACAGACACACAAAGGTCTTTGATTAAGCCTAAACACTTGACCTGACTAGAATCAAATGAGAATAAGTCTTTGTAGGGTCTAGTGACATCAAGGTTTAGCTTCTTCATTACAACTTTGGGCATTAGATTGTGTGAAGCACTTGAATCAAACATAGCATTGTGCAACACTTTATCATGAATGTGCAAACTGACATAAAAGGGTAGAACAACTCCATGTCCTGATTTACCATTGACTTCAGGACCAAAAAGTAATTCAGGTTGATTATCTAAGACATTAACATCATCCATGTTCCCTTACATTTGCAGTGATCTTTTGATTTGTTGTCTGTACACATCATGTTTGGCAAGCTCAGAGAGAGGAATAGATATCTTTAATTTACCAATTTCTGCTTCTAAATCAAAAGGTTTTTCTAGTATTGTGACTGGTAGATTTTCCCTTTTCAATTGTATCTTCAGTGATCTTCTCTTGGTTATCAGTGATTTCTTGAGATTGTTCTGTTTTGGGAAGGCTTTGAGGAATGCTATTTACATTGTCTTTTGAGGGAAAGGATACAAAAGGCTGGTTATTAGAGGGTTGCATGTCAGATACATCCTCTATGGTCAGTTCTTTTAATTTTGGGTCTGTTTTATCAGCAGGTTCTGTGATAGCGGCCTTATCCTTTACTTTCTTAGCTTGTTTGGCATCCTTTGGCTTGATGGGATCAGACATATCAATGGTTCTTGTTCTCAATTTGTATTGTTTATGGACTTCGTAGACAACTGAATCATAGCCTTGTTTGAAGTCAAATGACTCTCCAGACTTGGTCTGAAATTGATTTATATCATGGTCATCTTGGTCTTCTTGGGTTAGAAATACTTGTTGTTCACTTTTAAAACCCATCAAGTTTATGTGAGTGTCCTCTATCTGCTCACTAGATGTGGATGCTTCAGCATAGTTTTCATGAAAAGGAGGTCTTATATCATGGTCAGGACTTGCCCTTCCAACGTTTGGGTTCTAATTTTTTCTAAAGTTTGGATTTCTGTTAGGATTGTTTTGCTGTCCTTCCCATGAGGCTTTTCTTTCAATAGTTTCCATTCTATTTTCAACATTCCCATACTTAGATTGAAAACTTTAACTAACAAACTAACTACTGCTCTGATATAGGAATGATTTCGCAGTACATCATAATCATAGACTCTTGTAGACACAGTATGGACGCAGCCATATGTTTATGATTAGTCTATTGTATAATGAATACAAAACTCCTCGCATCCTGGATGGTGGAAACTAGATCCAGGGTCTTCATTTCTACTTTCCGAAATGGTACGATTCTATCCATGCGAATAAATGAGTTGATGTCAAACATGGTAGAAACCACTTGATTACCAGTCGATGATGTAAACTGTTAACAAGTGTGAGAGAGACCACCAGTGATGTCAATGGTTCTCAAAGTACCCAGTACAATCCATGAGATGTGAATGAATGAGTTGATGTCGAACATTTCATGGAATCCTTCGATCGAAAGTCAATGATGTAAACCGTCGTCAAAGGCAAGAAACCTGCCATTGATGCATGCAGATTTCAAGGTACTGACAATTTCTAGGTCATCTTTCTAGATAATGTGCTGATGTCGATAGAAAGCAACCCGTTGCAGGCAAGCCCACAACACGAAATCATAGATCAAGTTGAAGAAATGTAGCTGTAAGGAATGACTCATGGATGGTCGAGATGGATGACGGGTATTTTGCAGATGAATGGTTTTTTTGTAGTGACCTCTTGAACACATAACGACACGACAGATGGTTTGGTGACAATTGACCCAAAGTTAATACCCGGAATCGGTTGAAGATTTTCAAAGTGGTTTAATCAACTGTTAGGCAAAGGATTTCCCAACCCAGGTGAATGAAAAGTGTCATGTTCAAGAGTGGTGATAAGGCTTCTTCTGAGACAAAGGATAAAAAATAGGCTCATTTTTCTCTCTTTTCCCCCACCATTTTTGGCAAGTACCTCTTTATTTTTTACAAGCTTGAGGAGGATACCATATGCTTGATTATAAGCTCATCCTTCAGATGAGTCCAACTTAGTTTAGATTCGAACCCTAAGAAGGAGTGGTCCGTTCCTGTTTGTAATCGAACAGGTCCTTTACTGTAAAATTTTAACGAGTCCAGTATAGGAGAAACTCGACGTTTTTCAATTTTAGAGAGTCTAAAAAACTTAAGAAGACTCCAGGGTTGAACTTTTTCGTAAATTTGTGTCTCCCAAGCCCGAAAAAGTATAAAATAATACTTGAGAGAATCGCTTGATCTTTTATGACCAAGGAGTACTTTCATAGTTAATGTCTTTGACCTGAAAAGTAAAAAGCGATCAAGGACACGTCGTTTTATTTCCAGTATCGAATTTGAAATGACAAAAATCTGGCAATCTTCTCCTGTTTTTACGGTCAGAAAAGGGCTATAAGGGGACCGTCTTTTAATTCCGTTTTAACGAGTGTAAAAGAAACGCTCGGCAACCTTTTCATGTTTTAGGAGTCAGAAAAGGGCTTAAAGATGACTCTGAGGTTTCACTTTTTCGTAAGTTTTAACGAGTTCGAAAAAATGATGAAAAATGTACTCATGGTTTTTCACTTTTTTCGTAAGTTTTAATGAGTTCGAAAAAATGATAAAAATGTACTCATATGGCCGACTTTCAATTTAATTTACGAGCAGGAAAAGACGGAAAGGACTCGGCATTTTCATTTGTTTTATGAGAATGAAAGATGGCAAAATAATCTCGGGATTTTCATGAGTTTAACGAGTCTTGAAAATAACCGAAATTGACTCGAGATAGGTTTCATTTTTACAAAAGCTTGAAACAGAGGAAAACTATGCTTCAAAGTAGTTTCATTTTTACACAAGCTTGAAACAGAGATAAAACTGTGCTTGATGCCCCCTAAGCATAACTGCTAGAGCGCATGCCCCCCAGCTTCATTTCATTCAACTAAGGACAAGCTGGATGGAATGAAGGTTCATGTACGAGATCATTTGAAAGACTCGACCTAAAACTATAAGAAAATTATGCAAAACATTGAAATAACTAACCTAAATATACAACTTAACATTTATGAGATCTAGTCAAATTCTCGACTCAAGTAGAGGAGGATTTGTTTCATTTTTTAACGAGCTTGACACAGGAAAAGAACTATGCTCGGATTCGGATTCAGTTTCATGTTTATGCAAGCTTGAAACGAAAAACTATGCTTGTTATAAGTTCGCATGCCCCCAACATAATGACGCAAATCAAGGTACATGCCCCCCAAGCTTCATTGCATTCAACTAGGTGGATGAAATGAAGGTTTACTTTCGAAATCTTGGAAAGACTCGTGGGAGTTGTTTCATTTTTTAGTGAGGTTGACACAGGAAAAGAACTATCCTCAAAACCCTTGCTTCATTTTTTAAACAAGCTTGACACAAGATAAGGAACTATGCTCATAACTACTCTCTACAATCTACCTAACAAAAAACTCTACTCTAAAAACCTTGATTCATTTTTTAACGAGCTTGACACAAGACAAGGAACTATGCTCTAAAATCCTTGATTCATTTTTTAACGAGCTTGACACAAGACAAAGAACTATGCTCATGACTACTCTCTACAATCTACCTATTTAACCTATCCTTGTTTCATTTTTTTAACGAGGTTGACACAAGACAAGGAACTTTCCTCGATGCAGCCTGTTTCATTTTTTAACGAGGTTGGTACAGGAAAAAACTGTCCTCGCGACACTAATCATGGCTTCCAACTGGAAGAAAGACATGTCAATGGACACACCTTGATCATGGCTTCCAAGAGATCTTCATCAGAAGGAAGAATAGTTCTCTGGAAGGAACACATGTCAAAGGACTCAAAAGGGATAAGAACATCACGTTCAAGTAATCCCATAGAGTTTTCCATGTCAATTACCGGATCTAAATCAAAGGAAGATGAGAAAACAGTGAGAGGCTCACTTACATCGGTAACTGAAAACATGGGACCAGTTGCCACATAATTAACCCGTGGCAGGGTAGATACCACTTTAGAATCAGGAACATTTAGGGGTGTCATATTATTGGTAGTTGAAACAAGACTAGGGAACGAAAGTTGGTCTACAGTCACAATACTGCCATTGTGAGGGAAAGACATCACGTGAAAGAGTGTCGATACGACAGCTTTCATCGCATAAACATAGTCTCGCCCAAGGAGTAAATTGAAATCCAAGGGACCTCGAACTACCATAAGGTCAATACAGACAGTTTTACCTTCCAAGGTAATAGAAAACTTAGGAAGGATCCCTAAAGGTTCACTAATGGTTCTGTTAAAAGCTTTCAGATTCTGCATAATAGGCGCAAGCTGAGGGGAACCCAAAGCTTTCCAAACCGTTGAGGATAAAATACTAACAGAAGCACCTTCACCTACCTGAGTACGATGTATGTCCCTACCACCAGCCTTGACAATGATTTGGAAATGGATGGAGGAAGGAAGACGAGGTTTTGTCAATCTATTCCAATCAAAGGAAAAGATCTCAGTGCTTGGAGGGGGTTCTGTAGAAACAGGTGAAATGCCCCCCGGCATAGAAGAATCTGATGTAACAAGAAGAACTTGAGCGGTATGAAGTTCACTCTCTAAAGGGAAAGTGGGATCGACCGAATGTGAAATTGAATCGACCACTTGATCAACTAATGGATCATCAACCTGAGTGACATGAGTTTCACTCTCCAATGGAAGAGTGTGATTGACTGTACTTGAAATTAGATCAATCACTCCGTCAGTTGACGGTAGGTTGGGAGAAAGTTTACGGTAACCAGTTGGAAATTCTTGCTGTGGAACAGTAAGGTTTTCCAACAATTTCGAGGCTTCATCCATGTGAGGGAAAATGTGACTTTGATGACTCCCTTTGCATAACTTACAAGGAAACCTAACTTTACCCTTTTTCCCAGGAACCTAACTATCACTGGTTGATGGATCAATGGAAAGTTGATGAGATTTTTCTGACCATACTTCCAAGACCTTTGGAATACCAGGACAATTGACAAGGAAGTGGTCACCCTTACAAAGCCTGCAAGGGTATTTGGGTTTACGATGCATGTCGGAGTTTTCCTCAACACAACTAACACTTACAGCCACGGTTGGTTGGTTGACTTCTTTCTTATCTTGCTTCTTCTTCTTCTTCTTCTTCTTCCCTTTCTTCTTCTTCTTCGACACCTGGTTACTAGCATCGAGGCTTTTACCAAGCGAAGAGGAAGAAATGGAGGAAGAAAAATTAGGCGAAGAAGGTAAAGGGTCAACAGAAGGTTGGTGATGTTGAGATGGTGAACTCTGTTGAGGTGAAGCATTTGGTTGAGGTGGAACAATTGGAGTATTTTGGGCCAACGAAGTTGAAAATAACCATATCGGTAAACCTATTGTAAATCCAGGTAATGACAAAGTAGCTATATAAGGAGGACCAACATTTCCAAAGTAAGGAAAAGTACTAGGATTCTCGTTAGGAGGGGTTCCTAGGTTGGTAAATTCCGGAACATTTGCCATTATATTCAACTTCAGTGAATTTTATTAACAATTTAAAACTGAAATTAACAATTCACAATTCACACCTAACAATTAAAATTCACAATTCACACCTACAGTCTCTAAAAGTAAAAACAAACAAATTAACACGCGCTATCAAATCTAGGAGTCAAACCACACACAAATAGTAGCCTTCCGAACCGAAAACACTAGTTGGTGATGAAATCCAACATCGCAGAATTCAGTACAGAAGTGGCGGGTGGAACAGTTACCCCGGCAACCTGCTTAATGAATAGACTGGACCAAGTTTCTCCACTTTAACCGTCTCGAGTGAAGTGAATCCCCCAGAAAATCCAAGTGAGTCTAGCCGACATCTGCTCCAGGTACAGTGGGATCTTCCCTCCACCGTCACCTTGGGTAGAACCCTAAAGATAATAGTCACTAAGGTCACCAACAGCAACAAATATACCTAGGGGAACAGTCTACGATCCGATAGCACGCAAGGGCAGAGTAACAAGCTCAATCCCCTTGCCGGCTCCTTGACAATAATCCAAGGTTTACCGACAAGTGACCCCAGGCTCCTCGACAATGGTCAATCCGAGGTTTACCATTTGTAGTACGTGCGTATCTGGCATCGTTCCCAATGAAGGAGGATTGATCCCCTCACTGGTTCGGACACGATCTCGTGCTTCTCCTTTAAGAGGAGCTTTCCCAGAGCATAAATGTAACAGTTGGATTTATCCTACCACAAGATGAGCTACTTGTTTGGTTTTGCTGTCTTGGAGAGTTAATTACTCTCCTACTCCAAGACACTAGCCTAATCTATATTGGTGTTTCAGAGCTCTAGAAATGTAAAAATTACTAGATGAATTTTAATTAAGCGCTGTGTTATTTAGGTTGTTATTACTCAAATGGGTAAATGGATATGAAACCAATGGTGTTATGACCCGACTCAAAACTGAATGCAATCGAATATGATAATGTAATCCTTTCAATTCGATGAATCCTAACTAAAGTAAGGAGAGAGTTTCCATTCACTTCCAACAATGCAAAAAATTGATCACTAAGAGAAAATATAACAAATTCTCTAATGCACTAATTTCATCAAGAAAAACTAATGCAAATCAATTTCCAAAATATTTTTTTTTTATTTTTATTTTTGTGTAAATTCAAATCAAAGAAAGTTGATCTAAATCTACGATTGATTTTTCAGAATGTAAACTATGCAATTGTAATCTAAGAACAATTCACTTGAAAAGTATGCAAATGTAATCTATGCACATTTTTCATTCATATTCTGAAAATGAGAATTCTAATTATGCAAATGTGATCTATGAAAGAGAATTCTCAAACACAAGACGATTCTAATGTAATCTAAGAACTAATCAAGTGCAAGTCGAGAAAATTGGGTGAGAGTTCCAAAGATCAAAAAATAAAAACACTCAAATGCGATTAACACTCATACATAATTTAGCCCCCCCCCCCCCGGCGAATGAGGGGGAAATTTTTTTGCAAAAACAAAAGCAAAAAGATGCAAAATTGTGAAAATATTGAGACAAACCTCCAAGTAATGACCAAAGGAAATCAAATTAAGAATTTCTCAAAAAAGAGACTCAAAACACCTAATTGATAAAAGCTTAAAGCAGGAATGCCAATGAAATTAGCCAAGATGAAAACTTCTGACAGGGGAACAGTGGATCTGGGCAGCAAAAATAAGCTATAAACAAAATCTAATAGGAGAAAAAGGAAAAAATGGAAATTTTCTAAGCTTTTGACAGGGGTACGCAGGCAGCCTGATTGCACAGGTGTGTGTACGCTCTGTGTACAAAGCTGCAGTGCATACAAGTACGCACTGTGCTTAACTCAGAGGCTGCGTACTTCTAGCAAAACCAAGAACAGTAAAATCTAACTTAACCCTAAGCTATTCCACCCAAATTCACAGTCAATCAGTCAAAAACCAGAAAGAAAACGACTTTTCTCAAATCAAAGTATCAATCAAAAGATAAATCAATCAAATCCATGGATTCCCCAACGAAGTCGCCATTTTGTCATGCGGAAAGAGTCAATTTTGCGGACAAAACCGACCTCCCTAGAAGCTAAGGCTTTCTAGAGACAAACAAGACAATTAAACACTACCTTTCTCTAAATATGCATTTAGAATACAAGTAATCAGGTGTTTATAACATACCTTTAGTCCAACGCTTTGTAGTAGTCCAGCCTTGCCGATCCGGATGAGCTCCTCCTTCTCTTCGAAACCTGCATTCACTAACAAGCAAAAAGATTACATAGCACCTGAATAACTCATAAAATAAAACATATTCATCATACAGACCAAGGAGTATATGAAACAAATCATGTATAACAATCTGTTAAGAAAAATGAGCTTAATTGTATTAAGTGGAAACAAAAGAAACCATTACAACCTGAGCCTTGGTGTTGTGCAGGTCCCTCCCAGGGTCCAGCAAGAGTTCTCCTTTACTTTGATCAGCTCACCCACTTCCAAATGAAGCTAAGAAAGGATGGGAATCTCTCCTCTCAAGCTTTATAAGGGAGTCCTAATTCCAGCAGCATCTACCCTTAGGAATGTTCAGCTTTCAACCTCCCCTCCCTCTGGCCCAATGCCTGTATTTATAATGCTTTAGAGGAAGTTAATTACGTCCACCATCAATGGGATAAGCCCCTCTTTCAATGGGATAGCTCCCCTCTTGATGGGATAAGTTCCTCTTTCATAGGGATACATGAACCATCTAGAGGCGCTCAATACATGTCAAACAAACTTCTAGAATGCTCTAGAATCGACCACAAGTAACTTTTTTGAAGTAAAACTCGCGCCTTTTGACCTTTACAGGGGTACGTACCCACTCCTTTACAGACAGAGCGTACATGTACGTAGGGAATGTGAACTTGAGGTGCGTACACGCAGGTAAGGCTAAGAGAAACTGCGTACCCAGAGTTATATAGATTTTTAAAGACTTTCTCTCTTTCTTGGAGTTTGACATGAAGAGCAGAGGTATAAGACTTGCCAAGGAGGATAGTATGACAGTTGATGGAGCCATACTAACTGCAAATAGTCATGGTGACAAATTTTAGTGTAACAATAATGTACTTTATCTTTCCATAATAAAGTTTAATTTTCTGAAAAACTTTCTGTTTTGGAAGTTTAGAAAATTCAATAGAAAAACAGAGATAACTGGTTCTTCCAAGTGAATCGCCAATTGTTGTGGCCACCAACAACCCCCCTCCTTATTTAGTATTAGCAATAACACTATGTAAGTGGGGACCCTTAGTCAAAAAATTCAAAAAATCAATTAGTGCTCATATATGTCACTCCTTAAGAAATATCGCATCGCGCAGAGAATGATAGGGCATTTTCTTATGAGTCAAAATGATGAAATGCGAGATTGTGACGCGAACTCCATCGCATCGCATGCATTAAGAAACACTCATGTTGGAAAACCTTAAAAATCGCCGATATGCGATATCGCATATCGCATCTCGCAAAATTGCATGGAGGACACATAACGATTAAACGATTAAGCGATCTGTGATCTTGCGATACTGCGATCTGCAATCTTGCGATAGCGCGATCAAGCAACCTTGCAATAGCACAGCATAATCAAATTGTGGTAATGCGATATAGTGAAATGCGATACTGCGATGCAGATCGCAGAAACATTCCATCGCAGATTTTCCTGGCTCAACATTCAAGAAAAAGTTTTCCATAAACCAAGCACTGTTTACGCGCTTTAATGATAATTAATGAGTTATATGCCAGTTGTTAATAAAATATGGTTTTGTGTTGTTCGAAGAGCCAGTTCACGTCAGGTGGCATGTTTTTGCATATCCGTAGCATTTAAAGCTTTCTTGTCATTATTTATTATCATTACTCTCTCCTCACTTGTGAATTGCAGGAATGAAAAACAAAAGTTACACAAAGCAATGTGTAGGAAGCTATGAGGAAAAAGGGTAGAGCTCCAATGTCCAAAGACAGAGAAAAAATGCCCTCATAAATAGATACTGCATGCAGCAGAGCTGCAGATTCACAGAATGCTGCTGAGCCATCCATTACAGATCTTTCATATACAGCCATGGTTGAATGAGTACTGAACGATGTTGATATCAACAGGCAGTTTAATGCTCAGAGTCAAGAGCTCATGAGGCCATTATTTTTATAAATTTTGAAGCTTTATACCCGATAAAGATGAAGAGGCGCAAAAGGCGAAAAACACATCAGAGAAGCCCGGATCAAAGAACGGAGGCAGTTTCCGACACTGAGAAAATTGCTCGAGAAGGAAAGCCTCTAACTTCTCAGTCACCTGTAAGCCCAAAAAATGCAAAACACAGTGGTAAAAAAAACGAACTGGAAACAGAAAGTTAAAGAAAAGGCAGAAGCAATCCAAAGGGTTAACCAAGTTGAACTGAGATTATTATTGGGCATACGTGGTAAAGCCACATAGTCAGAAGATGACTCTCAAGTATATCATCGATTTTGCTGAGAAGATGGTGCCAACTCTTACCAATTCTGTTTGCTTAGCTCAACCAAAAGCAGAAGACAGTCAGCCGACTCTACCGAGGCAAATACTGAATGCTTGCAACGTTAAGGAGAAAATGCAGAAATAGTTAGATATTAGATTTAATTTTTAGAAATAGTTTTGTTTTATTTTTGCTTAGAAAAGGGGCGGTCATTTAAACTATATCCTGAATCTGTGTAATTAAGTTATTAAGTTAGTAGTATTTAAACCCTTCTCATGCATTTAGAGAAGGGTCCAGAAATTTATCAAAAACTTATCCTCAGAACATGCACTTTTGCACCTTCAGAGGAGGTTTTGGTGAATGAATGGAACAGGATTTGTTGATGTTTGCATTTGATATCTGCTACTGATGTTGCACTTCTGTACTCTTAGTGGATGTTAGAGCAAAGAGAGATAAATCATTGTCGCTTGAAGCTCATGAGTAGGACTAGTCATAAATGGTACTTTTATCTCTTGACCATTTCTGCTTATGTGTTAAAGTGATATACAGTTTTTAGTTGTTTATATATTATTGCATGAATGCTTGAGTTATCATTTGGCACTTTTGTACGGTGATAGCTATTTATTTATGCTTAATGTATGAATAGTTCATTATGCGATATGTTTTTCACAACTGTTTCGTCTAACTTTTTATGCGAAGTGGTTCATCCTTATTGATTTCTTTTCTCATAATAGCTGAATGATCTTTATTACCATTTGTTATTTGAAATCTTTTTAGATCGCATAATAGAAGAATTACATCCCGGGTTAGTATAGACTTAGATGTTGCTGCTTATTAGATTACAATAGCATAGCATTAGATTAAATTTAGATTTAGAATATCTTAATTAGGAACTGGTAGATCAGGAACATAAAATTCTACACACACACACTCATAGATTGGGAAACTGGCCCCATATCCCCAGTCGGACCCGCTATACCAAATAGATAAGGAGCTACCAACCAAGGTCCGGACCGGGTGGGTATCCCCCTTGTTGTAGACCCGATTTCCGGGGCTTCAACAGGCCCCAACCTCTACCTCGTCCTCTTATGCCTCTAAATCCCTATTGGATCATTATATTGTTCTTCATCCATGTCAATGCATTTAGATTGGAAAAAGTGGAGGAATAACATCATGAGACCGTTTTTACCGGTGGGACGTAGTTTGAAAAAACAAGGTCTAAAACCTTCCAAGAGATTTTCAGGCATCAAAAGGAATTTTTTGGGGGGATAAGACATTGTTTCTTTAGCACAACACCATTCCAAGATATTCTACACATAGATACCTTTCCAACGGCACAAGAATCACATCAATCAGAGTTTGTATGCGAAAGTTACGCCACTCAGAAGTTGACTTTCCTATTTTCACCTTCATGGTTCGAAAGGATGCCAAATCAATCCCCATAATTCATGGAAAAGGGAATAGCCACATGATTGTGATGTAGAAGACTCTAGAAGAGTTTATATTGTAACTTGGGTTAATATTTGATATAGTCAAACTTAACCACTTGTAGGCTATCGGGTCGTGTTATAACTGAGACACTAACAGGAAGAGGCATTCCATTCTTTCATGATTATTTTCTCCATAGCTGAGAAAAGATAGCCAAGAGGGATAGAAGGTAGATCACACAAAGAGGATTTGTGTCCTGTAGCAGCCCACGGGCCACATGACTTACTTCTTTGTACCTGCATCCATATTTCTAGACAAAGAAAGAGAGCGAAGCGACCTCACCTTCCAGCTGGTTTTTCTCCCGAAAGGGTTTCCTAGAGCATATCTTGTGTCTTATGTGTGTGTGAGATATTTTATTTTTTTGTTCTCTATTTCTGTGTAATTTTAATTTGCATGCATGCACTAATTGTAGTAAAATCTACAGATGTTGAAATTTAATAAAATTGTAATAGTGTAGAATTTCGGTTTTATAATATAATATTTCTGGATTTAAGACCTCTGTGGTACATTATTTTCGAATTAGTCACCGGAGTTTCCACAGTAAGAACATTTTTCTGCCAACGTTTCGAATCCCAACCAGGATCCATCATCAGAACAACAAAAAAATGTTGGCAGAAAAATGTTCTTACTGTGGAAACTCCGGTGACTAATTCGAAAATATAATATTTACCAATTTTTTTGTGACAAATTGTCTAGTGAAATATCCACGGTAGTTTATGGTTCAGCCTCAAACCCTACCTCTATGAAGTACCACTCCACTGAAGAGAGGTGGCATCACTTGTTCTTGCTCTCATAACTATCCAAGAACATGCTTTGATACCATTGTAATATTCCTAATGGAAAATCAACTATAGATACCAAAAACAATGAACTTGGAACAACAAAAAAATTAAGTAACAACAGACACAAATTTAACATGAAAATGAAACTAGCATAAAAATCTAATCCATTATATTAAAGCATGGATATGTGTACATAAGATGAGATGAAACAATGGAACTTGGGCTTGCCAAGCAAGCTGGGAAAAATCCAATAATATGTTGCTAACGAGAGTAGTAGTGAACTCAGAATGGTGATGTTGTTGGCCTACTGAATAAACTATTGTTGGTTGACTAATGGAATGATGGTTTCCATCCTGAATATTGCCTAGATCAACTTGAAACTTCACCCACATAATCCTCTCCAAAAACCACAAAAACCAGGAAAGGGTTTGGTCCAGCCCCAAGCAGTGGAGAAGACCTCCAAATGGTGTGAATGGCCCAACTATCTAGCTGGTGCATACTACTGCCAAATCCTTTGCTGGAAGTAGCCCTCACTCCACAACTAAAAAAAATCTCAATTGTTCTGAACTTTTCCTCCAAAAACCTCAAATTCTTCAACCCAAGAAGCTCTCAATCTTCCTAGCACATATGCATGTGTAGGCTTCCTCTTGTGAGGCCAATGCATTGTTAGAAAATAATGATTTCAACCCTCAGAAATGGCCCCCAAACACCACTACAAATATCACAAAAATCCCACTTCTCTGACAAGAGAATGACCCCTAAAAGTTTGCCTCTTAATCTCCTCTATATTTTGCACATCTAAGTCAACTTCCATCCTATGCCTAGGAATGAAAACTACTCCAAAAAGGTTAAATTTTATGCTCAGGTGAAGTCTCATGATGGAGTCCTCATATTTTAGATTTAGGGAGATGCTCGAGGTTCTCTGAAATCAGCTTGGATTTCACTTGAAACACTTGTTCTCAATAGTACCCCAACCCTAGCGTCGAACAAATCTATGAGATGCAAAATTTTGAAGTGCAATAGAAAAAGATAAAGTGGAGTGCCCCCTTTTTACCTATATATACTCATGGGCCCATGCGCCCTCCTTAGTGGCCCCCACTTTCCCTCCAAAAAATCACTCCCACTCTAGGGGTGTGAATTTCTCCAATGTGACCCACAATTTGAGCATGGGACCAACTCCACCCACATCTCCTAAGTCCAAAAACACCAAAATTGATCCCCAATACCTTTCCTCTTTTCCCAAGGGGCAAAATGGGCTAAATGTTATACTTTTAGAAATATTACGGGATATGGGATATTACACAAACATGGTGGTATTTTTTTTTCAAGTATTATTAGTATTTTTGAGTTTGTGAGCCAAAAATCCTCTTCTTGTTAAGTTGGTGATGATCTACCTAACAACAAGGAAAACAAATAGAAAAATATGCAAGTATTCTTTAGATCTACAAAAATATTGTTAGAAAAACTCGCAAAAATTATCCGCAAACATTGAAAAACATATGACAACATGAAGACAAAAAAACACAATGGAAGTAAATTAAATTTTATTATAATATAAAATACAACTTTTGAAGAATACAAATGTGGGTCTACAATATCCTCCTCTATGGCATGGGTTCTTTTAGTCCCTATGCTTCTAGCATTTGATATCTCTCTATGGTTGCAATGAGAAAATAAATAATGTAGATATGTACTCAAAAGTGGGAGTCCAAAAGGAATTGTACGATAATGACGATCATGAAAATGGTCATTTCTGTTATGCAACCAACTCACAAAATAGAAGAAAAGATAGATCAAAGGCTTAAAAATTATCCTCTTCAAGAGGGAAACCTCCTTACATTACATAAATGAACAATTCTTGGATGACACAAATGATAATACCTCCTTGGTATATATAGGAGTCTAATGGGTCACAGTATAATTAGAGCCTACATAAGAATAATAATGTAAGGGCACAACAATAACAATAGTGGGCTTCTATGGGGCACAACAATAATATGGGGGATACATGGGCACAACAATAAAAATAGGGTTATACACTAACAATAACAATAAGGGGGATACACTAATATTATAGGGACCTAACATGCCCCTCTCCTTCAAAATAGTGTTGTCCTCAATGCTTGAGTAGTTTTGGATGCTTCTGTATAAAATTCTCATCCTCCCATGTGGAATCTTAAGCAGATCAATTGTTCCACTTAATAAGATACTCTAAAATTAATCGATTACATAGTTGTCGAGTTTTTGTTTCTGTGACTGCTTTAGGCTCAAATATGGTTTTTCCTTCTTTGTCAAGTTTTGGCAACATTGTTTGCACTGGGAGCTTGTCACTGATAACCTTCTTTAAGCATGAAACATGGAAAATTGGGTGTACTTGGGAAGATGAAGGCAACTCCAATTTGTATGCCATAGTACCAATATTTTGCAACACCTTGTAAGGACCGTAGTAAATGGGGACAATTTATTATCCTTCTTAACTTTCTTGAGGGACGTTTGTTTGTATGGTTGTAGCCATAGAAATACCTAGTTGCCTACATCAAAACTTCTTTCACTACGATGTCGATCTTCCTGTTGTTTCATTTGATTCTATGCTAGAGTGAGGTTCTCCTTTAAGAGTTGGAGAACTTGTTGTTGATGCTCGATGTGATCTTTCATAGTTTGAACCTTACAATTTTCTCTTAAAGATGATGTGATGGATGGTGGATGATATCCATAAAGTGCCATAGAAAGGGTAATTTTTGTTGTAGTATGGAAAGAAGTGTTATACCACCATTCAACTAGAGGTAACCACTTGAGCTAACCTAACATAACCCACTATATTAAGCAACCATAACATGAATCACAATAATTTTAGGACAACTCGTCCATCAACCATCTTCCATTAAAGCTTAAAGGGCATTGAGCGCAATATTACATCAGTACCATTGGATCATAGTTCAATTCACCAGCCTAATTAAGCCATCCAACATTATAATTAAAACACAATATCACTCTTGCACCAGACTCTCCCAACCAGTGCCCTGAATTAACAATAAAACAAACCATCTATTGCACTACTGCCACTGTTTTCTTTCATTGACAGCTACATTCGAAGCAATCGATTCACTAAAACGTGCCTAATTTTACTTGCTTACCACATTTGATCTTTGCCTTGAGCAACCAACTATTTGAATCCTCGCCTCCCCCATTGTCCCAACTAATATCGATTCTTTCATTTACTTGAATATGCTTTACATGCTTCTATTGACTTGAATATACTTTTCATTTTTGATACAGTGTAAGCTCTCTCGTTAAGGGATAACCTTTCAATTTCTCCCCTCAAAGAGATAGCTTTTGAAAAAAGGATCGAGGAATGAAAATTACTTATGGGATGGATATTGATTCGATGGATAGGTGAGATAAATCAGTATCGATCTCTGATTATATAGGGAAATCCATAGTGGGATCAATTCGTGGAAATGACTAAAAATGGACATCCCAAATAAAGAGCCCTATTTTTCCTACCCTGTTAGCGGAGCCTTGTGAGCCCATATTACATAATCAATCTCCTATGAGCCTTGTTAGAAAATAATCATATCAGTCTCAGCTAAAGGAATACCTATCCAGGAAATTACTTCACTGTCAATTTACTGGTACATACACAGATTTGGCAAGCAAGACAATATGACTCCTCCTTTATTGGGGCAGTGCCCAACTAAGATGGAGCACTCCACTTAATTTCCAGGAAAATGAGTTGTATTTATTTGACGTGCAGATTAAGGGTTCTAAAAGAGCTATTATGATGTCTCTAGGAAAAACTATAATTATTTTATTTACTGCAGTAAAAACAAGAGACTCGATTTTTATTATTTTATAACATTTGAAATATTTATTAAATTTTGTTAATTAAGAATGAGAATTTTTTAGAGTGTTAACAAATCTTGTAACTCTCTTTCATATCAAGAAATTGGGGAATAAGTAGTTACCTAGCCCTAACTACTTTTCTTGATTATGAATTCTCCAAGAAATAAATCAAGAGGGTAATGAGCAAGTACTCGAGAGAAGAACTTGGAGAGGAAGGAAAGGGAAATTTTGCCACGCTAGAGAGACATACAGAAGAGAGAGCTAAGTCTAGTAATGACCAAATAGCTTGGATTTGGTGACTGTCAAGTCTTACAAGAGACATCTGTCTTGTGAGCAAAATCTTGGGGGGGGGGACTTGGCTTGAAATCAAATCTCATGGTTGGGAGGATAATTCTGTGAAGAACAAATAGACTTTCACAGCTGACTTATTTAAGTCTGTTACAGGTAAGCACTGATTACTTGTTTCTTAAGCATTAATCTATGTAAATAGTAACTCTTGCATTAGAGTGAGTAGTTTAAGGATGGAACTATAGTAAATAAAGAAAGACAACAATAAAAGAGAACTAGATGAATTCATGTTTTTTACAGAAGGAAGACTATAAAGATTTTTTATTAGAATACAACAGTATTATGGAAACTATGAATTAAAAAAGGGAAAAAAAATACACTTCTATGTACCCTTACAGTACAGAGAGACCTGCTACAGTGAAAAATATTTAACGAGATCTATGACTACGAATGCAGAATGATACAATCACTATTAAATGCCCAGTCATTGAAAGAACAAATTCTCTAGATGAGACATCATCCATCTTTAAGGATCTTAAAAAGAATTAGCTAGATAACTGATCCATATACAGTGGGTATTTTGAAAACAAAAACTAGAAATCAAATGGCTTTGATGCTAATACGTACTTGTACATAGACAGATATGCATATTAAATTTAAAGAAACTAACTGTTACAGAAACCCTCGCAGTTGGACCGTGTGTTGAAACAAACTATTCAAGTACAAGCAAACTTAAAGCCAAAACTCTTTATCTGATATATAATTAAACCCCTTCTGGCAGAGTGGTTACAAGCGGCCAAAAATTCCTAAAAAACCTTAACAAAATGAAGTAGTCGGACAGGGTTTTCCCAATGGGATTTTCCCTCTAAAGCCCGACCATTATGCAAAACCACAGTAACTCCGCTGAGTTACAACAACATCCCTCTCTTCGTGGGCCAAGACCCCGATAAACATTAATGCTCTGAAATCAACATTATAGACTAATCTGGTGTCGACATGAAAGAAACTCAAGAACATCCACCTAAATAGTTAAATCTGCAATTAGCTATAATCGAACCCAGAAGAATGAAATCCTCCAGGATAAAACCGTTATCCAGAAATTTGTAAACGGAGAATGCGTAAAGGCAAATAGCAAAAGCATGAAATAAATATTAATATCAACTTGAGGGATGAACCCTGAACATTCAGACCATAGCTAATTTAGAGAACAGAGATGCAAAGCAAGATTAATTGCATAAAGCGTTCAAAGTTAAATACAAACATGTATCTGTCAAATGGAGGAAAAAACCCTCTTAAATAAAAATTTCAGAAAAAACTTCCGTCAAAGACACATTGCCATCAAAGCTTGAATTCACAAATTACATTTGAAGCTTAGCAGCAAAGTACGCTCGAAAGGCCTATCCTAGCTTAAAACAAACAAGCATAACCTTCTCTAGTTATCAGTGCCTAGAGGAGCTCAACACATTCGGAACCCTTAAAATTGAAAAGCGTAAAACACATACCTGAAACCCCTGTGCAAAAATATGTTATAAGTGTTGTGACAGAGCAAAGGAGGTTGTGCCTACTTCATTGCCCGTAGCACCAGTGAACCTCCGAAGTCTCCTGCAACCAAACCCATATCAACGCAGACATTAGAAATTGTAGAAAAGATGAATTCACTATAGAAAAATCTTACCAGACAGTAGGGTTTAGTTACTTGTCAGAGATGCGCGACAGAGTCTATTCCCCGCTGAAATCAAACCAGGAATGCCGCTCCACAACTGCAAAGGAATTGAACGAGAAGCCCATAAGGATTCCTAGACTAAGCCTGACCAGTTAAGGCCAGCACCAGACAATTGCACACCAGAGAAAACTCAATAAGAAAAATCACAACTCACACCGTGAATGACCAGACTGCTAGGAAAAGTTTCCAACCACCAGAGGGGATTGAGACAGCAGAACCCATATGTCGAGGAGGAACGACCATCTGGCAGATGGACAGCTAATATGCTAGGAGCTGCTCCCACCAAGGCTCGGGAGTACCAAACATTAAATTAGAATAAATGTAAAGATATATATCAGCTCTATATGATTAATACATGTAGTACAAGGTTAATCCAATGTCGAATAATGAGACAGTCCTTGGAACTCAACCAATAATTTAAGGTTATGATAATGTTAATCCTTCGTAAGGTTATGATATTGGTAATCATTGTAATAATTTAAAAAGGGTGCATTTGATATTATTCAACATTTAGAATGAATGCCATGGTTTTATATATATACAAAAAGTGCAAGGAATGTAGGAAATTATTTGAATTCAAATGATCATAGAATTTACTATAGGATAATATAGTTAAAGTAAAAAAAAAAAAAGGAAGATATGTAGACATATGACAAGTGGTATCAGAGTGCTTAGGTTACAAAACTGAGGCCTCTGGGAACTAATGTTTAAACAATTGAGTGATGAATTTTGTTGTTACAGTAAAACAAGTCCAAACAGCTAGCATGAAGAGAACAGGCAACACACCACATGGAGCCATGCCAGGTCTAGGACCTACAACAATTCCAGAAACTAACCCTGAAGTATGGGTGCAATTGGGGGAGGAACCACGCAACACCAATACTGCCATTCTGGAAACAGTACAAGAGCTGAAAAGTGAAATGGCTCAGTTGAGAGAAGATAATGCAAGGCTGATGCAGGAACAAGAGAAGATTATGAAAAGCTTGTCGAATAGGTAGAACCAACATCAACTAATTCCCAGCCCGGAATATGGACAAATGTCTAGGGAACAGGAATACCGAATAGAGTACCAAGAGACAGAAGGGGGGAAAGAAAACCAGGAAGAAAAATCTGATAGTGCATCAGAACACAAGACACAAAAAAGACAACGGATAGAATTGCAAGGAGAATTCCAGAAAATAAAACCACCCCTCTTTGATGGTGAGCAAGAGGAGGCAGCGGAAGCCTGGCTTATCAATATGAATAAGTACTTCCAGCTGTATGAATACGACCATAACTTAAAATCTTGCCTGGCCATTTTTCAGCTGCAAGGGAAAGCCACCCTGTGGTGGGAGGAGGTAAAGACTATGCGTGGAGTAAATGAACAGAGCATTACATGGGAAAATTTCCAGAGGTACTTTAAGGAAAGATATTTAACCGAACGACACTTAGGAAGGAATACTTCTGGCCTGGCATGAAGAAGGATGTAGCGGAGTATCTAACTCGCTGCCTGGAATGTCAGCAAGTGAAAACAGAACATCAACATCTAACCGGATTATTGCATCCACTACCAATTCCGGAATGGAAATGGGAGACCATTTCCATCGATTTCATCACAGGATTTCCCAGGTATAAAAAGAAAAACAACTCGCTGCTAGTGGATAAGCTGAGAAAGTCTGCTCATTTTATACCCATGCAATCAACCTACAAGGCTATGAAAATCGCCAATATATTCATGCAAAACATTTTTCGGTTACATGGATTGCCAAAATCTATAATCTCCGATCGTGATGTAAAATTTACATCAACATTCTAGAAATCCTTATTTGAAGGATTGGACTGTTGAAAATAGCAACAAGGAATGCTAAAAATAGCATTCATATAGATAGCATTTCGGGATACATTCCAATTTTAATTAGTCCGTAAATTAAAATTCTGAATTAAAATTCGAATTTGAGCTCAGCAACTATTTGTAAAATAATTAATTAATTCATCTTGAGTTAATTAGTTGGAGAAAATCAAACATGAAGTCTATGTGAAGACATGCAACAATTATCCCTTTGATTGAGGAAGTTATCCCTTAATTACAGAGATCAGGATGAGTTGTACTTTGAGTTGTAATTAGTTAGCTCAATTAACTGAGTTAAGTCCAGTTAGATTAGTTCCAACAGTTTGTGGCACTGATTGCGAGTTCAGTTAGTCAATGCATGCATGCATGCAACTAGTGTACTTTAGATAACTGAATATCATCGTATAAATAACTCTTGCATGTCGGTTCAGACAGAGACCTAGTTGAGATCAAAGGATGGGACAGTGTACAATCAGTTGCAGGAATATTCCCATGAGGATATCTCTTGCATGTAGAAGGAACTATTTCCTTGAGGATTGCGCAGTTATTTTAGAGGTTAGTGAGCAGTGTGTGTGGTAATTACACACAGGTGGCAGCTTGAGGACCCAAGAGAAACTGCGCAAGGAAATAGGAGGCTTGGAGGGCAGAGGAAAGGCATATGTGTTGTCGATTTTGTCTATGAGCAGCAGTGAGGGATTGTATTGAGAGTTGGATACCTCGTGAGCTAAAGCTTTGTGTAATCTGGAGATATTTCCACTTGTATGATAATACAGAGATCGGGGTTTTAGCTGAGGTTTTCCCCAGAGTATCCTTTTGTGTTCGTGTGTGATTGATTTCTTCTTAATCTGTTATATGTGTTCTATTTGATCTTGCTCAAAATCGATTAAGCTTCTACAAGTTTGTTTGTAGAAGTAGATCAAGTATTTTGCTTTAGTATATTGCATTATCAGGTGATCTACAGTGAGAATTTCTACATGGTATCAGAGCAAAGGTGATAAAAGCAAAGAACATTATACAAAGAAGGGAGAAGTTCGAAGTTTGAAGTTCTTGATTGTAGAAATCGAATTCTTATCACATTTCAAAGTTCACCAATGGTGTTCAATGGTTTGAGACTCGAGTATCCCCTGGATGGCAGCTCGAATTATATAGCCTAGAAGGATTGCATGGAAGCAGTATTAGAGGACAATGGTTTGAAGGACTTCATTGATCAAGAAGTCCCCAAGCCAGCAACAACGAATGCCCAAGAATTGGTGGAATGGAAGAAATGTGTGGCTAGAGTGAGGAGGATTCTTCTGGATGGAGTTCGAGACCATATTATCTCGAGTCTCCGTGGGAAGGAGACATCATTTTCAATGTGGAAGACATTGAAGGATCTATATCAGAACAATAGCGATCGGAGGAAGCTGGCATTGAAAGACAAGCTTCGGAAAATCAAGTGTGAAAAGGGCAACATGATCTCTACATATCTTAACAAACTCACCACCTGCAGGGATGAGCTTGGAAGTGTAGGAATCACGACAGCTGATGATGACATGGTGAGTCTTGCTCTCCTCAGTCTTCCTAGGAGCTGGCATAGCTACCAAGACTCAGTGAATGGAAGAGAGAAACTGCCAGATTAGAACAACTGTGGTCAGATCTGATGCAGGAGGAGATCAGGAGAAGCACCAGAGATGGTTCTTTATCAAAGCATGATGGTGAAGAAAATCTAGCCTTAACAAGTAAGGCGAGGAAAGGGAAAGGGAAGGCTTCCCATTCCAAATCAATTTCTTCCCATGGTGGGAAGAAGATTGTCAAATCTAAAGTACGATGCTTTAATTGTCATGAGGTGGGCCATTACGCAATAAATTGTCCACAGAAGAAATCCAAGAAGGGATCCTGAAAAGGATTAGATGGTGAGGCACTGGCCTCACAATTCAAATTGGATTTCACCCTCATTGCATGCGTGGTTTCATCGATGGTGGGTTGTGTTTGGTACCTAGACAGTGGAGCCTCATTCCACATGACCGACGATAAGGTTTTATTTAGTACCTTGGAGGAGAAGGACCTGCAGATGCGCATAGAGATGGGCGATGATGGAAAGTACCGTGTTTCAGGTGAAGGCACGATTGTGTTTCAGAGGGAGCATGGAGCTCCTCTCACCTTGACTGATGTAAAGTATGTGCCTGGACTGAAGAAGAACCTCGTATCCGTTGCAATGTTGGACGACAAAGGTTATGATGTAGTCTTCAGTAAAGGAAAGGCGTTCTTGAGATACATTGCCACGGTTCAGACCAAGAGGATTGGGGTTCGAGTAAAGAATCTCTACAAGATGGAGGTAGATGACTGTGCTGCATTGAGTTCCAAAGCAGAGTTGGTGCACAGCCAAGATATTGGCGAGCTATGGCATAGAATATTGGGCCACTTGCACCATGGGGCCTTGAAGATCATGCAACAAATTTCTACCGAACTTCCTAAGGGTAAACTTGAGCAAGTGGACACATGCAAAGGTTGTACCTTGGGCAATTATGCAAAATATTCCTTTCATGATCGAGATAGTCGAGTTGAAGCAATCTTCGAGCAAGTTTATACAGATGTGTGTGGACCATTCTCGCTAGCCTCCACTGCTAAACAAAGGTACTATTTTAATTTCATTGATGATTTTTCTCGTAGATGTTGGATCTATTTCATGCAAAAGAAGGATCAAACCTTTTCAAGGTTTTGTGAGTTCAAATCCTTGGTTGAGAAAGAATCAGGAAAGAAGATCAAGGCCTTGCGAAGTGACAATGGTGGAGAGTATGTCTCTCAAGAGTTTAAGGACTTTTGTGCAGCAGGAGGAATTAAACGGGAGTTGACGGCACCCCATAACCCATAACAGAATGGGGTGGCCGAAAGGAAGAATAGAACGATTGTGGGAGAAGCTCGGGCGATGCTGCATGACTAAGGCCTACCACTTCATTTGTGGGTTGAGGCATGAAATACAATGATATACTTGCAAAATAGAAGCCCGCATCACATACTTGGGATGAAGACACTAGAGGAGGCTTTCTCCGGGAGAAACCAGATGTGAGTCACTTCAGGATCTTTGGCTCATCGGTATTTTGCCATGTGACCAAAGATGCGTGGAAGAAGCTAGAGCCAATAGCAGAGTTGGGGATACTTGTGAGGTACACTGATACTGCCCACAACTATCGGGTGTATTTGCCTACTATTCAGAGGACAATGGTTCACAGAGATCTTAAGTTCGATGAGCTGAAGGCCATGCGAGTTTCCCTTGAGAGGGAGCTCAAGTTGCATGCAGAGGAGGAACTTTTGGTTCCTAAGGAGGAGGAGCCTCAGACTGATGTGGAGCAGCCGCATGTAGAGGATCCAGGAGTGGAGACATCCACTCATGTAGAGTCTTCCAGAGATGGGTGGAAACGCTCAAGGGAAGCTGATAGATTTTTGATGGATGTGAGAAAGAATGTGGGAGAGCCATCTTCTCAGCGCAGACAGAGGAGGTCACCTGAGCAGTACGCTAGTTACATGGCCCTTGTTGGGGAATGTATAGAGACCAAACCATCTTTCTTCAAGGAAGTAGTGCAACAACCATTTTGGGTTGATGCTATGGTGGAGGAGTATGAATCCATAGTTCGGAACAGTGTTTGGGATGTTGTAACAAGGCTGGAGCACAAGTCAGTGGTGAGTTCCTAATGGCTTTACAAGGTAAAGCAAGCAGCTGATGGTAGTGTGGAGAAACATAAGGCAAGGTTTGTTGCTCATGGTTTCTCACAGGTCGAGGGGGTCAACTATGATGAGACTTTTGATCCAGTAGCAAAATACTCATCTATCATATTGTTGTTAGCACTATCAGCACAGATGGGTTGGAAAATCCATCAAATGGATGTGAAGACTGCATTCCTCAATGGCAAGATCGAGGAAGAGATGTACATAGGGCAACCAAAAGGATTTGAGACCTTCGATTGTGAGTCACATGTGTGCCAACTCAATAGAGCTTTGTACGGGCTGAAACAAGCACCTCGTGCTTGGTACACCAGGATTGACAACTACTTCACCATGTTGAGCTTCATAAAGAGTGAAGTAAATGCGAACTTTTACCACATCATGGTGGAAGGTTAGCAGTTGATCATTTTTTTTTTTTTTTTTTTACAAAATTGGCTGCTAAATGTATTCAAAAAAGGAAGGGGAGACTAAGCTTCGGTGTTACAATAGAAGAGCTCATAGTATGAGCTTGCAGCTGAATTACATTGAAACATTCCGCTGGAATGCTTTTATATTCCGTTTGAAAGATTCTAGCACAAGTGTAAATTCTGATAAATTGAGACAAAAGCAACCTGACTTTACAATACATCTAGTCTATACTTATGTGACTGATCTGTCGAGCAGTGGAATCCTCTGTGTGGCTGTCAGCTTCTGCAACCTTTATACTCGAGGAACTGGTACTTGGGGCATTGAGCTTGTCCATCATATACTTGAGAATATCAACAGACTCCTGAATGTGCGCACAGGTATTTGTTAGAGCATTGAATGTCTCCTGCAGAGAAGAGATGCGATGAAGGAAGAGGTTGAGATCGGCCTCATATTTGGCTGTGATAATCCTTGTAGCAGCATCGATTTTTTTGTCCAGGAGACGCTGATGCGTTCTGACTTGTTCAAGTTCAGCTCATAAATCACGACAATGAAGACAATCTTCACTGCAATCCATCCAAAGAGCTTCAAAACTGGCCTGGAGCGACACTAGAAGAGGGCTCTCACAAGCTGTTGTGGTGACACTGGGAACCCAAAGGAGGGTCAGAATAGTAGGGGAGAGATTTGAAAGAAATTTCTGTGACTCGGGAACATAACTGAAGGAAATATCAGACTTTAATTCAGGGTGTTGTAGATCTAACCCATAAATATTATAGTTCTGATATAAAAATATAAGATAATGAAAATAAACCCAAGAAATAATATGAAATGATTCTTATTTTAATTCAACCCTTATGGTAGGGCAACACCATATATTCACTCCTTAAGGAAGGAGAACACTCCACAAGCCATATGCCTGTTCATACAAGAATCCTTGACTCTCCTTGACATGGAGTCTCTAGCCTCTATATAGGCCTCATACATACAATACCATGGGTCATTACCATGGTTCTCTCATACCATCAACTAATACCATGGGCCCATTACATTATTATTAACTACTTGTGGTCCCTTACATGATATGGGTTAACCACCTTATTTATTACTATGGCCCATCCCATTATTACATTATTACCTTGGGTACCTCCCTTGGTACCCCATATTATCCCCCCTAGGTATATAACATTCCACCCCCCTAATCATGTTTCGTCCCCGAAACATGGGAAGAACACAAATAATAAGATCTACTCAAAATAGTAGTCCACTGATACCATGCACGTGCATCTAGCCATCCAAGAGAAAGGTGAACCCTCGATCTCACTGGTGCCTCGCTCGCTTGAGATGGAAGTTGACCGTGGCAGCTCTTCTGTGTTGATGTGTAGTAGGTGGATCTTCTCTCCTCGCTATCTGTCATACGGGGGTTGTTGTCCTTGTGACTACTTGGTTTCCATCTTGATGGTTGTCTTGCGGGGTGATGTGGGTGATGATATGTTGAAGTTTTAACCCACGATGTCTTTTTCTTTAATTCACTCTGCTGTGGTGCCTTTTGTGGTGTCTTCTTTTCCAATATGACTTCAACCACTGAACCCTCATCAGATGTGTCAGCACCTGTTACCCTTTCGGCTTCAACCTCTGTTTGTGTTTGATTTTCGACCATCAACTGCTCATCATCTGATATGTTAGTCCTTGGAACATCTTTTGCGTCAACCTCTGTGGACTCTACCTGTTTATTGATGGAAATATCCTGTAATGTAATTTTCTTCTTTTTATACCAGAGCTTTAAGAATTTCTTCTGCACATTAATATTGATAGTACCCACAGATTCCATCCAAGGATATCCCAAAACAACATCCATATTATCCATATCTGAAGCATAAAAATCACCATGCAACACATACTTATCCATAGAAATCTTCAAATCCTTATACAATAGAACATCCTCATCATCCACCTGTGTGTTTTCAATGTGTTTTTCTGGAACTTGCAATTTTTTTACCAAATTAACATTGATAAAATTATGCTTGCAACTAGGATTTATAGAAACAATGATCTTCTCCTTCTGAATCAATCCATGAACCTGCAATAAGGATATACCAGTAGAACATAACCCCTGACGTGTCTCATTCTTTTTTCTAGCACAAGACCATTTGTCCATAAAGAGTTTTTCAAATTCTTTATCTGACAAGTCGTCCAACTGTTTGATGCCAAGTGAGTTCCACCATTTGTCAGCCTCTTCTGTCAAATTAAGCCATACTATAGCTTTCCAACATATCCCATATTTGGACTTTATTTTTTGTATGAATTCTTCAATAGTAGGACCATTATCTTTTCCTGTAAAACATAGAGTCACCATGAAGAGGGTTTTGAAAAAATTCACTTACTTGGAGAAAATTTGAAATTGTCAGTTCTGTTAATATTGCTCAGAATCCCTATTATGACCTGTTTTTGTAAATGGACAACCATTCTGCATCTGCCCATGTGATAGAAATCCTGATCCAGGCACTAGAATTCCAGATCTGTGCTGCAACTCTTCCGCCGTCACCAAAATTTCTGCAAAAATAGCTGAATTTTAAATCAGCGATATCTCCCTCATCCGGACTCCGATTCGACTGATTTTTTTTTTTTTAAATCAGGTGTTTTTTCACAAAGATTCCAGATCTATAATTAGATCTTGCAGATCTTGCACCAGGATGTCCAGATCTGCGCCGCAACCTTGCTGCCCTGAAAAATTGTCTACAACCCCACTGATTTTTAGATCAACGATATCTCCTTCATCCGGACTCCGATTCAACCGATTTTGTTTTTTGAAATCGGCTATTTTTTCACAAAGAATACAGATCTACAATTAGATTTTGCAGATCTTGCACCAAAACGTATAGATTTGATCTGCAAACTCGCCGCCCCCGAAACCTTGCAAAAAAAAAAAAAAATTCTCCACGGTTTGCCCAAGAAAGTGCTCTGATACCACTTGTTGTAGATCTAACCCAGAAATATTATAGCTCTGATATAAAAATATAAGATAATGAAAATAAACCCAAGAAATAATATGAAATGATTCTTATTTTAATTCAACCCTTATGGTAGGGCAACACCATACATTCACTCCACAAGTCATATGCCTGTTCATACAAGAATCCTTGACTCTCCTTGACATGGAGTCTCTAGCCTCTATATAGGCCTCATACATACAATACCATGGGTCATTACCATGGTTCCCTCATACCATCAACTAATACCATGGGCCCATTACATTATTATTAACTACTTGTGGTCCCTTACATGATATGGGTTAACCACCTTATTTATTACTATGGCCCATCCCATTATTACATTATTACCTTGGGTACCTCCCTTGGTACGCCATATTATCCCCCTTAGGTATATAACACAGGGGCTAAAACTGGGCGAAAGGAAGCATGAATGTGCAAAACAGAAATGCGGTGAGGCGAAAAGGCGATCCTTATCAAAGTGGAGAGGAGGGATCGGGCATTAGGGAGCCTGAGAAAAGAAGCGTAACCATTAATAGAGATCGTAAGCCGACTGTTAACCACTAAAACGAGAGCAAAGGGGTCAACGAACATGAAGATGGGGGATTGCGGGTGAAGGGGAGGCTTCCTGGAATAAATAACCGGCGGGCAGAGATCTATGAAGTACCGAATCACGTGAAAGAGGCATGGGTGATCACGGATTTCACAGGAATAGCATAGGTTCAGAGAAACGGAAAAATCTGCAATGGGATACGGAGGGATTTTCAGCGGCTTGTGACAGAATGCATCGGTTTTACTGTGGATTTGATCAGGGTACTTTTTTACAGAAATGCAGATCATTTGATATAAACAACTTAAAACAATCATGGAAATCAAGGGATGAAATGGTGTAGGTCCTCATTGTTGTAGAGAATGCTTCCTTTGGGCCAAGAGCAAGCTTGACTGGCCCTTTTGTCAGCTTCTCGATTAATGGATCGAAGATGTGATAGAAATGGAACTCTTGATCATGAGATATCAAGACTTTGCATCTACTGATGGTTTGCTGCAAGAAAATGTTGGAAGCTTGCCGCCTGTTGTTCATTAAATTAATAATGATGGTAAAGTCGCCAAAGATGAGGGCTTTTTTGATTCCCTGGGCCTGTAACTAAAGAATGCCTTCATAGAGGGCCAGAGCTTCGACCCTATTATTTGAGAGGATTCTTAATCCCCATTCAAAGGAGACTAAGGGTTCACCAGAAGGGTTGTAGATAATGCCCCTTGCTCCCGCAGCTCCCGGGTTTGATTTAGAAGCTCCGTCAAAAAACAAGGAGTGGGAGTTACTTGAGCGAAGCCAATTTCTGAAGTCGTCCTACTTTAAGCGAATTTTCCAATTGTGACTGTTAGCTTTGCCCAGATTGCTGCAAACTTTCACTGTTGGTGGGACACTGATCTTGTCAATTACATTTCCTATAAAGTCTCTTTCCTCAGCCCATAGACTAGTGATGTCAATTTTTTTGGTAATCTTAGAAGCAATAGTTTCGATCGCCAGACTTTTTGCCTTGATATAAAGATGCCTGATCGAAGTCTCTTTGTCTCTAAATATCATGTTGTTCTGAGCAATCCAGATCCTCCATAAAAGAGCAAATGGGAGGGTGTCCCACACTCTCTTAGTTGGATTATGTTTCATGGATTGCCAGGGGTAATTTCTTTTCCAATTATTTAGAGCTTCGCCAATGGAATGTTGAGGATTCCAGATGGGAGGCGCGGAAGGATTGATGCTGCTCCAACATGAGACTGCGAAAGGACATGAGATAAAAAGATGCTGTATAGACTCCTCTGCTTCTTTGCAATTAGGGCATCTGGAGGGTCCAACAATACCTCTTTTTTTGAGGTTCTCTGCAGTGAGAGTTTTTTCTTTCAAGAGGATCCACATGAAGAATTTAGCCTTAGGAATTGCTTCTGCTTTCTTTAAAGTCTTCCAGTGTATCCATGCTGGCGCTAGGTGTTCCTTGCTGTTTAAGTAATCATAGCCTGCTTTAACTAAGTAACTGGTTCCTGTAGGGTCCCATCTAAATTCATCCTTGTCGTTTTTAAAGGTGGGATCAATGTTGTGTAGATGTTTGCAAAAATTGTCAAAGCTGCCTTTGAGGCATTGAGGGATGGGAGGAAATTTCCATCGCATCCAAGCATAGGTTATTGCATCCCATTGAGAGATTTGGTCTAAATTACATATACCTTTACTTTGGAGAAAGAGAATTATTGAATCCATACCTAGGAGGCTGTTGATTGGTGGGTTTCCCATGATTTTATCAATGCCAATGTTGACTTTCATACCTCCTTTAGGAACCTTAGAAACATTTTGCGCCATGAATGTGATGGCTTTTTTACAAAGCTTCCAAATCTTTGTGTAGTTTCTGTTGGGAATCTCAGCCGTAAGCAGATGCTGCCTTGGTTGATTGAGGTATTTTGCCTTCAAGACTTTTTTCCACCAGGCTGTTTGGTTTTCCATGAGTCTCCATATCAACTTTCCATCAAAGGCTAAATTCATGAGAGTTGGAGATCTAATGCCAAGGCCTCCTTTCTCTTGGTTTTGGGTGACTTGTTTCCATCCCACCAGGTTGAATTTTTTCTTCTCATTCTTCCCTCCCTGCCAGAGAAAGAATCTGAGAACATTGTCCATTTTGCGAAGAAAGGAAGCTGGAGCTTGAGCCAGGGAAAACTGATAAAGGGGAAGAGAGGAAAGGCCCGATTTGAGGAGCACCAGCTGCCCAGCTAGATTGAGCCAAGAAGTTCTCCACTTCTGAACTTTTCTTTTCATTTTGTCTAAAGTTGATTCCCAAACATCTGCCCTTGCATTCCCTATACTCACCGGCATTCCCAGGTAGCTGAAATAGTCCTAATTTAACTTACAAGGGACACCAAAAATGTTAGCAATACTTTGAATCGTTTGCGCTGAAGCATTCCATTAGTGAATACAACTTTTGAGATGGTTAATCTGCCCCCCTGAGTATCTCATGAATTTATCTAGCAAGGATTTGAATCTTCGAGCTATGATTGTGGTCGCCCACCCAGCAGCAAAGTATCGTCAGTGAATTGGGAATGGTTGATGTTTTTTATGCCATCTTCAAATTTAATACCAGTGATGAGGCCTGCCTGCCTCTTGTGGTCAAGCGCACAGCTGAATGATTCTTCCATTAAGAGAAAGAGGTAAGGAGATAAGGGGCAGCCTTGTCTTAATCCTCTTGAGGATCGAAAGGAGGGTCCAGGTCTACCGTTGATAAGGGGAGCAATCCAAGGGCCAGAGATACAGGCTCTTATGATATCAAGAAAGAAGGGAGAGAAGCCCATTTTCTGGAGAACCGCAAAAAGGAAAGAGTGCCTTACCCTGTCAAAGGCATTGGCCAAGTCTAATTTCAGAATAAAGCCCTTTTCATTCCTTGAATGGCTAGAATGAATGGCTTCCTGGACCAAGAGAATAGAGTCTGAGATTTGTCTATTAGCCATAAAGCCTCCTTGGTTTTCAGAAATTAACATCGGTAAGAGAGGTTTGAGATGGGAGGCAAGGATTTTTGTGAAGATTTTGTAGGAAGAGTTGCATAATGATATTGGTCTGAAGCAGGATAAGTTGGAGGGGCGGTTCTCCTTTGGAATGAGGGCCAGGTGTGTAGAGTTTGTATAGCCTCCTATTTTTCCTTTCCTCTGAATCCATTTGAAGTATTTAATGAGATCCTTTTTTATCAAATCCCAATATTCTCTATAAAAACATATTGGGAAACCGTCTGGTCCAGGTGCCTTGTTAGGCTGAAGGCTCCAAATTGCTTCCTTAATTTCTTCCTCTTTTATCTCTTCTATCAAATTTTTATTTAAATCTGCTGTGACTTTGGTTGGCAAATGCTGCAGGAGGTCATCAAAGAGTTCTTCCTCCCCTGTTTCAGTTAAGAGCTCCTTGAAATGATCTGAGGCAGCCCCTTTGATATCTGTTTGGTTAGTGTGTTGGGTCCCTGCATTGTCTATGATGACTGTTATGTTGTTTTTGATTTTCCGAGCAGTGGCTTGCTTATGAAAGAAGGAGGTATTCTTATCTCCGCTTTTCAACCAGGTTTGCCTAGATTTTATAAGCCATTTTTCTTCCTCCTCTCTTTTGATGCTGCATAATTGATTGTATAGATTTTCTTCTTGAGTCTTTTCATTCTGATGGTACTCTTGATTTTCTATTGCACATTGAAGGTCTTTAATTCTGGATTTCACCTCTTGTTTCTTTTCCTTTGGTTCATTATATTGCATTTTGGCCCAATTTTTGAGCACTTTTTTCACATTTTTTAATTTGTTCTCCCATATAAAGCCTGGAGATCCTTCAACATGTTGACCCCAGGTTTGCTGGATAATATTTTTCGCTGCTCGATAATCGCTCCATATATGACTGTATTTGAATGGAAGAGGCCCAAGAGGGCAGTGCATATCCATGGCTAAAGTAATTGGATAGTGATCTGAGACCGCAAAGGGCAAAATGGAGGCGTTGACAACTGAGTAAGAGGAAAGAAAGGAGATATTAACCAGAAACCGATCCAGTCTCTCCATTATATTGCTGTTACCCAATCTAGGATTACTCCAGGTGTATTTTCGATTTTTTGGAATGATGTCGATCAGATCACCGTTTTGCATTATGTTTTCCAGCTGATTTCTAAATGGGTCTGGCGTAAAGCTTCCCCCACGCTTTTCATTGGCATGTAAAATTAAATTGAAATCGCCTCCTAAGATGATGTTGTTGTTGTCTTCTTCCATTATGTTCTTGCTGAGAGCATCCTAGCAAACTTCTTTGTCCCTGTAATGATTAGGGGCGTAAACATTAAAAATCACAATTTGTTGTTTGCTCATGTTGTTCCTCAACACTGTCTTTATCCAATGATGTTCTATTAGTTCAGCTTCACTGTTCCACTCTTCCTGGCTCCAAATGGCAGTAATCCCGCCAGAGGCCCCTCTGGCTTCACATGTACATCCTTTATAACGCTTATGACGGTCAATGATCTTGTTGATTTCTGACTCTCTTTGTTTTGTTTCCTGTAATAAGATAATGGATGGTTGCTCTTGATTTATAAGATCCTTTAGGGCATTGGTTTTGGAGGGGTGCCCAAGTCCCCTGTTGTTCCATGAAAGAATTTTAATCATTTCAAAACTGTGATTCGAGGAGGTGCTCTCCCTCCCTTATCTTTGCTTGCTGTTTCTTTATCTTTTGTTCCCTGTATGTAAGATTCTATAGGATTCTAGAGTCCTAGAGCTATGTCTTTTTGTGCGTTCTCATCCCTGTGCTGTTTGGAAGTCTTTCTTCCCAGCTTCTTTTGACCATCTAGAGAGGACCCCTGATCCTTGGAGTTGCTATGAGTGATTCTAGGAGGGAGTGGATATGATGATAGGTAGGAGGGAATGATCATGGAATGGGGGGATGAGGGGGGCTCAGAATGATTCAAAGGAGCAGGGTCATCTTCAGGAAGGGAAAGGACGTGGAAGGGGTTGGAGGAGGGAGAAGAAGGAAGAGGGTTCAACTGGAGGTCAGAAGATTGAGGCGGATGAGGGGAAGAAGGAAGAGGGGACGAGGGCGGGGGGAGGGATTATGAGAGGTGGGAGGGAGATGATTGGAAGGTCCAGCTTCATTGGGTAGTTTGTGGCCAGGGGCTATTTTTTTCTTTTTGACCACTTCCCATTGCTCTTCTTGTGTATTATTATCAACATTAGAAAGCTTAGTGCAACGGTTAGCAAAATGACCGTACTCGTGACATACCTTACACTTGAAAGGGATCTGCTCATAGTCGAGTTGCTGAATGTGCGACCAGTCGTCAACTTTGAGCTTGATGGCTTCTGGAAGATCTTTACCCAGATGAACCTCGACACATATACGAGCACATGCCTGCATATTATATCTTGACTCGCTCCGATCAATGTATTTTCCGCCTGCATTTCCAATGGCACGCACTGACTCATCTCCCTAGCAATGTAATGGGAGGTGAGGGAGACGAACCCAAATAGGGACTGCATTAGGGATATATAGCTCTGGATCGAAGTCTGGTGTCCATTTGTTTAAGTACAAACCTCTGGAATCCATGAAGTAAGGGCCATTGCGGAATATCAAATCCTTGTCTTCCTTTGTCTCAAAATGAAAAGTGAAGTATCCCTTCCCGCAAAATCTGATAGAAATTTTCCCTTGAATTTTATCTGTCCAATTCCTTTCCACCCACCTCTGAACAGTTTTTGGTGAGGGCCAGAGACTTGTAAATTGCCATATCAGTGCTTTTTTCGCCAGAGCAAGAGCAGCCATTCTGGGCAAAGTAGGAAGGAGAGAGACTTCCTGTAACCCCTCGATTTTTTTGACAAACTTGGAAATCGAAGGGCGAGCACGTTGGGGCGGTAAGGAGTTTATCAGTGCAGAAAATGCTTGCTGTTGAGCTGCCTCCTCCGGTGGAGCCTCCGTAGGGGCCATCTGAGTAGCTGAGGGTCGGTCCGAAGAAGGTTGCAGGGGGTCGCGCGCGCTAGGATCTTCAAACAGGTTGCAGGCGGTGGCTGCAGCAGCTAAGCAGTTGATCATTGTTCTTTATGTTGATGATCTGATATTGACATGTGATGATCAGTTGATCATGTCTTGCAAGGAGGACCTTGAAAGAGAGTTCGAGATGAAAGACATGGGTCTCATGCACTACTTTCTAGGCATGGAAGTGTGGCAGAAGGATGGGGAAGTGTTTGTGTCTCAAGGCAAGTATGCCAATGAGATACTTAGAAGATTCTACATGGAGAAGTGCAAGCCCATGCAGACTCCTCTAGCAGGTAACTGGAGGAAGGAAGATGCTACTTCAGGTGAGGTAGTAGCTGCTACTGTTTATCGGTAGCTTGTGGGTTCATTGATGTATTTAGTGAACACACGACTAGATTTGTGCTTTGCGGTGAACCAACTGAGTCAAGCTATGGTTCAACCTCCCAAGTTGTTTTGGAAGGCAGTTAAGCATGTGCTGAGATACCTCAGAGGCACATCTCAGTATGGATTATGGTACAGATGGACAGAGGGAGTGAAGCTTCAGGGCTTCACAAATGCAGATTGGGCAGGGAGTCCATCAGATTGGAAGAGCACTTCAGGAGGAATTTTCAACCTTGGTTCAGCGGCAGTTTCTTGGTATAGCAGGAAACATAGGTTAGTTGCACTTAGCTTAGCAAAGGTTGAATACATGGCTGCAAGCCAGGTAGCATGTGAGGCCATTTGGATGCGGAAAATTTTAGTTGGGTTGTTTTATCAAAGGATGGATCCAACTGTGATTTATTGCGATAATAAGAGTTGTATCAAACTCTTTGAGAATTCAGTATTTCATGGCAGGTCCAAGCACATCGATATCCGGTATCATCATCTTCGAGACTGTGTGGTGAAGAGGATCATGTTGTTGCAGTATGTTTCGACCGAGGAGCAGGATGTAGACATTTTGACTAAGGCATTGTCAAAATGCAAATTCGAGTTCCACAGAGACAGGATCGGGGTGACAGATAATCCCTTTCTTGTTGTGAAGGAGTGTTAAAAATAGCAACAAGAAATGCTAAAAATAGCATTCCTATAGATAGCATTTCAGAATACATTCCAATTTTAATTAGTCCCTAAATTAAAATTGTGAATTAAAATTCGAATTTGAGCTCAGCAACTGTTTGTAAAATAATTAATTTCATATTGAGTTAATTAGTTTGAGAAAATCAAACATGAAGTCTATGTGATGCAATAATTATCCCTTTGATTGAGGAAGTTATCCCTTAAGGAGATGAAGATGAGTTGTACTTTGAGTTGTAATTAGTTAGCTCAGTTAACTGAGTTAAGTCCAGTTAGATTAGTTCCAACAGTTTGTGGAACTGATTGTGAGTTCAGTTAGTCAATGCATGCATGCATGCAACTAGTGTATTTCAGATAACTGAATATTCTCTCATAAATAACTCATGCATGTTAGTTCAGACAGAGACCCAATTGAGATCAAAGGATGGGACAATGTACTATTAGTCGCAGGAATATTCCCATGAGGATGTCTCTTGCATGCAGAAGGAATTCTTTCCTTGAGGATTGCGCAGTTATTTCAGAGGTTAGTGCGCAGTGTGTGAGGTAATTACACATAGGTGGCAGCTTCAGGACCCAGGAGAAACTGCGCAAGTAAATAGGAGGCTTGGAGGGCAGAGGAAAGGCATATGTGTTGTATGTTCTGTCTATTAGCCGTAGTGAGGGATTGTACTGAGAGTTGGATAGCTTGTGAGCTAAAGCTTTGTGTAATCTGAAAATATTTCCACTTGTATGATAATACAAAGATCGGGGTTTTTAGCTTAAGCTTTCCCCAGAGTATTCTTCCGTGTTCATGTGTGATTGATTTCTTCTTCATCTGTTATATGTGTTCTCTTTGATCTTGCTCAAAATCGATTAAGCTTCCGCAAGTTTGTTTGTAGAAGTAAATCAAGTATTTTTCTTTAGTATATTGCATTATCAGGTGATCTACAGTGAGAATTTCTACATGGGCACATAGCTAAATTTTAACACTACATACCACCCTCAACGGATGGAAAACCGAACGAATAAATCAGGTGTTATAGGACATGCTATGAACTTATGTTATGAAACAACCTTCCAAATGGGAAGATTACCTACACTTAGTAGAATTTGCCTACAACAATGGCTATCACACATCTTTGCAAATGAGCCCATTTGAAGTTCTGTATGGACGCAAGTGTCGAACCCCTTCCAGTTGGGGAGGACCGAAGATAAATTAATGCTGGGACCCGAGATGCTAAAAGAAATGGAGGAAATGGTCAAGAAGGTTCGCTCCAATTTAAAAGCCACGCAAGATCGACAAAAGAACTTTGCTGATCGAAAGAGGAGCTTCAGGGAATTCCAAATTGGAGACCATGTTTATGTGAGGGTACGGCCAAAGAAAATCACATTGCAATGGGGCGGGTGTACCAAATTGGCACCTCGATTTTGTGGCCCTTTTCAAGTCTTGGCCCGAGTCAGACCAGTGGCCTACCAACTCACCTTACCTAGCCATATTCGGGTACACAACGTCTTTCATGTTTCGGTGTTGAAAAGATATGTTTATGATCCTAAACATATAATTAATTGGCAAGACATACAGGTTGAATCTCTGGTTATACTATATCAGAGAGAAGTAACGTTGCGGAAACGAGTTATCACTCAGGTTAAAGTGCAATGGAAGCACTTTGGGCTAGAATAGGCCACCTGGGAAGATGAGCAGGTCATGAAGGAAGCTTTTTCAGGTTTGTTTGCAGTAGGACAACATCGGGATGATGTTTGATTTCAGGAGGGGGAGATGTGATGTCCCCAGGAAAAACTATAATTATTTTATTTACTACAGTAAAAACAAAACACTAGATTTTTATTATTTTATAACATTTGAACTATTTATTAAATTTTGTTAATTAAGAATGAGAATTTATTGAGAGTGTTAACAAATCTTGTAACTCTCTTTCATATCAAGAAATTGGGGAATAGGTAGTTACCTAGCCCTAACTACTTTTCCTGATTATGAATTCTCCAAGAAAGAAATCAAGAGGGTAATGAGAAAGTACCTGAGAGAAGAACTTGGAGAGGAAGGAAAATGAAATTTTGCCATGCTGGAGGGACAAACGGAAAAGAGAGCTAAGTCTGGTGATGACCAGATAGCTTGGATTTGGTGACTGTTAAGTCTTGCAAGAGACATTAGTCTTGTGAGCAAAAGCTTGGGGGGAGACTTGGCTTGAAAGCAAGTCTCATGGTTGGGAGGATAATTCTGTGAAAAACAAATAGACTTTCACAGCTGACTTATGTACTGATTTCTTGTTTCTTAAGCATTAATCTGTGTAAATAGTAACTCTTGCATTAGAGTGACTAGTTTAAGGACGAAACTGTAGTAAATGAAGAAAGACAACAGTAAAAGAGAACTAGATGAATTCATGTTGTTCACAGAAGGAAGACTATAAAGATGTTTAACTAGAATACAATAGTATTATGGAAACTATGAAAAAAAAAAAAAAAAAAACTTCTATGTACTCTTATAGTAGAGAGAGAGACCTTCTATAGTAACAAATATTATAACGAGATCTGTGACTACGAATACAGAACGATACATCACTGCTAAATGCCCAGTGATTGCAAGAACAAATTATCTAAATGGGACATCATACAACGTTAAAGATCTTAAAAAGAATTAGCTAGATAACTTATACATATACAGTGGGTATTTCGAAAACAAAAACTAGAAATCAAATGGATTTGATTCTAATACATACCTGTACAGAGACATATATGCATATTAAAATTAAAGCAACTAACTATTACAGAAACCTTCGCGGTTGGACCGAGAGTTGAAACAAACTATCAAAGTACAAGAAAACTTAAAGCCAAAACTCCTTATCTGATATATAATTAAACCCCTTCTTCTAGAGTGGTTACAAGTGGCCAGAAATTCCTAAAAAACCTTAACGAAATGAAGTAGTCGGATAGGGTTTTCCCAATGGGATTTTCCCTCCAAAGCTCGACCGTCATGAAAAACCACAGTGACTTTGTTGAGTTACAACAACATTCCTCTCTTCATTGGCCAAGAGCCCGATAAACATTAATGCTTTAAAATCAATGTTATAGACTAATCTGGTGTCGACATAAAAGAAATTCAAGAACATCCACCTAGATAGCTAAATCTGCAATTAGCTATAATTGAACCCAGAAGAATGAAATCCTCCCGGATAAAACCCTTATCCAGAAATTTGTAAACGAAGAATTTGTAAAGGCAAATAGCAAAGGCATGAAATAGAGGTTAATATCAACTTGAGGGATGAACCCTGAACATTCAGACCATAGCCAATTTAAAGAACAGAAATGCAAAGCAAGATTAATTGCGTAAAGCGTTCAAGGTTAAATACAAACATGTATCTATCAAACGGAGGGAAAAAACCCTCTTAAATAAAATTTTTAGTAAAAACTTCCATCAAAGACACATTGCCATCCGAGCTTGAATTCACAAATTACATCTGAAACTTAGCAGCAAAGTACGCTCGAAAGGTTTATCCTAGCTTAAAACAAACAAGCATAACCCTCTCTGGTTATCAGTGCCCAGAGGAGCTTGACACATTTGGAACCCTTAAAATCGAAAAGGGGCAAACACATACCCGAAACCCCTGTGCAAAAATATGTTATAAGAGCTGTGACAAAGCAAAGGGGGTTGTCCCTGCTTCATCACCCGTAGCAGCAGTGAACCTCTGAAGTCTCCTGCAACCAAACCCATATCAACGCAGACATTAGAAATTGTAGAAAATATGAATTTACTATAGAAAAATCTTACGAGACAGTAGGGTTCGGTTACTTGTTAGAGATGCGTGATGGGCGGCCTCTTTTCCCCGCTGAAGTCAAACCAGGAAGGAAAGAGATAACCAGCCATATATTGGGTATTTAATGCCCTCAAAGCAGCACACGACTTAACGCGATAACACGGGAGCGGGCAAATTTGGCATTAAATAATATTTGCCTGCTCCCGTGTTATCAAGCTAAGTTGCGTGCTGCTCTGAGAGCATTAAATACCCAATATATGGCTGATTAGCTCCAGCCGTACTCCTGAGCCTTGGCGGGAGCAGCTCCTGGCATATCAGCCTTCCATCTGCCAAATGGCCGTTCCTCGTCGGCATATGGGTTCTGCTGCCTCAATCCCCTCTGGTGGTGGAAACTTTTCCTGACAGCCTGGTCATTCACGGTGTGAGTCACTATTTTTCTTATTGAGTTTTCTCTGGTGCGCAATTCCCTAGTGCTGGCATTAAGCGGTCAGGCTTAGTCTAGGAATCCTTACGGGCTTCTCATTCGATTCCTTTGTAGCTGTGGAGCGGCATTCCTGGTTGGCTGGAGCTAATCAGCCATATATTGGGTATTTAATGCTCTCAGAGCAGCACGCAACTTAGCTTGATAACACGGGAGCAGGCAAATATTATTTAATGCCAAATTTGCCCGCTCCCGTGTTATCGCGTTAAGTCGTGTGCTGCTCTGAGGGCATTAAATACCCAATATATGGCTGGTTATCTCTTTCCCAGGAGTACTAAACATTAAATTAGAATAAATGTAAAGATATAGATCAGATCTATATGATTAATACATGTAGTACAAGGTTAATCCAATGCCGAATAATGTGACAGTCCTTCAAACTCAACCAATATTTTTAAGGTTATGACAATGTTAATTCTTCGTAAGGTATGATATTGGTAATCATTGTAATAATTTAAAAAGGGTGCATTTGATATTATTCAATATTTAGAATGAATGCCATGGTTTTATAAGTTGACAAAAAGTGCAAGCAATGTACTAAATTATTGGAAGATCATAGAATATACTATAGGATAGTATAGTTAAAGTAAAAAAAAAAAAAATCCTCTGGCCTTAATGGAAGACGATCTAGTATCATGTTGTCATTATATGGTTGCTGCTACGAATTCTTATGTATTAAGTTTTGTACATTTCAATGATGCTAATCAGCTTGAGATAAAAGAAACTGTTGTTTAGCACATATTTTAATATGAGAAACAATGTTCAGTCTATTTAGATTCTGATTTCATGAATAACAATAAGCTTTTGAGATTAATTTATAGCATCTGGTGTTGGTCCAGTTCTCCAATGTATTCAGGAATCTCCACAGAGATCATATTGTTCCTTAAGACTCTGATAAAAAGCGACTGTACATCACTCGCAATGTATTTAGATTTTTCAGGCTATGTAGGAATGAAAGAAATGAGCCACCTCTAGGTATCTCACACACAATGCTGCTTAAACAATAGCAAGTTTATACAGGTAAAGCAATTTGAATATAATATAATCCAACGCACAAATGTTTAACACGAATGCAGTTAAAAAATGATGATCATCTTGAAAACAGACACAATATTTATAAATGTGCAATAAGCAAGAACGGGAAAATTGGAAAGTAATGATTTGCTAAATGACAGAGGACATCACTCTTGAAGTTCTGAGTAAATTGCATACGGAAATAACTGCTTTCTTTGGAAAATAAACAAACAATTGTAAGGATATCTATACGCACAGGCTTGTTAATTTAGTCAAATTTGAAATGTTTGAGGGAATTGGCCCCTCAAAAGAAGTTGCTTCAAGCTTCTTGCCATCAAAAAGAAACGTTATTTCCCAGACACATGGAAACGAAGAAACAAAAAATCCTTACTAATTTTTCTATATATGTTTATATTTATCTGACTTGATTACTATAATTTGTTCAATTCTCAATGAACATCAAAGTTATTGAAATTTGCTATTTATTAAAAATTAGTTTATTCTAATATGTAAGAGAAGGTTAGTAGTCTTTGAAATTGAAAGACGACCTTACCTTAATTTCATCTCCAAGTGATAGACAAACATCTAATGCCAATTTAATTAACAGTCCATGGAAATCCAGCCAACATTTCTGTTCTTTGCGAGAACAGAGAGTCAACAGTACAACAGAAGCTGCCAAAAGTTTGAATTCATATCAATTTCAATTCCTTCAAGTTCTGTGTGTCACCCAGCACAGGCGGCAGTGTATTCAACAAAGGGCCCTAATGCGCTTGGCAATTCTTTCAAATCTGCATTATACTGAAATATGATTTCTCTGTGTACCACTTCAAATGTGCTGATATTTTAGGTGCTTACATGGTTAAATAAGAGCAACCCTCCAAACAAAGAATTTTAGATTTATTTGGATTCCGCAAAGAATTTGGAAGCCTCTCCAAATTGTGGCACTTTGAGAGATCGATGTCTTGCAGGTTCTTTAAATTATCAAAACAATCTGGCAGCGTCTCTAAATCGTGGCAATTTGAGAGATTGATGCGTTGGAGATTGGTCAAATTACCAAATGAGTCAGGCAGGCTCTTCAAATTATGGCACCTCGAAAAATCGATGTATTCGAGGTTGCTTAAATTACCGAAGGATTCTGGCAGATCCCTCAGACCGTGGCAATCTGATATACTGATGCGTTTGAGCTTCTTTAGTTTACCAAAGGAATCAGGCAGCCTCTTTAACTTGTGGCACCCCTGCAGATCGATGCGTCGGAGATTCCCTAAACAACCAAAGGAATCTGGCAGGCTCTTCAGATCGTAGCAATTTGAGAGATCAATGTGTTCCAGGTTCTTTAAACCACCAAAAGAATCTGGTAGCCTCTCCAAATTGCGGCAGAAGGACAAATCAATGTGTTCGAGGGTTGTTAACTTACCAAAAGAATGTGGCAGTGACTTCAACCTTGAGCACTCTTTTAACACCAAGGCCTTTAAAGATTTCAGCTCACAAAATTCTTCTGGCAATTCTATGAGATTAACCCGTCCTATATTTGAAAACCTGCCGACGACAATCCGTTCGAGGTGCTCCAGGCGCCTTATGGACTTTGGAATATTCCTGAGCGGACCATAAATCTCTAGCTCCCGCAATTCCGAAGGTGCCTGCGAAATGCTTACGGTTTCAATTATAAGAAAAATATATACATATAGATCACGGCTTTGTAATTCGTTCTAGACTGTGTGGCTTGACATTCAGTTATTAACATTAATCATAGACTAAACACACAAACATTAACACAATATTTTTTTATTTACCTGGGATTCGTCTTCCCACAATGTTTTCAATGTGCTACCGGACACCTGTAGAACCCTTAAATTCTTTATTTTCTTTAGAATCCAGGAAGGCAGGGCAGGATACGGACACTCATTCCAGCGAAGCCATATCAGATTTGGTAACTTCACCCAGTTTATGATGTGTTCCAGTATACTTTTTTCGGTATCCAGAAGTTGCAACCTCATCAGAGCAATATCACCAAATGCATCATTGTGTTTATTATAGTCACTAAGATCCATCCTAATTCCCCGCACCATTATTCTCTGTCCATTCTAGACAAAAAATGATAGTTATTACCTTTCATTCTTGGAAAATGATTGAGAATTTAAAATGAATTTTATTGAATAGTCTATAAAGGATGGAATGCTATGTTTGAACACTTACAGATGCTCGCTGCAGCAAATCATCAATGACATCTTCTGTCCAACGCCAAAGACGACGGAGCAGACGTCCTTCCATATCCTTAGCAATGTCTCTCCCCATATCTTGAAGGTGATCATGCATTTGAATACCATTTTCACTGTCCACTCTCACAAGATATCTGCTTTGTAACTTGTGAAAACCCAACCAACATTTCCAGCCTGTTCCATCCCATATTCCATCCCATATTCTCATTGCAGTATCCCTTTTATACCTTACGAAAAAACATGCAATATCTAAGAACGTTTCCCTTTCCTGTTCTTCCAGTGCATCATAACTGATTTTCAGTTTTTGCTTTATTGTATTAGGAACTATATGGAGCTTAGCCAATTGCTCTGTCCAGTAAACGTTATGACCATTTCCACGCAGAAGTGCACCAATCACTACCAAGGATAAGGGCAATCCATCACAGACTTTTAAAAACTCATCCACAAGAGATTCAAATCCTGCGCGTGGACGATCTTGGTTGAAAGAATGCCAGCAAAATAGTTCTTTCGAATGTTTTGTATTAAGGCCAGTTAGGGGATATATTAGTGAGTCTTCCACTACTGAGCTTGTGAGGACATCTCTGTCCCGAGATGTAATCAATATTAAACTATCAGAGTGGAAAACCGTGCGAACGGGCAAAAGTGCATTAACTTGGGAGATTTCATCTACATCGTCTAAAATTACTAAGGCCTTGTCAGTTGAGAGATGTTTTTTAAGTTCAGTTTTCCCTGCATCTATATTGTCTATTTTGAGATCTGATCCAGTCAAGCTTTGAAGAAGTTTTTTCTGCAATGATATCAACGAAGATGTCCTAATATCATGTAAAAAACAATTTCTTCTGTACTGTGATCTCTTTCCATTGAAGAATTCCTTCACCAAGGTTGTCTTTCCTACGCCCCCTAAACCAACTATTCCCACTGCCTTACCTTTTGCACTATGTTGTTGCTGACAGAAAATTTTACTTACAAAGTCCTTAACCTTGTCATCCAAACCAGTTGGATAGTCAGCTACATCCAATCTTTTTAGTTGAACCTTTTTCAACGTGCATTCAACCACCTTCTCTAGCAACTCACTCTCGCCGCTGGACAATCAAAAGAAAATAAAGATATCATTAATGAGAGACTTCTAGAGATACGCAACTTCACAAAAACTTCTATGAAAAAAGCAAAGGTTGAGTACTCACCCTTTACAAGTCTTTAGCTCGTAACCACTTATATCTGCAGCCTTACAAAGAGCACCTCTCCATTTTTCAATTTGGCCAGCGTTGTACCGCGGATTACTTTCAAAATCACAGAAAGCTTTACCGTAAATTCCAACATTGCCCCTCGCTTTCCGAAGGTCAGAGGGCTCGACTTCGTAAAATACCGGAATAACCTTAGCGCCCCTCTCCAACGTGTCTAACATGCTCAGAAGCTCATTGAGACACCATTTTGACTCGGCATATGCCGGAGAAAATATAGCCACTTGGACAGACGCGGTTGTTATAGCGTTTTCTATTTGGGAGATTATAGTGTCTCCCGCTTCCAACTCCGGCCGATCGAGAAAAACCCTCAATCTCTCTGAATCAAGGCGCTCGTACAGATCTTTGGCAAAGGTTTCCTTGACATCAGTGCCACGATGGTTTATAAACACATCGTAGCACTGAATGTTGTTGGGATTAGCAGCGGCAGAGGTGGATTCGGCCATTGCAGATTAGAAATTAGAAAAGAAAATGGGCCGATGGAAAGGATAGTCGATGCTATTGGAAGAGATGAGTACAGTGGTCCGGAGAAATTGTGCAGTGGATTGAATGAACAAACGAATTCTATGGGAAGAGATGAGTACAGAGGTCCGGAGAAATTGTGCAGTGGATTGCTGATGGGTTTGATGGTGTGCATATATATATATATATATATACATAAACCCTTCTCCCCATGTTTATGATTGCTTGATTACATAGGTAGTGCCTCTCCAGTCAGTCATGTTCCAAGCCGTGGTGACCAACTGGGTAATTATATATTCTATTGTGAGCCCAGCTGTGTAAGTTAAAACCATTCAAAAAATAAAGTCTACAATGGTAGCTTTCACCTTGCACTTCGATACAATGAATGTAGAAGCAATTCTGTCGGATCTAAGGCAAATAAGTGGGCCACTCACCGACAAGACGTTCGGACAGACACATACAATCTCCCAATAGTATTGATTGGGCACAACTCTGCAGGTACTTGTTCATTTTTATATTCCCCTTCAGAAATTTTTTACTGACCCACATTCTAGATTTCCAAAAAATATATCAAGCACATCCCGATCCAAGGGAAACCTTCGTGCGTAAATGTATTCACTTTTGATTTTAAGATACTTCTTACGAATTTTCTTATATGATTTAAAATATTAAACTAACCATTATTTTATGGTTAATTAGTGTTAAAAATGTAGTTTGGACTATTTAATACAAATATAAGACAATGTGCATGATGAATGTTCCCATTCTGAAAATGGAGTTGGAATCTTTCTCGTCATATTTCATTAATGGTCCCCATTAAAAATAGATTTTAGTGACATTTTTACACATTTTTACAAGTGGTCTACCCAGGAGTTTGACATTGTCATTTTTCATCAATTTATTAATTTAAAATTAAATATAAATAACTTATAAAAACATTTTTTTATTATCAATTTTATAAATTTAAAAGATAATATCTTCCACGAGTTGTAAAATAAATGATTTTAACTATTCATAAAAGATTATAAATAAAATCATAAAAGATTATAAACATATACCAAAAGCCACAAATTTATTACATGTTATGTACCATGTTATTGTAGATATAATAAATATAAATTATTTATAAAATAATTATATACTAAAATATACATATAAATATATAAATATATTAAGTATTAGATTGGTTTAAAATAAAAATGTTATTTTAAATATAATTAATTAGTTGAAACCAAACATTAAATTAGGAGCTATTTCTTTTGGACTAAATACCCCAAATTCAATTAATGAACAATCAACAAACTTACATACTAATAAACAATCATTCAATACTCATAAAACAAGTAGGAGTTATATCTCCAACAATACCAATCTTAACATCTACCATATACATCATTTTAAGCTTATTTTTTTCCTAACATCTAATCATACAATTTTTATACAAATTTAGATTTTTGGTTATTTAAAACTTATTAGAATATGGTTTAATTTAAATATTATATATTTTAAATTTTCTTTTTTTATATTCTAACAAATCTCTATCAAATTTGAAAATATCAAATATATTACCTAATTAATTTTTGTTAAACCTATAATAAATAATGTTCACCATAAAAATAAATAATGTTCACCACCAAAAAAAATTATGATGAAAATAATTTAATTTTTATAATTTAATTAATCTTTTAAAACAAAAAATCCATGTCAATGTGTATGACACAGGAATTCTTAAACAATATTGATAAGGTAATGAAATTAACATATTATTATTAATTCCGTTAAAAATGAGATTGAATTTTTCAAATAATATATGATTTTTTTATATCTTTGAATTTTGATAGGTTTGAATATCACAAATTTATATGGAAAATAAATTTATTATTGAATTTATAAATAATATAAATATAATATTTAACAAAATAATTATTAAATATAAATCATATTATATATATATATATATATTAATTACATTAAGAGGTGTTTTTTAGTTCAGTGTAGTAGAGATGGTAGAGATGATGTAATGTAATATATTGTTTAACATTTTGAAACGAACATATTATATAAAAATAAAATAAATAATAGTATACGAATAAAATAAAATAAAAACATAAAATTAATAATTACATTTATAATTATAAGTGATTTTTTGGACAAAAGATGGGTTCGAGTTAAAAAAATGAGCTCTCAGCAACTAAAGTCCTCAACTTGTAACATAAGCTTGCAGACTTGAACAACCTGCCAGGCACTTTTGTCGAAGAATTTTTCTCCTAGGTGATCTTGTTCCCACCTAATCCCCTCACTTGATGCAGATTTTTGTTGGCTACTCTCTTGTTATTAGCCGTTGCTTCTTAGCCGGGGGGGCCATCATGGCTGTTTCGACCCAAGATCAACCTTTCTTGCATGAGATAACAACCTTCAATCCACTAGTTGTCGATGGCCTGAAGTTTCAAATGACTGCCTCCTCTGTTTTGTTAAAAAAATCGAAGAGATTCTGAAGGTCGTGATCTGAACACCTCAATCTAAAATTCAAGCCCTCTAGCTAGCAGATCGGGGCTTGGTTGGCTAGTTTATGGGACTCCAACCCTCCCCACTCATTGTAAGGAGTTGAATCAAGAAGAACTAGAAGCCACTTATCACTTGTGAAGTTGTCTCCTCCTTCTGCGATAAGGGTTTTTATCTTCAGAAATAGCTCATATTTCATGGGAGCCAAAGTGTTATAGCATCATTTAGCACTCCTGTAGTTATGAAGATCTGGAATGGCCTTGGGCAACCCTTTCCCATACACACTTTCTCATTTATTAAAAAAAACAATATTTTGAATTCCATTCGCGACCATGGCCTTTTAAAAGAGAGTGCACACATAGGTACCATAATACAGAACCTGCGTATATTATTTAAAATATGAAAAAATAAAATAATATCCTATTTTTCGGGCGGGGTTTATGGGTTTTGCCGAAAGCCCACCTACAGGAGACCACCGCCTAACTGAATCAATTGATTTGTGGTGGTATTTATACACCTCATGGGAAGGCCTAATGACATAAAGGATATAGGATATCGACATTATAGTCTTTTCAGTCCCCAGATCAAGTATGATTTTCCATGTGCCTCTTGCACTCCCAGTCATAGGAAACCCTTGTTTCCTTGCATAGATGTCATCCTTCATTATATGACATCGTTTTCCACATGCTTGAGAGGTGATCTTTGAGGCTTTGGCTAGACAGATCCAGAAGAAGGTTTCGTTGGTGTCGTGTTCATATCAGGTTCTATCTCTTTATTGATGTCAATAAAGAAGCTCTATCTAGTTTATGATATGTTATAATCTCATGTTTATACGATTCATGTGTAAAGTGTCATGATTTATATGTTTATGCTTGATGATCTAACATGTTTATTATGCACACACTTTGAACTACATGCTATGTATATGCTTCTCTGAACCGTGTTGCAAGTAAGCTCGCTTGGGACGAAGCAGAGGGTTTGGACCCTACAAGATCGACATCAAACATAGGACCTACGGGTACTCCTCTCAAACCCAAATTTGGTATTTTGTATAGTTTTCTTGCTTGAATGTATGCTTCTTATTGATTGTCTGCCTTTGATATATTGAGGTTGTCAACCCTTACCTTAGGGATATTTTTCTTGCTAATACCAAGGCTTATACTTGAACAATTGGAACCCTAATTTTAATTCGGAATGTGATACCCCTACCATTGTTCGTGTATGGGTGAAGCTCCCATTCTTCCTCTCCACTATTGGAATGATGCAACCTTTTGTTTGAGTGGGAATTCGCTTGGAGAATATATTAATTGTGCAGAGCCAAGAGATGGGATTTTTGCATGTGCCAGAATATGCATAGAGGTAGATCTGGATAAAGGCCTATTGGTTGTGATTTGTTGGTATTGATATATATTGTAGTGTTATTGGTTAGCATTGATGTCAACTTGGTAGCATGGGTTATAGGTCAGTTGGTTAGGCACATGTATGTTTGGTTGCAGGTGGCTTGTGTATGGATGATGTGTGGATGGTATTTGGCTTGTCTGCTAGCATGTAGATGATGGAATTGCAAGATTTTGAGATGCATACAAAGATTGAGTAGAGGATGTGATGGCCCTCATGATCATGTTGTTTCTTAGAGGTGTTTGGTTATGGATTAGTTGGATGATGGTTGTGTTAGCACTAGGTTGGAGATCATGAGAGGTCTTACCATGATGATCAATTATGTAGACGTGTTGCAGGGCTTATCACTGATTCTCTAAGGTCTTCATGATTATGACACGATGGTGTGTCCTTGATGGTGCATAAGAGTTAGATATATGTGTTAGAGAAGGAATTCATGGAGATGTAAGAGGATGTATAGATACCTGACAAGGTGGAGCTATTGAGGTTTGTAGAAAACATGGTTGAATGTAACAACCCCAGGTTAAAAGTTCATGTAATAAAGTTAATAAAGGAAAAATAAGACCAAGGTCACGAGACACTTATTCCAAGTTGAATGATGGGGAAAATGTCCTAGTGGGCATCACTTGTTGTGTATTATGGCTAAGGGGAGATTGACAAAGGCAATGGAAAAGACATGAAAAGGCAAAGAGGTATTAATTGGAATTTTATTTATGAAATTAAAGGAAAATAAGAGAAAAGGGATGTGAAAGGTCACATGTTGCATGTGAGGAGGAAATTGAAGGAAAATTAAGGGAAAATGAAGAAATTAGAGGCATCAACAATAAAAAGACATCAAAGCACCAATTTGTACCATTATGTCAGTTCAATTACATAATTGGTTTTAGAGAGGAGAAGAGCACCAAGAGGAGAAGGAAGGCAAGCAAGCAAAGGAAGGACAAGGAAAGCAAAGAAAGAAGGGATCAAGCAATGAAAGGTTGGATTAAGCGTCTTCAATAAGAATACTTGCATGTATGATTTCCTAGTTGGTTTTGGCATGCATGGCATATGCATGTGTGTATTTGGTTCATTTTGTTGTCATTAGCATGGATTTTGTTGGGTTTTGACAGTGGTTTTAACCTTGCCTTACCATTTCAGGATAGCCATAGTCTATGGGATTCTTTCTCGGTTGAGCTTTGGATTTCCAGAAGGTTTTGGATTCGGGTGAGGTGGTCTCAAGAAAATACCAAGGGTTGGGGGTCGAGATGGTATTCTTGGGGAAGCCCTCAATAATTAGGTGGAGACAGGAAAAATACTCAAGGGATGGTGAAGTAATTTTGAGGCATCCAAGCTCGTTTGGGTTTTGTGATCTCAGAGCTAGTTTAGGTGAGATCACGATATGGTGAATGCGGAGGTGGTTTAACCTATGGATTCCCTTGGTTTTTTATGGATTGGTTTATTCCATGAGATCCCACATTCATGCTTGGAATATGGCATGGGGGTGATTGGATGAAAGAAAGATTTGGTTCAAGCCAATCTATGGTCGGGTGGTATGTGGAAGTCCCTCACTTGGTTGGCTTTGCATATGGTTAATAAGAGCTAAGTTTCTATTGTCTTTGACAAGAAAATGTATTTTTTATTATGTGGCTTTAATGGAGGCTCTAACATTGTTATCTATCTGGTTATATGTTGGTTATAAGCATGGTTATATGACAGATTTAAGTATGGATTTTATCACATTTTATTCACTGAATGCATGACCTAATTGGTGTTATGGAAATTATTGTGAGAAGGCACTAATCCTTCTTGTTAAACCTCAAATAAGTTTTCATATCCCTAAGTTCAGATATGCAGTCATGACCTCTAGGATGCATGCTAATCATGTGTTCGATGGAATGTCAGTCCTGGTTGGGAAGGGCCAGGTCAAATCATTGTTAAAATTTTGGTTTGGAAGCCTTGTTTCTATGTTATTCATCATTTCTGGAAGTTTCAATGAGTTCTTGGAAGGGCCTTGAGTCCTAGACCTGAAAAAATGATTGAGAATTCAGGGTCATTGGCATAGAACTAACTGAAAAAGTCCATAGTCACTAGGAGGCAAGCCTATGAGAGCAACTGGAGGGATACAATCGCTTGGAGGCCTTGGCAAGGGAGCAACTAAGGCTCTAGTTCAATGAAAAAAAAGAGTTAACTTAGGGGTTAGACACCTGGATGGGTTGGGTAGCTCCTCGAGGTCATGCAACACCTGAGGGAGGTAAGTAAAGTCTTAAGTTGTCGACTCCATTTCCTTAAGGTCATATAGGAGGTTGAGTCTTATTATAGTGACCATCATCTCATGTTTACCACTGGAAAATGGGTGAAAGTGGGTATATATGGGACTAGGCAGTTACAGGGTGATATCAGAGTAGGTTGCACTCTTTCTGGGAAAAAAATGATGTTATCATGGTTATGATTGTTGTGCATGGGGTCATGGCATACAAATGGTATGATCATGCATGATGTTGATATTTTTATTTGATTATGATTATGTATACATTAGTAGGATGCATGCTAATGTGGACTGATTTTACAGATGAGATAAGCCTCCCATGACATCAATGAGGTATGGTTTTGACTTTTCTATCTATTTGCTTTAGATGACATGGTCTACTTGTAGGAAGAATATAATTAGAGATGATGAGAAAAATTGTAAACTACAATTCCTGTGAGTCTCCTTACAGATCAGTTGGGTAGCAGGGAGATGAGTATTCTTGTAGTATAACAGGTACATTGAGGAGTTTGAGGGAAAAGATCATAATTTGCAAAACAAACAATTATAGTTTGGTTGAGGCTCAAGAAAAACTTGCAAAGGCTCAGGAAAAGCAGGTAGAAGTCAATGCAGTGATTCTTCAGAGCTTGTTGGAATTACAGAGACAGGGATAGTTGAGGGTCATCTAAGAGCACGAAGGAAAACTAATGGAGCCTATCATAGCAGGTCTTAGAATGGATATAGGTTGGATAAAGGGGATACAGTTAGAGGCAACAGATCACTGGATACCCCTGACATGAGGACTGGTATGTATGTGCATCATTATAGTTCATCATTCAGGAGATATTATCATCATCATCACCATCATAGGAGGAGTGATTACTTGCCAACGGAGTTCAAGAAATTCAATCCTCCTACATTCGATGGAGAGATGAAGAAGTCAAAAGATTCATAAGTATGGTTGATGGGGATGAAGAAATTCTTTAGATTGCATAACTATTCATAGAAAATGAAAGCCAAGATAGCCACCTTCAGTCTTAAAGGGAAATAATATATTTGGTGGGAAGATGTAAATAATGTTAAGGGAATTCAGGAAGAAGAGTTGATTTGGGATGATTTCAAGGGAATATTTAAGAGGAAGTACTTGTTGGAAAGGTACTATGATGACACAGCGAAGGAATTTTATGAGTTGCAGATGAGTTCTATGAAATATTATGACTATACTAGCAAGTTCCTGGATTTGTTGAGTTACATGCCTTACCTCAAGAATGAGAAGGTGAAGATTCAAAGATTCATTAGTGGGTTTCCAGTAGCATATAGAGACCAGATTGAGTTTGATGAGCCACAATCATTGGAGGAAGCCATCCATAAGTTGAAGCCTTGTTAGGAGCAGTCAAAGCGCAAAGTTGAGCCTAAGCGTGATTTGAAGGGAAATGAAAAAGTTAAAGGGAAGTGGCCACTGAAGTGGGGAGACCCCAGGATGTAGGTGAGAAAGAAAATGTTGCTCCTTACAAGAAGTTAAATGTAGTTGAGAAGGGACACGGGTCACAACCTAGAGAGAAGCATACTAGAGGTGATGGCAAGGGATCATTGTAGTGTTGGATATGTGGCAAAGATCATCACAAGAATGATCGTCCATTATACCAGGGTGGTAGTCCTTAGATCTATAACACTCAGGAGGCACAAACATTTGTATATGTTGGTCATAACATTCCTCGAATTTATGAAGCTATGAACAACAAGTAAGAATATCATTAGGCATCCATTATTGAGATGGAAGGTAAGCTCTGTAGTTGAATTGTTTCTATTTTGATTGTTCCTGGATATAATTATAGTTATGTTAATCCCGACCTGGTTGATAAGTGTGGCTTGAGAAAATAATATTGTACTTGATGGAAACTCACACAGATCATAGTGTAGCAGGGTAGTAGCAAAAGTTGATGATCAGACTACAAATAATGTAGAAAATGAAAGACCCGCAGGTTCCTGTTCACAAATATGTGGTCTTAGGCTGGGTCCGTAGGTGCGCTGTTCAAAAGGTGCGGACATACCCATAGGTTCTCCGAACAAAAAGTGCGGACGTCAAATTCACACACTTTCATGCAGAGAAACGCGCGCACATGGGAAATTCTTATGGTTGATCCATGGTATTTAGTCCAACGCTTTTGATCCTATGGTTTTGGTTCGTGGTTTTGCATCTAAAATATTTAACCAAGGTTTTGGATCCCTTGTATTGGGTTTCTATGGTTTTAGTCCATGGTTTGAGTAAGGGCTTGTCTATAAAAAGGAAAGGAGATCATTTGGCTGGGCACTCATGTGTTGAATATCTTAAGAAAAACATGATCTGAAATACTGGTAATCGGTTGGTGAGTTATAGTTGAACCTGAGCATGAGAAGACAGATCAACTGAGGGGTCGTGATCTCTTTGGCGCATGATCAGATCTGTGAATCTGACAGTCGAGGGTATATCTGAGGACTGATAAACTGTCTATACTCAGAGGTCCGCATGCCAAATACAACGAAGGTGCGGAGGTACGCAGACCGACAGAAAGAACAGAAGCGGAGGTGCGCAGTCAAGACAGAGAGCAGATGTGGAGGTGCGCATCTTAGTAGACACTACAGGTGCGGAGGTACGTAGGCCGACAGAAAGAGCAAGAGCATAGGTGCGCAGTCGAGACAAAGAAAAGGTGCGGAGGTGCGTAGGTCGGTTGATGCTAAAGGTGCAGAGGTACGCAGTTCAACAGACATTGAAGGTGCGGAGATCGCAGTCTGGGCACAAACACAGTGCAACGATCCATAGGTTTTACATAGTAGAGTTGTGGATATCTGCAGGTTTCCTTTGGTGAAGTTGCAGACTTTTCTCTTGAAATATGTTTTAGCTGCCTTTGTCTGTTTCTGCTGTGTTCTGGGTTTTTGAATTGGTGTTTGGTTTCTGGTACTAGGTACTGAGAAGTTATTGATTCAATAGTTGTACAAGGAAGTTGATTATATTCATGGATCCAGTTTGAAAATTCATGAAACGTGGTCCCTAGAAGAAAAGAGAAGGTTGAAGCCTTCAGTAGGTAAACACCTACGTACTATTAGCTCAGCTAGTACAAGAGCTAAGGGGGTTGTAGCTCCCTTCCAGGAGAGTCTGGAAAATGAGAGAGGGTTGTAGCTCTCTGCAGGTTGTAGCCTGCGTACTGGTAAAGGACTGCACCAATACAAAATCATTGTAAAAAGGAAGTTTCTAATTGAAAGAAGATAGAGACACATTGCAGCAGGTGGTTTTCACCCACATTGGGTTTCCACCTTATATTTGGTGTTCTTTGGTGTGACTGTTTGTTTTTCTTGTTCCTGTTCATTATTATATGGTGCTGACATACAAATTAATGATCAACATCTGAAGAATAAATTAAATTATAAATCTGGAAGGTACATTGAAAGAATTTGATAATACTGATTCACCCCCCCCTCAGTATTATTTCCAACATCTTGGTTGGTGTAGTTGGCTGCAGGTACTAAGAATAGATTTCATCATTGGTAAGAAGTTGTGCATTTGGTCTGAATGGTATGCCTACATTAACACATCTGAATATACTACCACTGGGATAATATAGTATGCTTTTGGGTATGGAGTGGTTGTATCTTCACAGGACCAAAGTAGATTATTATGCCAAGGCCACTGAGTGCTTGGATGATAATGGGGAAAATATAATTTTGCAAGGAAAGAAGAAGCCTACATCAGTGAGGATGGTCACCGCTATGTAGGATAAGTGCAATTGCAGAAAGGGGAATGTGATGTTCACAGTTCATATTTCTAGTGACAAGGGTAAGGATATTGAGAATGCATAAATCTTCAAGAGGTACCCTGTATTACAGCAGTTTCAGGATGTGTTTCCAGCAAAGATTCCAGAGTTTCCTCCCCACAGGGAAGTGGAATTTTCTATTGAGTTGGTACCAGGGGCAACACCAACATGAAATGAACCTTATAAAATGAGCACACCATAGTTAGTAGAGTTGAAGTTGCAGCTAAAGGAAATGCTTGATGAGGGGTACATTAGGCCAAGTTTATTGCATTTGGTTGCACTAGTGTTGTTCATGAAGAATAAGGATGGTACCCTCAGGTTTTGCATTGAAAACAAGTAGATGAACAAGGTGACGATCAAGAATAGGAACCCATTTCCGAGGATTGATGAATCGTTTGATCAATTGAAGGGAGAAGCAATGTTCTAAAAGATTGATATGAGATCAGGATACCATCAGGTACACATAAAAGAAGACGACATCTACAAGACTAATTTTAGGACCGGGTATGGGAGTTATGAGTTTTTTGTGGTTCCTTTGGGTTTGACTAATGCCCCAACTACTTTTATGTGCTTTATGAATAGTCTGTTGCATCCTTATCTGGACAAGTTTGTTATTGTATTCATTGACGATATACTGATATATTCTAAGAATGAGGAGGAATATGTCGAGCATTTAGTAGCAATATTGAGATTGCTAAGAGATCATCAATTTTATGCCAAGCTTAACAAGTGCAACTTCTTTCGTATTGAGGTAAATTACTTGGTACATGTTGTTTCCAAGGAAGGCATAACAGTAGATCCAGAAAAGATAAGGGCTATCATGGAGTGGAAAAATTCTAAGAATTTGGATGAAGTCAGATCATTCATGGGGTTAGTAGGTTATTATAGGAGGTTCATCGGGAACTTCTCATGCATTGGACATCCTATTACATCATTGCGAAGGAAAGGTAAGAAATTTTAATGGACAGAGGAATGTTCAACCAACTTTGAGCAGTTGAAGTAGTTGTTGACAAGCACTCTAGTTCTTAAGATTGTAGATCTGGAAAAAGAGTTCGTGGTATGTACAGATGCCTACAAGAGAGGACTTGGTAGGGTCTTGACATAGGAGGGATAGGTGGTGTGCTACAAATCAAGGAAACTAAATGAGCATGAGCAGAATTAAGTTACACATGATCTCAAGTTGGAAACTATTATTCATGCCTTGAAGATGTGGATGCATTATCTTCTTGGTAGGAGGTTTGTATTGATGAGCGATCGCAGTGGGTTGACATATCTGTTTAACTAACCAAATCTGAATTCCAGACAATTTAGATTGTCCATGATCAGTAAGTTTGACTTTGAGATCAAATACATTAATGGTAAGGAGAACAGGGTTGCATATGCTCTTAGTAGGAGAGTGCAGATGAATCGTGTTACAACTATGAGCTCTTATGGGACAAATTTATAGGATCTGATCTTATAGGGAGGACAACAAGATGGCAGGTACAAGGATCTTAGGCATATGTTACAACAACATGGTACAGGTGATCAGGATGTGGACTATCATCTCATGACAAATGGTTTGGTGAGATTTAGAGACAAGCTTTATGTGTGAGATGACAGTGGGCTCAAGAAGCTTATATTGAGAGATTTTCATGTCAAGCCATATTCAGGTCACCCATGATATCAGAATACGTTGACAATAGTGACGAAGTGATAGTATTGGCTGAAGCGGTAGATTTTATGGCTAGATGTTTTGATTTTCAGCAGGTGAAAGTAGAGTGTAAGCGTCCAAGTGGGTTGCTTCATCCTATTCTGATTCCATAATGGAAATGGGAGGTAATTTCTATGGATTTTTATTATAGGATTTCCGAGGAAATTGAGGAAACATGATTCTATCATGGTCGTTGTTAAGAGGTTGAGAAAGGTAACTCACTTCATTCAAGTGAAGAATACTTATTCAACTATTGAGGTGGCACATGTACTCATCAAGGAGATCGTGAGATTGCATGGTGTTCCAAAGAAGATTGTATCATACAAGGATGCTAAGTTCACTTCCAAGTTTTGGAAGGAGTTGTTTGCAGGTTTGGGTACAGAGTTGGCCTTCAGTACAACTTACCATATGCAGAAAGATAGATAGACGAAGAGGGTCAACAGGAATCTAGAGGGTATGTTGAGGATGTATGTCATGCACCAATAGAGGAAATGGGAGGAGTACCTTCCATTGGTTGAGTTTTATTACAACAATGGTTATCAAGAGTCACTGTGGATGAGTGTGTTTGAGGCACTCTATGGGTGAAGTTGTAATACTCCCATCAGAGAACATTGTAATTATTGGACCAAATATGTTGGCAGAAATGGAGTAGGAGATGTAGGTTATAAAAAAGAATCTAAAGGAAACACAAACAAGAAAAATAGTTATGTAGAACAACATAGGGCATTCAAGGAGTTTCAGGTTGGGGAGCATGTGTATTTGTGCATCAATCCCAAGAAGAGCTCCTTGAGGATTGGATCATGTGCCAAGTTGGCACCATAGTATTGTGGGCCTTTTGAGATCCTTGAGAGGATTGGACCAATGGTGTACAGACTTGCATTGCCTCTAACAGTGAAAGTCCATGATGTTTTCCATGTTTCATTACTTAAGATATATGTAAAGGATGTTGATCATGTTATTGATTGGTTGATATTGTAGGTGGATCCAAAAGGAGGATTCTAGCCGGAACCAAAGTGCATACTATAGCAGAAAAAACTCATGCATTGGAACAGAGAAATAGAGCAAGTTAAAGTGTAGTGGGAGTAATTTGGGCTTGTGAAGATACATGGGTGTTGGTTGATCAGATGCGGGCTATGTATCCTTCATTATTTTCTAGTTGAGGTAAAGTAGTTTTGGTACATGTATATATGTACATGGATGTAAATAACACCATGAGTTGTGTCATAAAGCTCCAATAAGTAGTATGGTTTTCATGTTGTCATGATTGTCATGATGGTTTTGATTTTGAGTAGGTTGTTCATAGTAAATATTGCAACAAGCTAAGTGATAAATCTCCATGGGTAGTATCTTTTTCTTTTCAGTGATTTTCGTGATTGTAGGTTTCATAGACCACTGAGGACAATGTTCCCCTAAGGGGGAGGGGTCTATAACAACCCCAGGTTAAAATTTAATGTAATAAAGTTAATAAAGGAAAAATAAGTCTAAGGGAAAGGGACATCACTTATTATGTATTATGGCTAAGGGGAGATTGGCAAAGGCTTTGAAAAGGAAAATAGACACTAATTGGCATTTTATTTATGAAAATACATGAAAATAGGAGAAAAGGGAGGTGAAAGGTAATAGGTTGCATGTGAGGAGGAGATTGGAGGAAAATTAAGGAAAAATTAAGAAATTAGAGACATCAACAATAAAAATACATCAGAGCACCAATTTATAGGCTTCTGTCAGTTCAATTTCAGAATTGGTTTTAGAGAGGAGAAGAGAACCAAGAGGATAAGGAAGGCAAGCAAGAAAAGGAAGGTCAAGGAAAGCAAAGGAAAGTGGGGATCAAGTAAGGAAAGGTTGGATCAAGCAGCTTCAATGGGAATACTCGCAGGTAACAGGTTGCATGTATGATTTGCTAGTTGGTTTTGGCATGCATGGCATATGCATGTGTGTATTTGGTTCATTTGTTATTATTGGCCTGGATTTTGTCGGGTTTTGACAATGGTTTTAGCCTTTCCTTTCCATTTTCGAATAGACATGGTTTGATGGGATTCTTTCTCATTTAAGCTTTGGATTTCCAAAAGGTTTTGGATTCATGTGAGGTAGTCTCAAGAAAATCCTAAGGGTTTGTTGGAAATAATACTGAGAGGGGGGGGGGGTGAATCAGTATTATCAGATCAAACAATTTTTCATTCAGGTATGTATACGCCACTTTAGATATGATAACCCGCGTATATATCCAACTATGTCTAAAGAAACCAACATATATAAAGGAACTTATAATTCTGTTAGTCCATTAAATGCTGATCATTATTTAGTGCATCATAACTTTATTAACCATATGAATAGTAAATAGATGCAGTAAAACAGAACAGATCATCACACACATCAAACACACATGAACACCCTGATGTAAGGTGGAAACCCAATGTGGGTGAAAACCACCTGCTGCAATTCGTCTCTATCTTCTTTCAATTAGAAACTTCTTTTTGCAATGGATCTGTACTAGTGTAGTCTTATACCAGTACGCAGGCTGCTACGTGCAGAAGGCTACAACCTTCTCTCATTCTCCAGCTTCTCCTGGAAGGGAGCTACAACCCCCTTAGCTCTTGTACTAGTTGAGGTACTAGTACGTAGGTGCTGACCTACAGAAGGCTACAACCTTCCTTTTCTTCCAAGGACCTCATTTCATAAATTTTCAGACTGGATCCATGAATAACATCAATCAATCATCAAGTATATTTGCATCAACCAAGCTCCTTGTACAAACCAATACTGAATCAAACAATCACTTCTCTGTATGCTATACCCAGAAATCAATAACTATAATCAAATACCAATCCTGAACCCAGAATACTGCAGCAACAAACAGAAGTAGCTAAAACAAATTTTATGAGACGTACGCTACTTCAACATTCAGAAACTTGTGTACATACGCAGATGTATTAAGGCCAACCAGCATATACGCTGTCTTCACTTCCTAAACCCGCGTGTATACGCGCCTCTGCTATGCCAAACCTGCATACAGATCTATAAAGGATAATTTTCCCTTTCACTTAATCGTACATCAGTTATACCCAGATTATCAGATTTATAGATCTAATCATGCGCCAGATCAAAATCACACAATGATACTACTATTCAAGTCTTAAGATCTTGACCCGTCAATAGCACTTATCCATCTTGTAACGCTCAGGTTCCTCCTTAATTTAGATCCAGCTATACACCACAAATCAATCACCAATATTCCAGATCTTGCTCCTCTTAAGATATTCAATGCTTGAGTCAATGCCCTTGCCAAATGATCTCCTTCCCTTTTTATAGTCATAGGCCTTACTCAAACCATGGTCCAAAACCATTGAGAACCAATACTAGGGTCCCAATACCTGGGTTCGACACTTTGGATGCAATACCAAGGACCAAAACCATAGGTTCAAATATATCAGACTAAATACCATGGACCAAACATAAGTTTTCCCACATGTACACGCTTTTCTTTGCATGAAAGTGCGTGTATACATATACGCGCCTTTTGATTGGTAATCCCGCGTGCATACACGACTTTGTTAAGAGGAACCTGTGTATACCTCATTTTCTTTTATTCTAAGAGCCTGAATTGTGATCTACCATTTGAGTGAGTTACCATCAAGGACAACTCCTACGTCATAGAGCCAAACCTGTGTCATAATGCCAACAATCTCCCCCTTTGGACTTGATGGCAACCCCAAGTCACTCAAAGTCATTCTCCCCCTTTGACATCAAGAGCAAAGGGTTATGCTCCCCCTGAGTACATGCTGAATTCTCTGCTCTGCTGTGCTGTCCAAGCTCCCCTTAACTGTAGGCAAGGTCTGCAAGAAGGTACATAACTTTATACATTATAAATGACCTTCCTACCACCAAAGACTCATACATACATTCATCTCCAAATATAAGTGGGGATTGACTCATTTACCCAACCAAGTGGGGATACACCAAAAGATAAAACAAGAACATTACATCATCCATCCCAGGCATAGTGGGGAAACCAAGATAGGCCGTTACATGACCTTGATAAGAAAAGAAACACATGACATAGAGATGAAATATCTACAGCAAGACTATGATAGTTATCAACAACTATCATCAGTACCATCTGTTAATCATCATTCAGATCAGCAACCATGTTCTCCCTCTGCACCTGTTCCATCTGAAATCAAAACAACTATGAAATTGAACCAAGATCTTCTAAGATAATGCCAACAATGCACTATTAGAAGAATATATGCTCCCCCTGAACCTGTGCCAGATGGTCTCTGTCAGACCCATATCAGACTCTTTTCATCCTGAGCCTGGCCCACTGTTTGTCTTCAAACCAACATATATGCGACTGTATCTCCTTAAACCAGTGTATGTACGTGGATCCTCCTTATGAAACTTGCATACAACTACTTTTCTTTGAAATAGACAAGATTCAACAGCAAGATGCTACATCAACTACCCCTAGCTTCTATCTGAGGTATTCAAATGTTTCCCTAGGCAATGGTTTGGTTAGTATATCAACAACTTGTTCCTTTGAAGGAACATACTCCAATTTCACCTTTTGTTAAAGCACTTGTTCGCAGAGAAAATGATACTTGATAGGTATGTGCTTGGTCTTCGAATGCATGAATGGATTCTTTGAAATGTTGATTGCACTTGTATTATCACAAAAAATGGAGATGGGTGGAGTACAAGTGATTTGAATGTCTTGTAATGTTTGCATCATCCAAAGGAGTTGTGTGCAGCAAGATGCTGCAGCTACATATTCTGCTTTAGCTGTAAATAATGCAACTGAATCTTGTTTCTTGCTGAACCAAGATACTAATCTAGGACCCATTAAGAATGCACCACCACTAGTGCTTTTTTTGTCATCCATGCTTCCTGCCCAATCTGCATCTGTACATGCATGAAGTGTGAGATCTGTACCTCTAGGATACCATAAGCCAAAGTTTTGAGTTCCTTGAAGATACTTGAAAATTCTCTTAACTGCCTGAAGATGAGTTTCCTTTGGATTTTCCTGAAATCTTCCAACTATTCCCACTGCATGCATAATATCTGGTCGGGTACTTATTAGATAGAGCAGACTACCAATCATGGATCTATAGGTTGGTTGATGTACTGCTGCTGATTCATCATTTGCACTGAGGCTGCATCCTATTACCATAGGGGCACATACTGGTTTCGAATCCTCCATCCCATATTTCTTCAAGATCTACTTGAGATACTTGGTTTGTGATAGAAAAATACTGTCTTTGTTTTGTTGGACTTGTAAACCAAGAAAATATGTGAGCTCACCAATCAGGGACATTTCAAATTCCTTTTGCATCACCAAGGCAAAGTTTTGACTCATGTCTTCTTCATTGATACCAAAGATGATATCATCAACATAAATAACAAGTATTAGCAACTTACCATTGTCAATTTTTATATAAAGATTGCTATCTGTTGATCCTTTTGTAAAACCTTTTTGATGAAGGTACTTATCAAAACAATAATACCAAGCCCTTGGAGCTTGTTTAAGGCCATAGAGAGCCTTTTTGAGTCTGCATACAAGTTTTGGATCATTTCCAAGAATAAACCCATCTGGTTGCTCAATATACACTTCTTCATCCAAGCCTCCATTCAGAAAGGCAGATTTAACATCCATTTGAAATACTTTGAACTTCTGAAAGCTAGAAAGAGCAAGAAACATTCTTATGGCCTCAAGTCTGGCTACTGGTGTAAAATTTTCTTCAAAGTCTATGCATTCTTGTTGAGCATACCCTTTACAAACAAGTCTAGCCTTGTTTATAATAACATATCCATTTTCATTTAGCTTGTTTTTGAATATCCATTTTGTCCCTATGACATTATTATCTTTTGGTCTAGGAACCAACTCCCAAGTGTTATTCGTTTCAATCTGATCAAGTTCTTCCTCCATGGCCTTGACCCAGCATTCATATTTGCATGCCTCTCTTACATTTTGTGGTTTAGCAGAGGAGAGTAATGATAGATAGCTTGAAGCTTCTAAAATGGTTCTTCTTGTTTGTAAACCTGCCTCTTTCTTCCCCAAAATTTGAGTTTCTAGATGATTCTTCTAAACGTACCTGGATGGAGTCTTTTCTTCTATCCTTATCTCTTCTTCTGGTGCCTCATGGGTTTCTTCTTCATCATGAGTCTGATTTGATGTTGAAGGATAGTCCTCATCATCTTCGAAATCTTCAAATTTTACTTTCCTAGGAGTGTTTCCTTCTTCATCAACCACTACATCAATACTTTCAACTATTTTTCCAAGTCTTTAATTGTAACACTTATATGCTTTGCTATGGGGAGAGTAACCAAGGAGAATGCCTTCATCTGCTCTAGGTTTAAGCTTGCCAAGGTTTTCATCAGTCTTTTTGATGTAGCATTTGCTTCCAAAAATTTTGAAGTATTTTACCGTGGGATTCTTACCATACCAAAGTTCATGAGGCGTTTGAGTGCTGTTTACCTGGACGTTTGCCTTGTTGAGAATAGTAACTGCAGCAAATGCGGCTTCACCCCAAAAGGTTGCAGGAGTTCCAGATTCATCAAGCATAGCATGAGCCATTTTTTGAACCATTCTATTCATCCTTTCCACTACTCCATTTTGCTGAGGAGTCCTTGCAATAGAGAATTCCCTTCTTATTCCATGTTCTTCACAAAAATTGAAAAATTCATCAGAGGTAAATTCCCCTCCTCGATCAGACCTGAGGCATTTGATTTTTCGATCTGATTCGTTTTCAACCAAGGATTTGAATGCTTTGAACTTATCGAAAGCTTCGTCTTTATGATTTATAAGTCCTATCCAACACATCCTGGAAAAGTCGTCAATGAACAATATAAAATATTCTTCTCCTCGAGGTGAAATTTTCCTAGATGGACCACATACATTAGTATGGACAAGTTCAAGTGGCCTGATTGGTTGATCCTTCCTTCTCAAGGAAATTAGTTATGGTTTTCTTACCAAACTAACATGATTTTCATATTGTATTGTCTGGAATTCTGATGTTAGGGAGATCATGAACCGCCTGATATTTGCATGCTTTCCTTATCTGAGAGAAGCTTAGATGCCCCAATCTTCTGTGCCATAGCTAGTGTTCATCATTCTTGCTTAAATAGCATTGTTGTTGTCCTCCCTTGAGTATGTATAAATTATTTGGAGTTCTTATGCATTTGATCACTGTTTCTCCTGTATCAAGCTCATGAACAATGCATCCATTTGATCGAAATATTACTTCATTTCCTTGATCACACATTTGACTGACACTCAATAGATTATGCTTTAAGCCATCAACATACATAACATTTCCAGATTTGACCGTTTCTTTCAAAAGAATAAAACCTTTACCTTTTATGAGTGCAGGGGTGTCATTTCCAAATGAGACCTTCCTTTCCTTTTCTAAGGCACTATATGACTGAAGTTTTTCTTTATCACCTGTCATATGTTTCGAGCATCCACTGTCGATGTACCACTGATTTTCTTGTCCTTCCACATATAAGGCTATCCCATACCTTTCTGGTTGCGATTCTTTCTTTCTCCATGTTTTGGGACTCAATGAAACTTGCTCCCTCTGAGTTTGCCGAAACCTACTCCTGCATTCAGAATCTTCATGATCGAAGTTGTTACAAATAGAACATTCTATTTCATTCTCAAGAGCAGAAAAGTTATTGTAGGTCCTTTTCATGATCCCAGTCATACTCCTTTGTTTTTGAGCTTCTCTAGTCATGATCGTCTTGTAGGCAACACATTGAGCAACTTTGTGACCAAAGTTATGACAAGAGAAACATTGGCCATTGAAGAAATTCTTGCGATTATCAAACCTACTGACCAAATGATTGTAGTTTCCATTGACATCCATTCTTGAGGAAATTTGAGAATGATTTACTTGTGGTTGATTGTAGCTTCTGTTCATTCTTGAAGTAGATTGCCCCTGATTTACTTGGTGATCTTTATTCATTCTTGAAGTAAGTTGTCTCTGATTTACCTGGTGATTTGCATTCTGCTTTTGCTGTCGATTGTCGACTTGTTCACTTCTTCTTGTTGCATCAAGATAACTTTTGGAGGTGGATGGCTTCTGTGCTTGAGACGCTTCTTCAGTATATCTAAGACCTGTCTTGATTAGAGGAGAATGCTGCACTTTGATAATCTCATCTAAAGTTTCAGATCCTTTAGAAAATTTAAGATTAAGAGCTTTTGTTTTCTCAATATCTTTTCTAAGTCCCACAATTTCACATTCTAACTTTTCATTGTGTTTTTCCCTTTCAGCAAGTTGGAATGTCAAAGTGTCTATAATCATATTCTTTTCTTCCAAAACAAATTTTGAGTTTAGAAATTTCTTCATAAAGACCTTCTTCATCTATAGCAGCCAAGAAATCATCATCTTCAAAAGCCATCAAGAGTATATAATCATTACATTGTTCATCTTCATCACTATTTGAAAATCCATCACTGTCATCATGTGTATAATAGCTTTCTTACTTATATTATGTTTTCTGTTCCATCTAACTGGTCCTTACCTTTGTCAGGTTTATCTTTATGAGGATACTTGGCAGCATAGTGACTGACTCTTCCACAAGCAAAACATTTGAAAGGTAGCTTACCTCTGAATCTTCCAGTTCCTCGTTGAAGGTTCTTGACAAAGTTTGATTCTTCCTCTTCTTCTGACATATGTCCTGACTCATTGTAATCTCCTTTTCCTGAGGCTTTGAATGTGGCTTCTCTCCTGTCTGGTGGTCCCCCTTTTCTCATTTCATAAGCTGTTAGGATTCTGTGCAACTGTGACATGGTAATGCTCTGTAGATTCTGCTTTTCTTCTATGGCAGACACTTTTGAATCAAACTTAGAAGACAAAGTGTTAGCCTCTGTTGCAACAGGGTTTCATCTTTCATGATTGACATTTTTACATGCCAAATATGTCATACTTTGCAAGCTGCAGTGTTCCATATTTCCACAAGAAAGCCATGAAGTGTGCTAGTCCAAATGCCATTGCTGGTTCCAATTTTGATGAGTTGTTCCAGTTTTGAAGAGTTTTCATTTAAGGGAGGTCCAAACAGTCTAATCTTGGTCTCCCTAGGTTTCAATTTCCTACTTTAGAATATAGAGAATGATATCTGTCCAAACAGTTTAATCTTGGCATATCTGTAGATAGGTAGAGAATCAAGGGGACCCAACTGCTTAATTTGGGCCCTGGCAAAAATAAGTGTAGATTTAGATAGGAAATCATTCAAAAGAAAAATTGTAAATCAGGGTCTGCAAGTCTAAGTGCACCCAAACCAAAAAGAAGAAAAAATGTTAGGAAAGTAGGTCGGCTAGGTAGCTGTGAGGTTGCAGAATGATGATTTATGATCAATTTTGTGTTACAAAGTGCTTCATCTTTACAGATCACAGTGCAGGCATTTTTCATTCAAAGGAGCTCAAAGGTGGACATCACTAACTCCCCCTTCTTTTAATTCCCTAAAGTCACTTACTAACTTCCCAAAGAGGTCAAGATCTGCTTGATTCCTCTTAGTTTCATCATCATCCATATCAGTTGCCTTGGTGAAGATCTCCTTCACTCAAGGATTTTATTTCTTTTCAAATTCTTTTCCCCAAAATTAGCCTAAGGTCCCTGACCTTAGCACCTGCTTATCATCTCCATATTAACTACTAACTCTAGTATATAACTCCCTATTAGTTTTCCCCTTCCCCTACTAAAACTATGTATATAAAATTCCCCTATGTAAATATCCCCTCCCTGGCAATATAGCCATATTTTTTCCAAGTCCGGGAAAAAATGGTCCACCTGGGGTTGTTTTTAGCCCATCCGAGTCATAGCAGGAGTTAGATGACACCTGGTCATGCTAACAACCTCTCCCCTAGCCCTAAAAACCCTCAAAAACCCTCTTTTCCGCCCCCTTACCTTAAGTTTTGGGCAGAAATTGTTAAACTCGCGCGCGTTAAACCCATGTTTTACCCCTTATCCCTAAGCCCCAACTGTAAATACATTAACCCGCCTATTTTAAACCCCATAACCCACTTTCCCTAAGTCTACAACCCCCGCCGCACATTATTAAAATCGGAATATCCCTTGTATATTCCCCTCCCTAACTTCTTGCCGCCTCACCCTTCCCGCCAACCGTCCGATCGTCCTGTGCCCAGATCAACGGTTGACGGGCCGTCCCATCTCCGAACCACCCGAAGGTTAGCGTCCGGGAGATGGGCAGTATTCCCGCCGTACCTCCCGCCATGCGTCACCTCCTGGGCTATGGCTGAGCCCCCTTTGACAAAACCTCTCATGCCCAAAGGCGGTGCGCCCCAAAACCAGAAACCGCCCCTGCCCGGTGACGTTACTTGCTTGCATCACCTTCCTGCGTGGACCTCCTGCCACTGTACCACTGAGTCACCTGCCACGTGTCTTGCCACACCATCAGACCTGCCGTACTGCCACATCACCTCCGTACATGATGATGTCATCATGCTGACGTCATCCCGCCACGTCATCATGCTGACGTCATTCTGTTGACATCATCCACCGTACAAAGTCACGTCATGCTGATGTCATCAGCATTTTTAGCGCGAAGGGCAAAAATCGCACTCCGGAGCCCCAGAATCAGTTTCTGAGGCAGTTTTTAAATTAGCCCTGAATGGGAAATCTTTAGGGAATCTTTTCATTATGCAGCCCCCAGCAAGCCCGAAAGGCGCCGAATGACCCATTTTTCTTCGCGAAGCTTGCCGTAAGGAGCAGAAGACAGTTCTAGAGGAAACAGAGGCCGAACAACGGCCATTAATTTGTGATTAGACCCACAACAAAGGAAAACAGCGGCCCAGTTTATTGTCAAAGAGTATCAGAGGAAGAAGAAGAGCCAAAGAGTATCAGTCAAGATTTTTTAGGGGCTCGAAGCACCTGAACATTGATGAGCCCCCCAGAAAGTCAAATCAAGAGGCGTAAGCCCGTCCTTGCCCTCAAATCACAGTTAAAGCTTTAAATACAGGCAGACAACAAAGAAGCAGAAACCCATACACATTTATTTTAGAAAACACTGCACCAAGCCACCAAGGACAACATCATTTACTCAGTTTTGATACGGCGGCCCTCAATGCAGCCAAAGATATTTTCATGCATTTATTTCAGATAGGATTAGGTCAAATTAATCGTTATTTAGGACCTGTTTAGGTCAAGATGTAATAAAAGAAGTTATAGAGAGTTTTTCCCTATATATACCACCCTCCACATTGTTACAAGGGTTGGTTAATTGAGAATTTTCACTAGAGACTCGCATTGTATACCTGCGTTTTTCTATAATCAAAGATTGTTGAAAGCTTGGAGAGCAAACCGTCTGTTGTAAATGAATGTTTTGAAGATCTGAAGATGGAATCCTTGTGCTGCAGTCTGAAGCAATAAGTGCATCTTACCTCTGTTTATTGTTTACCACTATCTAAATAGCAGAAAGAAAGAATAGCTTAGAATTTGTTTAAGTACACTCTCTGCTCAATTTCTGCTGTTTCTTTATGTTTTCCTCTAAATGAATAGGTTATGAATATGAATTCCTCCTGGCTCATATTTACCCCGATTCACCTGTGTTGGCCAATTATCTAGGGATTCTTCACTGCCCCTAGGTAGAGCTCTGTTACCCCCATCTGTTAAGCTGATTGAGAGATTCTTAACTGCCTCTCATTACTTAGCATTCTTTCCATCATTTAAACCTGAAATATTGTTTCATGCGCAGCTATCTTGCTCCATTTTCCTTTCTTATGACCGAAGAAATGCACCAGCAGTTCTCCTCCTCGACTCCACGCCCAATGGTTTGAAACTTCCAGACTATGCCTTGCCTCTCTGTCTGAAAACATCAATTTTCCCACCAAAAACAAAACAAAAACCCTCTGAACTCAAAACCTAGCCTAAAATCCTTTTCAGCAAAGCTAAATCTGAAAGAGAGAGCCCTCTCTGATTGCAGGTTGGCTAGAACCTGCAGTCCAAAGTTGGTTTGTGGTTACCTCGGCCGTATCCTTTTCCGGAGCTTAAGGACAACCTGAGTGATAACACAAAGATCTAAGAAACTTTTCAACCAAAGTAACTTCTTTTATTTCTTCACCCAAGTTTTTCATACAATTAACAATCTCATCTATACGTAAGAAATAGTTAGCCACACTTTCATCATTGTGCATTCTGAGATTTTCATATTGAATTATGAGATTTTGTAGTTTTGCTCATTTTACCTGATCATCTCCTTCATAGCTCAGAATGATCTTGTCCCATATTTCTTTTGTGGTTTTGAGCTGCATAACCTTGATGAATTCTGATTGAGATAGACTCCTTAATAGAGTATTGACAACCTTTGCATTTGTTTCATACTGCTTCTTACCAGCTGTATCTGTAGGAGTTGTTGATGGAAATGTGTATCCTGTTTCCACGATATCCCAGATTTCTGTACCAAGAGATTGAAGATAGGCTGTGATTCTTACCTTCCAATAGACGAAGTTGCTTCCATAAAAAATTGGTGGCCTGATTGATGCCTCTTTTTCGTAGTTGCTCATGATGATAGATCTTCCTTCAAGTGATCAAACTTCTTTCTGAAGGACTGGCTTCGATTCCAATTGTTGGAAATAATATTGGGGGGGGGCGGGGGCGGTGAATCAGTATTATCAGATCAAACAATTTTTCATTCAGATATGTATACGCTACTTCAGATATGATAACCCGCATATATACGCAACTGTGTCTAAAGAAACCAGCGTATATAAAAGAACTTATAATTCCGTTAGTCCATTAAATGTTGATCATTATTTAGTGCATCATAACTTTATTAACCATATGAATAGTAAATAGATGCAGTAAAACAGAACAGATCATCGCACACATCAAACACACATGAACACCCCGATGTAAGGTGGAAACCCAATGTGGGTGAAAACCACCTGCTGCAATTCGTCTCTATCTTCTTTCAATTAGAAACTTCTTTTAACAATGCATCTGTACTGGTGTAGTCTTATACCAGTACGCAGGCTGCTACCTGCAGAAGGCTACAACCTTCTCTCATTCTCCAGCTTCTCCTGTAAGGGAGCTCCAACCCCCTTAGCTCTTGTACTAGCTGAGGTACTAGTATGTAGGTGTTGACCTACAAAAGACTACAACCTTCCTTTCCTTCCAGGGACCTCATTTCATAATTTTTCAGACTGGATCCATGAATAACATCAATCAATCATCAAGTATATTTGCATCAACCAAGCTCCTTGTACAAACCAATACTAAATCAAACAATCACTTCTCTGTATGCTATACCCAGAAATCAATAACTATAATCAAACACTAATCCTGAACCCAGAATGCTGCAGCAATAAACAAAAGTAGCTAAAACAGATTTTATGAGATGTACGCTACTTCAACATGCAGAAACCTGCGTACATACGCAGATGTATTAAGGCCAACTAGCATATACGCTGTATTCACTTCGTGAACCCGTGTGTATATGTGCCTTTGTTGTGCCGAACCTGCGTACAGATCTATAAAGGATAATTTTCCCTTTCACTTAATCAGACATTAGTTATACCCAGATTATCAGATTTATAGATCTAATCATGCGCCAGATCAAAATCACACAATGATACTACTATTCAAGTCTTAAGATCTCGACCCATCAATAGCACTTATCCATCTTGTAACGCAGGTTCCTTCTTAATTTAGATCCAGCTGTACACCACAAATCAATCACCAATATTCCAGATCTTGATCCTCTTAAGATATTCAACACTTGAGTCAATGCCCTTGCCAAATGATCTCCTTCCCTTTTTATAGTCTTAAGCCTTACTCAAACCATGGTCCAAAACAATTGAGAACCAATACTAGGGACCCAATACCTAGGTTCAACACTTTGGATGCAATACCAAGGACCAAAACTATAGGTTCAAATATATCGGACTAAATACCATGGACCGAACATAAGTTTTCCCACATGTACGTGTTTTTCTTTGCATGAAAGTGCGTGTATACGTATACGTGCCTTTTGATTGGTAATCCCGCGTGCATACATGACTTTGTTAAGAGGAACCTGCATATACCTCATTTTCTTTTATTCTGAGAGCCTGAATTGTGATTTGCCATTTGAGTGAGTTGCCATCAAGGACAACTCCTACGTCATAGAGCCAAACCTGTGTCATAATGCCAACAAGGTTGGGAGTGGAGATGGTCTTCTCTGGGAAGCCTTCAATAAGTGGGTGGAGACAAGAAATTTCCTCAATGGATGGTGAAGAAATTATAAGGCATCCAAGCTCGATTTGGTTTTGTGATCTCGAAGCTGGTTTAGGTGAGATGAAGGTATGGTAATGGGGGAGGTGTTTTAACCTCTAGATTCCCTTGGTTGTTTATGGATTGGGTTATTCCATGATATCCCACATTCATGCTTGGAATACGACACGAGGGTGATTGGTTGAAAGAAATATTTGTTTCATCCCAATCTATGGTTGGGTCATATGTGGAAGCCCTTGACTTGGTTGGATTTGCATATAGTTAATAAGGGATAAGTTTTTCTTTTCTTTGATAAGAAAATGCACTTCTTATTATGTGGCTTTAATGGTGGTTCTATCATTTTTATCTATCTGGTTATTGTTGGTTATAAGCATGGTTATATGACAAATTTAAGTATGGCTATTATCACATTTTATTCAATGAATCATATAGGTGTTATGACAACTATTGTGAGAAGGTATTAATTCTTCTTGTTAAACCTTAGATAAATTTTTAGATATCTAAGTTTAGATATGCATTCACGACTTGTAGGTTGCATGTTCATCATGTGTTTGATGGAATGTCAGTCCTGGTTGGGAAGGGTTAGGTTAAGTCCTTGTTAAATTTTTGGTTTGGAACCCTTGTTTCTATGTTATTAATCATTTATGTAAGTTTCACTGAGTTATGGGTAGGGACTTGAGTCTTAGCCCTAAAAAAGTGGTTGAGAATTCGGGGTCGCTAGCATAGAACTGATTGAAAAAGTTCACATTCTTTGGGAACTAGGCCTATGGGAGTAATTGGAGGGTTATAGTTCGTTGGAGGCCTTGGAAAGGGAGTGATTGAGGCTCTGGGTTAGTGAAAAAAAGAGTTATCTCAAGGGTTGAAAGCTAATCCATGCATAAATTTTTCAACAGATTAATAGAATATTTGAGCAACACAAGAAAAACAAGGTGGTTTTCTCCTGAAAGGTTCTCCACTAGAAATACTTGTGCTTTTCATGTGTGCATGATTGTGTTGATGATTTTCATGGGTATTATATGTTGATTTTATATTTCTTTCATGTTTACAACAACTAATGTTATTCATGAGTGTGGCTATTTTATTTTTGACAAAAAAATATAAAATTTATATAAATGCCATTACTATTAATTCAACCACCCCCCCTCAATAGTAATATATTTTCCAAAAATTGGTATCAGATTTGGTACCTTTGTTGTAGCTTAATTGCTAGAAGGTGGATATGGGTGAATCATGGGCTATTAAGATGCTCCATAACTCAATGCCTCAAATTTTTGGGCACAAAGGGAGAAGGTGAAATTAGAAATTTCTGCTCAAGGAACTCAAGTTTGGAGAATGGCGATAAATGGCTATGATGATAAAACTCCTTCAAATCAAGATCAACTATTGGATGCACAAGCCATATGTATAATGTATGATAATATTTTTGATTAGGATGCTGAGAAAATTTCAATTCTCAAGACTGCAAGAGAGATATGGGATAAGTTGCATGCACTACATTGACTAGTGATATTGAGAAATGATGAAGAAAAGGAGCAATCACTTGTAGATAAATCCCAACTTAATTTAGTTTTTGGAAGAAATATAACAACTATTAGTAGAAAATAGGGATTTAAAAAGGTTTATCTGATTTTTTTATGAAAAGGAATGCACTCTTAATGAGGAAATCATTACATTAAAAACCCAACAGGAAGAAAGCAGGTGAATTGAAGAGGGTACGAGAAAGTAGTATAGAGAAAAGGAGGTTCAGTGTCAAAAATTAGAAACTGAAGTGCTTTCATTAAGAGGAAATCTAGACAAGGATATCACCCAAATGAAGAACAACCAAAAATTTACATTACATCACAACATGCACAAGGGGAAACCAACTTAATTGCAACTACAAGTATGACTGATGATAGTAGTAGTGAAGGTTGTAAGAAATAATTCCATCAACATGATCACCAACAATAAAAGAAGGAGCACAAGGAAGATAATCCAAAGGTTATGCTAAGGAAAACACCAAGAAGATCATAATCACCTTTGAGAGATGTGAGATGCTTTAACTTCTAGAAGATCAGGCATATGGAAAGAAACTGCATAAGCATGTAACAAAAGGAGAAGTTGGATAGAAGACCTCATCAAGTAAAGAATCAAAGGGGGATGTGTTGGAAATAATACTGAGAGGGGGAGGGGGGGTGAATCAGTATTAGCAAGTCAATAATATTTTATTTCCATAATCAGATTCATATACGCTACTTCAGTTAATGGAACTTGTGTGTATATGCAACTGTATTTAAGGAAACTAGCGTATATCCTGCAAACTTATGATTCGGTTAATTCATCATATTTTGATCTTTAATCAGTGCATCATAACCATATAAACAGTAACCAAGTGCAGTAAAAACAGAACAAACAATCACACACATGAACACAAGATATAAGGTGGAAACCCAATGTGGGTGAAAACCACCTACTGCAATCGTCTCTATCCTCTTTTTAATAAGAAACGTCTTTTTACAATTTTGTACTAGTGCAGTCTTATACCAGTATGCACGCTTCTACTTGCAGAAGGCTACAACCTTCTCTCGTTCTCGAGCTTCTCCTGGAAGGGAGCTACATCCCCCTAGCTCTTGTACTAGCTGATATGTTTACTAGTACGTAGGTGCCAGCCTACAGAAGGCTACAACCTTCTCTTTTCTTACATGGACCACATTTCATAAATTTTCATACTGGATCCATAAATAACATCATTCAAACATCAAATATATTTGCATCAACCAATCTCCTTTGCACCAACCTCAACTGAATCAATCAATCACTTTTCAGAATGTTGTAACCAGAATACAGTAACCAGAACCCAAGCCATAACCCAGAACATTGCAACAGCAAACAGAAGTAGCTAAAGCATATTTTATGAGGTATACGCTACTTCAAAGTGTCGAACCTGCGTGCATATGCACTTTTCTCAAGGCGAACCTGCGTACAGATCTGCAAATCAAATTTAATATGTATACGCTATTTTGATACGCAGAACCAGCGTGTATATATGCCTTTTCTAAAGTGAACCTGCGTACAGATCTGTAAATGGTGATTTAAACTTTACAACAATTCTAGACATCAGTTATACCCAGATCATCATATTTACGGATTACAACATGCGCCAATTATTCAGATAAAAGATCAAAGCCACACAAAGATACTTCACTTCAAGCCTTGAGATCTTGATCCATCATTAGATCTTATCCTTCATCAAGCACTAAGATTCATCCTTGATTCAGATCCAGCTATGCACCATAACCCAATAACCTGTATTCTGAATCTTGCTCTTCAGAAAATATTTAATACATGAGTGACATTGCCTAATGATCTTCTCCTCCTTTAATAGTCTTAGGCCTTACTCAATACCATGGACCAAAACCACTTAGAACCAATACCTTGGACCAAATACGTGGGGTCAACACTTCGGACAAGATACCTTGGACCAAATACCATGGATCAAAATACCATGGACCAAATACCATGGACCAAAACTAAGTTTTCAACATGTACGCGCCTTTCCTTCCGTGAAAGTGCGTGTGTACATTATACACTCCTTTTGGTCTATGAACTCACATGTACACGTGGCTTGATCAATGGGGGACCTGCGTATACCTCTCTTTCTTCATTATGTGAGTCTAAACTGAGATATGTTATTTGAGTGAGTTTCCATCAAGTACAACACCTGTGTCATAGTGCCAAATCTGTGTCATAATGCCAAAAATCTCCCCCTTTGGACTTGATGGCAACCCCAAGTCACTCTCCTCCTTTGTCATCAAGGACAAAGGGTTATGCTCCCCTGAGTACATGCTAAATTCTTTGATATGTTGAAGTGTGTTGATTGAACTCCATGCTCGAGTCCATGCTCCCTATGAATATAAGCAAGGTCTGCAAAAATATATTCTAAAAGAAGAACATGACTCTATACATACATCATAAATGACCTTCCTATCACCAATGACTCATACATACATCCATCTCCCAACCAAGTGGGGATATACCAAGGTTGACTCATCCACCCAACCAAGTGGGGATATACCAATTGTTTATACATGTCAAAACAAGAACATTACATCATCCATCCAATGCATAGTGGGGAAACAAAATAGGTCGTTTCATGACCTTGACATTAAAAATATATACATGACATGGAGACCAAATATCTGAAATAAGACCATGATAGTCATCAGCAACATCTGTCAATCACCATCCAGACCAACAACCATGATCTCCCCTTGAACCTGTTCCACCTAAATAAAAAACAACTGTGAATTTGTACCGAGATCTTCTAAGATAATGCCAACAATGCATTACTAGAAGTATATGCTCCCCCTGAACCTGTTCCAGATGATCACTGTCAGACCCATATTAGAATCCTTTCATCCCGAGTCTGGCCCACTGCTTTTCTTCAAACCAACATATAAGCCACTGTATCCACAGAAATTGGCATATGTACTTGGATACGCTTCATGAAACTCACGTATAACCACTTTTCTCTGAAACAGATAAGTTTTAATGGCAGGATGATGCATCAACTACTCTCAGCTTTTGTCTGAGATATTCAAATGTCTCTCTAGGTAGTGGTTTTGTGAATATATCAACAACCTGTTCTTTGGAGGGAACATACTCCAATTTGACCTTTTGTTCAAGCACTTGTTCACGTAGAAAATGATATTTGATGGGTATGTGCTTGGTCTTGGAATGCATGACTGGATTCTTTGAAATATTGATGGCACTTGTATTATCACATAGAATGGAGATGGGTGGAGTACATGTGATCTGAATGTCTTACAATGTTTGCATCATCCAAAGGAGTTGTGTGTAACAAGATGCAACAACCACATATTATGCTTCAGCTGTAGATAATGCAATTGAACTTTGTTTCTTGCTAAACGAAGACACTAATATGGAACCCATATAGAATGCACCACCACTAGTGCTTTTTCTGTCATTAACGTTTTCTGCCCAATCTACATCTGTATATGCATGAAGTGTAAGATCTGTATCTCTAGGATACCATAAACCAAAATTCTGTGTTCCTTAAAGATATTTGAAAGTCATTTTGACTACCTGAAGGTGTGATTCCTTTAGATTTGCTTGGAATCTTCCAACTATTCCCACTACATGCATGATGTCTAGTTGGGTACCTGTTAGATAAAGTAGACTGCCAATCATGGATCTGTAGGTTGGTTGATGTACTACTGTTGATTCATCATTTGAGCTGAGACTGCACCCTATTACGATAGGGGTACATACTGGTTTAGAATCTTCCATGCCATATTTTTTCAAGATCTACTTGAGATACTTGGTTTGTGACAAAAAAATACCATCTTTATTTTGTTGAACTTTTAGACCAAGAAAATATATAAGCTCACTAAGCAGGGACATTTCAAATTCTTGATGCATTACTGAAGAAAAATTCTGAATCATGGCTTCTTCATTGCTACAAAAATGATATCATCAACATACACAACAAGTATTAGCAATTTATTATTGTCAATCTTTGTATATAGATTTCTATCAGCTGATCCTTTTGAAAAACCTTGTTGATGGAGGTATTTGTCAAGATGATAATATCAAACCCTTGGAGCTTGTTTTAGACCATAGAGAGCCTTTCTGAGTCTGCATACAAGTTTTGCATCATTTATAAGGATGAATCCATTTGGTTGCTCAATATATACTTCTTCTTCTAAGTCTCCATTAAGAAAGGCAGATTTTACATCCATTTGGTATACTTTGAATTTCTGAAAACTAGAAAGAACAAGGAACATTCATATGGCTTCAAGTCTAGCAACAGGTGCAAAAGTTTCTTCAAAATCTATACCTTCTTGTTGAGCATACCCTTTACAAACAAGTCTGGCCTTGTTTCTAATAACTTCTCCATTTTCATTTAGCTTGTTTTTGAATATCCATTTGGTTCCTATGATATTATTATCGTGAGGTCTAGGAACTAATTCCCAAGTATTATTCTTTTCAATTTGCTCAAGTTCTTCATTCATGGCCTTGACCCAACATTCAACATTCATCTTTGCATGCTTCATTTAAATTTTGAGGTTCGATGGAGGAAAGAAATGCTAGATAGCTTGAAGCTTCTGTAATAGTTCTTCTTGTCTGTACACCTGCCTCTTTCTGTCCCAAAATTTGAGTCTCTAGATGATTTTTCTGAACATACCTGGATGGAGTCTTTTCTTCTGCCGTTATCTATTCTTCTAGTGCTTCATTGGGTTCTTCTTCAGAATTAGTATGATTTGATGTGGAAGGATAATCCTCATCTTCTCCACAATCTTCGATTGTTACCTGCTTTGGATTTTTTCCTACTTCATCAACCACAACATCAATACTTTCAATAATTTTCCCAAGTCTTTAATTATAATACTTATATCCTTTACTTCGGGAAGAGTAACCAAGGAGAATGCCTTCATCTACTCTGGGTTCAAACTTGCCAAGTTTTTCATCAGTCCTTTTGATGTAACATTTGCTTCCAAAAACTTTGAACTATTTTACAGTAGGAGTCTTACCATACCAAAGTTCATGTGGAGTTTGAGTGTTGTTTACCCGAACATTTGCTTGGTTGAGAATAATGACAGCAGCGAATGTAGCTTCACCACAGAAGGTTGCAGGCGTTCCAGACTCATCTAGCATAACACGAGCCATTTTTTGAACAATTCTATTCATCCTTTCTACCAATCTATTTTGCTAAGGAGTCCTTGCAGTGGATAATTGCCTTTTTATTCCATGTTCTTCACAAAAGTCAAAGAATTCATCCAAGGTAAATTCCCCTGCTCGATTAGATCTGCGGCATTTGATTTTACGATCCGATTCATTTTCAACTAGGGCTTTGAAGCCTTTGAATCTTTCAAATGCTTCATCTTTATGCTTTAGAAGCCCTATCCAACACATTCTGGAAAAATCATCAATGAACAATATAAAGTATTCCTCTCCATGAGGTGACCTTTTCCTTGATGGTCCACATAAATCAGTATGAACAAGTTCAAGTGGCTTACTAGCTGATCCTTCCTTTTCAGGGAAGTGTGCTCTGGTTTGCTTACCAAATTGACATGATTTTCATATTGTATTTTCTGGGATGCTGATATCATGAAGATCACGAACAACTTGGAATCTGCATGCTTTTATTATTTGAGAGAAGCTTAGATGCCCAATCTTCTGTGCCATAGCCAGTGTTCATCATTTTTGCTTAGATAGCACTATTGTTGTCCTCCCTTGATTATGTATAAGTTGTTTGGAGTTCTCATACCTTTGATCACGGTTTCTCCTGTATCAAGCTCACGAACAACACATCCATTTGATCGAAATACTACTTCATTTCCCTGATCACACATTTGACTGACACTCAACAGGTTATGCTTTAGACCATCAACATTCATAACATTCCCAGCTTTAAATTTTTATTTTAAGAGAACAAAACCTTTACCTTTTATGATAGCAGGAGTGTCATTTCCAAATGATACCTTCTTTTCCTTTTCTAAGGCATTATATGACTGAAGTTTTTCTTTATCACCTCTCATGTGTTTCGAGCATCCACTGTCGATGTATCACTAATTTTCGTGTCCTTCTGCATACAAGGCTATACCACATATTTCTGTTTGCTGTTCTTTCTTTCTCCATATTTTTGGATTTAATGAAGTTTTCTCCTTCTAAGATGTTTCCGAAATTTACTCCTGCATTCAGATTCTTCATGACCGAATTTGTTGCAGATAAATCATTCTATTTCATTTTCAAGAAGAGAAAATTTATTGTAGGTCTTTTTCATGATCCCCATCACATTCCTTTTATTTCGTGCTTCTTTAGTCATGATGGTCTTGTAAGCAACACATTGAGCAACTTTGTTTCCAAAGTTATGACATGAAAAACATTGGCCATTAAAGAAGTTCCTGTGATTATCGAATCTACTGACCTGGTGATTGTAGCTGCTATTGATATTCATTCTTGAAACAGATTGAGTATGATTTACCTAAGGTTGGTTGTAGCTTCTGTTCATCCTTGAAGTAAATTGAGCCTGATTTACCTGGTGATCTGCTTTATGCCTTTGCTGTCGATTGTCAAACTGTTCACTGCTCTTTGCTGCATCAAGATAGCTTTTAGTGGAGATTGATGTCTTTTGTGCTTGGGATGATTCTTCAGTATATCAAAGACTTGTATTTATCAAAGGAGAACACTGCACTTTGATAATTTCATTTAAGGTTTCTGATCCTTTAGCAAATCTAGGATTGAGAGCTTTTGTTTTCTCAATATCCTTTCTTAGACCCAAAATTCACATTCTAGTTTTTCATTGTGTTTTTCTCTTTCAGCAAGTTGGAATGTTAGAGTATCTATAATCATATTCTTTTCTTCTAAACAGATTTTGAGTTTAGAAATTTCTTCATAAGGGTCATCTTCATCTAAAGCATCCAAGAAATCATCATCTTTAAAAGCCATCAGAACTCTACAGTCATTACTATTTTCATCTTCATCACTATTTGATAAACCATCGTTATCTTCATGCGTATAGTAGCTCTTCTTACTTACACTTTGTTTTCTATTCCATTTTGCTAATTCCTTACCTTTATCAAGCTTATCTTTATGTGGACATTTGGAAACATAATGACTGACTCTTCCACAAGCAAAACATTTGAAAGGTAGTTTACCTTTGAATCTTCCGGAACCCAGTTGAAGGTTCTTGACAAAGTTTGCTTCTTCCTCTCCTTCTAAAATATGTCCTGATTCATTGAGTTATTCTATTCCCGAAGCTTTTGAATGCGGCTTCTCTCATATTTCAAGGACCTCCTTTTCTCATTTCGAAAGCAGTTAAGATTCCATGCAGCTCTGTCATAGTAATAGTCTGAAGATCCTGCTTTTCTTCTATGGCAGATACTTTTGATTCAAACTTAGTAGACAAGGATCTTAAAACCTTTTCAACTAAAGTAACTTATTTTATCTCTTCACCCAAGTTCTTCATCCAAGTAACAATCTCATCTATACGTAAGAATTAACTAGCTATACTTTCATCATTGTGCATTTTGAGAATTTCATATTGAATTTTGAGAGTTTGCAGTTTTGCACGTTTTACCTTATTGTCCCCTTCATAGCTTAGAACGATCTTGTCCCATTTATTCTTTGGCGGTTTTGAGCTGCATAACTTTGACAAATTCTGACTGTGGTAGACTCCCCAATAGAGTATTGACAACCTTGGCATTGGTTTCATAATTCTTTTTACCTGCCGTATCTATAGGAATTTCTTATGGAAATGTATATCCTCCTTCCACGATTTCCAAGACATCTATTCCAAGATATTGAAGATAGGCTATGGTTCTTACCTTCCAATAAATGAAGTTGCTCCCATCAAATATTGGTGGTCTAATGGATCCCTCTCTTTCGTAGTTACTCATGATGATAGATCTTCCTTCAAGCGATCAAGCTTCTTCTGAAGGACCTGCTTTGATACCAATTGTTGGAAATAATACTGAGAGGGGGGGGGGGGGGTGAATCAGTATTAGCAAGTCAATAATATTTCATTTCCATAATCAGATTCATATACGCTACTTCAGTTAATGGAACTTGCGTGTATACGCAACTGTATTTAAGGCAACTAGCGTATATCCTGCAAACTTATGATTTAGTTAATTCATCATATGTTGATCTTTAATCAGTGCATCAGAACCATATAAATAGTAACCAAGTGCAGTAAAAACAGAATAGACAATCACACACATGAACACAAGATATAAGGTGGAAACCCAATGTGGGTGAAAACCACCTGCTGCAATCGTCTCTATCTTCTTTTTAATAAGAAACTTCTTTTTACAATTTTGTACTGGTGCAGTCTTATACCAGTACACAGGCTTCGACCTGTAAAAGGCTGCAAGCTTCTATCATTCTCCAGCTTCTCCTGGAATGGAGCTACAACCCCCTAGCTCTTGTACTAGATGATATGTTTACTAGTACGTAGGTGTCAGTGTACAGAAGGCTACAACCTTCTCTTTTCTTCCAGGGACCACATTTCATAAATTTTCAGACTGGATCCATAAATAACATCATTCAAACATCAAATATATCTGCATCAACCAATATCCTTTGCACCAACCTCAATTGAATCAATCAATCACTTTTCAGAATGTTGTAACCAGAATACAGTAACCAGAACCCAAACCAGAACCCAGAACACTGCAACAACAAATGGAAGTAGCTAAAGCATATTTTATGAGGTATACGCTACTTCAAAGTGTCGAACTTGTTTGCATACACACTTTTCTCAAGGCGAACATGTGTACATATCTACAAATCAAATTTAAGATGTATACTCTATTTTGATATGCAGAATTAGCGTGTATACATGCCTTTTCGAAAGTGAACCTGCGTAGAGATTTCTAAATGATGATTTAAACTTTACAACAATTCCAGACATCAGTTATACCCAGATCATCATATTTACAGATTACAACATGCGCCAGTTATTCTGATAAAAGATCAAATCCACATAAATATACTTCACTTCAAGCCTTACGATCTTGACCCATCATTAGATCTTATCCTTCGTCAAGCGCTAAGGTTCATCCTTGATTCAGATCCAGCTATGCACCATAACCCAATAACCTATATTCTGGATCTTGCTCTTCATCATATATTCAATACATGAGTGACATTGCCTAATGATCTTCTCCTCCTTTTATCGTCTTAGGCCTTACTCAATACCATGGACCAAAACCACTTAGAACCAATACCTTGGACCAAATACCTGGCATCAACACTTTGGACAAGATACCTTGGACCAAATACCATGGATCAAAATGCGATGGACCAAATACCACGGATGAAAACTAAGTTTTCAACATGTACGCGCCTTTCCTTCTGGTGGGCTCCAGTATTGTAGCAATAATGCTACAACTCCTGGGGCTTCCTTCTCTAATTTTATCAACCCGGTAGTTCGTAACAAACTTGGAAGCGATAGTGCTGTATGCACAAGTACTAGCTCTTGTCGCAGCTGTCACTTGGTCAGCTGGCACAAGTCCGCTAGGGCTCAAGCCAACTTCTATATGTTCTCAGAAGAAGCTTTTTAAATGATGAACGAAGGCTATCTCAAAGGAAATTAACCTACTTTGCAAGAATGAACTGAAAGCCAACCAAACATGGAAACCCTAGTAAACCCTAATCTGACTAGTTTAATCTCTATGATGCAATGGTGGGAGTGCAAACTTCTAGAAATGATGCCATTACTTCTAGTGAGATGAGATGCATGAATTTAAACTACTTTCATTGAAGAGAACACATTTTTGTATTTTTGCTCAAGTGGGTGGAGTTATTATGATTGTGCTTCTTACTGGGTATTGACTGTGCAGGGGTAGTTTGAAGGGAAGGAAGGCTTGGGAATGGTTAGGAGGGCTCTGATAGGTTCCAGGGGATCCCTCACATCATTCCACAGAAGTCCACAACATTCAGGTGCTCGGCAACCGTGTTTGCAGGCTTCTACAGGATGTCTGCAGGGGATCCTACAGGAAACTCGGGATTTCTACAGGATGTCTGCTAACTTCTACAGGATGTCCTACAGTCAGAGTTTTGGGTGATGGAGGAGTGAAGGAGCTGTATGGATGGATAGGTAAGATGAAAGAGGAGCTTGAGATGGCCTATGGACAGAGAGATGAGATGGAGAGAGAGTGGATAGAGCTGGTTGGTCGATAGAAGGGTAGGGGCAATGGAAGGTCAAAAAGATTGAGCAACGTGGATAATAGAAGGGTTGGAAGGCAAATGAGCTGAACAGAGGATGAGTAGGTGGCTTAGGCACGGTTCAGAAGGATAAGAACACGACGAAGTGGTGCTGCGTAGTGTAAATGAAACAAATCACCCTTATCTTGCATGTAAACGAAAGTTCACCAACCTATTCTAATTGTTTTATTAGGAATCAAAGAGCAGCAATGTAAGTTGAAAGGAATTCGTGCATGATGCTGAACCAAAGAGTCATTACTCAAGATAAAATCGCATGGACAATTCTTCAATTGGAAACATTACAACAATACTTGCATGCATATGTTAAAACAATGTTTTTTTTTGGCAGTTTGCACGGTCTACACTTCCGGTCCCCAAACAGAGGTGAAAGTGAGCATGCATTCAACCTTTTTGGACTCAATGTAACTTCAATCTCCCTAAGCTAATTCTGAACTACTGAAACAACTGCATTCATGAAACTAACCTACATAACAAAACCGAAACAATCAACTCAGCAAACTGTATTTTTCAAGTGCATGTAAAGGAGAGAAATGCAATGATAAAGAAAAGACAAGTAACAATACAAAGGAAAGGAGGTCTATTGCTCTCAGGTTGGGTCCTAACCTGAGAGCTATAGCTCCCCTAAGAACTCAGAATCGAATCCAAATCTGACTGCCTTTATTAAAACATCATAATCATGAGTCTAACAACATGCCAAAACTGGCTTACAAAGAGCAAAAACAGAGCTACAGCTCGTAATCCAAAATCTACAACAAAAGTTCAAGAGTCTCTACGAAGGCTACAGCCTTAATATTTATACATGATGAGGGCCAAGCTGGCCTCCTCAATTAGTGGAGCTTGGTTGTCCAACTGAAAGTAAACTGCTGTTCCTGTAGAATCCGTTGGCTGCCTTCTAGCTCGGTGGTGATAGTTGTTGGAGCTCGGAGTTGGGGTGGAGATCACGAGGGAGGTCATTCAAGGCTGTGGACAACCTCCCTATAAACCCGCAATGCCACCTTGGCTGTCTCCTTGTCTCCATTTGCGTGGTCTTTGCTCCATTTAATGCCAAAAAACCTGAAATCATCATGTATTAGCTACGTAGGCATAATGACTGCCCTTCTTCCTACAAATAACACGAATATACTAAGAAATGATGCATAAGTGATAAAAATATGAAGGGTTGAGCAAGGTAAGTAGGCCAAATGAGCCCAAATTGTTACCAAAATTTGGGGCTCATCATCACCCCCCAGCTAAAATATTTGCTCATCCTTGAGCAATTTTGCTCCGGCTCCTTGTCCTTGGCCGGGAACTAGGCTCTAGAATACGCTCTTTCTTTCCTACTCTTGGTGGCTTTGCCTGTTCTGCCCTTGGTGGCAATGAGGGTGCCGCTCCTTCCCTCTTCTCTGTTTCCTTGACCTTGGGCCGAGCTTTTGAAGCCGATTGGTCTACCCTTCCTTTCCAAGTAGTTGTTTTTGGGCTCCCCCTCTCGTAGGTGACCGATATCTTCGAGGGGGACCTCTCACTGGGTGAAGTAGGGGCATCCCCTATAGTGATTTGGCTGCTGGATGGAGGCTGTGGCTTGCCCGTCTTTATTCTCACGCTTCTTCGAGCTTTAAAGTATAGAGGGGTCTCCCTCTTTCTCTTCTCCTTTGGCTTAGGAGGTGTGCTGAGGCCGGCCAGCACAGCTACTGCCTCCCTTTCACGAATATCAGCATTCTTCTCCTTGGGTTTCACTTTTTCAGGGCTTCCTGTAGAAGACCCTGTTTTAGTCAATTTCGGGCTTCCTATAGAAGACCCTGTTTTAGTAATTCTCGGGCTTCCTGTAGAAGACCCTTTTTCAATAATTTTCGGGCTTCCTGTAGAAGCCGGTTTCGGCTTTCCTGTAGAAACAGGTGTCGCCGCCTTGGTTTGCTTTGCTGCATGAGTTTTGCTTTTTGACTTGGTTGCGGTCGCTGTCGAGGCACTCTTGCTGATGTGGACCTTCTCAGCCTTGTCCACTCTGCCTTGCATCCTTTCCTCTCTTGCTGTCAAGATGGGTGTGTCATCTTTCTCCTTGTCATCCTTTTTCTCTTGTTTCTTCTCTTGCTTTTTCTTCTGCTCTGTGGTCGGGGTCTTTTGGCCTTTTTCTTTCTTTACTGCGGCCACTGACTCTTTCTCCTCACTGCTAGAAGAACCGAGTTCCTCAGTTAGCATCTTTATGTCCCCGTCCTTTGTCAAATTTCTGAAGGCTTCCCATGAGAGCGGAACCTTGTATGTGTGGAGCGTATCCTCCACGAGGAGTTTGATCAGTCCATGGTGGGCTACCTGGTCTGGTATGCCTTCTTTCAGCTTGGTTGCACACTCAATCAGAGACTATAGTAGAAAGTAAGGGAGACTGAGTTTGTTTTCTACAGGTAGCTCCATCTGGTGCCGTAATTCATTGAGTAACCGAAAGTGGTACCCGTATACAATGCTAAAACGGCCTTCGCAGGTGATGTACTTCATAATTTGCAGGATCACTTCATTCCATGGTGGCAGTAAACTGGTTCTACGAACCCCATTTTTGTCTTCTGAGAATTCCTCCTCTGGTGGAAAGAATTCTTTCTTAGCTTGTTGGCTCAATTTCCTTTCTTCTTTATCCCATGGTAATCCCATTGGGAGCTCCGTAACTCGGCTGATGAATTGTGGGGTGAGTTTGAGGCTCAGACCCCTGAAGGTAACAGTGGCCAACGTTTTAGATTTCGGCCTCAGAGCTTGCAAAAACTCTTCTGCCACTTCGTCATCATATCCCTGCAATTTGTCACAGAAGGATATCCATTGTGCTCGTGTGAAGAGCTCCACCACCTCAGGATTTTCTCTTAGCTTCGCTGAATCAGTGGGCTCCCTTCTGATGAAACCACCCGGCATGGTGAAAAACTGCTGTGTTAGCTGGAGGTGGCAAATGGGAAAGAAATTCGATCTACTGGGACAGAGCGTAGGATTATGCCTCTGTCATGCACATAATTCACAAAGCTTACCCCCTGCAAACCTTTAACACAGCTAATTACACTGACATCCTGTAGGACGACACTTCATGCACGGCAGACAACAATTGCAACAATTTTTCTTCGACCAGACTGTAGACGACGATTCTGCCACCTTCAAAAACCAATTGCATGGAGAGTTCAGGCCTACCTTTTTAATCCACCACCTTTTGACGTGAGGAACCCGACTTCCTGTAGAAACAGCTTTCCTGTAGGAGCAGCGCGCGATTTCCGGGGGAGACTGCAGTGGGTCTGCGCTCTTGCTGTTGCTTCACAGGCATTCTGATGGCCAAAGACTAGGAGTATCGAACTGCAGAGGGATCCGGATGATCACTCGGGTCGCAAACGGTGAATGATAAATGCATGAGGTTGATAATCTAGCCGATTAGATTTGAATCGGCGGAATCCGTGGCGCGGGGGTGAGCTGTCCCTACCGGACCGTTGGGCGACGTCACACCATCATTCTTCTGCAAGTTTACTTACTGCCGCATCATTCCCGCAGATCCGCCGCCGCCATTCTCGTTAGAACTCGTTTCTCCCCGAGTGGACGGTTCTCACGTGTCCACTGCCCGTTTTTTCCACGGCCACCATTCACACATCCAACTCGACCAGCTGACTGGTCGACGTGGCCAATCGATTGACCATACAACCGCTCAACCCATCCATTTCACACTTTGCAAACATTTTCAAAGTAAAATTCATGCAATTCGTCAGAAGAAAGGGTCGAGACACTTACCTGTGCGGCCGCAACACGATTGTTCAGGCTCTTGGACGACGATGAGTGGATTTGGTTGTTGCTGCTTGATTTGCACAGGCCCAGAGGTTCACATTCATAGGCCGCTGACGATGGATTGGATGCTTCAGCTGCATGCGCCCGCGTTTTCCTTGTATATGGTGTGCACTCTAGCGGGCTTAACTGTTACGGGACTCCTGTAGGATGTCCTGTAACAGTTTCTTCCTCCTCGGGTGCATGCTGCACGACGAAGGCAATGGCCCCACGATCACGCTCACAGAGCTCATGGATGGCTGAGATGGATATGGTATGACATCTCAGCGTTTCTTTTATTTCAAAAATTGTTTTTCTCTTGATAACTCACTGATCTGCTTTGATGGTGCAGGTAACTTCATTGCATGTCGACAGGGATGGTAGAAGGAGGTGACAACAATGTATAAGGGTGACAACAGTAGCTTGCATGCATCCAAACCGACCCTTGGTCGTTAGATCTCTTCATGAAATGAATTCTGGCTCATCCAAACTTCTACAGGAAGGTTCCTGTAGAAATACAGAACTTCCTGTAGAAAAGTTGCGTTTCCTGTAGAAAAGTTTGCACCTTCCTGTAGAAAGTCTGCACCTTCCTGTAGAAAGTCTGCATCTTCCTGTAGAAAGTCTGCCATGATGAAATTGTGCACATGCCTTGGAGGAAATGAGTATTCTTGGAGGAGGTGCTGGTGAGGTCTCCTGGTAGCATGATAAGAATCTTTCGCTTTGCATTAAGAGTCCTCCTCACCTTCATGGAACACCTGCAACTTGCATGCATTTTCACATTATAAACTTGCTGTCCCTATCTTTTTGCTTATTGTTTTTTTTCTTTTTCTTTTTTCTCTTTTTTTTGAAAGATAACAGGGGCGCCTCAATGAGGTTTTCACCCTTGCCATCTGCCTTAAGCGCCTCAGAGAGGTTTTCACTCAAGGATCTTTTCAAATCTCTTTTTTTTTTTTTTGAAAGACAATAGGGGCGCCTCAATGAGGTTTTCACCCCTACCACCTGCCTTGGGAGCCTCAGAAAGGTTTTCACCCAAGGATCTTTATTATTTTTATTATATATATATATATATATATATATAAATCTTTCAGGGTATGCCCAAAGCAGAGGCAGAACCCTTCTCTATGACCAACACTGATTTCTCCATAGTTTTGATGAATTCTTGTCTTGAGAGAGGCTTCCTGTAGATCTTCAATCGATGCCCATTGACAAGCATGGGGATGGCTTCCTCATCTATGGTTCGAATAAGAACAGATCCATTGTCATGGCATTTTTCCAATGCATATGGTCCTAGCCATCTGGTTCTCAGCTTCCCCTTGAAATCTTTGTATCTGGAGTCATACAACAAGGCCCAATCTCCCGGCTGGAATTGCTTGTCATGGAGGTGTTGGTCATGCCACACCTTTCTCTGAAGTTGAACCACTTCTGAGTGAAGGAGGGCCTGCATCCGGTGCTCGTCCAGTCCATTCAGCTGCAATAACCTTTCTTGTTGTGCATGGCTGAGATCTAGATCTAGCTGAGTTGCCATCCTCAAAGTGTTGTATTCAAACTCAATGGACAACAAAGCTTTCTTCCCATAGACCAGCTCATAAGGTGTGAAGCCGGTGGTGGTCTTCCAGGTGGTGTTGTAAGCCCATGTGGCCTCAACCAGGCGATCTGTCCAATCTTTCCTACTGCTGCTCACCACCTTAGTCAAAATCCCTTCTAATGCTCTATTGGTGACTTCCACTTGCCCATTTGCTTGTGGATGATAGGGGGTGGAAGTCCTATGCTTGATTTTGTGGTGAGCTAGCAGGTCTTCAATCAAGTTGGATGTGAACTGGCTCCCTTGATCGGTGACCAACTCTCTTGGGTAGCCAAATTTGTAGAAGATGTTTTCTCTTAAGAACTCGACCACCTTCTCTTCTGTTGCTGCCTTGATTGCTTTAGTCTTTGCCCACTTTGTCAGGTAGTCAGTACACACAATGATGTAAGACCTTTGCCTCGAAGGAGGGTTGATTGGACCCACAAAATCCATACCCCACTTCTCAAATGGCTCAAGAGTCACTTGAGATTGGAGAGGCATCTCATCCCTTGGAGTCGGTTTCCCCATTCTTTGGCATCGGTCACATTGGCTGATATATCTTCTGACATCTTGATGAAGTGTGGGCCAATAGTAGCCTGCCTGCAGGATTTTGAAGGCAGTCCTCTTTGCTGCAAAATGTCCTCCACAAGGCCCATCATGACAGGTGAGGAGGATATCAAAGACTTCCTCCTCCCTTACACAACGCCTTAAGATCTGATCAGGGCCAAGCTTGAACATATTGCCCCCGATCCAAGTAAATGAGGCACTTTTTCTGATGATTCTGCTCTTCTCTCTTGAAGATAGGTGCGGAGGGAACTGTGTTGAAACAAGGTAGTTTGCTATATCAGCAAACCATGGAGAGAGTACTGAAATAGCAAACAGATGTTCATCGGGCATCTGGTCATCCACTGTTCCATCCTCATCTGCAGACAAATCCAATCTAGATAAAAAGTCAGCAACAACATTTCCTTTACCTGGTTTGTCAACAATGGTCAAATCAAACTGCTGCAACAAAAGTAACCATCTAATAATACGAGCATTCACATCTGGTTTATTCATTAAATATCTAATTGCAGCATGATCCGTATGTACAAAGGTTTGATAGCCAGTAATATAATGTCGGAACTTGTTCAGTGCATGGACCACAGCCAAGAATTCTTTCTCGGTTACAGTGTAATTCAGCTCGGCTTTGGACAAGTTTTTGCTAACAAAGTAAATGGCATATGGAAGTTTTGTTCAACTTGTCCTAAAGCTGCCCCTATGGCTTTGTTTGAGGCATCAGTGTGGATGTGGAAAGGTAGGGCCCAGTTTGGGCCTCTCAAGATTGGGGTTGACACCAACTTGTCCTTTAATTCATTCAAAGCCCTCTGACAATCGCCAGTCCATTTAAACTCCACATCTTTTGCCAACAGGCCAAACAATGGCGAGGCTAGCTTGCTGAAGTCTTTAATGAATCTCCGGTAATACCCTGCTAATCCTAAGAAACTCCGGACATCCCTTACCTTTTGGGGAGGTGGAACCTTCTTGATGAGAGCAATTTTGTTAGGATCCACTTGTAACCCTTGGCAAGAAATGGTATGGCCTAGCACAGTCCCTTCAGTCATCAGGAATTCACATTTTTCAGGACTAAGGGACAGGTTCATCTCAATGCATTTGGTTAGGACCTTTCCTAGATTGGACAATGCTTCCTAGAAGTTGGACCCATAAGGAGTGAATTCATCCATATAGATTTCCACCGCATCATGGACCAGCTCCGAGAAGATGCTCAAGACAGCTCTCTGGAAGGTAGCAGGAGCATTGCATAGCCCAAAGGGAAGAACTCGGTAGGCAAAGGTACCCCAAGGACAAGTGAAGGTGGTCTTATCTTGGTCTTCCGGGCTGATTTGGATTTGGTTGTACCCGCTACACCCATCCAGGAAAGAGAAAAACTTCTTTCCTGCCAGTCCATCCAACACATGATCTATGAAAGGTAGAGGGAAATGGTCTTTCTTGGTAGCTTTGTTCAGTTCTCAGTAGTCCACACAGATTCTCCACTTCCCATTTTTCTTGGGAACCAACACCAGAGGGGACACCCATTCACTATCTGAGATGGGGTAAATGAATCCGGCATCCAACAGTTTTTGCAATTCTTCCTTGACAATGTCCTTAAGGGCTGGATTCATTCTCCTCTGAGGTTGCCTAACCGGTTTACAACCCTCTTTGATGTATATGTGATGGGTACAGACCGAGGGATGGACTCCTTTCATCTCCTTATAGCTCCAAGCAAAAGCATCTAGATGGCTGGCCAACAGGCTACATAGCTCCTTTTCCTAGGAAGGAGATAGGGAGGAGCTGATCTTTAACATTCTCTCAGGGCCAAACTCCACATTCTTGACTCTGGGAGTAACAGGGTTGGTGGTACAAAGGTCCACTAAGGTGCTGGCTTGGGCGTCCTCCACCAATTTCTCTAAGGATAGTGCACTGGAAGGTGGATTCTGGATCAAAGTCTCAATCAAGTCATCCTTGGTTGGGGGATCTCTTCTAGCGGTATCTAGGGTGCACAAAGGTGCTGAGTACACCTCATCCTCCTCTCCTTCCTCCAACCACAGTGGTAAGTCATGCTCTAAGGAGGGTTGGGCAGGAGGATATAGGACTAGCTGCTTGGACATAGGACCGTTCTTGATGGTCATGTTTCCTGCACGACAACTGATGTAAGCATCTGCAGTGGCTAACCAAGGCCTTCCCAAAATGAGAGGATATCCAGTAAGCTTTGCCTTGGGTTGTAGAACCAAGAAATCTGCAAGGTATTCCCAAGAGTCGACCGAGACCAAGACATCCTCCACAATCCCTTCGGGAGTCACAGTGGAGCGATCTGCTAGTTGTAGTACTGTCGAGGTCTTCCTCAAGGAACCCTGAAGATTGAGTTTGAGCATGGTATCCCTGGTCGTCACATTAATGGCAGCCCCCAGATCAATCAAGGTGTGAGGTATGATGGTGCCATTGATGTGGACATCTACTACAGGACTCCCAGGATCTAGGTACTTTGGGCAGATGACTTGTCCTAACATAAGGTCAGACAGTTGTCCTAAGACATTGATGGTTGAAGCATCTCTCTTTCGCCTGCCTGGGTGTTTAAAACACTTTTCCTTAACCAGTTTGTTGTATATTGGCACATCCTTGATGGCTTGGAGAAGTGGTATTTTCACACACAACTGCTTGAGCTCTCCCAGAAGCTCATCCTCCTCTAGGTTGGGTTGTGTGGTGGCTGTTAGTCTCTCAGGAAAGGGTGGAATAGCCTTTGGTTCACTTTCCTATTGGTCCTCCTCGTCCTCTGGGGGAGGAGGTTGGCGATTCGGAAGAGTCTTTCCAGATCGAAGATTGATCTCCTGGATCTCCACAACATAGGTAGGACATGATGTTTCCCCAGTGTATACCTGCTGGGCCTGTCTATTGTTGGGGTTCGGGTTCGGTTGAGTAGGCATTTGAGGTTGCCTTGGAGGAGCAGGAGGTAATGGCTAAGGTTGAACTGGTGGTGGAGGCAAAATGGCGGGAGGAGTGTTGTACTGGGGCCTCCACCCCGTCTGAGGTGCATTCCACTGAGGCTGTGGCTGGGCATGTGAATGATATGAATGAGTAGTGGGTTGAGTAGGGTACTGAGGTGGATAAGACCATGGAGGAGGCATAGACCAGGAAGGATGAGCAGGGGGACCCCAGGAAGGCATAGGAGTCGATTGGTTGGGGATGTAATAAGCTTGGGGTGCCCCTTTCATCCCCTGCTGGTAAGGTCTAGGTCCTTGTGGCCTCCTTTGGTGGAGGAAATAGAGAGGTTCAGTGGGAGCTTCTGCCCCTTGGTACATAGCTTTAAACCCAGGTAAGGTTGGAAATTGATTTGTGGGATGGTCCTCCTCACAAACGAAGCACACTTCAACCGAATGCAATGGGCATTCGTTCTTAGGGTGTCTCCTTGTACATCTAGGGCAGAAGATAGCCAAGGCCCTCTCAGCTTCTTCCTTCAACTGCTGGATCCTGAATGTGTCCAGTTGCATGGCGATGGTCTGTCTCACCTCACTCTTAAGATCTTCTAATTGATTTGCAAACTCATGCTTGGAGAAAGGAATACCAGCTGAGAGAGGGTTTCCTCTACCTCGTTTCCGGGCTACCCTAGAGTGGTTTCTGAACACAGTCTTGATGTCTTCATAAGGCAGCTGGTAAATATCTCCCCCAGCTAACATGTGAAGGGTATCTAAAAGGTCTTCAGGGACTCCTCGGAGCAGGACCAACTTGAGGGATTCAGGGTCAAGTGTGCACCTGGCCCGCTTATAGCTAAGTTGGAACCTCTCCTCATAATCCTCTAAGGACTCATCATTTCCCATGGTCATCCGAAAGATTTCTCCCTTGGTTTCCTTGGACCTACAGTAGTCCCGGTACTTGGTATTGAAAGCTTGCTGCATCTGAGCCCAAGTGGTGATACTATTCCCAAGTAAGCCCATGAACCAGCGTAATGCTGCATCCTTAAGAGTGGAAGGGAAGAGTTTCAGCTTCTGCTCATTTTCAGTATAGTCATAGGTTCTACAAAGGACAGCAAACTCAAACAGGAAGGTATCAGGATCTTCAGTAGTCAGTCCATGGAAGTGAGGTAGAGCGGAGGGACTAATGTTTTTCATTTTCATGTCTCCATTGGTTTCTCGGATGGGGAAGGCACCCTCTATTCTCTCATCTTCTCTTCTATTGTCATCCATAGCTTCAGATGGGATGGTCTCTAATTCTTCTTCTACTATAGGATCTTCGTATATCTCAGGAGGTTCACCTATAGGTTCTTCTGGATCACTGTCACCGAAGAAGAGAGAAGGGTGACTCAGTGATGTGGTGGGGGTGTTGGGTAGGATACGGGGCATGAAATGGAAAGACTTTTTGATTGCTTTTGTTTTTTTTCTCTGGTACCTGCAAAACTGAAACAGATTGATCTACAACTAACTATCTTGCTGAAATAAAAATGCATAATTGAAATGAAAGCAGGAAAGGACTAATCTACTTTGCTCAAATGGAATTGCAGGAATGGAAATGCTAGTCTACGCTTGCAGAATTGAAAGGCTAATCTATGCTTGCAAAATTGAAATTGTGGAATTGAAATGCTAATCTATGAAAGCAGGAAATGTCTATGCTACTTTTGCAGAATGGAAATGAAATAAACTACTTTGCAGAAGGCGAGAGTAAGAAAATAGAAGAAAAGCAACAATTACTAATACTCTGACGCTTCCCCGGCAACGGCGCCAAAAAGATGGTGGGCTCCAGTATTGTAGCAATAATGCTACAACTCCTGGGGCTTCCTTCTCTAATTTTATCAACCCGGTAGTTCGTAACAAACTTGGAAGCGACGGTGCTGTATGCACAAGTACTAGCTCTTGTCGCAGCTGTCACTTGGTCAGCTGGCACAAGTCCGCTAGGGCTCAAGCCAACTTCTATATGTTCTTAGAAGAAGCTTTTTAAATGATGAACAAAGGCTATCTCAAAGGAAATTAACCTACTTTGCAAGAATGAACTGAAAGCCAACCAAACATGGAAACCCTAGTAAACCCTAATCTGACTAGTTTAATCTCTATGATGCAATGGTGGGAGTGCAAACTTCTAGAAATGATGCCATTACTTCTAGTGAGATGAGATGCATGAATTTAAACTACTTTCATTGAAGAGAACACATTTTTTTTATTTTTGCTCAAGTGGGTGGAGTTATTATGATTGTGCTTCTTACTGGGTATTGACTGTGCAGGGGTAGTTCGAAGGGAAGAAAGGCTTGGGAACGGTTAGGAGGGCTCTGAGAGGTTCCAGGGGATCCCTCACATCATTCCACAGAAGTCCACAACGTTCAGGTGCTCAGCAACTGTGTTTGCAGGCTTCTACAGGATGTCTACAGGGGATCCTACAGGAAACTCGGGATTTCTACAAGATGTCTGCTAACTTCTACAGGATGTCCTACAGTCGGATTTTTGGGTGATGGAGGAGTGAAGGAGCTATATGGATGGATAGGTAAGATGAAAGAGGAGCTTAAGATGGCCTATGGACAGAGAGATGAGATGGAGAGAGAGTGGATAGAGCTGGTTGGTCGATAGAAGGGTAGGGGCAATGGAAGGTCAAAAAGATTGAGCAACGTGGATAATAGAAGGGTTGGAAGGCAAATGAGCTGAACAGAGGATGAGTAGGTGGCTTAGGCACGGTTCAGAAGGATAAGAACACGATGAAGTGGTGCTACGTAGTGTAAATGAAACAAATCACCCTTATCTTGCATGTAAACGAAAGTTCACCAACCTATTCTAACTGTTTTATTAGGAATCAAAGAACAACAATGTAAGTTGAAAGGAATTCGTGCATGATGCTGAACCAAAGAGTCATTACTCAAGATAAAATTGCATGGATAATTCTTCAATCGAAAACATTACAACAATACTTGCATGCATATGTTAAAACAGTGTTTTTTTTTTGGCAGTTTGCACGGTCTACACTTCCGGTCCCCAAACAGAGGTGAAAGTGAGCATGCATTCAACCTTTTTGGACTCAATGTAACTTCAATCTCCCTAAGCTAATTCTGAACTACTGAAACAACTGCATTCATGAAACTAACCTACATAACAAAACCGAAACAATCAACTCAGCAAACTGTATTTTTCAAGTGCATGTAAAGGAAAGAAATGCAATGATAAAGAAAAGACAAGTAACAATACAAAGGAAAGGAGGTCTATTGCTCTCAGGTTGGGCCCTAACCTGAGAGCTATAGCTCCCCTAAGAACTTAGAATCGAATCCAAATCTGACTGCCTTTATTAAAACATCATAATCATGAGTCTAACAACATGCCAAAACTGGCTTACAAAGAGCAAAAACAGAGCTACAGCTCGTAATCCAAAATCTACAACAAAAGTTCAAGAGTCTCTACGAAGGCTACAACTTTAATATTTATACATGATGAGGGCCAAGCTGGCCTCCTCAATTAGTGGAGCTCGGCTGTCCAACTGAAAGTAAACTGCTGTTCCTGTAGAATCGTTGGCTGCCTTCTAGCTCGGTGGTGATAGCTGTTGGAGCTTGGAGTTGGGGTGGAGATCACGAGGGAGGTCATTCAAGGCTGTGGAAAACCTCCCTATAAACCTGCAATGCCACCTTGGCTGTCTCCTTGTCTCCATTTGCGTGGTCGTTGCTCCATTAAATGCCAAAAAACCTGAAATCATCATGTATTAGCTACGTAGGCATAATGACTGCCCTTCTTGCTACAAATAACACGAATATACTAAGAAATGATGCATAAGTGATAAAAATATGAAGGGTTGAGCAAGGTAATTAGGCCAAATGAGCCCAAATTGTTACCAAAATTTGGGGCTCATCACCTTCCGTGAAAGTGCATGTGGACGTTATACGCTCCTTTTGGTCTGCGAACCCGAGTGTACATGTGGCTTGATCAATGGGGAACCTGCGTATACCTCTCTTTCTTCATTTTGTGAGTCTGAACTGAGATCTGTTATTTGAGTGAGTTTCCATCAAGGACAAAACCTGTGTCATAGTGCCAAATCTGTATCATAATTCCAATAGAATGCCTCCACGAAATTCAACCAAAATAATGTATAATGCTCATTTTTACGATTATTGTTACTCATTCAATGATTTTGGCCACAAGGTTATTGAATGTAGGTGGAATGCAAATATAAGTAGAATGAGGATCATCAGATACGAGCCCTTTCCTCCATTTCTTGGGCACATTAGGTGTTATGTGTGTGAAAATATTTGTTATATGGCCAAAGATTGTAAGTTTCTGAGGTTCTTGAGGGCTCCCAAGTAAAGAACAAAGAACATGCAAAGAAGGCCAGATAAGAGGAAAAAAAGAGATTTACATGCAAGAGCACAACCACTCAAATTTTGGAGGAAAGAGAAATGAGAACTTGCAAGACGAAACTGAGGCTCACATGGCCTCAGGGGGAGTTATGGCACATCATGATTTTTCATTGTAGACCATAGGAGGTGCAACCATAGTAAAAGAAGTGTGCGTGAATAGATCTTGCAGTTGAGGAGTTTTTTTTTTATGCATGAAATGAGGATGTGATGATGATTCTTATCTCTTTGACGATGATCTTATAATGATGAATTTATGCTACTAATGTTATATTTTCTAAGGCTATTGTGATCAGGTTCTAGTATAATGTTTTGTGATGTGATGTATGGAGATGGAACATGTTTAGGGGAAGCATCTCATATGTTTCCTATGATTCAATGATTTTGATGGAATCATGTTTACTTGCTAGCTAAAGAAGGAAAAGTGACTGATTGGAGGAGTTGGCTATACATTCCATGTTATGCACTTATCTGACATGAGGTTGTTGCATGCGACACCCTCATCCAATATTTACCCAAGTTAACCAGTCCGTTGGGCTAAAAGTGTGACAAGAGGCTACTATGATCTGATTCAACTCAACATGTATAGTTAAGGAAGTGGAACCGACACAACACAACCAATCTAACCTTCTACACATACTACAAAACCCTCAAGAGCCATCCAACCCTTTCAGATGATCAACTCGTGCGACACCCTAGCATTTTACTGACCTAGAGCCTCAATTGCTCCCATGACATGGGAATGCATGTGATGGGACCCTATAATCGCTCCCACAACAAGGGCATGCCTGCGACTGGGGAATTTTCTCGGTAGTTTGTGCTAGCGTCCCCAGATGTTGTGCCACTTTCTCAGGGCCAGGACTCAGGCCACTGCCTAAAACTCCATGAAACTTCTAGAAATGAAAGGTAACATAGAAAAAATGACACAAATGCAAATAATTGAACAAGGAATTGATTGGACCCCTACTAACCATGACAAACATTTCCTCAAACATGTCATAAATATGCATTCTACAAGTCATAATAATAGATCTGAGCATATTTGTTTCATACTTATATAAAAATCACTAAGAAGCACTGATGCCTTATCACATTAGCTGCATCATCATATATTAGGTCATATATTCATTTTTCATTCATTTACAAATCAAAACATGATGAGATCCATACATCATCACTGTCATAAAACATACCCATAACCAACATATAAATAATAGAAATAATAAGGATACAACAACTATAAATGCCACATATGAACTAGTACATTTGCCCACATATTATCGAGGAGAAAAAACTCTTATTAATGAATAAAAAATCCAACCAGGTTTGTGACTTCCACATTCAACCTGACCATATATTGGCTGAACCAAATCTCTCTTTGACCAATCACCCCTGTTCCATATTCCAAGCATGAATGTGGGACCTAAATCCAAAAGAATCAACCAGGGCTTCCCAAGCTAAACCACCACAATCCACACCATCTCACTAGGCCATAAAGAAGCATGGATGCCACCAGATTTCTTGACCTACAACATGAGGAATTTTCCTGTCTCCTAGTCTATAGGCTTTACCAAAATCCACAGTCTGATCCAAGGATCACTAAGCCATAATTGAGACACCACCCTCTAGGCTTTACTATATGTCTCTCCATTCATCGACCAAGGATTCCTAGGCATGATCAAGGGGACCCACCTCTAGGATTTATTGTATATCCCTCCATTTACCGGTTGAGGATTCCTAGGACCACCGAGGCACACAATACCTAGATTTACCACAACCCACAATCCAGTTCAAGGGTTGCTAGGCTAGTGACCTTAGTTCAATCCACAATCCACTTCAGGGATCACTAGGACATATGTTCTTTCATTTAGAGTTCCACCTCACTCAGCTTCGAATCCATCTGGAAATCTAGCTCAACCAACACATGAGAACCCCATCACACCATGGCTCTCCGGAAATGGCAAGCCAACGCTAAAGAACACTATCACACTTGGAAAAATCCATACCAATGACAACAAGAGAACCAAGAACACACATGCATCATCATGCATTCCAAATCTAGCAATGAAATCACACATGCAAATCAATACCTACAAATAATTCCAATGTTGTTTCTTGATCCTACTCTTCCTTGATCTTTGCTTCCTCTTTTCCTTCTTTGCATTTCTTGATCCATTGATGAAGTGCTCCAATAAAACTCTAAGTGTCCAAGAGTGAGAGAGAGAGAGATAGAGAAATGAGAGCTCCAAAATTGAACTGATAAAAGTCTGTGAACTGATCCTCATAAGCCTTTTTATTAACGAGGCCTATATTTTCTTCAATTTTCCATTATTTTCCTTCATTTTCTCCTCACATGCAACTTGCGACCTTTCACCTTCCTTTTCTCCTAATTTCAATTATTTTCATAAATAAAATTCCAAATAATGGCTCATGTCTTTCCAAAGAATTTTCCATTTCCTTTGCCAATTTCCTTAGCCATAAGAAACCAAATGAACACCCACACTAGGATTTCTTGCCCAACATTCAGCTTGGAATAAGTGTCCCCTCACTGTGGTTATTATTTTTATCTTTATTAACTTTTATTACATGGAATTTCACCATGGATGCTACGGAACCCTCCCCCTTAGGGGAACACGTCCTCGGTGTTCAATAACACCTACAACCAACAAGACTATTGTAAAGAAAAACATACTACCCATGGAGCTTTATAACTTAGCTCGACACAGTATTTACAATGATCAACATACTGAGAAGAAAACCAACACAACCACATAACCACATGATAACCATAATGACTTGACACCCATACCACTTATTGGATCTTTATAACACAACTCATGGCGATATTGACATCCATATACATATGCACATATACCAAAACAACACACCAAAGAATATACCAAATCATTCACACAATCAACAAATAGAGAAGGATACATAGCCCCCATCTGATCTTCCATCTCCCATGTAGCTTCATCAGGCCCAAAGTGCTTCCCTTGCAATTTAACCTGCTTTATTTCTCAGTTCTGGAGCATGAGCATCTTTCTCTAAAAATACACTATGGTTATGACTGGAATTATCCATTTGGATCCACCTACAATATATACTAGTGAATCACATGATCAACATCTTTAACATACTTCTTAACTAATGAAACATGGAAAAATCATGGAATTTCACTGTCGGAGGAAGTGCAATTCAATAGGATACTGGTCCAATCCTTTCAAGAACCTTGAAAGGTCCACAAACCCTAAGTGTCATCTTGGCATATAATCCAATCCCAAAATATCTCTTCTTGGGCATGATGCGCAAATACACGTGTTCCCAACCTGAAACTCCTTAAACAACTTGTTCCTATCTGTATAACATTTTTTCCTTTCTTGTGCTACCTTTAAATTCTTCTTGATTACCTACATTTCCTGTTCCATTTTTGCCAACATATATGGTCATATCAACATATTGTCCATTGGATCACTCCAACCGATGGGAGTATTACAGATCTTCCCATATAGTGCCTCAAATGAACTCATCCTCAGTGACTCTTGGTAACCATTGTTATAAGCGAACTCAACCAATGGAAGGTAATCCTCCCATCTCTTATGCTGATGCATCAAATACATCCTCAACATGTCCTCCAATTTCCTATTGACCCTCTCTGTTTTTCCATTTGTATGTGGATGATAAGTTGTGTTGAAGGCCAACTCTGTGCCCAAACATGCAAATAACTCTTTCCAGAACCTAGAAGTAAAATTGGCATCCCTGTCTAACACAATCTTCTTCAGTACACCGTGCAAACTCACTGTCTCCGATGGATACTTGTGCTACATCATTAGTTGAGTAAGTAGACTTCACTGGAATGAAGTGCACTACCTTAGTCAAATTTTCTACCACAATCATGATGGAATCATGTTGTCTATATGTCCTCGACAAACTTGTGATGAAATCCATGGAAATGACCTCCCATTTCCATTCTAGAATTAGTATCGGCTGTAGTAGTCTACTTGGTTGTTTACACTCTACCTTCACCAACTGAAAATCTAAACATCTAGCCACAAACTATACCACACCCTTCTTCAGATTCAACCAATAATAAAATTTTCTCACTGTTGTTAATGTCTTTTGGTGTCCTGGCTGACCTAAATATAGTTTCCCATGATAATCTCACAATATAGTATTATTGAGCTCACTACTGTCTAACACATATATCATATCCCTAAATATGATCAAGCCATATGTTGAGAGATGATAGTCCACATCCGGTGCACATGTAGCACTACCTATACCTATACCTATACCTATACATGTACATGTACCCGTACTTTATTGTAAATTGTACTTGTCATCTTATTGTCCTGGCTATAAGATATGATACTGTAAGTCTCTCGCATAAGAAATCGTAACTGTTATATGATTCACCTGTATCTGCACGCTAAGAGAATCTGCAACCCAATTCTCTTTTCCCTTGATGTAACTTATCTCAAAATCAAACTCACTGATCATGGACAATGATCTAGCTTGCTTAGAAAATTTAGATCCGACTAGTCAAACAAGTATCTCAACCGACTGGGATCGCACATCAGTACAAACCTCCTACCAAGAAGATAGTTCCTCCACATCTTCAATGCATGAATGATCACCTCCAACTCAAGATCATGTGTCAGATAATTCTTCTCATGCTCATTCAATTTCCATGATTCATAGCATACTACCTATCCTTCCTGCATAAGGAATCCACCAATCTCTCTCTTGCAAGCATCTATACATACCATAAATTATTTGTCCATATTTGCAATCTTTAACACTGGAGGATTCATCAATAACTGCTTCAATTGTTCAAAACTTACTGCTCATTCCTCTGTCCATTCAAATTTCTTACCTTTCCTCTGCAATGATGTAATAGGGTATGCAATCCAAGAGAAGTTCCTGATGAAACTCCTATAATAGCCTGCTAACCCCATGAATGATATTACTGCATCCACATTCCTATGAGTTTCCCACTCCATCATAGCCCTTATCTTCTTTAGGTCCACTACTATGCCTTTCTTAGAGGCTATATTCCCCAAGTAATGTACCTATATAAGAAAGAAACTGCATTTACTGAGCTTAACATACAACTGTTGCTCTCTCAGCAATCTTAACATTGTTGCTAAATGATTGACATGCTCTTCCTTATTATTAGAATATATCAAGATTCCATCAAGGAATACAATAACAAACTTGTCCAGGTAAGGACACAACACATTATTCATCAGGAACATAAAAGTAGCTAGATCATTAGTCAAACCAAATGGGACTACAACAAACTCATAATGCCCATACCTGGTCCAGAAAGTTGTCTTGTAAATGTCCTCTTCTTTAGTGTGTACCTGATCATACCTGGATCTTAGATCAATCTTCGAGAAAACTATTGCTCCCTTCAGTGGATCGAATAAGTCATTAATCCTTGACAACGATATATGTTCTTGATGGTTAATTTGTTCAACTACCCATAATCGATGCATAACCTGAGAGTTCCATCCTTCTTCTTCACAAACAATACCAGTGCACCCCAAGGTGATACACTTGGCCTAATGTATCCCTTTTCAAGCATCTCCTTCAACTACAAATTAACCTCTACTAACTCTAGTGTGCTCATCCTGTATGGTGCCTTTGATGCTAGTGCTTCCCCTAGTAACAACTCAATAAAAAAGTCCACTTCCCTGTGAGGCAACAAATATAAAATATCTACATGAAATACATTCTAAGACTGATATATTATCGGGTACCTGCTCAATATCTCTGCATCATCAACATCCTTACCTTTATCATTGGAAATGTGTACTGCAAATAACACACACCCTTTTTTACAACTGTGATTTTCCTCCATGGCTGTCGCCATCCTAACTAATGTTGCCTTCTTCTTACCCTATAATATTGCTTGCTCTCCATTGTCATCCAAGCACTCAATGGATTTTTCATTACAATCCACTATGGTCCTATGAATATACAACCAATCCATACCCAACAACATATTGTATGATCCCAATGGAAATACATTCAAATATGTTGATGTAGACATATTGTTCAGTTCAAAAGAATAAGCTCTTACCCAATGATGAACTATCTTCTTTGTACCTGTAGCCAGTTGCACTAACCAAGATTATGCATGCACTTCTTTATTCAAACCAAACTTATCCACCAAGTTAGGGTTAACATAATTATAATTAGATCCAGGGTCAATCAAAATAGAAACAACTTGATCACAAAGCCTACCGGCCATCTCAATGATAGATGTATGGTGATTCGCCTGCCTATTATCCAGTGTTGCATAGATACGAGGAATGCTCTGCCCAACATCCGCAATGGTTTTCACCTCTTGTGCACTATAAATATGAGGGCTACCACTCTAATTCTGTGGATAATCCATCCTAAGATGCTCCTTACCACTTGTCCAACATTGCAGTTGTCCTGTACCATCGCCTTTATTCTACTGTTGTGACCCATGTCCTTGCCTAGCTATGTTAGAATTCTTGTATGGTGTTACATTCTCTTTCTCTTATGCATTCTAAGGCCTTGTCCTTTTCAGCTACCATTTACCTTACCATTATCTTTCCCTTTCCATCCTTGTTGAGATTCATTCTTACACTTTAATTTTCATAACAATGCTTCAATTTCCCAATACCTTCCTCAAGTGACCGATTATCATCATACTCAATCCGATCTCTAAATGCTAATGGAAATCCACTGAAAGATATCTGAAATTTATCTTTCTCATCTTTAAGATATGGTACAAGCCTAAAAATATCTAATAAATTGGTCGTATACTCATTTTTCATCAATCCCATCTTAAGCTCATAGAACTCCTTAGCCTTATTGTCGTAGTACCTTTCTGACGGATATTTCTTCCTGAAGAGTCTCTTGAATTCATGCCAACTCAACTCTTTTGTCCTGATGTTTCTAACCTGCCTCATATCTTCCCACTAGATGTCTGCTTTCCCTTTGAGGCTAATGATAGCTATCATGGCCTTCATATTCTCAGTGTGCTCATGCAACTCAAAGAAATTATTCATCATGTTGTGTAGGTAAATCCTCTCTGCGGAAAGAGAGGATCCCTCTAGTCCAATGAGTAGGTCTAGCAACCGAAGTGACAATCTACCAGACACTTTCCAAAGTTACAATTGAAAAGAGAAACAAAGAAGATGGCCTACCTCGTTCTGATGTTGTTTCAATCTCCTTTGTTGAAGACCTTGAATCACTTGTGTCACGGTCTCGTTCTTGCTTCTCTCAACATTTATGCACCTGAACAAGAGATCAAGACACAACAAGGCATGCAAATACAAATAGCATATTCAAAAGCAAACTACTTCACTGATCAAGGAATGTTAAGCTAAATGATACATGAACATACACATTTAGGGAAAATGAACCAACAGTTGTATATAATAGAAAATAAAAGAAAGCATACAACCAAGCCTTGATTTTGATAGGCTCTCCTTGAATGAATATCCAAGTCCAATCTAAGCTCTCTAAGCACTCGTTCTCCAAGCCAATTGAGTAGCATATAAGAACAATCTTAGCATAAGGGTGCAAATAGACATATACCAACCATTTGGGAATGGGAGAGGATGAATATATAGGCTAGGAAAGGGAGTTATGATCTTTCCAAAGATAGGAGTAGGTCCTTATCTCAAGGAGGTAGGTCATAGGGATAAGACCAAGAGGCCAAGTTGGGAGAATTCGACCTCGTCTATGCCAAACAACCTCTAGCTCGCTATTCTTGAAGCTTCTAGATCACAAAGCTTCTCATACTCTTTGAAAAAATTGCCTTTTTTGGATCATCACAGGTATACAAGTGAACAGAGCGATGCCATCACGGGTCTAGTATAGTGCAACAGGCGACCATCGTTGTTTTTGTTCTCATAAGAGCGATGATCCTCAAATTAGGGTTTTAGAGCTATTTTCTTCAGGGGAAGCTCAAGGCATTTTCCAATCAATGTCTTAGGATGGATCTGACCTGCATATTGAATGAGTTCACTGTATAATATTCATGTTTCTGGCACTTCGAGGTATGTCACGAGGAAGTGCAGGAGGTGTGACAAAATATTGTGTAACAGATGCCCCTTAAAGCACGAAGGTAGAATGAGGAGTGATGGTTGAGATGCTTTATGAGCTTTTGAAAGGATGAGGATAAACATTGTTAGGAGACCTGCAAATAAGGGACGCATATATACATATTTGATATCAAAACATGAATCTACGGTATGGATGCAACCATCCGGATAATAAGGATTATATGAAAGGATCCATGGTATGGGCAGAGCCATCCATATGAGAAGGATCATCTGTGAATCTAATATCCAAGGTATGGTCGCAACCATCCGATATAGAAGGATTATCATAAATGTAAAGTCCCATAGTATGGTCATAACCATCCATATAACAGAAACATGTGTACAATCATGAATAACATATAACTCCATGCAGTCTAAGTCACATTAGACAAGACTCACAGTCTTGCGCTCCATCCCAACCTAATCAAAGTACGAATTCTAACATGTGAATGAATGTGCTGAAGTCGAGCATGTAAGAAAACCACCTGATTACCGGCCAATGATGTGGACCGTTAATAGGTACGAGAGAAACCACCAATAATTATAATGGATCTCAAGGTATGACAATATAATCCATGAATGTGATAATGAAACTAAAGTCGAACACTCATGGAATCATCCAATCGAAGGCCAATGATGAAGACATGTCATCGGATGCCAAGAACTTTCCGTTAAGGCATACAAGCTCTAAGGTATTGAAAGAGAGTTTCTAAGTCATCTTCCTGGATAATGAGCTGGAGTCAATAGGAATTGACCCATTGAAGGAGGGTAATGATGAGTCCCCCATCATTGACACGAAACAAGGAATAAGGTGGAATGAAATGAATAATATCCAAAACTGTAACAATGGGTTAGACAATGTATAGGTAAATAACTGCAGATAAGACTTCTCTTGAACACTAGTGACACGACTCCGGGGTGTGGCAACATTTGACTCAACATAGGACTAAAGGTCATGATGAAAAAATGGAATAGTCAATTGAGAGGCAAAAATTGATCACCCAAAACCGGGAGAACAAGTGACTAAGTGAGGATATCCCAAACCCGACACGAAAGCGAAAGAGTGTCATGTTCAAGAGTGACATGCTGTCTATACAAAGGATGTTTCATCTTCATTTTTCCCCGCTATTTCTAGCGAGTACCCCAATTATTTTTTATCACAAGCTTGAAGGGGATAGCATATACTTTTCATGTAAGTTCATTCTTTGAATGAATCCATCCTAGTAATTTTTACGAGTCCTAGGAAGGAGAAACTCGGTCTCATCATGGTGACAAGTCTTTCATCGTAAAATTTTAATGAGTCCCACATAAGAATAACTCGATATCTTTTTCACATTTAGAGTGTTTGAAAAAGAGATGAAAAAGAAAAATCTGTCATGTCCCTTTTTTTAATTTGTTTCTCGAACCTGAAAAGGTAGAAAAAATATTCGAGGGAACCTCTAGACCATGTCATTCAAGGTGTACCTTTTTCGTAAGTAGTCAATCTTAGCTCGAAAAAGGGGTAAACGTATACTGAAACGACATCAATTCATTGAATTTAGCAAGTTTGAAATGACAAGTACTCGACGATCTTTGTAGTTTTGGAGAGTTAGAAAAGGGCTTAAAGATGACTCCAGGGGGGTTCCTTTTTCATTTATTTTTAACAAGTCCGAAAAAGGGATAAAAAAAACTCACAAGAATTAGTAAAAAATAATCATTGTCCACCGAAAGCACCTGTAACTGCACAAAGAAATGCACCCATCATTGATATCGAGAAATAATAAAAAAATATTATTAAAATATTAACAGAAAATGACTTCAAAACTTATAAATAACCAAAAGTAACATTATTTTTTACCATTTTACCATATTAAGTTCTGAAAGTGCATTTGTGCCCTAATTTGCTCGATTTTCAAGTGACCATTGCGGGAGATTCACGGCGCCATTTCGCAAGCCGTCTACAGTAGGTAAGAGGTATGTTCTTGCTCTTGCATTTCATCACATTTTCATGCATTTTTAATGGAATTTTGTGTGATAAAAGGGAGGACTTGAAAATTTTTGAGCATCGGCGATCATCGCGGGTTTGGTCATCGGACCCGCGATAATCTTTCATGAACTAAAACACGCCCACGATGACATCATTATGTTTATAAAAACAGGCGCGATGGTGCCGAGGCGGAATTTTTTGAAGAAAAACTCTTCTTTTAAGAAAAAATTCTTAATTTCATTCCATGAAAAAGGTTTTAATTAGTGCTAAATGATGTTTTGCATGAGATCATGGTTCTGGAGTGGAAAGAAAGAGGCCGTGAAGCTGAAGACCACCAAGCAACCCAAAATCCAGAATGCATCAATGCCTTGAGAAATTGTGGGTTGTGTTAACACCCAGGTTGTTCCCTTTGACTCCCAAGGGAATACGGCCGGGGTAACCACTAACCAATCTTTGGATTACAACTTCTAGCCACACTGTAATCAGAGAGGGCTCTCTCTTTAAGGTTTGTCTCTGTTTTGTGAAGATTTTAGGCTAGTTATGAGTTCAGGGTTTGGTTTATGTTTTGGTTGAGGGATATCTTTCTGTACCTAAGGTGGAAATATTCAGATAGTTCTAATCCATTGGGCTATGGAGTCTGTGGCTACAGGTTGTTTGAAATATTGAGTTGAGTTGCTGAAACTACAGGGCCTTTTAAATACTTCATGAAACAAATTTAAAATGTGATTATGAGCTGTGATCAACCAGTGAAAAGCAATTAAGAATTCTTCACTAAGCTGGGGTGTAAGAATGAGATATATTGCACAGGAGCATACTTGAATTCCTGAAACAACAATCACTGTGAAAGATATAGTTTGGGGGTGCAGCAGTTAAGAATTACACCTTATGACTATAACTGAAGAAAAACATTTGTAATAGCATAGATTGAGTTCAGGGTAATCTGTGATTAAATCCTAGAACTATTCTTTTTCCTTGCCATTAACTGTGAAACACAGAACATGAATGAGCTATGAAAAGATGACAAAAACACATAACAAAGAGTTTTAAGAAAACTTATTGGACCATGAAATATGCAGGAATCCTGTAACATTCAGCAAAACACCACAATGCCTCAGGTAACGCAGAGCTTTGGAAATTCCATCAGCTTTGTATTAATTCTATGAAAATTTACAGCATAAGAACTCTAGAAGAGAAATCAACAACAACCCCTGCAAACTTATGCGAGGGGGAATATATACAAGCGGTCATAAAGAATATCTGAGGCGTTGAGTCATCTGAGAAATAAATGTGTTCACCAACTTGTACAGAAAAACAGATAAGAAGTTATTATAGCTTTGAATACAACATAAATGCTCTTCAATTCTGTCAGAAGAATTTTTGACCTTTGGAGGCCATTGAGTCGGTTGAACGCTCTGTTATAAATGATGAATGACGTGTCTTTGTAGCTCTGTCCTCCTGTAGCTTTTCGGCCTTGTCACCTGTGACTGTCACTGCTGCTTTGGTGGCCGAATAGTTTTGCTGAGTTGGCTCAGCCCATTCTTCTCCATGCATGCTGATTTTACCAAAATTTTCTGTGCCTGATAACTTATATTTTTTGATGAAAAACTTAGTGAATGGCTTCTTGTCTATAATATCATTTGTATCGCCTTAGTCCACCATTCCTATGTGGGCAATTGATGTCTCAGAATTTCCTCTAAAGTCTCATCTGCCTCTGTGTATTTGTAGAAGTTTGGAGGCACTTCAAACAGATGTTTAATTTCATTCATTATAAAGAATAAGTTCTCTACCCTGTTGTAGAGACTTTGTCCTGTTGCTGGTCTTGTTTCTTCTGAGGTACTGGGCCTTTCAGTGATCTGATTAGTAGCGAATGTATTGACCCTCTTGGCATAATGCTCATGTGAAAGTAGTCTCCCTGCGCTGTTCAGTAAGCTAGGAAGACCTTTGCCCTGTAGTGCTGTGAACTTGTCCATGAACTTATTTACCTCTGTCTGCATGTCCTGGCTTCTTCTTTCCAGCGTTTGTACCAGGCTTGTCAGTGTAAGGACCCTCTTTATCAGCTGGATGGTCTTAGTTCTGCTTGTGATTCCCATTGTCGCCAGCTAAGCACTTGTTCTGTTATTGAGCACATTAATCATTCTGTTGGCAACCTCAGGCATATTGCCTAGAGATGCCCTTGCTCTCTGGATTTCCCTCTGTGCTTTCCCTATGAGCTCTATTTGCTCATGAATGGTCTCAATGTATTGCCATTGATCAGTTATGGATTGGCCAATGTTGGCCCATAGGACTGTCTTGAGCTCAGCTGTCACTTTGTCAAGTGTGAGCTCCTTCTCCAGCTCCTTTATCTTATCCTTAAGGGCCTTTATTTCCCTGCCCTTTTCTGCTACAGTATGCTTGGATTTATCATATCTTTCATTGAGCTTGGCTAGACTCTCCCTGGCCTCATTTAGCTCTGCCATTTGGGCTTCCAGGGCTTGGATTTCATTCTTGAGCTTCTGCATATCCAGGCTTGGAGCCTGCTCTGTTGTTGGTGCAGTTGCTGATGTAGATGGTGCTGTCTGTTCAGTAGGAGGAGCTGTAGTCTGAGGAGGTTCCTCCAGGTTAATTATTTCTGGAGGAGGCTGAGATGTTTGTCCTCCTTCTTTTTGTTGTAATGATGCCTGCAGTGCAGCCTGTGCAGCCTCTGATTCTCCCAAATTTTCTTGTGTTTGGATCAGCTGGTTGTATAGGGACACCAACATAGCTGATGCATCTTGGTCATGTCTCAGCTGGGCAACTTCTCCAGTTTGTGGGTGAATGGTTGCTGGGGCTTTCACCATTTTTCTTAATGCTGCCATATCTGCATCTCTCAATTTCAACAATGCCTGCACAGCCTTGATGTCCTTGGGATCATGCCCAAGTTCTATGATTATCTCCTCCAAGGCTTTGATTCTGTTGTCCTTTGCTTGAGAGGATGCTCTCTCCAACTCAAGTTGGGCAGCTGTATTATTTAGGCTATTTTCTAGCCTGTAGTTCTCCAATGTCTTATCTGCCAAGGAGGCATACACCATCTCACCTGTTTGCTTGTGTAATTCGATTTTATCCATTGGGTGGATGTCCTTGTGTTGTGGGGAAAAATGCCTATGCATGACGATCTTATCCACCTAAGGTGTGATAGTACCTTAGCAACAAACGAATACAACTACTTTGGTTTCTTCCTTTACGAAATGTGAAAGAGGGGAGATCGGTAGACTTACCTTTGTCTTCCGGTTGTCCCTCGATCTAGATCCTCTTCTCTTTGGATGTTCACAGCTACTCGCCTCCTCGCTTGCTCAAGAGAACAGCTACTTGATTCCCATGAGATCACAACAGAACAACTACCTATGACAAGAGAACAACTACTTGCGATGAGAGAAGAACACAACACAAAGGCAAATATACATATTCATAAACGATTCAGGATTAGAAGTAAATCAAATACACTAATGCAATCATACAAATACACCAGCATATAGGAGCAAACCAAGATAGCTTTATTGATAAGTAACAGGGTTCAGGAAGAGATACAACCCATAGGGCTCCAATCCAGCATCTCCTTCCTAGCAGAATGGAATTCCTTCTTCAGCTCCCTTCAAAGCATTAAGCACCCAATGATCCAGTCTCAAACCAACATCAATTCTTTGCATTCACCAAATTCCAGCCTCCTCTTCCCATGGAGGAGAGATCTATATATAGATCTTTTGGAGAGAGGATGAGTCAGCTTGAGGCTGGTATGAAGCTGAATAGTGTCCTCTCCCTCTCTCAGTTCTTGAGTCCACTTGGAGGTTCTTGCTTCTACTTGGAGATTTGGAACCTCTTACTCATCACCAGTCGAATTCCCTGATCCAAGTGTCATTTTGGAAGCTTCCTGGGCATTGACACCTTGAGGAATGACTCTGCCACTTGTCAAAACTCGCTCAGCGCAGGTAGCCTTTGTTGGAGTTGACATTCAATGCAGGTAGACAGTGGAGTAGTTGAAATTCAGCGCAGATGCTCAGTGGAGCAGTTGACATGATCCAGAATTGGCTTGTTTTTGAGTGTTTTCAGGTGGAGAACTTCTGTGAATTGCTGTGGTTAGTTAGCCTTGTTCCTCTAGGGGTAGGAACAACATGTTTAGGGACTTTGGATCCCTTAGATTATGGACATTTCATGCTCGATGCTGTAAGGCACAAAAATGTCTATAACAGTTTCCCCCTAAAGTATGAGGCCGTTTATCGGGTGAAATGCTTTATCCAGGAGGGTCCGAAGTTCATCCATCTGCTGGGAGGAGACCTGTAATAAAATACAATACAATACATTATGATTCATACTGCTTTCATGATCTAGCTGAGGGGGGCATTCCCACGCTCATCTTTATAAATTCATTTTTGTACATAGAACAGCCGATCGTCTGATGGTAGACTGATAATTTTGGCGAAATTATCATCCTTTGAGTAGGATGATCATCTGCTGCAATGATGTACATGTCAAATGTCTTTATTTTTCCTGAATATATATCGCAGCCCGGATGGATGAAACTAGATCCGGGGTCTTCAAACTCGTTCGATCTTCACTCTAAGTACAAGTCGATCCATGTGAGAATTGTGCTGAAGTCGAACATGGAAAGACATCGCTTGATTACCGGTCAATGATGTAAACCATTAACAAGCGCGAGAGGGATCACCGATAATGATAATGATCCTCAAGGTACTGTAGTACAATTCACGTGGTGTGAATAAAGGACTTGGCGTCGAACACCACGCAAAATCTTCTGGTCGAAGGTCATTGATGTATACCTGTCGCCGGAAGTGAGAAACATGCCATTGAGGCATGCAAGCTTCAAAGTACTGAAGGGGTTGTTCCTAGATCAAATTCTCGGATAATGAGCTGATGTCGACAAGAAGCGATCCATCAAAGGAGGGCCTTAATGAATCCCACATCAGTGACACGGAACGGAGCTAATGATTTTAATGGAGGTGAAAAAGATCTGTGACATATGATTCAGGGTGGCGGTCATGAATGGATGAAGGATAATGTATGGCAGTGGATGGGACCCGGTTAACTCTTTCTGAACGACTTCTCTTGAACATATGGCGACACTGATGCAATGGATTGGTAGCATTACCCCAAATATGGATGGTATGGCGAGACCATGGTGATGTGACCGGTGAATGAGACAACCCAACCCGATTGTGATACGGAGGAAAAGTGTCATGTTCAAGAGCGACCTACTACCATCAAAGTTTTCTTTAGTTTTCTCCCAATTTTTCCCCAGTCATTGCTGACCAGTACCTCTTTATTTTTGTCAAGCTTGAGGAGGATAACATATGCTTGTTCTATAACCTGCCCTTCGGGCAAGCCCATCGCTATGTTTTAACGAGCCTAGCGATAGTGAAACTCGTTCTCGTCTAAAGACAAGTTTGTCGCTATTTAATAATTTTAACGAGTCTAACGACAAGGATAACTCGGTTCTTTTCATTTTTAGAGAGTCTGAAAAGATACATAAAGTCGACTCCACAGCTCCTTTTTCGTCATCTAATCCCTTAAGTCTGAAAAAGTATAAAACAATACAGAAGGGATGAGTTTTCGATATCTTTAACGAGCCGAACAAAACAAGCGCTCGATCTTTTTATGCAATAATCCCTCAGGTCCAAAAAGATTAAAATCTAGAGGAGGGATAGCACTTCCGGTCCTTTAACGAGCTGGAAGGCCAAGACTCGACAATCTTTTCATATTTTATGAGTCAATTGAAAAGAGCTTAAAGAAGACTCGTCTTTTGAGGAACGAGTGATAAACAGGGATAACAGCTGATTCCGGGTACAGGTTGGAATTTTCCAATCATGGCAGTGTCCTAAGGATGGCTAGGTGAAATCACTCTTCGCAGCTGTTCCTCAAAATGGGTAAACAATCATATGGGGGTGAACGATCGGCCAAATGAAAAGTGGAGGTGGCAGGTGCAAACACGACCAAGGATTTTATGGCTGATAAATTTACGATCACAGTGGTTATTTACCGAGATAGGTTCATTTTTTATTTAAAAATGAGCTTAAACACTGGAGGAAACTCTTGCTCACTACTTTTATTTATTTTTTAATGAGCATGAAGACCGCGTTAAAACTGCTCAGATCTTGCGTTTATTTTTTAACGAGCATGAACTTTATGCTAAAACTGATCGATTACCCAGTCATAAGATAAGAGTGTCTCATGAAAGATCCAATTTTTTATAGAGCTTGCGCCTTACCAAAGCTATGCTCCCTCTCCTTTCTTTATGCAAGTTCGGAAACGACTAATCCTACGAGTTTAAAGGGTTAGACCTACAGGTTTAAAGGGAGGACCTAAAAATTTAAAAAAATAAATAGTCGCCCCTTGCTTGCACTCCAAAAGGTTTGCATGCCCCCAGGTATAAAACAGAGTTTCAAGGTTACCTCTACTTACCCTCCGCCAAAACATTTGTTTTAATCGAGAGAGGCTTACCTCTTTCAGGTTACCCAAAGATTGTCTCGTTAATCTTTCAAACAAAACACTTCCTCGGCAATGTCTACCGAAATAGACAAGGGTGAATGACTGGTGCCAAACACGTAACTTTGATAAAAGAATCTTATTCTAGAACAACCCCTCTTCCATCCACGGACGGGGTACGGACTAGTCATATTCTCCCGCGGAAACCTACCCTATACCCAAAGTTTCCCTGCCGAAGCAGGCCAGGATGCATGCCCCCTGGGTTCTGGTCATATCCTCCCGGATTACTCGCGCTCATCAGGAGGACGGACCATGGGTTGAGACACTTCTTGCATGAATAGACCATATAGGGATGACACATGACTATTTGCGATGTGTGATCCGGGAAACGAAAGTTTGTCTACGAGCTTGACCATTCTTCCTTCATGCGGAAAAAACATTACTCTAAAGAGTGAGGATTCTACAGCTCCCATGCAATATATATAGTCTCGTCCAAGGAGTAGGTTATAATCCAAGGGTCCTTGAACGACCATCACGTTCATTTGAACGGTCTTCCCTTTCAATGTTACAGGCACATTGGGGAGGATCCTAAAGGTCGACTGGTTCCTTTATCAAAACCTGATAGATTCCTCATCTCAGGTAAAAGTGCTGGCGAACCAAGCGCTTTCCAAGCAATAGAGGAAAGGATACTCACAGATGCCCCCTCATCAATGATAGTGCCAGCCATTACCATTCTGTATATTTGACAAATAATTCTGAATGGTATACTGGCTGGCAACTGGGGTCTGCCTAGTTGGTTCCAATCAAAGGACACAACCAGGTTGCTTGGTGGTGGGACCGAATATACGGCCGGATAGCGCTCTGATGAACTTCCTTCCTGCGATAAAGGAATGGTGGCATTGCCCCCTTGATCATCAGAGTCAGTGCTGATGAAGAGAATCTGGACGGTGTCGTCTTGATTCTCCTCTGTGATGGTGTCATTCGAAGATGGAGCCTCTGAAGGCAAAACCGGGTCAACTGCCGTATCAACCTTTTGACTTTCGTCAGGCATGGATCCAGACGGTTCATCTTCAATGACAGGTGCTTCGGCTGACCACCTGGGCGGGTCAACCGGATTTTCAACTAGCGAGGGACTTGGCAAGAGTTTTTGATATCCAGGAGGAAGTTGCGCTCGTAAAATCGGGCGATCTTCCAGAACTCTTTTCGCCTCGTCTAAGAAGGGACAACGGTGGATGGCGTGATCGCCTTCACACAGTCTGCAGGGAAATTTAGCTTTCCCGCTCTGTCCTGGGGCTTCACTCCCACTAGTTGACGGTGAGCAGTCGACATGGCTATCAGAGGTCGATGCTACCGAATTGTGCAAACGGGGGGACGAGTCTCTTAGTATCCGGGGGATACAGGGACAATCTCTATGGAAATGGTCTCCCTTGCATATGACGCATGGCGATTTAGGCCTTACGAGTGCGGTGTGTGGATTTTTTTTAGATGACCCTTGTTTGCCCCTAGTCGCCTTAGGCTCCTTCTTCTTCTTTTCTTTCTTCTTCTTCTCCTTCTTCTCCTTAGGAACACAGTTTTTTGATTTACCAGTTCCGTCAAGCGAAGAGGAAGGAGGGGAGGAAGATGAAGTGGAAGGCTGGGAGGCAACTCTTGTCTGATCTAACTGTTGACTTGACTGTTCAGGAATGGTGGTATTCTGAACGACATTGGTTGAAAAGAGCCAAACTGGTAGGCCAATTGTCAGTCCTGGAAGCGACAATGTGGCCATGTGGGGCGCACCAACATCTCCCCAAGAGGAGAAAGGACTAGGATTTCCACCAAGGGGAACTCCTTGGTTGGTGTGCTCCATCTTTCCAACCTAAAGATCAACGCAGGATTAAAGGGTGATTGTTCCGTTTAAAATAAATTGTTAACGACGCTTTGGACACAACTTGCTTTTTCACTTTTAAAGAGTCGAGAAAAAGCTAAAGATGACTCTAGTCTCCTTTGATGTTTTAACGAGCCCGAAGTGAAAAATGCTCGGATGGACGTTTTCTGTTATAGAGTCTGAAAAAGGCCAAAAGAAACTGCTCTGGAGATCTAGGCAGAGGGTGTGCCAAACTTTTCGCAAAACTGCAGAATACTTTTTAGGGTACGGGCGGTCGATCTTCGTGAATGCTGTGTTCACTACATTGCGATCAGTAGGGCGGCTGACATGGCTTCCTAAGGATAAAAGATATATGCCTATAGGGGTCTCCCAATATATACGCGATGGTACATGGGAGCACAAACCCGTACTAGCGCTACCGTCTCTCAGGAGGAATCACCCACCTTCTTCGAGATCGACAGTCACTAGGCTTAACGACGCCGGAACACGTCTCTAGCCTAGACCTCTATGTTGTGCGTTATGTTACAAAGCGTTGTTAGGTTCATTCAGTTTATTTTAGGTTGATCTTTTTAAAGTTTGCCTTTCAAGGTTCACCACGAGATGTATGATACAAATTCCTAAATGCAGTCTAAGATGATAAGAAATCTTTATTATCTTTCAACTTTGAAAATCCTAGCTACTAAGGGAAAAGAAAAACACTATCTTTTCTCAAAGAGCAATCAACACACTCTAATGCACTTTCCCTAAATCCAACATGCAAACTATCAAATGCAAAATGCACAATGCAGGTGTTCGTTTTCCACTTTCTTAGTATAAATGCCTACAAAGAAAGCTTTTTGCACAACTTTGAATTTGCTTTTAAAATGATCAATACAAACAAGTTCACTCTTTCGAAAACAACAAGGGTAGAAGAGATTACAATCACTTTGCTACTTTCGAAATAAAGACTTGTTTTGACACTTAAAAGACACAAATTCAAACCAATAAGCAAAAGTAAATCTATCAAACTGCAAATAGCCAATGAACTCTCTTCTAAGACCACAATCAATCAGATCTGAATCAAAGGCTACAGGATGACTACTTTACTCATGCAAAGGAAGATTGTAAATGACGCCACAAACACATAAAAACATTCACAATCTTTTTGTACAAAAGGAGGCTGAATCTAAGCAAAGGAAAAGGTTTATCAGACTAGTACCTATGCTGGTTAAAGGCTGCAAAAAACAGAGATCAAAACAGGGCAACAGATAACAGAGAACCCCAGCTGCATAAGGCCAAACTGGTTCAGCGCAACCTCAACACTGAGGACTTGACATTCAGCGCAGGTAGCCCCTTCGGGACCTGCGTTGAAATGCAGACTGCCTTCACAGCAGTTGCGCTGAAAGAGAAACTCTCGTTTCCCTTGGGTTCTGGGTCATAAAATGCTCAAAATTCAACTGTTTCAGGACAAATCAGAAACACAAGCAAGGTATAAACAGAGGGATGCTTTGAGAGGGTACTAAAGACTATCACAAAGGATCATCAAATCATTTGTGGATCTAGTTTATATCATAGACAAGTCCAGCAACTGGATCAAAACAACAACTTTCTACTTTGCATCCGGGAAAGATGCAGTTCAATAGTTACTGTCAAGTCTATGAAGTAAACAAATGACGGAAACACAAATGAAATGAATAAACAAGTTATTCCCCAGTGGAGTCGCCAATTTGTTGTGGGGAAAAATGCCTATGCAGGACGATCTTATCCACCTAAGGTGTGACAGTACCTTAGCAACAAACGAATACAGCTACTTTGGTTTCTTCCTTTACGAAATGTGAAAGAGGGGAGATCAGTAGACTTACCTTTGTCTTCCAGTTGTCCCTCGATGTAGATCCTCTTCTCTTTGGATGTTCACAACTACTCGCCTCCTCGCTTTCTCAAGAGAACAACTACTTGATTCCCACGAGATCACAAGAGAACAGCTACCTGTGACAAGAGAACAGCTACTTGCGACGAGAGAAGAACACAACACAAAGGCAAATATACATATTCATAAATGATTCAGGATTAGAAGTAAATCAAATACACTAATGCAATCATACAAATACACCAGCATATAGGAGCAAACCAAGATAGCTTTATTGATAAGTAACAGGGTTCAGGAAGAGATACAACCCATAGGGCTCCAATCCAGCATCTCCTTCCCAGCAGAATGGAATTCCTTCTTCAGCTCCCTTCAAAGCATTAAGCACCCAATGATCTAGTCTCAAACCAACAACAATTCTTTGCATTCACCAAATTCCAGCCTCCTCTTCCCATGGAGGAGAGATCTATATATAGATCTTTTGGAGAGAGGATGAGTCAGCTTGAGGCTGGTATGAAGCTGACTAGTGTCCTCTCCCTCTCTCAGTTCTTGAGTCCACTTGGAGGTTCTTGCTTCCACTTGGAGATTTGGAACCTCTTACTCATCACCAGTCGAATTCCCTGATCCAAGTGTCATTTTGGAAGCTTCCTGGGCATTGACACCTTGAGGAATGACTCTGCCACTTGTCCAAACTCGCTCAGCGCAGGTAGCCTTTGTTGGAGTTGACATTCAACGCAGGTAGACAGTGGAGCAGTTGACATTCAGCGCAGATGCTCAGTGGAGCAGTTGACATGATCCAGAATTGGCTTGTTTTTGAGTGTTTTCAGGTGGAGAACTTCTGTGAATTGCTGTGGTTAGTTAGCCTTGTTCCTCTAGGGGTAGGAACAACATGTTTAGGGACTTTGGATCCCTTAGATTATGGAAATTTCATGCTCAATGCTGTAAGGCACAAAAATGTCTATAACACCTTGGCAAGGACCTCAAGGTTGGTCCTTATGTAATCTGCAGCTGACTGCGGCTGCAACACGACTGGCATAAACTGGCTCATGATCATCTTGCCCTCCTGGACATCAAATGCAGACATTAGTCTTTGCTGGTTTGTGGGAGCCATCTTCAACACATGATTATATAGTTGTACTCTTATGGGCTCATTCCTCTTCTTTATGTCAATGAACTGCTGCTTGATGCCCACCTCAGCTCCTCTTTGCTGGCTTGAGGAGCTGACTTCTCCTCCCACTGTCCTCTCTTGTTCTTCTGGAAGGAACTTGCAAATGCCTCCATACTAGGTGGGCCCATGCCCAAAGACTGCCCTATTGGCATTTCCTCCTTAGAAAGGGGATTCATTCTATGTCTTTTCTCCCCATGACTTGTTGATGTTGTGAGGGGAGTCTCTCTGTCCCTCTTTCTGCTTATGTCTTCTTTTTGTGGGGTTTGGAGGACTGAGGCCTCCACTGTTGTCTCCTGCCTAGGAGGCAGGGTGTCCTGAGCTTGTTGCCCGGTGGATTCTGGGGCCTGTGATGTTTGCTCTTGCTGCGCTGGCTGTTCTTTTTCTTGCTGCCCCCCTTGTTGCTGTTGTACCTGTTGCTGTTGCTGCATTTCCTGCTGCTGTACCTCTTCATGCTGCATTTCTTCATGAGGTGGCTTCTCTGGCTCCATCTCTTTCTCTTTGCCTTTGCTAGAGATTTGATTAGTAGCTTTGGCTGCTTGCTGATGTGCTGTGGAAGATGAGGTAGCTGCTCCCACTTGAGTGCCTGGAAGAGCAAATACCTGTGCACAAAGCTCTAAGTCAGCCATCTTTTGGATATTTTTAACTGCTCTTTGATTTAAATCTTCTTGTGTGGCAGCCTCCTCTAAGGTTCCTCTCCTCCACTTAATTTGATTTGCATACTTTTATATGTGAGGAAACCTTACATGGTCATAACCGGACAGCCTATATTTGACCCTTCTTAAAGTTATGAAGTGATTGGGGTCATAAGGTTTCCAAAGGAAACTGGTCTGTAGGCCAAGGGACTCTAGCATTCTGTCTGCTTCTTTGCAACCTTCCTCCCTTTTGTTGTAGATGAAGTGGCCTAATTGGTTTCTTACTTTGAGCTGTGCCTTCTTGCCTTTCCCTGAAAAATGTAGTATATCAGCATTCCCAAACTGCCTGAAATATTCAAGGGAAAATAATCTCATGGGCACATATCTGGGCAATCTGTATGGGGGCAACTCACACCCATATATTCTGATGACTGTGTGGTGTTGGTAATAGTACCAATCCCCAATGCTGTATGCCTTGGACAGCTGAAGAATCCTCTGCATCTCATCAGTTAGTCTAGGAGGAGGTGAGCTCATGAGCAGAGACATGGCTGGGTGGATGAAAAGGTCTATAAACTCACAATAAGTATATGAAGAACAAGATCTGTAGTGGAAGGTAGAGGACCAATAAACCACTGACCGTGGATTTCCTTGTGCATCCACTCTCTTCATAGCAAAGTGAAACTTCTCATGTTGATAATACAGAATTAAGTGGTAGATGTAAGAGGTGTATCTGAACACCCTTTCTCTTGCCAAGTTCATTAATTGCTCATGTATTTTGTCAGATATGTAGGTGGCATAGTCATAGCAGATTGGAGACTTGCCAGGGGAAAACATGAGCATCATCACCAGCACAGTTTCATCAACGAACTCAATTGAATTATAGCCCAGAATGGGACTGATCATGTCTACAAGGTCCCTACCCAATTGGTTAAGGTAAACATGAGAAATGGGAGGGTACTTCACAGTGTCAGAGACAATGTATAATTGATTTAGTTTGGTGACCTGAGCATCTGTCAATTTGGCTCCTTGCTTTATCAGATCAACCAGTGATAAAGGGACTAATTTCTTCTCAGTTTTGAAATGCAGCATCTCTCTGATGGCTTCAGGGGTGACATAGAAAAAAACTGAGCCTGAAGGGTCAATCACAGCCCTCTGAGTGGCGTCGTAGCATTCAGCACATAGGTGGATTAGGTCAGGGAACTGGTTGACCTGAGGGAGCTTGAAGAGAGGGAGGAAAGAATCCGAAATGCCCAATACATCTGTTCTAGCCTCATGTTTAATCTTCAATTCATTTAACAAGTGGATGTGGTACTTTCTGTGCATTAGCATTTCTTCTGATATTTGATAATCCAGGTCTGCTAATGGTTGGCATTCCAATTCTCTCTGAGGAGCATTTAAAGGAGCAATGTTCAAGGCTCCAGGAGCTACTGGTGCATCCATGGTTACTTTAAAACTTTGTTTATATGTAAACTGGTGTTACTGTACAGAGCAACACAAAAGAGTAATTTTTGAAAAGAGAGGTGATTTACTGAGGAACAGAGGATAAAATGGTGATGGCAGCAATTGAAATACTGCATAAGCGCTGATAGGGCAAATGCTTGGCCTTAAAAAACTCTTTTTCACAGCAAATTGGTGCAGTTTGGGTTCCCCGTTCACGATTGCGCGAAAAGAATGCGGGTTTGTGAAAGCTCGGGTAAACAAGGCTTAGCAGGTGAATTTCGACCTTACAGTTGCAAATGGAGACTAGGCATAGAGGATTTTCCGGTAAATTATGTGTTTTTTCAGTGTTTTACGTTATCCTTGGAGAATTATGGACAAACTTAGGCGCAGGGAAGATAATTCGGGTAAATATCTGGTACACTGCGGCAATGGTGACAAATGAAGGTGGGTTTGGCGCGCCAACGGTCTCCAGGTTGAATTCAGTAGGTTGGTGAGAGCTTGGACGTAAAATGCATGCAGAAGAAACAACAGTCGTTTTTGCAAAAAGTGCAAAAAACACGGTTTTTTGGCCAAAATATGGATTTTTTGGAACATTGGCGCCCTTTTTGGATGACGTCAGCATGACGTCATCAGGTGGGGTCAAGGTCGGATGACGTCAGCATGACGTCATCGAGCGACGTGGCGGCTTAAGAGTGGTCCACGGGGATGGTGAGGTGGCGGACAGGTCAGAGCAGTGGCGGACGGGGGCGCTGACGCGGCGGTGATGCAGCAATGACGTGGTAATGATGTTGGCATAGCGGGTTCACAGAAACCGGAAACGGTAAGCGGTTTGATATCGCACCGCCTTATATACGGAAGCGGAATTGTCAGAGGGCGCTCCGATGCGATTTGGGGGTGACGCGTGGCAGAGGCCTGACGTCACCCTCTGACAAATATCGGAAGCTATCCTTCGGACATCGGAGCCGCTCCAATATGCATGTGGACTGTCAGATAAAAAAGGCCAGATCCGACGGTTGACGGATCGTTAATGTGCCAGGTCAATACGGAAGGGGGCGGGAATAAAATAATATATTCTTTGAAAATTGCGCCCGGCGGGGACTTTAGAATTTTGGCGGATTTGTATTGTTTTTCAATGTATTTTATGAAAACGTGCTTTTGCACCAAACTTTGGGTAAAACAGGAAAAAGTGGGTTTTTTCATGTAATTTTTCAAATGAGCGGGTTAGGGGTGAAACTGGGTTTATTTACAAGGTTCTTTTAGCAAATGAGGGGTTAATGGTTTAGATAACTTCTGAAGGGGGAAAAGGGGTAGGGTTTGGGTTCTTAAACTGACCAGATGTCAATTTAATCCCTGATTGTGAACATATGGCTATAATGCCAGGGGGAAGGGATATTTATAGAATGCTTGGGGTTTATACACCATAGTGTTTATAATAATAGGGAAAAGGGTAACATAGGGGATTTACATAATAAGAAGTTAGGGGTTAATATGAATGGAAGAAGTGACTGAGGAGTGATATCACTAAGTTTATATGAAAAGAACTTAGCTTAGGGAGTAGATCAAAATAAAAAGAATTTTAGACAAGAAATGTGGCTTTTAAAGGAATAAGAACCAACATAAAACCTTAAATTCTTTCATGAACACAACTGATGAAGGGATGTTAGTAATGAATGTGAAAGGGGAAAAGGAAGTTAGTCATGCTTCCTTGCTTTATTGCAACATGATGGAGAAGAGGAGCTTCTCTATCCACTGATGTTTCTTTATGCTAGATCAGCAAATTCATTTGAAATGATTGACATTTCTGCAACACCATCTACTTACCCATCTACTTTCCTAGCATTTTTTGTTTCTTCATGGAGGGTGCACTTAGACTTGCAGACCCTTATGTGCCTTTTCTTTTCTTTTGGCTTTCTATCTAAGGCTACCCTTATTGCTTCCAAGGTCCCAGATTAAGCAGTTGGAAACCTTACTTTCTCTACCTAGCTACTGGTCTGCCAAGATTAAACAGTTTGGACAGACTTCTTTCTCTATTCTACAACAGAAAATTGAAACATGGCATGATCCAGATTAGGCTGTTGGACCATCCATCCAAAATTGAGTCAACATCAAGTTTTTGTACGCACCTTGTCTTCTCATGGAAATATGGGATCTTTGGATCACCAAAGCAGAGCATATTTGGAACTTTTATTTGCCAATCATGAAATATGAAACCTATTGGTATAGGTAGCTAATAGTGGCTCCACATGGGAATGGTTTTTCCATTTGAAAGACCAAGAACAGCAGGTCAGAATGCCTAGGTCCATGAGTTTTCTTACCAAACCTGGAGTAATTCTCTTTGAAATCTCAAAACTGTGCTCTTCCCCTCTTGGTGCATCTCTGGACTTATTTGCCTTTTGCTGATAACTAATAAAACTTGAGAAACTGCATTTTTACATGTTAACAGAAAGTAATATATACACCTGAATATATACAAGGGAAACTTAGGCTGCAGTTATGGATAGTAGTCAAAATAGTGCTTCAACATCCTGCCATTTACAGGACCTTCATCCAAATTAGTTTCATCAAGACTCTTAAGGAAGTAAGTATTATTTCCTTGCACTGCTTGAACAACAAATGGTCCTCTCCAAAGGGAATCAAATTTTGCATGTTTTCCTTTATCTTCCCTTCTTGAATCCCACTTGAGGACTTTATCACCTATTTTGAAATCTTCAGCCTTAGTCCTTCTGTCAAAGGCTTTCTTTAACTTTTCTTGTAAAACTTGAACCCTGTGATAGACTTGGTCTCTAGTTTGCTGCAAACATATAATTTGATTTACCCTTCTTTGCATGTCATTGGGCTCAGCTTGACTTTCTTGAAGTAGTTTCATGACATGAACCCCTAGTGATGAGGGAAATTTGGCTTCTAATCCATAAACTAACTCATATGGGCTGGCCCCAATTGATCTCTTGGTTGTTAGTCTATCTGCCCATAAAGCATTCACAAGCTTTTTGTGCCAATTCTTCTTATTTTCTTCCAACACCTTCTTTATGATGTTTATAAGGCTTTTATTTGATGATTCTGCTAGGCCATTTCCTTGGGGATAGTATGCAGTGGAATGGCCCAAGGTAATGTGAAATTTGTGGCAGAAATTCACCATCTTCTTAGATCTGAAGGCAGCAGCATTGTTTGTTATTATCTTATCAGGACAACCAAATCTAGAAAGAATATTAGTCTCAAGGAACTGAATGATAGTGGAATCATTTGCTTGTCTGTATGGAACAACTTCAATCCATTTAGTAAAGTAGTCTGTAGCTGTTAAAATCCATCTATGTTGGCCTGAAGATGAAGGATGAATTTCCCCAATGAAATCCAAGCCCCATTGTTGAAAAGGTCTCTCTATTGCAATAGGCCTCAAAGGGAGTGGCAGTAACTTTCTCTTTCCCTCAAACACTTGACATTTATGACATGAGGTGGTAAATTTCTTGACATCAGAGAAAACAGTGGGCCAATAGTAACCAGCCCTCAATATCTTATCCACAGTGGACTTCCAATACAAGTGTCCACCACAGTCACCTGCATGAAATTCTTTGGTGAAATTGTTAGTCTCATTCTCAATCAGGCAGTTTAACAATATACCCTCATGGTTTTTCCAAAGAAAATTTCCATCCATAACACAAAATCTTGAAGCTTTCATTTTTAGGAACCTACATTTAGTTCTGGACAATCCCGGGGGAGCACACAGGTTTTGTAACACATAACATATATCAGAATACCAAGGGGATTGTTCAAAGGCTACATTGATCTTTGGAGTCGCCAGCTCCGGTTCATTGTCCAGCTGGTTTATGTTTAAGGCTTGGAAGTTTGCTTCTGTCATTAGTTTGGCCAAACCTTGCCCTTTTATTAGTTTTGTAGGTTTTATTTCAATATCAAATTCCAAAATGTTGGCAATCCATTTTCCTCTTCTGCCCTCTAAGTTTTCTTGAGTGAGTATGTCTTTCACAATGGGACTTGGCACATAAGCTATAACATGGGAATAAAGGATATAAATCCTGAAGTCTTTAATGGCTTTGACCAAAGCATAAGCTTGTTTCTCCATGATCTGATATTTCAGAGGTGCATCTCTAAGATCTCTACTAAAGAAAGCAATGGGTTTCTCATTTCCTTGGTCATATTTATGTAATAAAACAACAGCAATAGTATGCTGGGAGGAAAAAGAGAAAATGATAAATTCTCTATCAAATTGGGGATTTGTTAAGACTGGGGTAAGGGCCAATTTTATACCTTCAAAGGCTTGATTTGCTTCTACGGTCCATTTTACTTTTGAATCCTTTTTTAGCATGTTGTTCAATAATCTGATCAGTTCTGCTAAGTTTTGGATAAACCTTCTTAAGAAATTGATCTTCCCTAAGAAAGCTTGCAATTCTTTGATGTTTCTTGGGTGGGGCATTTGTAAGATAGCTTGTATCCTTTCTGGGTTAATTCTTATGCCATCCTTTGAAATGATATGTCCTAAGAGCTTACCTTCTTCCAAACCAAATAGAGACTTCTTGGGATTCAAGGAAGTTCCATATTTCCTACATGTTAAGAAGATCCGTCTTAAATGCTTCAAGTGTTCCTGGTCATATTTTGAGAAAGGTGTGAGGTCATCCAAATAAATGACAAGAAAGTCATGAATCTCTGTGGCAAAAGCAATATCCATTGCCCTTTGAAATGTTGCCCCTGCATTTTTCAATCCAAAAGGCATTTTTACATATTTGAAAGTTCCCCATGGGGTTGTGAATGCAGTTTTGTCTTGATCATCAGGGTGCACTAGGATTTGATTAAAGCCTGAGAATCCATCAAGTAATGAGATCCTTGAGGCCCCTACCACTCTTTGGAGAATGTGATCCATCTTGGGTAAGGGATAGTTGTCTTTGAGGGACACTTGATTTAGATTTCTAAGATCAACACAAAGTCTTACCTCACCAGTTTTCTTTCTTGTAGGTACCAAATTAGAAATCCAATCAGAAAACCTGATGGGTGCTATGATGCCAGCTTTAAACATTTTTTGCAGTTCTTTTTCGATTGAAGGGAGAAGCATGGGATTGATCCTTCTCAATTTCTGCTTGAATGGCTCTTGATTAGGCTTGAGAGGGATGGTATGCTGGATAACAGAGGTGTCATAGGGTTTTAAATCCTCATAACCCCATGCAAAGACATCTTGAAACTCTTTGAAGAGGTCAATATATTTGGGTTTTTGATCAGGAGGTAAGGATGCAGTCAATTTTATTATTTTGGGCTTCTCAATAGTTCCAATGTTGCATTCCTCAATAGCAGCATTAAGGGACTGCATTTTTGGTTTTCTAGGGATATCATTTGAGTCAAAAATGTCCTCTAATGGAGTTAGGCCTATTGGAAGAAAATTATCTTTCAGCTCTATGATCTCAGCCTCTGTAGCAGTTATTTCTTCATAACTGGTTTGTTGAATTTCTTGTATGTTGTTTTTGTTAAAAATTGTTGGATGTAGGATTTGGTGAGCTGTCTTGGGTGATACTGGCTTGTTATTCTATTCACTCTGTATTTGTGATTGACTTGCTCCTTCAGTGTCAATGTTTAATCCTACAAATTCTTGTTGCAAGGTCAAGAAATTATTTATTTGTGTATCATCTTCAAATACTTGCCAATCTTTAACATTGTTTGGGACAGAAGGTCTGTATTTTACCTCAGCTGTAAAGCAATGGCTAGGTTCAAAGGGTAGTTTACAGGTGGTTGCAAATGTGGCCAAACTATGGGCATGCAGGTTATGGGTTCTAGGAATTTTGGTAATTTGAAATTTAGTGAAGGACTTTAGTAGTTCAGCAGCAGCAGATCTATAAAATCTCAGTCTTTTATCATTGGTGACAAAATTACCCTTTACTTGTTGGACAACTAGGTCTGAATCTCCTAGTATTGAAACCTTTGTGGCTTGTAAGAATTTTACTAGTTTGAGGCCTAGTAAAAGAGATTCATATTCTGCCATGTTATTAGTGCATCTGAAATTTAGCCTATAGGCTCGACCTTTTGCATGATTGTTTTGCTTGTTATGTATCCAAACTCCAGCTTCTGCCCATAATTTGTTGACTGACCCATCAAATTCAAGAAACCATAGGATCTCTTTTTCTAGGGGAGACTTAATAACTTCTCTGTGATCTGGGATTGTGAGTTGCAGTTCTGGTTTTTCATTTATTTTGTTTTTTAGGACAGTCTCATCACTTGATTGGATCAGCTTTATTTCTAGAGCAGCAGCTTGTTCATTAATGTCCTGATCTTGTTTAAGTGTCTTGGTTTCTTCATCATTTGTAAGACCTGAATTATCATTGAAGAGGATATATGAATCTATATCTGAATGGACGGCATATATGGGAAAGTTTTGAGGTTTTTCTTCACTGTTGACCATGTATTTCATAAGTGACTCTCTATATAACCTCTTGGGTTGACCAAAGACTGAGATGGTTGCATATGACATGTCTAATTGTAGGGAACCTTGGAGTTTAGCCCCCCATGACCTTGATAACAACATCCCATATTTGGGTGGGATATCAGCAACTACAACGTCCATTAGAATTGTTTTATTTGGGTACTGAACTAGGGACACACAAAGATCTTTTATCAGACCTAAACACTTAACTTGGCTGGAGTCAAATGAGAATAAGTCCTTATATGGTCTGGTAATATCTAGATTCAATCTTTCCATGACTGATTTAGGCATCAAGTTGTGAGAGGCACCTGAGTCAAACATCGCATTGTGCAGTATCTTATCATGAACATGCAGGCTGACATAGAAAGGTAAGATCCCTGTAACTGCTGTCTTTCCATCAACCTCTGGACCGAATAGCAATTCTGGGGTGTCATCCAACACATTGACATTATATTTATTACGAGTAATTTGAAGGGATTTCTTGATTTGTTGTCTGTAAATCTCATGCTTGGCTAGTTCTGAAAGAGGAATAGTTACCTTCAATTTGCCAATTTCATCTTCTAAGTCAAAGGGTCTTTCAGATAGGGTCTTGGTATTTTGGTTAATAGCCCTTTCCTTTTCAATGGAATCCTTGATGCCCTCCTCTTGATTCTCTTTCTGATCCTGAGGCTTATCCCTCTTACTTGTCTTTTGAGAAATGTTGCTTGGGTTGTGTTGGAAGGGTGTTGTATCTACTGGTTGCTGTTTTGAGGGGGATGTTTGAGTTACTTCTTCAACTGTTACCTCATTTGTGATTGGACCAGTTTTGTCACTTGGTTCTGTGACAATAGCTTCCTTAGACTGTGGAGTGTCCTTTGTCTTGTCAGGCTGTGTCACATTTATAGTTCTACTTCTTAGCTTGTATTGCTTATGGACTTCATAAACAGCTGTGTCATATCCTTGTTTAAAGTCAAATGACTCACCTGACCTGGTTTGGAATTGCTGAATGTCATCATCCTTATGATCTTCTTGACTTAGAAAAACTTGCTGCTCATCATTCAGGCCCATCAGGTTAATGTGGGTGTCATCTGTTTGCTCATTTGATGTGGATGCCTCAGTATAGTTTTCCTGGAAAGGAGGCCTTATGTCTGGATCATAACCGATTTGCCAATGTTTGGGCTTTGATTTCTCCTAAAATTGGGATTCCTGATAGGGTTATTTTGTGGTGCTTCCCATGATGACTTTCTCTCAACTGATTCTACCCTGTCACCCAATCTCTTCATACCAGTGAGTATTGCATCCAGTTTTTGATCAAAGGCTGAGGGTTCTTCTTTGAAGGTGGTTCTCTTTTCCAATCTTGCCCTGTTTCTTTTGGCAATCAGGTTAGCCTCTACTGTGACAACAACCTTTTGGGCATCTTCAAGGGTTTCAGGGGCTCTTTCCTTCAACTGATATGCCATATCAGGGTCAAAACCGTCAGGAAATTTGTACAAGGCTAAATCAGGAGGAGGTCTTAAATTCTGTGGTATTGCGTTATACGCATTGTTGAATCTTGCACAATACTCCAAAACGGTCTCTTGAGGACCTCGTTTGATTGTATCATATTCACCAAGTATGTGCAGGGGGTCTTTCTTTTTCTCCCATCTGTTAGTAAAGGCTTGATAAAGCTCATCAGGAGTTGTGATGGTATTTACAGCCAGTGATCTAAACCAAGTTCTTACATCCCCTGTCAGGCTCTGAACAAAGATTCTCATTCTCACACTGTCATCATCTATTTCATAGTTCTCAAAATGGTCTTGCATCCTTCTGGCATGCTAAATTGCTGTGAAAGGGCCAGTGGAGTCAAAATATGAGATCTTGGATTGGTAGTCCTGAGGTAGAGCTGGAGCATTGGCAGGTAACTGCAGGGGTGCATATCTATTAGCCATATTTGCAGGATTTATAGGGTTGACAGGGATAACATGAATGACTGGTACAACAGGGGTGGTGGGAACGGTGGAAACTAGGGTGTTGGTCAAGGAAATATGTGCAGTGGATGGAGGTGTGAATGGAGGGCTTTGAGATGTGGATGGTGAACTGGGGGAACCAAGGGTAGACTGAAATAGAACCTTGATTGGAGTTGGAACCGGGTTTGGATGAGCTGTCTCCGGACTTGAATCAGCGAGAGTTTCTTGTCCCTGCTACTTCCTAATGATCTTAGGGATTGTATTAGGATTTTCAAAAATAGTTGGTGGATTTGGGTCAGGATTTGACCTTGTATATCGTGGATTCTTCTTGGGAGCCAGCTTCTGAACTTGTTTTTGAGTATGTTTTTTGGAATATTTTTGTGTCTACAACGGCCATACAAGATTATGGAGTGACTATGTATATCTTAAAGCTAGCATGAAAATTGACTTGAAGCAGCTTAAAGAAATAAACAGAACTTAGAAAATCCTGAGGAACTCCCCAGTGGAGTCGCCAATTATGTTAACACCCAGGTTGTTCCCTTTGACTCCCAAGGGAATACGCCCGGGGTAACCACTAACCAATCTTTGGATTACAGCTTCTAGCCACATTGTAATCAGAGAGGGCTCTCTCTTTAAGGTTTGTCTCTGTTTTGTGAAGATTTTAGGCTAGTTATGAGTTCAGGGTTTGGTTTATGTTTTGGTTGAGGGATATCTTTTTGTACCTAAGGTGGAAATCTTCAGATAGTTCTAATCCATTGGGCTATGGAGTCTGTGGCTACAGGTTGTTTGAAATATTGAGTTGAGTTGCTGAAACTACAGGGCCTTTTAAATACTTCATGAAACAAATTTAAAGTGTGATTATGAGCTGTGATCAACCAGTGAAAAGCAATTAAGAATTCTTCACTAAGTTGGGGTGTAAGAATGAAATATATTGCACAGGAGCATACTTGAATTCCTGAAACAACAATCACTGTGAAAGATATAGTTTGGGGATGAAGCAGTTAAGAATTACACCTTATGACTATAACTGAAGAAAAACATTTGTAATAGCATAGATTGAGTTCAGGGTAATCTGTGATTAAATCCTAGAACTATTCTTCTTCCTTGCCATTAACTGTGAAACACAGAACATGAATGAGCTATGAAAAGATGACAAAAACACATAACAAAGAGTTTTAAGAAAACTTATTGGACCATGAAATACGCAGGAATCCTGTAACATTCAACAAAACACCACAATGCCTCAGGTAACGCAGAGCTTTGGAAATTCCATCAGCTTTGTATTAATTCTTTGAAAATTTACAACATAAGAACTCTAGAAGAGAAATCAACAACAACCCCTGCAAACTTATGCAAGGGGGGAATATATACAAGAGGTCATACAAAATATCTGAGGCGTTGATTCATATGAGAAATAAATGTGTTCACCAACTTGTACAGAACAACAGATAAGAAGTTATTACAGCTTTGAATACAACATAAATGCTCTTCAATTCCGTCAGAAGACTTTTTGACCTTTGGAGGCCATTGAGTCGGTTGAACGCTCTGTTATAAATGATGAATGACGTGTCTTTGTAGCTCTGTCCTCCTATAGCTTTTCGGCCCTGTCACCTGGACTGTCACTGCTGCTTTGGTGGCCGAATAGTTTTGCTGAGTTGGCTCAGCCCATTCTTCTCCATGCATGCTGATTTTATCAAAATTTTCCTGTGCCTGATAACTTATATTTTTTGATGAAAAACTTAGTGAATGGCTTCTTGTCTATAATATCATTTGTATCGCCTTAGTCCACCATTCCTGTGTGGGCAATTGATGTCTCAGAATTGCCTCTAAAGTCTCATATGCCTCTGTGTATTTGTAGAAGTTTGGAGGCACTTCAAACAGATGTTTAATTTCATTCATTATAAAGAATAAGTTCTCTACCCTGTTGTAGAGACTTTGTCCTGTTGCTCGTCCTGTTTCTTCTGAGGTACTGGGCCTTTCAGTGATCTGATTAGTAGCGAATGTATTGACCCTCTTGGCATAATGCTCATGTGAAAGTAGTCTCCCTGCGCTGTTCAGTAAGCTAGGAAGACCTTTGCCCTGTAGTGCTGTGAACTTTTCCATGAACTTATTTACCTCTGTCTGCATGTCCTGGCTTCTTCTTTCCAGCGTTTGTACCAGGATTCTCAGTGTAAGGACCCTCTTTATCAACTGGATGGTCTCAGTTCTGCTTGTGATTCCCATTGTCACCAGCTGAGCTCTTGTTCTGTTATTGAGCAAATTAATCATTCTGTTGGCAACCTCAGGCATATTGCCTAGAGATGCCCTTGCTCTCTGGATTTCCCTCTGTGCTTTCCCTATGAGCTCTATTTGCTCATGAATGGTCTCAATGTATTGCCATTGATCAGTTATGGATTGGCCAATGTTGGCCCATAGGACTGTCTTGAGCTCAGCTGTCACTTTGTCAAGTGTGAGCTCCTTCTCCAGCTCCTTTATCTTATCCTTAAGGGCCTTTATTTCCCTGCCCTTTTCTGCTACAGTCTGCTTGGATTTATCATATCTTTCATTGAGCTTGGCTAGACTCTCCCTGGCCTCATTTAGCTCTGCCATTTGGGCTTCCAGGGCTTGGATTTCATTCTTGAGCTTCTGCATATCCAAGCTTGGAGCCTGCTCTGTTGTTGGTGCAATTGCTGATGTAGATGGTGCTGTCTGTTCAGTAGGAGGAGCTGTAGTCTGAGGAGGTTCCTCCAGGTTAATTATTTCTGGAGGAGGCTGAGATGTTTGTCCTCCTTCTTTTTGTTGTAATGTTGCCTGCAGTGCAGCCTGTGCAGCCTCTGATTCTCCCAACTTTTCTTGTGTTTGGATCAGCTGTTTGTATAGGGACACTAGCATAGCTGATGCATCTTGGTCATGTCTCAGCTGGGCAACTTCTCCAGTTTGTGGGTGAATGGTTGCTGGGACTTTCACCATTTTTCTTAATGCTGCCATATCTGCATCTCTCAATTTCAACAATGCCTACACAACCTTGATGTCCTTGGGATCATGCCCAATTTCTATGATTATCTCCTCCAAGGCTTTGATTCTATTGTCCTTTGCTTGAGAGGATGCTCTCTCCAACTCAAGTTGGGCAGCTATATTATTTAGGCTATTTTCTAGCCTGTAGTTCTCCAATGTCTTATCTGCCAAGGAGGCATACACCATCTCACCCGTTTGCTTGTGTAATTCGATTTTATCCATTGGGTGGATGTCCTTGGCAAGGACCTCAAGGTTGGTCCTTATGTAATCTGCAGCTGACTGCGGCTGCAACACGGCTGGCATAAAGTGGCTCATGATCATGTTGCCCTCCTAGACATCAAATGCAGACATTAGTCTTTGCTGGTTTGTGGGAGCCATATTCAACAAATGATTATATAGCTGTACTCTTATGGGCTCATTCCTTTTCTTTATGTCAATGAACTGCTGCTTGATGCCCACCTCAACTCCTCTTTGCTGGCTTGAGGAGCTGACTTCTCCTCCCACTGTCCTCTCTTGTTCCTGCTGGAAGGAACTTGCAGATGCCTCCATAATAGGTGGGCCCATGCCCAAAGACTGCCCTATTGGCATTTCCTCCTCAGAAAGGGAATTCATTCTATGTCTTTTCTCCCCATGACTTGTTGATGTTGTGAGGGGAGTCTTTCTGTCTCTCTTTCTACTTATGTCTTATTTTTGTGGGGTTTGGAGGACCGAGGCCTCCACTGTTGTCTCCTGCCTAGGAGGCAGGGTGTCCTGAGCTTGTTGCCCAGTGGATTCTGGGGCCTGTGATGTATGCTCTTGCTGCGCTGGCTGTTCTTTTTCTTGCTGCCCCCCTTGTTGCTGTTGTACCTGTTGCTGTTGCTGCATTTCCTGCTGTTGTACCTCTTCATGCTGCATTTCTTCATGAGGTGGCTGCTCTGGCTCCATCTCTTTCTCTTTGCCTTTGCTAGAGATTTGATTAGTAGCTTTGGCTGCTTGCTGTTGTGCTGTGGACGATGAGGCAGCTGCTCCCACTTGAGTGCCTGGAAGAGCAAATACCTGTGCACAAAGCTATAAGTCAGCCATCTTTTGGATATTTTTAACTGCTCTTTGATTTAAATCTTCTTGTGTGGCAGCCTCCTCTAAGGTTCCTCTTCTCCACTTAATTTGATTTGCATACTTTTCTATGTGAGGCAACCTTACATGGTCATAACCGGACAACCTATATTTGACCCTTCTTAAAGTTATGAAGTGATTAGGGTCATAAGGTTTCCAAAGGAAACTGGTTTGTAGGCCAAGGGACTCTAGCATTCTGTCTGCTTCTTGCCAACCTTCCTCCCTTTTGTTGTAGATGAAGTGGCCTAATTGGTTTCTTACTTTGAGCTGTGCCTTCTTGCCTTTCCCTCAAAAATGTAGTATATCAGCATTCCCAAACTGCCTGAAATACTCAAGGGCAAATAATCTCATGGGCACATCTCTGGGCAATCTGTATGGGGGCAACTCACACCCATATATTCTGATGACTGTGTGGTGTTGGTAATAGTACCAATCCCCAATGCTGTATGCCTTGGACAGCTGAAGAATCCTCTGCATCTCATCAGTTAGTCTAGGAGGAGGTGAGCTCATGAGCAGAGACATGGATGGGTGGATGAAAAGGTCTATAAACTCACAATAAGTATATGGAGAACAAGATCTGCAGTGGAAGGCAGAGGACCAATAAACCACTGACCGTGGATTTCCTTGTGCATCCACTCTCTTCATAGCAAAGTGAAACTTCTCCTGTTGATAATACAGAATTAAGTGGTAGATGTAAGAGGTGTATCTGAACACCCTTTCTCTTGCCAAGTTCATTAATTGCTCATGTATTTTGTCAGATATGTAGGTGGCATAGTCATAGCAGATTGGAGACTTGCCAGGGGAAAACATGAGCATCATCACCAGCACAGTTTCATCAACGAACTCAATTGAATTATAGCCCAGAATGGGACTGATCATGTCTACAAGGTCCCTGCCCAATTGGTTAAGGTAAACATGAGAAATGGGAGGGTACTTCACAGTGTCAGAGACAATGTATAATTGATTTAGTTTGGTGACCTGAGCATCCGTCAATTTGGCTCCTTGCTTTATCAGATCAACCAGTGATAAAGGGTCTAATTTCTTCTCAGTTTTGAAATGCAGCATCTCTCTGATGGCTTCAGGGGTGACATAGAAAACAACTGAGCCTGAAGGGTCAATCACAGCCCTCTGAGTGGCGTCGTAGCATTCAGCACATAGGTGGATTAGGTCAGGGAACTGGTTGACCTGAGGGAGCTTGAAGAGAGGGAGGAAAGAATCCCAAATGCCCAATACATCTGTTCCAGCCTCATGTTTAATCTTCAATTCGTTTAACAAGTGGATGTGGTACTTGCTGTGCATTAGCATTTCTTCTGATATTTGATAATCCAGGTCTGCTAATGGTTGGCATTCCAATTCTCTCTGAGGAGCATTTAAAGGAGCAATGTTCAAGGCTACAGGAGCTACTGGTGCATCCATGGTTACTTTAAAACTCTGTTTATATGTAAACTGGTGTTACTGTGCAGAGCAACACAAAAGAGTAATTTTTGAAAAGAGAGGTGATTTACTGAGGAACAGAGGATAAAATGGTGATGGCAGCAATTGAAATACTGCACAAGCGCTGATAGAGCAAATGCTTGGCCTTAAAAAACTCTTTTTCACAGCAAATTGGTGCAGTTTGGGTTCCCCGTTTACGATTGCGCGAACATAATGCAGGTTTGTGAAAGCTCGGGTAAACAAGGCTTAGCAGGTGAATTTCGACCTTACAGTTGCAAATGGAGACTAGGCACAGAGGATTTTCCGGTAAATTATGTGTTTTTTCAGTGTTTTACGTTATCCTTGGAGAATTATGGACAAACTTAGGCGCAGGGAGGATAATTCGGATAAATACCTGGTACACTGCGGCAATGGTGACAAATGCAGGTGGGTTTGGCGCGCCAATGGTCTCCAGGTCGAATTCAGCAGGTTGGTGAGAGCTTGGACGTAAAATGCATGCAGAAGAAACAACAGTCGTTTTTGCAAAAAGTGCAAAAAACACGGTTTTTTGGCCAAAATATGGATTTTTTGGAACATTGGCGCCCTTTTTGGATGACGTCAGCATGACGTCATCAGGTGGGGTCAAGGTCGGATGACGTGAGCATGACGTCATCGAGCGACGTGGCGGCTTAAGAGTGGTCCACGGGGATGGTGAGGTGGCGGACAGGTCAAAGCAGTGGCGGACGGGGGCGCTGACGCGGCGGTGATGCAGCAATGACGTGGTAATGACGTTGGCATAGCGGGTTCATAGAAACCGGAAACGGTAAGCGGTTTGATATCGCACCGCCTTATATACGGAAGTAGAATTGTCAGAGGGCGCTCCGATGCGATTTGGGGGTGACGCGTGGCAGAGGCCTGACGTCACCCTCTGACAAATATCGGAAGCTATCCTTCGGACGTCGGAGCCGCTCCGATATGGATGTGGGCCGTCGAATAAAAAAGGCCAGATCCGACGATTGACGGATCGTTAATGTGCCAGGTCAATACGGAAGGGGGCGGGAATAAAATAATATATTCTTTGAAAATTGCGCCCGACGGGGACTTTAGAATTTTGGCGGATTTGTATTGTTTTTCAATGTATTTTATGAAAACGTGCTTTTGCGCCAAACTTTGGGTAAAACAGGAAAAAGTGGCTTTTTTCATGTAATTTTGCAAATGAGCGGGTTAGGGGTGAAACTGGGTTTATTTACAAGGTTCTTTTAGCAAATTAAGGGGTTAATGGTTTAGATAAATTTTGAAGGGGGAAAAGGGGTAGGGTTTGGGTTATTAAACTGACCAGATGTCAATTTAATCCTTGATTATGAACATATGGCTATAATGCCAGGGGGAAGGGATATTTATAGAATGCTTGGGGTTTATACACCATAGTGTTTATAATAATAGGTAAAAGGGTAACATAGGGGATTTACATAATAAGAAGTTAGGGGTTAATATGAATGGAAGAAGTGACTGAGGAGTGATATCACTAAGTTTATATGAAAAGAACTTAGCTTAGGGAGTAGATCAAAATAAAAAGAATTTTAGACAAGAAATGTGGCTTTTAAAGGAATAAGAACCAACATAAAACCTTAAATTCTTTCATGAACACAACTGATGAAGGGATGTTAGTAATGAATGTGAAAGGGGAAAAGGAAGTTAGTCATGCTTCCTTGCTTTATTGCAACGTGATGGAGAAGAGGAGCTTCTCTATCCACTGATGTTTCTTTATGCTAGATCAGCAAATTCATTTGAAATGATTGACATTTCTGCAACCCCATCTACTTACCCATCTACTTACCTAGCATTTTTTGTTTCTTCATGGAGGGTGCACTTAGACTTGCAAACCCTTATGTGCCTTTTCTTTTCTTTTGGCTTTCTATCTAAGGCTACCCTTATTGCTTCCAAGGTCCCAGATTAAGCAGTTGGAAACCTTACTTTCTCTACCTAGCTACTGGTCTGCCAAGATTAAACAGTTTGGACAGACTTCTTTCTCTATTCTACAACGGAAAATTGAAACATGGCATGATCCAGATTAGGCTGTTGGACCATCCATCCAAAATTGAGTCAACATCAAGTTTTTGTACGCACCTTGTCTTCTCATGGAAATATGGGATCTTTGGATCACCAAAGCAGAGCATATTTGGAACTTTTATTTGCCAATCATGAAATATGTAACCTATTGGTATAAGTAGCTAACAGGTTGTTGAAGTTCTTCAAGACCACAACACTAAGGGATCAGATGGAATTGTTTCCCTATTTGATCAGTCTTTGGAATGTGGATCAAGAGATATTTATAATCAAAGGCTAGGAACTAGAAATAGAAGAATCGAACATCTATTTCATCATGGGATTGTCCCGAAGAGGAGAGAGAGTCTAACTCTTCAGATCTCACCCAGGTGGTGAGAGTACTAGTGCTCAGATTAGGAGGCATTGCACAGGTGCAAAGATGACAAGGGGTGGGAAGGTGAAGATCACCACGATCATGAAAAACCTTCCTTTACAAACCATCCTATTCACCATATCTCATATATCTGGGATGCAAGCCTTGCATGAGAGTTAAAAATCCCAATTCTAGTATGGAGTTGAGTGTCTGACCCCCACCATATTCAACTAGTGTGGAGGCCTTCTGGTGAATATGAAAAGACAACTGACCAAAGGGAAGCAGGGAAACCTGAGACAATTTGGATTCGGCTCGATACTGGTGACTTTCTTCCTAGAGCAGGTGCCATTATTTTGGTATCAGTGTGCAGATGTACCAAATCTTGCACCCCATGACCCTAGGCTAGTGAGGTGGAGTCAACTCATGCCGTAAGGAGGTATGGGTCAGTAGATGCACTACCCTCCACAAATTTTTACTTGGTTGCAGCGCCAATTACTCACGGTGGAATGCTATGCATATGCTGGCACAAATTTCAGATGGGATCTAGATCTACTTTTGTCACCGGGAGAACAGTGAACTGATGTAGGTAAAGTCTTATTTTTTGGATTTTTTCAAGTCTTACTTTTTTTTGTTTGTAAAAGTGTAAATTGAGGCTTGACTTGTGATAAATGTGCATATGTGGGACTGAAAAGGCCACCTGGCATGTCGCCAATAGCACAATGCACTTCTCATCAGATAATGGGTGTTGACTATGAGGAAGGGGCAGACCCCTTAACTGAGATGGACTGCAACCTAGAAGCGATTACTCAGTGAGTTCTGGAGTATGCTACTATAGATGAGGTGCAACTGCATTGGCAGAGACACATAATGGGAGTATCTGCAAGACTATGTCAGCTGTTAGGCGGAGTCATCAGAGTAGTCTCATGCTACCATGAGCATCGTGTAGGCTGATAGCCTTTCTAGCTATTTTACACAATTTGTATTCTTTGAAAGCCAAGTGTCCCAGAACACTTTATTTTTTGAGATTTTGATGTAAAAACTTTGATAGACTTTATATATATATATGCATCTTTTATTTTCTACTTATGTGTCCATAATATGATCAGTTTTTATAAATGATGCAAATGTCTATCAAGAACATAATTTGCTAATGCATCTTTTAATGTATTCAAATTGTGTGGAATGTGTTGATATGTGATAAAATCAAAATTTCTTTCCAGCAATCGAACACGTAGATACATCCACAATATATGTGGATTTCTTACTGAATAATGATTGTTTAACTATAACACAATGAGTTTTGAACTAACTTGACAACTAAATCCCTAATGCCAAGAGCAACCACTTTTGACAATAGTTCAATGACTGCACTGAATTCAACAATATTGTTAGTTATTCAACTGAGGCATATAAATTGTAAGTCAATCAACTCGCCATCAAGGGAAAAGAGTGCCCAAGTTGTGGAAAACAGATTCTGTATGCTACAACAAGAACCATCAGCAAAACCAACATAATGAGTTGACGGCATATGAAAACCGAGTGGAACATAAGGTAAGCATTAAAACACATGTCTACAAAGCAAACAAACACACCAAAAATAAAAAAGTGCACATTAATGTACAAAAATTAATTACACAAATGACCTCACGTAAAAAGTTCAGATGAAGTCCATTTTCGGACGCAGGTAATCGATCAACAGAGAATAAAATCAGAGTTTCACCATTGACATGACGTGTAAGCATTGGCTCAGCCAAATAATATGTTGTGTGTGGAGCATGATTGCTCAGAGGTCTTTGTTTTAGCCGGATGTATACCCCAAGAAGTTTGTACACCCCTCCACGCGGAGGGGACTTGTCCCCCTCGCGGGGGTTCGGGGGGGCTGATCCCCCCTGGCTGGGGGGTCTGGGGGCTCGGGGGCAGCGCCCCCGAAGCTAAAAACAGATGTAAATTTGCCTTGTAAAAGTATAGTAATTTCTAGTCAATCTGGGCTGTTCATTAGGCAAATGATCTGACGGTAGAAATTATGTTTAGTTTAGGGTTTTTTTCCCTAGAAGGCAACCCATCTCTTTGTATGAGGGCATTGTATTGAGTCTGTGTAATATATGTGTATTCTCTGAGCGAGAAGCAGAGAGGTGAGACTGTGAGAGAAAACAGAGGATATTATAGCGGATCTGCTATAGGTTGTGTCTCTTCATTTTGCCGGATAATAGAAAGGAAGGACTGGCTGTTCGGGGCGGACGTAGCCCAAACTGGGTGAACCACATATATCTGTGTCTCTCTCGTTTTATGTTTTTTCTGTGTTTATATTTCTGCAATATTTTATGTGTTCCATTTCTCCGTAATATATAATTTTATAACAACTGGTATCAGAGCTGAAGGTCTATTTGGCTGATAAACTCGCAGGAAAGAAGGGTTCCTCGTTCGAGTGGGAGCAATGGTGCAAGATGGTAAGTTTAGGGTTGAGAAATTTAACGGCCAAAACTTCTCACTGTGGAAGATGCAGATGGAAGATTATATGTATCAGAAAGATCTATACCTAGCATTGGGCGGAAAATCAAATATGCCGATGGGTATGACAGATGAAGAATGGAACCTTCTCGATAGAAAGGCACTCGAAACAATACGGTTGTGCCTCGCAGCATTGGTTGCCTTCAACATTTCGAAGGAAACAATGACAGAGGGTTTGATTAAGGCGTTGGAGAAACTATATGAAAAACCCTCGGCCTCAAACAAGGTATTTCTTATGAAACTGTTATTTAATATGAAGATGTCGGAAGGTGGATCTGTTGCAGACCATTTAAATGATTTTAATACTGTTACAAGATAGTTATGTTCTGTAGGGGTAAACTTTGATGGTGAAGTTAGAGCTCTGTTATTCTTGTGCTCATTACCAGAAAGCTGGAATGGTTTGGTAATGGCCATTAGTAACTCTGTTTCTGGATCTAGTTCTTTAAAGTTTAATGATGTTGTCGGTGCTATCCTTAGCGAGGAAATGCGACGGAAAAGATCTGGTGAGACGTCGGGTAATGCTTTGAGTGCAGAGTCTAGGGGAGGAAAAATTGAAAGAGGAAAGAGCTCAGGATATCGCAGTAAATCAAGGAAAGGCAGATCCAAGTCCAGATCGGGGATAGTGTGCTGGAAATGTGGAAAGAAAGGACACCTAAATAAAGACTGTAGATCTTGGAAGGGAAAAGAAGGAGATGCACAACAAGAAAACAATCATGAAGCAAATGTGACAGGTGAGGTGTTACAAGATGCTTTGATTCTTTCTTTCAAAAATATTACTAATTCATGGGTGGTAGATTCAGGGGCCTCATTCCATGCCACACCTGATAAGAAATACTTTCATGACTATGTTCAAGGAGATTTTGAACAAGTTCGTTTGGGTGATTATAAACCCTGTAAAATTGTTGGAATGGGTAAGGTTCTTGTAAAACAGTAGAATGGAAACCAATGGCTACTAAAGGAGGTAAGGCATGTTCCAGATCTAAAGAAAAATTCGATCTCAATAGGGCAGTTAGGCGGTGAAGGTTGTGGGACAACTTTCACAGATAAAGCTTGGAAGGTCACCAAAGGAGCCTTGGTAATAGAAAAAGGTGAAAAGGTTGGTGTTATGCAATGGTATTTCTAACTCTATTAATGCTTTAACATCCAAAGGGGCAGATGCAGCATTATGGAATCATAGGCTCGAACACATGAGTGAAGAGGGGATGAAGATTCTTCACTCAATGAATTTGTTGCCAGGTTTGAAGAATGTTGATTTGTACTTCTGTGAGAATTGCATTTATGGAAAACAGAAGAGAGTCAGATTTCTTAGAGTTGGGAAAGAAAACAAGAGCGAAAAATTAGAGCTTGTGCATACAGATGTATGGGGACCTACTCAGGTATCATCTCTTGGTGGCTCTCGTTATTATGTTACTTTTATTGATGATGCAACTAGAAAAACTTGGATTTATTGTATTAAGAATAAATCTGATGTATTTGATATTTTCAAGAAATGTAAAGCTTTGGTTGAGATTGAGACAGGAAAGAAATTGAAGTGTCTTAGATCAGACAATGGAGGTGAATATTGCATCAAAGAGTTTGATAGATACTGTTCAGAGCATGGAATTCGTAGAGAGAAGACAATTCCAAGAACACCACAAGAAAATGGTGTGTCAGAAAGGATGAACAGAGCAATCATGGAGCGTGCAAGGTGCATGAGATTGCATGTAGGATTGCCTTTACAGTTTTGGGCAGATGCTGTAGATACTATTGTTTATCTAATAAACAGAGGGCCTTCAAGTTCCTTGGATGGTGGTGTTCTAGAGGAAGCATGGACAGGTAAAAAGGTAAACTACTCTTTTTTAAAGCCTTTTGGTTGTGAGGCTTTTGTCCATATTGATAAAGAAAATAGAACAAAGCTTGAGGCAAAGTCAAAGAAATGTACCTTTATTGGATATGGTGTTAATGATTTTGGTTATCGCTTATATGATTATGAAAATCACAAAATCATTAGGAGCAAAGATGTAATATTCAATGAAAAGGTCTTGTATAAGAATCAGTTGCACGAAAAGAAACTGGAAAAAGAAAATAAGGAATACGCAGTCCTTGATGAAATCACTGAAATAGTAAACGTGCCTAAAAATAATAATAATCAACAACCACAACAACAACAACCACCACAATAGCAACAGGCACCCCAAACACTTGAAAGTGGTGTTAGAAGATCTACCAGGATAAGTAGACCCCCTAAACGATACTCTCCTTCATTATATTATTTATTGTTGACTGATTCTAGTGAACTCGGATGTTATGAAGAAGCAATGCAGGTTGAAAGCAGGAAGAAGTGGGAGGTAGCCATGGAAGAAGAGATGGACTCCTTAATGCATAACCAGACTTGGGACTTAGTCAGGTTGCCTGCAGGAAAAACTACATTGAAGAATAAATGGGTTTACAGGCTGAAGGAAGAAGATGGAGGATAACGGAGGTAGAAAGCTAGACTTATGGTGAAGGGGTTTGCATAGAAGAAAGGTATTGATTTTGATGAAATATTTTCTCCTGTTGTTAAAATGACTTCAATCAGAACTATTTTAAGTCTAGTAGCAGCTCAAGATTTGCATCTTGAGTAGTTAGATGTAAAGAGAGCCTTTCTCCATGGGGATTTGGAGGAAGAGATATATATGCAGCAGCCACAAGGATATGAGGTGAAAGGGAAGGAGAAACTAGTGTGTAGGTTGAATAAGAGCTTGTATGGCTTGAAACAGGCTCCAAGGCAGTGGTATCTAAAATTTGACAAGTTTATGTCTGAACAAGGTTATACTAGATGTCACTCTAATCATTGTGTTTATTTGAAAAATCAAAATGATGGCAACTATATTATATTGTTATTGTATGTAGATGACATGCTTGTTGTAGGGTCTAACATGCAGGAAATAAATGTGCTCAAAAGAAAATTGGAAAATTCATTTGCAATGAAGGGTTTGGGAACTGCAAAACAAATCCTTGGTATGAGAATAACTAAAGATAGGAAAAATCGTAAATTAAGATTGTCTCAGAATGAGTACATACAAAAGGTGTTGAAAAGATTTAATATGCACAATGCAAAACCATTTAGTACACCCTTTACTAGCCATTTCAAACTTAGTAAGGAAATGTGCCTAAAGACCCAAGAAGACATGGATTATATGTCTAAAGTTTCATATGCATCAGTAGTTGGAAGCTTAATGTATGCAATGGTCTACAAAAGGCATGATATTGCACATGCAGTGGGAGTTGTAAGCAAGTACATGAACAATCCAGGAAAGGAACATTGGATGGCAGTGAAATGGATTCTCAGATATTTTAAAGGTACCACAGATCAAGCATTATGCTTTGGAGGTTCAAACATTTCTCTACAGGGATATGTTGATGCAGATATGGCAGGTGACAAGGATAATAGGAGGAGCACTACAGGATATGTATTTAATGTAGGTGGAACAACTGTCAGTTGGGTTTCAAAAATCCAAAGTGTTGTTGCACTTTCAACAACAGAAGTAGAGTATGTTGCTGCTACAGAGGCTAGTAAAGAAATGATTTGGTTACAAAGGTTTATGGGTGAATTGGGTAAGGAGCATGCTATGGGCACGTTATACAATGATAGCCAAAGTGCCATTCATCTTGCAAAGAACTCAACATTTCATTCCAGGACTAAACACATACAGCTCAAGTACCATTTCATACGATCAGTATTGGAAGATGGAGAGTTGAAGCTGGAAAAGATACACACTAGCCAGAATCTTGCAAATATGCTAACAAAAGTTGTAACCAGGGAGAAACTGAGAATAAAATCAGTTTCAATTGGTCTTCAAGGATGACGATGAAGATGAGAAACAACCAGGTCCAAAGAGGAGTCATTGTCCAGCAAATGAAGTAGAGGTGGAGTTGCTACAATCATTCTCCAAGTGGGAGATTTTTGTGTGTGGAGCATGATTGTCAGAGGTCTTTGTTTCAGCCGGATGTATACCCCAGGAATTTTGTACACCCCTCCACGTGGGGGGGTGCGGGGGGGGACTTGTTCCCTCTGCGGGGGTATGGGGGGGCCGATCCCCCCTGGCTGGGGGGTCTGGGGGCCAGTGGTCCCCTGGCGGGGGCTCGAGGGTAGTGCCCCTAAAGTTAAAAACAGATGTAAATTTGCCTTGTAAAAGTATAGTAATTTCTAGTCAATCTGGGTCGTTCATTAGGCAGATGATCTGATGGTAGAAATTATGTTTAATTTAGGGTTTTTTGCCCTAGAAGGAAACCCCTCTCTTTGTATGAGGGAATTGTATTGAGTCTGTGTAATATATGTGTATTCTCCGAGCGAGAAGCAGAGAGGTGAGACTGTGAGAGAAAATAGAGGATATTATAGCGGATCTGTTGTAGGTTGTGTCTCTTCATTTTGCTGGATAATAGAAAGGAAGGACTGGGTGTTCAGGGTGGATGTAGCCCAAACTGGGTGAAGCACATATATCTGTGTCTCTCTTGTTTTATGTGTTTTCTGTGTTTATATTTCTGCAATATTTTATGTGTTCCATTGCTCCGTAATATATAATTTTCTAACATAATAGAGTAAAACTCATAAAAGGCTATGTCCCTGTTATATATTATATTGTGCTTGAGGTTTATTTATCAGTTATATCACTATCGGGAGTTCAAACTCAATAAAACTCCTTTATATTCTTTACCCTTCTCGAAAAGTCTAAAATAAATGAAATATTTTGTTTATTATATATCGACATCGCTAAAGGAAGAAATGTAAAAGAATCGAATATAAAGGGTTATATGGAGCTAGACCCAATATGTATATATATAAGTGCATATCGAAACGAGAAAGAAATAAAGAAATATATCTGCTTTACAAAGGAAACAAGTGTTAAAACATATATAGCCAGACCTGAAATATATACATTGTGTTTAAAAGTCCGGCGGGTCCGCTATATCGAAAAGCCCTTTATATACATGCATATAGGTTCCACTGATCGTGATTTGCGATGACGGACCCAAAAAGATATATATTATATTTATAATACCAGCCGGTCCACGATAATGATAGGCTGGACCTGATATTGATTACGACATGATTTATTTAGGTCTGCGATCATCACATAACATTTATGACTTAGACCGATTGCAATTTGCGATCGCGAGCTGGACCTGAAAGCATATATATTATGTTTTATGATTGCGGCGGGTCCGCCATATCGCATAACATATTATATATATGGAAACCGTCAATTGTGATGAGCGGTGGGGATTCTGGACCCGATAGTTTATATGCTGTATCCTATAACTCAGTGCATCCGATTTATCATGGGTTGTAAAGGTTTTTATTGATATATCATTTGAAAAGCACCGATTGCGATTGCGATATAGGTATGCCTTGATAGTTGTGCAAAGCCTGCGTTTTAGTGAAATACCAGCATATTATTTTTATCGGGATTTCAAACTCAATAAAACTCCTTTATATTCTTTACCCTTCTCGAAAAGTCTAAAAGAAATGAAATATTTTTCTTATTATATATCGACATCGCTAAAGGAAGAAGTGTAAAAGAATCGGATAAAAAGGGTTATATGAAGCTAGACTCGATATGTATATATATAAGTACTTATCGAAACAAGAAAGAAATAAAGAAATATATCTGATTTACAAAGGAAGCAAGTGTTAAAACATATATAGCCGGACCTGAAATATATACATTGTGTTTAAAAGTTCGGCGGGTCCGCTGTATCAAAAAGCCCTTTATATACATGCATATGGGTTCTACCGATCACGATTTGCGATGACGGACCGAAAAAGATATATATTATATTTATAATACAGGTGGGTCTGCGATAACCATAGGCCGGACCCGATATTTATTACGCCATGATTTATAACTCCATCGGGCCTACGATCATCACATAATGTTTATGACTTACGCTGATTGCAATTTGCGATCGCAGGCTGGACCTGAAAGCATATATATTATGTTTTATAATTGTGGCGGGTCCATCATATCGCATAACATATTATATATATATGTGGAAAGTGTCGATTGTGATGAGCGATGGGGATTTTGAACCCGATAGTTTATATGCTATATCTTATAACTCAACGTGTCCGTCTTATCATGGGTTGTAAAGGTTTTTACTGATATATCATTTGAAGAGCACCAATTTCGATTGCGATAAAGGTATGCCTCGATAGTTGTGCAAAGCCCACGTTTCTGTGAAAGATCAACATATTATATTTAACTTCTCCTTCAAATTTTCTTCATTCATCATTTATATCTAGCAACAAATGGAATTCTAAGATGTTCTGGTCATACATGTATTAAGAGTTAAAGACTAAGTTTTCCAGGTCCTTCATTTAAGAACACAACAAACAATAAGTGAAAGTAAATAATATTTATTAATGTCTTAAGCACAATTTCCCCACAGCCAGGAAATTGGTTTCTTAAGGAACAATAGCTCCCATGCCCCCCAGGTGAGTGAGGGTTATGAGTCATAAGATGAAAACCCCATTGCGATAATGGGAAAATGGTATAGACTCGGTGAAAAAATCTCATGAAAAGAGGTAGAAATAACTTAATCTCTTGATGATGAAAATATGCCCTCAGTTGAAAGATTTTGATGATTTTAGATGGGACCGAAATGTCAATGGGTAGGGTTGAAGTAATTTTTCCTGTATTACCCTCAGACGAGACTTCATGCACCAAAATAGGTGTTTGAAGTGGATGCATTGGGAAATGAGAAATAAACGCTTCAAGACATGAAGGCATCTCACCGAAGTTGGGAAGAAATGAAGAACGATGATGGAGACCATTCCAAGGAGTTTCATCCAAAGAAATAACCTCAACAATACTCTCGTATGTGGGGAATGTCTCGTTCAAAGGATTTATAGAATCCCAAGAACTAAGCCAAGGAAATGGCACATAAGTATCCAGGTTCATACTGAAAACAACATGACTTTCTAAAGCGGCCATGGAAGTCAAGACAATTTCTTGATAGTCTTTCTCTAATGGACTTAACAACATAGAATCACTAAATGAATCAATTTGATCTAGAGTAGGAATAATCCAAGGGTCCATAGAAACCGAGATCATATTGATTGACGTGAAATTCGGAGGTGGGAGGGTAAAAGTTCTCATTAAAGAAGAATCTTTGAAAATGCCTTCCCCCACACTCTCATAAGGGAGTTTGGTATTTCCAACATATGGAACATTGCCACTCGATGAACCAAAAGAGAAAAAAGATAGTTGGTCGGTGGTGAAAATTTTTCCTTTGTGAGGAAAATGAAGCACCCAGACCAAAGAAGAAACCACACAAAACATAACGTGGGGCTAATTATGCCCAAGAAGAAGGTTTTAATTGAGATTCGCATCTACAACTTCCACTTCTAGCTCAATGGTATTTCCTTCCAATGTGATTGGCAAGTTTGTGAGAATACCATATGGATGGGAGCCCCTACCATCAAAGGCCTCCAAAGTGTTCAGGGACTGATTAAGAGAAGGAGAGCCAACAACCCTCCAACACAAAAAAGACATGATGTAGGTAGAAGCACCTTCATCAATAATAGTCCAATGGATCTTCATTCCTTTAATGATAACTTGAATCATAAAATTGTTATAGACATATTTGGGCACTTCAACCCCAATCACATATGTCGATAAACCAAGGGCTCTTTAACCCCTAAAAGTGTTGTTTCATACCCTAAAGGATCAAGGTCAACTGATTACTTCATCTCCCAGATTTCCGCTTGAAAAACCACTCAGAACTGGCCAAAAATGGACCATATTGATTGCTCCATGGTCAGGGTGCGATGCATACTGGCTGCTACACTAGCCAGGTGTGATGTATATTGAATGAGCCTTCTATGGGGTGCAATGAGCGAGAGTAGACAAATGGCAGAGACAGCTAAGTGGAATCCCAGGGAATCTTCTAGAAACTTCTCATATGACACTTGCCTCTCTGAATTCGCCCAGGGTTGAGTAAGAGATCAAAGAAATCTCCAAGTGGAACCAAGAACTATCAGTGGAATGACAGTAATCAGAAACCCAGAGCTGACTCACACCCTTGCAGAACATCTATATATGGATCCCTCATCTGAGAGATCTAGAGGCTGGAATTTTGTAATTTGTAAGGAAGTGCTGTTGGTTTCTCTTTGAGAGGGAACATTGTATTGTTGGGTGATCTTGCTTTTCATGAGGTGAAGAGGGCTTTGATGCTGGGAGGATGATGCTGGATCAGACCGCTGGGTTGTAATCCTCTTCTACTATTAATAAAGTTATTTTAGTTTTTCTCCATATAATCGTGTATTTGTGAATCTTGTTGTTTATGAATGCAATCGTATGGTCAATGTATTTCTGATTCTACATTGTTTATAGTATCATAGATCAAGATGCCTTGATGGTGTTTTGTTGCTTTTCCTTTACAGGTATTCTCTAAAGCGGGACAAGTAGGAGAAGAGTGGCAAGCTTTATCAAGGGAGAGAGGAAACAAGCAAGGAGCTGCCAAGCAAAAGATGGAGGTTGGTCCTCTTTTCTTCTCTCTTATCTATCATACATAAAGCAAATCACAATTTGCTTTGATTGTTTGTTTCTAAGATAGCTACCCATCTTAGTGGGACTAGTAGATTGAAAAGACACTAGTTTTCCTGGAAACAAAATGGCGACTCCACTGGGGAGCAATTAGTTTGTTTGTTTGTTATTGTTGTTTGCTTTATAAACTACAGACGGAGCCTGAAGTTAGCCAGCTAGCTTTCGAACTGCTTTTGCTATGCATTTGAAAAGTAGATAAATGTTGCTTTAGTCAATCTTCGGGTTGGTTTATGAACTAAACATCTGACTTACAAGAATTCTAAATGCCCTTGGGGTAGCTCAATAACCTCCTAAGATCATACCCCTGTACTTTGTTTTTACTGTCTATCATAGCTCAGCCTAAATCACTGAAATTACCTGCACATTTTGAGCAAAAACCAAGCTCAGTTTCGTTCCCTGGTCCATCGCACTGTCTGTAACTGGCAGCTTGTATGCATCGCACCTCCTGTGTGTTGTAGGTGAGATGCATCCCTGTTTTCCTTAAGGATAGGTGCGATGACTGAGTGAAACTATTTCTCTCTTTGGAATTTGGTTTTTTCCTCCTTGTTTTCAGCTCTATTCAGTAGTTTTGCTGCATATGATCAGTATTTCATTGCTGAAGCCATCTTCCTTTACATTATTCCACCTCCATTGATTAGGATTTGTGAATGTTTTTTATGTATTTTTCATCATTTACAGTCCTTCTTTGTCAAAAGTAGCTTAATCGAACTGTCGTCTTTTGATGCAAAAGTGTCGTAACTGTCATTTTGAGTCAAAGAAGAAGAGTGTCGTAAAGTATTCCTCCTTTAGATAGTGAAATATACTTTTGTCATTGTATTTGATTTGAATTGTCAATATTTGAAGTGTCGAAAGCAGTTTTCCATTCGAAATCGAAAGTGTCGTTTTAGTCTTCCTTTCATTTTGAAAAGAAATTGTTGAAGTGTCGCTTTGAAGAAAATAGTTCAGATCTGTACTTAATTTTCCTTTTTGGCATTCTCACATTAAGGAAATGGAAAAACAAATACATGCATGTGCATTTGCATTTAGACTGCATGCAAAAGATGATTTAGGAAAAGTGCATTTAGTGTGTTCTCTTTGCTCTCTGTTGAAAGAATCATACTCTTCTTTCCTTAGTAGCTAGGATTTTCATTGCTAAAAGAAAAACAAATGATTGTTTATCATTTTAGATTGAATATTTAGGAATTTTACATCTACATCACATGGTGAACCTTGAAAGACAAACTTCTAAGAAATATCAACTCTAAAATAAATCTCCATGAACATAAAAACGCTTTGGAACCTAACACAACACATTTAGAAATCTAGGCTAGAGACGTGTTCTGGCATCGTAAAACCTGGTAACTATCATTTTCATTAAAGCTTGGGTGATTCCTCCTCTTTGATACAACAAGTGCCAGTATGGACTTGTGCTCCCTGCACCGTTGAGTATATATTGGGAGACCACAATAGGCTGATATCCTTTATCCTTAGGAAGTCGTGTTTGCCACCTTATCGATCACAATGCACTGAACACAACATTTGGGAAGATTGACTACTATACGTAAAGTCCTTGATAATTTATCTTTAATTTACCACCAAGGTGTATATTGAAGTTTTGCGATTGGTTTGGTAATCCCTCTATCTAGATTTCTAAAGTAGTCACTTCCGTTCCTTTTCGACTCCTTAAAAGAAAAGGTCCATTTGGGAACTTGTCACTTCAGGCTCATTAAAAATCGAAAGCGACTAGAGTCATCTTTGGCTTTTTCTTGAATCTTAAAATTGAAAAAGAAAAGTTGTGTCAAAGCATCCTAAAATTCATTTAATATGGAATAACATTTTTCCCCTTAATTTTGAGTTGATCAAGTAATCCGCACTCGTGGAAGAAAGTCAATCAAAACCCCGTTGTTCGAGGAGGCTAGCGAGTCAACCGTCTTTGACTTCAGAAATGAAACCATTCTGGGAAAAACGGTCTCGTTTGACTGAGTCCAATTCTCCTGGTTTATTTGAAATTTGTGTTCCAACATCATCAGAGACTCTAGTTACTCCGATCATTTCTGGTACATCTGCCTTAACAGAAGAAGTTCTGTAGTTACAACAAGACATTAGAACCGATCTTAATGTAACGGTATACACTTCTATCCCTGAAACAACTCCATCTAGAGTTGAACCAGAGACTGAAGTTCACTTACCTGAACATCTGGAAGTTGAGTTCCAGAATTCAGAAGGTGTTACCCCTCCAATATCTGTTACTACAGAAGCTATACCTTCTTCGGCTCCAGAAATTTTTTATGGACCTGACGGTCTAACTCTTCCACCTGGACTAATTGCTATAGAAGAGATTGTAGAGGATCTTCCATCTAGTAATCCATTACATTTTGGGACTGGGATCCACTTATATCCTTCTACTACTGAAGATGGTTCTTTCAATCCTCCTTAATCACAAGTTCCTATCGAATCGCTATGAAATCTTTTGGATAGACTAAATATGTTTGAACAACCATCAATATCTAGGACTGTGTCGACTGATACAACCACAATGGAACTTCCTACTGTCACTTCGACAATGTTTGCTGGTATACCATCTGTCCCAACTAGTCATCAATTACTAGATGGAGTCCACCCAAGGACTGTTTCGACGACATGGTTTGTTCCTACTTGTTCATCCAGAATCCTATTTGGTATCTCTTATGTTCAAACTCAGCAAATTGATCCTGTGTGCCAATTTCAATTTGGGCAATCCAGCCTTCAAAGACCAATCTATCCTTTGAACATTGGGCATATGGAGGACAGTATGTCCTTTCATTGTTCCATCTTGGAGAATGACCATATGAGAGTTCACAACAAAATTTAGGTCAAACTGGAATTACATCCAGTGGTTGGATACCAATACTGCATCAACAACCAAGAGTTTTATATTCAATACAACTAACTCAACCTGTGTCAAATATTCCCACTACACCTGCTATTGTGACTGTGTCACAAGTACAAGCACTGCTTGTTGTATGCCAACCTCAAGTCTCTTAGGTTTCAATACAATAGCCTCTTGTCTCTTTTGCTCAATCACAACCTCAGGTTAGTGTTTCCTTACCTGGAACGACACAGGATCAAATGGGTACTATCACCCCACATCTTGGTCAATCATCCAGTATTGGACAACAAAAAATGGTCCAACAACCATGGTTGGTACAACATCAACAACCGCAATTCCAGCAAGCTTACCAAGGACCTGAGAAACAAGGCTTTGTAGGTAGTGGACAACCGCATTTTCAAAATGGTTATCAACAACCATACTATAATGGTTATGCCCGTCAACCTTATCAAAGTTATCAGCATCATATACATTATGCTGGTATGCAAAGGCCTATCGCTAAGACAATCCCATCTTATCTTGGGTATGCTTCGCCAAACCTGAATCAATAGTTGCCCTTTGTGGCAACTTTAGAATTACCAGATCTGAACCAGTTGACAAATGATCCAATTGCTTACACCCCTTGGTGGCCAACTATTCCTCATAAACTTCCCTCTGATATTCCTAAATTCAATGGAAATACAGGTGAAGATCCATCGAATCACGTAATGACATTTCATTTGTGGTACTCATCTAACACCCCAAATGATGATTTGATTAGGCTTCGCCTCTTTCAGCGAACGCTAACTAGTCTAGTAGCAAAATGGTATATTGAATTACCTAGAGCTTCATTTGATAACTTCAGCACCCTTTCCACCACCTTTCTAACCCACTTTCAGTTACCCATAAGGTACGAAATGGGAACAGAGCTCCTTACCAACTTTAAACAGACAACAACCACTCACATATCTGATCATATTCATGAGTGGTGACATCGTCGTCAAATGGTAAAGACATATGTTCCTGATCAGCTTTTAGTTGAGTGGTTTATTAAGTCATTATTGCCTTATTTTACTGAAGATGTGGCAAAGGGAAGAGTTGTCATTGAAGAGCAAGTCATTGCTCGTGCACAATATTTGGACTTGATCTATACTCAGTCTGACTCACTCTACGACAAAATTCCTGATGCTCCAAGACCAGAATTTTCTGTTCCTCCCCCTCCTAAATTGAACATAGACTCTCATGCTGGTGATGGCGTGATTGGTACCTCAAGCATGCAAACCTCAAAGGATCCATCTGGTAAAGCCCTTGTAGTTTCTAGTCAAAAAGAAAATGACAAACTTCTTGCCTCAGAGGTTAATGCCATGTCATCTGACAAGAGCAAAGAACCTAAGCAGCCAGGGGGAAGAAGAAAGGGAAAAAAAGAAGAAGAAATAGGATGTTTCAACTCCTAAAAAACCTTCTGGAAACCTTGCTGGGTGAAAGAAACCTAATTAGCCATGTTTCATATGAAATAAGGACCATTATACCAAAAATTGTCCACATCGAGCTAAGGTCATGAAGTTCTTGAAGACTTCAAGTACCTCGGTGGTATTGACTGATCCGTTTCCAAACCCAGAAACCAATCTGGTTTCTATTGAAAATGCTTCACTATCGCAAGTGCTTATGTTTTCCATCTTGAAATAGCAAAATGATGCTTTGATATCGATAAGGAATACAGATTATGGGAATCCACAGATGTCGAACAACAAGGCTACAGATCAACCCGGTAGTTCGACAACAACTTTGTCAGAAGTTGTGCCACCCATCATTCCTTAATTAACTATAAAGCTGCCAAAGGGGGTAGTACATAAGTCGACATTTAATCCTTGTGCTCGAGCAGCACAAAATTATAATATAGTGGACGATCTGGCTTAATCGCCATCTGCTATGTTGACACTTGAAGTACCGCAGAATTTCCCTTCCCAAAAGCAGGCTCTGTTATCAGCAATAGGTGGGATTGACCCAGCAGATTCCAATCTTGTGACCTTTAATCATAAAGGATATGAACCTCAGTTACTGGCCCAACTCTCTTTCCTTATACAGGTAAAAGCCCTCAACAAAACTGTTCATCGAACAATCGTTGACGAGGGGGCATGTACCCGTATTATGTTAATGAGTTGCTGGAAAAATTTAGGCTTACCACCCTTGTCAAGATCATCAATGACATTAAAAGCATTCAATGGAAGAACATACACACCATATGGGATATTAAGTAACTTGTAGGTTGAGCTGGGGGGCAAAATAGTAGAAATTGAAGTTGAGGTCATTGATGGAAACCTGACTACAATATCTTACTAGGCAAGTCCTGGATTTATGCCATGGCTGCCGTTGTGTCAACATATTTCAGAAAGATTGCATTTCCCTTCCAAGGAGGAATTACAATCGTTGACCAACTAACCTTTTTCCCCAATGGCTCACAAGCTACTGGAAGCATTCCTTTGATCCATGGAAGCTCTCAATCGCTTCAAAATGTCGGAGTAGGTCTCCTAAAAGACCCTTCCTTAATGGGTACTTTTTCCCTTCCGCCTTTGAGTAATCTGGCGGAAGTGACCATGGTGGAAACCTATAATATGATATCTTCTACATGATCAAAGATTAAGAAGAATTCCAAACATTTTGTTCGCATGGATCATCGCCAGGTGTTGCCACCAAGACCCATAGAAATTTTGTAGCAATCAATTTTCCGGGCCTGGGCGGCGAACCCAAATCAACACTCAGCGAGTGTTTGGATAGATAAGTCTCTAGAGTATGGTACCTCTTCTGATCCTTGGTCGTGTATACATTCTATAGACAAAGGAATCATTCAATCAATGATGATAGATGAGGCACCATGGGAAGATTACCACCATCATTCCCATCTTCAAGATGACAACAAAGATTATTCCAACGACCTAAATCATCCATTAGTCTTTGATTTTCTATCAAATACTGTAAATACAGTGGATTCCGAGAGAAATCTGTCCAATATTGAGGAAACTATAGCCATTAATATCTCAACCAAACCTAATGTTGTAGAGAATATTCATGTTGGAAAATCTTGTTCTCCTTCAAAACTGGAAATATATTGTGCTCTCTTTCATGAATTCAGAGATGTCTTTGCATGGTCATATGAAGAAATGCCAAGCATTGACTTGAGTATAGCTCAACATGAAATCAAGATGTATCTAGATGTCAAACTAGTACGACAATGGCTTCGACCAGTGCACTCGAAGAAAGCTACTGCCATTAAAGCAGAAGTTGAAAAACTTTTACATGCTGGTTTCATTTACCCCATTCCTCTAACTGATTGGGTATCGAATATTGTTCCTGTGATGAAAAAGCAAGGAACATTTAGAGTGTGTGTCGATTACGGGGATGTAAATCAAGCTTGTCCAAAGGAAAACTACCCTACACCCTTCATCGAACAGATAATTGATGAATGTGTCGGATGTGAAATATTTTCATTTATGGATGGATTTTCCGGATACAATCAAATTAACATCCGCCCATAGGACTAGTCGAAGACTGCATTTATATGTCCGTGGGGCACATTCGCGTACCAAAAATTACCATTCGGTTTAAAGAACACAGTGGTAACCTTTTAGAGGGAAATGAACTACGCCTTCCATGACATCAAACACATTGTTCAATCGTATCTTGATGATCTACCGGTTCATTCGCGAACGTGAACTGATCATCCGCAGCATTTGAGAGCTATATTTCTACGTTGCCGACACTACAAGATATGACTCAATCCACATAAGTGTGTGTTTTTTGTTGGTTCTGGTCGGTTACTTGGTTTCGTAGTTTCTAAGGATGGAATTCGACTCGACCCATGTAAGGTTCAAGCAATCATCGACATGCCTCCACCTTCAAATCTGCTTCAAATTCAGAAACTCCAAGGGAAAGCCAACTTTCTAAGGAGGTTAATTCCAAATTATTCCGAACTTGCTAAAGGTTATACGCATCTTTTGAAAAAAGAAGTACCCTTCAACTGGGATCAGGTTGCGCAAGCTTCCTTTGATGCTTTAAAAGGTTCCCTAGTAAAAGCATCATTAATGTATGCTCCTGACTATCAAAAAGACTTTAACATGTATCTCGCTGCTACAGATACAACCATTGCAATGGTTTTAGTACAAGAAGACAATGGAATAGAACATCCTATGTATTATTTAAGCCACAACTTAAATGATACATAAAGAAATTGCTCCTATGTTGAAAAGCTAGCTTTAGCAGCAGTTCAAGTAGTACAGAGATTTCGACACTATATACTTTTTCGCAAAACTACGATTTTATCAGATTGCAACCCTATGACCTACATTCTGTCACGTCAATTGCTAGGGGGAAAATATTCAAAATGGTAGCCAATTTGCAAGAGTTTTATTTGGAATTCACAAAATCCAAATCAAAGAATTCTATAGTCTTTGCGGAGTTACTTTGTGACCTCCGATCGTCGTCCAACTATTTAACATCTAAAGCAAAAATCGTGGATGAACCTTTGTTTCTGATATCGTCAAGCGATCCGTGGTACGGAGATATATTGATCTATCTCCAAACCCAAACATTTAGGCCTAATACCTCTTGCTCAGAACAAAGATGTACTCAATACCAAGCAAAATACTACATGATCATCGGTGATACACTTTACCATTGTGGTGTTGATGCAATTCTGCGAAGGTGCCTCACTCTTGAGGAGGCCGAAAAAGTCCTGAATGATTGCCATTCAGGAATATGTGTGGGGCATCAATATGGTTACGCCACTACGCAAAAGATCTTACGAGCTGGCTACTTTTGGCCCACAATATTCAAAGATTGCATAATAGCGATTAGAAGTTGCCATGCTTGCCAAATTTTTTATCGCAAAACCAGACTAGCACCTGCACCACTGCATCTAGTAGTTGTTGTTGGGCCATTGACTAAATGGGGCATAGATTTCATGACATGTAACCCCACCTAGGCTGGGGGGCATGGGTATATCATAGTTTCCGTCGAATATTTTACAAAATGGGCTGAGGTGATGCCTACATTAAACAACAGTGGTGAAATGGCTGCTCTTTTCTTTTTCAATCATGTAGTCTCTAGATTCGATGTTCCACAAGCTATAGTAATAGATCATGGATTGCATTTTCGCAATCACATGATGGTTGAATTAGCTACCAAATTAGGACTGTCCCACAACAGTTCTACCCCATATTATTCGCAAGCTAATGGACAAGTTGAGGCCATCAACAAAGTCCTGAAGCGCATGCTGCAAAGGATGATTGGAGCCCACAAACAGAATTGACATGTAATATTGTACTCAACTTTGCGAGCATATAGGACATCGATAAGAAATGCAAGTGGATTCACACCCTTTCAGTTGGTGTATGGCCTGGAAGCTAGCTTACCGATTCAGTGTGAAATTTCATCTTTCAAGCTCGCAATCGATCTACTTCCTGAAACTTCAGAGGAAGAGACTCGTTTCTTGGAATCAACTTGGATGAAACCCGTCGTGATGCCATGCTGGCTAATGAAACACATAAGAAACGTGTCAAAGCACAATTTGACAAAAATGTCAAGCCTTGAGTCTTCTCAGAAGGTGACCTGGTCTTGCTTTATGATCAGGACTCCGATAATTTGGGAGTAGGTAAGTTCGAACCCTTATGGATGGGCTCCTACATTGTTAAACGAGTATTAGCAAAAGAAGCCTACGAGCTGGTAGATTACGAAGGAATCCCATAGTCACAACCTCAAAACGGGTTGTATCTTAAGTGATACTATGCTTGATCAAGTGTAGTAATTTCTTTATAGATATGCTTTTGTTACATTTTTGTTTTCGTCAAGAGTTGTCATTTTGGTTAGGTAATCCACTTTGCATTTGTTGCAGATGTCAAAATTTTTGGAAACATTCGTTGGGTACACCGACGAAAATAGTCGTAGAACGCAGAACCTATCTTCTGTAGCCTGGGCCATTTTTTCTCCAAGCAGCGAGTTAGTGAGTGTCAGGGGGATATGTATTGGCCAGTCAATGAACAACATCACTGGATACAATGCGTTGATGGAGCTTCTCTCTAATGCCATTTCACATGGCATACGCCGACTTGTTGTCAGGCTAGATTCACAACTCGTCATTCTACAGCTTACTGGCGTTTATTCAGTTTGGAACCCAACTATCTATCGTATGTTCCTAAGAGTCAATAGTTTGGAAAGGTGGTTTGATTCCATTCAATATCAACACATTTCCAGAAACTTAAACACATTAATTAATTATTTAGCAAATTATGTGTTAGACAGACATTTGCAGAATTCGTAAAGAAAAGCATTTTACATTAACATTTGCATCAAGATCACATAACTTAACCAAAATAAACCTCTGAAAATAAAAAATGTATATAACTCTTTATAGTTTTACAAAATGTTTTGTGTCCAAGACAAAATCAGTCACATGACCAAGAAACTCAAAAATGAATGCAGAAAAGCATCCTAAGCTAATGATGTTGGTGATAGCATGTCACCGCTTGTGTGATCATACGCAAGAGCCTAGTCCACTGACTCGACATGCTAGTGGTGTGGCACTGTAATCGCAGAGGTAACTCGTCGGTCCTCACATCTTGAATACTAAGAGTGAGACCTTCGATCTACTCCTGCAATACTGCAAGGGTCTCCACTATGTCCAAATCGCGAAGGATAGCCCTCCCTATAGCCTCTCCTGCTAGGACGGTAGCTGCCACCCTTGGGCGCACTGCTAGTCGTACTGGCCCAACATCTGCACACACATACGAGTTCGATTAGTATTGATAACATTCAAAAGCACAAAAATATTATAAAACTAATAAAAAAAGATATGGTCAAATAATTTTACCCATAACACTCCACTGTTTTCCAGCCGGTAACACCAAATCTGGGTCGCCTCAAAAATCCATCCCAATGTATGGATACTCAGCGAAGACCATCTCCTGACGATCAAACCACTCAAAGAAGGCATCAGAGAAAGAAATCTACAACTAACCAACATGTGTGGCCATGAGATTGACCCATCTCTGCATCCATGGTTCCCTCTGTGTTGGCATCCTAAGTGAAATGTATTGTGGCTACATCAGTGGAATCCTCTCCAAGGCGAAAGCAGTCAAAATGGAACCGTAGCCAAAGTTCTTGGATCTTCTATTCTTTACCTTGGAGAGCTATTATTTTATAACCGGAAGTACCGCCTCACACCAGTTGAATACCTTTGGTTCTAGGCATTCCAGGGCATACTGTATATAAGATCTGTTGGCCAAATGAAGAGCTGCGCTACCGGCCAATCTAGAAAAGGTGAACAAAATAGTCCTCAAGGACCAATCAGTGACATCTTGGATATTGATCTTGCTGTCTCTACTAGGCTGAGATGCATCTCCACAAAACTGGCGAATATAATCCCTCATAGATTCACCCCCAAGGGCAGATCCTGACAATGAGAGAGGGGCACCATGCCTTGATAACCTCGTCAGAAAGTAGATATCCTCAAATGTCAGTGGAATGGATTTTCCTCTAACCTAGAACACATGGTTGATCGGATCCCAAGCATCAAGGAAATATTGAAACAAGTTGATTTGTTGCCTCATGCTAGATATACGGAAGAAATTGAGCAAACCATAGTTTCGCAATGCAGCAATAGTGCCCTAATCATGTAAGACAATCATGTCCTCTTCTTCATGCTCACATTCACGCCATGTAACGACCATCTTGATCCAACAAATATCTGAGTCACAGAAAAAAGATGAATTAGGATCCAAATTTGAGCAAAAACAGGCAAAAATTTCATGAAAAATCAGTGTGTAAAGTTTCCCTTCTGTGCCCATCGCACCTTGCCTTTGAACTAGGTGAGATGCATACTGATTGGCCAATGCACAACTCAGTAGTGTTATCACTCAGGTTGTCCCTTGGCTCCTTAAGGGATACGGCCGAGGTAACCACAAACCAATCTTTGGGCTATAGTCATATGTGAGGGAAAAGGGTAAACATGATCATTTAAGTATGCATATTCATAACCATTTCTGAAGAAAACATATAGAAATAACAAGAACTGAGCATAGGGTGCAGTCAAGCAAAACCTAAGCTATTATTTTTTCTTGCTATTTAGATGGTAACACAATGGTGTACAAACATATGTAAACTGTAAACAGAGGTAGGAAAACACTTATTGAGCCATGTAGTAGCACAGGAATTCCACAGTCACTCTTTGGCCATTAAATAACACAACAGTCAGTTCTTCATCCAAAGCATTCTAGCAGTCTTTGATTACAGAGCTTCTCAAAAATACAGCGCAAGTCCAGAATGAGGATTATCAACTAACCAACCATTTAAACAATGAATTAGGGTGGTTTATATAGAGAAAATATCCAAAAATATCTATTACAACAGACCTAAAACAGGTCTGAGGGAAATGAGTTCTTTAACCTAATCTTGTCCTGAAATTAATGCAAGAAAATATCTTTTTGAGCTACACTGGAGGCAGCTGTATCAAAATGAGTTAATATCTGTCCTTATGGCTCTGTGTTGTTCATTTAGCCATAACTATTCTTTGGGCTTTGATCCCCTGCTCTTGAGTGGCTTTGATGTGCATTAACTGTGATCTGAGAGCCTTAAATGGCTTCACCACTTTCTTTGACTTTGCTTGGGGGCCTTTAATGTTCACCTGCTTTGATATTGCCAATATGATACTCTTTGCCACTTCAATGATACTCTTTAATTTAATCTGGGCTTTATCTTTCCTCTGATACTCTTTTACAGTTGAATCGGGCCACTTTCTCTCCCTTGATGTGCTTGAAACTGTCAAATCGCCCCTTTTCTGCCCTTTCAAGGCAAAGATAATTGTTGCAAATGATTTTCATGACCTCTAGAATGCTGTTGAGGCTGGCCGACTGAATATGAACCTTCACGAAGAAATCTTGTTGCTTCCCGCGAATTTTTGGGTCTTGCAAGTAGCTGAGCCATGAGAATCCCTCCATTTTGGTCAATTTTTCTTAGCAATGCGCAATTAGCGCTAAGCGCTAATCGCGCATCAAAAACTACCTCAATTTCTCATTCCGGGCATCCTTTGCTGCAATTTTTGCGCTTCGCGCCCTTTTTGGTGATGACGTCAGCATGACGTCCCGGTACGGCAATGACGTGGCAGGGTGACGTGGCAGTACGGCAGGGTGATGTGGCACAAGACACGGTGGCGGTGTAGGGATGGAGACAGATGCTATGGCAGTGACACGTAGCAGTGGGGGGTTGACGCAGAGGTGACGTGAGCGGCTGACTTGGCGCTGACGTCAGGGGCAGAGAGACAGAAGGCGGTTTGTGGTTTTATTGGACCACCTTCTGTACGGGGGCGGTATTTGTCAGAGGGGCTCCGATACAATAAAAGGCGGACACGCGTCATTCTGTACGACGGCAAAACCGCCGTGCTATCTGTTATCACTAAAAATTCTAATGCCAAAATTTCTCAGACTAGCTTGAAGACAGTTTCGCAGCGCAACATCTTCTAGGTGATTTCGTAGCGCATAATCCATATTTTGCACTGGCTGCGCTACGAAATTGGGGATTTGTTCGAATCCATAGCAACTGTCATGCAAAATAGCTCTGGGGTGGATGCATTTTATAGGTGGCATGTTCTCAAGCTCCTACATGTATGCTTGTCATCAGTTTGGTCAGTGTGGGTTTGTTAGAGAGGGTGAAATAATTGGTTTATTGATGGATGCATGACCAATGCCTATCATACAACCATTTGGGCAGCAATCTTTGTTCAATAAATATGTGGACAGCTATTATAATGATGCTAATGGATCTATTGGTTCTTCATATCATACAAAGACTCTTATGGCAAATTTTTGTGCAATTCTGTTTTGGCAACGGTTTTTGAAGGACAAGCATCGATTGCAACGACTCATTCAAGTGGCTGGCAATGAGATCTTCACAACTCAGACACATGATTTTGCTTCAATTTCTCCTAGGCTTGAGTAGGAGTGGTCTTCTTTCCACCATTTGGTGCCATCATCACTTCGTGCTATTGCTGAGACATGCCCAAGTTTCTCTGCATGTTGGAAGGTTCACCATTGTATTACAATGATTATGATTTCAAGCACACATGCTTTCTCTCTCCAAGACAACGTGAAGCAAACTTGAGTTTTGACTGTTGGCACTGAACTAGCAGATGATATTGTAACAAATGTTTACATTAAGGCTTCATGTATTGACTCAAGGTCCTGTCATCATGATATTGAAACAAGGCATATTTCTCTGTTTTAAGTTGTCAACTTCCAGGAGGTATTTAGAGCAGATGAAAGTGTATTTTCGAAAATTGAAAGAGGCTTTTATTCCTAACACACTGAACTAGAAAAACCGCTTTCAGTTTTCTCAAATATGTTACGAGCTGAGAGAATCGAATGACTAAAGTTGCGCTACAAAACTGCTGTAGATGCAGTTTTTAATTTCCTGTTTCACACATCTTTTTCAAGGATCGATTCTGGGCAGCTGGAGTATTTTTTCAAAAAACCAAAAGAGGTTTTTGTTAAGAACGGGTTGGTTTACAAAAACCTCCTTTAGTTTTTCCAAATACGTTTTCTGTGAGAAGCTATGATCTCTGTCCCAAAAGCTATTTTTCAGGCAGAATAACAGTTTCGTAGCTGTAATGAAAGGTAGCAAAAGCTTTGCTAGTCAGGTAGATGCAGTGGCTGAGGTGTACACCTGGACGGTTTCAGCCATCAAACAAGCCAAACATGTCAGAAAGATGAACATGAGCCTGAGATCAAAAAACAAGAAGTTGAAGGAAGAAGTCATCAGCCTGAAAGAGAAGCTAGACAAGCTAGCTAAATGATTCAAAGAGGAATGTGTTTTTTCAAATTTTGATATATTTTGGGGCCATCGTCTTTTTAAAGTTTTTTTGAGACTCTTTTATGTCTTCACACCTGTATGGAATGACTAAAGAAATCATAGATTTGAAATATTGCTGTTTTGAGGTTCATGTATTTAATTTTGATGACCTACAGCAGTTTCGTAGCGCGCTACGAAACTGCTGTAGATGACTGGTTAAGTTTAAAGCTTGAGTTGGAATGCTGAGGTCAGCATATATTTAAAGAGATGATTTAATACCAGCATGGGGATTATAGAAGATCAGTCAGATATTTTGAAAAGGAGGCCAGGCGTAAATATTCAAAGAAAAAGGTGAAAGTTTTGTCTTTTGCTAAAAGTCACTTTATCTCCGAAATTTTAGGGTTTGGATAGAGCTGCTGAGGTGTTAAATGATACACTTGTCTAGTTGTGGGATGGCTGGGTCATGAGTTCTCTTCAGTCACACGGGACTATCCAAGGTGTAAATGGCTTAAAGATGGATCATTAATGTATGAACACCGAGGGGGGGCAGCAACCAAGAATATAGGCTTCATTTTCTTTTCGGTTGTTGAATCATCTATGCATCAAGTATCCGGAGCTGTATATACATTGAATATGCTTTCAGTTTGGATATGGTTATTACTGCAATGATACAGGTGGCAAGCTCCAAGAACACAGCAGGGTATACAAGGAAAGAGACTTAAAGTGCCAATATGATGGAATCCTCTGTTTTCGTAGCATCATATCTCTTGCAATCAATTAGTTTGTTTATGTTATAGTTAAGGTCATTTATGTCAAAAGCCCGAGCTCCCTTCATGCTTGTTGAGGAGTCTCGTACAGTAGTGTTTTGATAGGCTATATATAGGAATAACTTATATGTAAAAAAGGTTGGATACTTGATAGAAGAACAGTGTTGTTTTGGGCCATGGTAAGACCTTTTTTGACAGTGATATAGTAAACAGAATTATTCTCTTCCCAAGATTCTCGAAGGATTGTCATGTTCAAATGTAGTGAATGGTGTTTTATACTTTATGTTATTTGATAGTCTTGTTGTATGCAATCACTCAGAATTCATGATTACATGCTCTGACTTCCTGTGTATACAGCAAACTATGTTTTGGTGAGTTATGTTTGACATGTAATGCTTAGAGCCTTGGCTTCCATGAGATGATTAAAGTTTTCCTTGTTTACTTGATATTATAGACTCCATAGCCCAATGAGCTAGTTTGATGTGTTTCCAACCAGTTATGTTCTCATAAGTTAATAAAGAGTTAGCCATCTAGTATTTGAAGTATTTTATCAAGAATTGTGAGAGAGCCCTCTCTGATCAAAGAGGCTAATCTTTGGTCTAAAGATTGGTTGAAATAGTTACACAAAATCATGCTTGATTGCAGCCCTCGGTTGTGATATTGTGATAACACTATCGGATGCTAACTGTCGAGTGACGGGGCGACTCTGAAATCGCCGAGAGCCATCTGATCTGGGAGGGCGGATCGGAGGGCTGACGGAGCGCGGAGCTGACGGTAGGTTTATGTGCGGGGCCCGCTGAATATTTTATCATTTATTTATGTGGCGGGGGTTAAAAACTTTGGGTAATATGGGTTTTTGAGGCCTCGGAAGGGGTCCGATAACCTAAAAAAGGAATTTCACGCTTTGGAGGAGTTCAAAGGCACTTGAGAGGGGTTTTATGTGCTTTGAGAAGGGTTTATGGCCAAAAAAAGGGTTTATGCCTTGGGAAAGGTAAAACACGGCCAAAGATGGATTTTATACATTTGGAGGGGAATTTTATGCATAGGAATGAGTCCTAATGCATTTAGAAGATGGTTTGAGAGGCAACAGAGGGTTCTGGCTAAGTTTTAGGCAAACTTAGCAATTCCCAAGCTTAGTTAAGGTTATCTTTCAACCATAGGGAGGGGATATGTACATAGGGGAGCTATTTAGTGCTTTTTAGTAAGGGGAAGGGGAAATAGATAGGGATTTACATAATAATGTTAGAAGTTAATATGAAAATGACAAGAAAGCGCTAAGTTTAGAGATCTTAGGCTACTTAAAAGGGAAAAATGACTTCATAGAGTGAATAAGAGTATTCCTAAGCAAAGAAAACCTTTACTTAGGCCAATGATATGACGAATGATGAAACTTAAGAGATATCAAGCAGATCTTGACCTCTTTGGGGAGGTTAGTGAATGATTTGGGGAATAAGAAGAAGGGGGAGTTAAACATGCCTCGCTTGAGCTCCTCCAAATGAAAAATTGCTTTGTACTTGTGATCTGAAGTTAATAAACACTTTGAAATACAAAATTGATCACAAATCCTCATTCTGCAACCACAAAGCTGCCTACCAAGCCTACTTACCTAGCATTTTTTCTTCTTTTTGCATGGGTGCACTTAGACTTGCAGACCCTGATTGTCTTCTTTTCTTTTAACTGCCCTCCTATCTAAATCAACCCTTATCTCTTCCAAGGGCCCAGATTAAGTAGTTGGGCTCCTTAATTTCTCTACCTAGCTAGTGATCTGCCAAGCTTGAACTGTTTGGACAGATATTCATTCTTTATCTTCTAAAACAAGCAATTTAAACCTAGGGAAGCCAAGATTAAGCTGTTTGGCTTTCCCTTAACTATAAAACTCTTCAAAATGGTATGATTCTTCAAAATGGAACTTCTTGGAAATATGGAACCTTGTAGCATGACAAGATGACATATTTGGCATGTAAAACAGTCAATCATGAAATATGAAACCTATTGCAATAGGAGGCTAACAGTGGCTCCACTTGGGGATGGTTTTTCAGGATGAAAAGCCAAGAACAACAGGTCAGAATGCCTTGATCTTCAATTGTTGCTGTAAACTAAAATTTTCCTTCTTGTCAATGCCTTTGACTGAATCAAGCTGATATGCAGTATCCTTTTGAGCTGAATTGCCGAAACATTACAGCTCTGCTTCTTGCCTTTTGGGTGCTTGTAAACATATTGAAATCTGCTTGAGCACTTCTTTGGATTTATTTCAAAAACAGAGATCTGAAATAGAGATTTCTTTGATCTTTCCTTCAAAATTTGTTGCATTGTTCCCTCTTATTGGCCTGCTATAAGAAAAAGTGCTGAAAATACAAATATTAATGTATAGATAGTATATAGAGTTGTGTTGCGTTCAACAAAAGGGATCATGATAGTGCTTTAGCATTCGGCCATTGACTGGGCCTTATTCAGCTGTGATGCCATCCAAAATCTTCAGAAAATATGTGTTGTTGCCTTGAACAACAGAAATAATAAAGGGGCCTTTCCACAGGAAATCAAACTTGCCATGCTTTCCTTTGTCCTCTCTTCTTGAATCCCATCTTAAGACTTTGTTGCCTATGCAGAAATATTCATCCTTGGTTCTTTTGTCAAACATTTTCTTGAGCTTCTCTTGTAAAATCTGAGCTCTGTCATACACTTGCTCTCTTGTTCGCTGCAAATGGATGGTTTGGTTTATTCTTCTTTGGATATCATTTGGATCTACCTGGATCTCTTGCAGCAATTTGATAACAAGGATTCCCAAAGAAGAGGGGAACTTGGCCTCCATGCCATAGACTAACTCATATGGGCTCATCCCAATGGATCTCTTGGTTGAAAATCTGTCTGCCCATAGGGCATTTACAAGCTTTTTGTGCCAGTTCTTCTTTTTCTCCTCCAAGACATTCTTAATGATGTTAATCAGACTCTTGTTGGATGATTCGGCCAAGCCATTACCTTGAGGGTAATAGGCTGTGGAGTGACCTAAGGTAATGTGGAATTTGTGGCAAAAACTGATCATTTTCTTGGATTTGAAGGCAACAACGTTATCTGTAATGATCTTCTCAGGACAGCCAAATCTGGACAAAATGTTGGTTTCAAGGAATTGGATGATGGTGGAGTCATTGTATTGCCTACATGGGATGGCTTCAATCCACTTGGTAAAGTAATTGCGGCTATTAGAATCCACTTATGTTGGCCAGAAGAGGATGGATGGATTTCTCCAATGAAGTCAAGACCCCATTGTTGAAAAGGCTTCTCGGTTGAAATGGGTTTAAGGGGAAAGGGTAGAAGCTTTCTTTTGCCTTCAAAGATTTGGCATTTTTGGCATGAAACAACAAACTTTCTCACATCAACAAACAAAGAGGGCCAATAGAAACCAGCCCTTAGTATCTTATCAGCAGTGGAATTCCAATATAAGTGCCCTCCACAGTCCCCTGCATGGAATTCTTTCATGACACTGTCAGTTTCATTCATAGTTAGACAATTCAACAATATTCCTTCATGATTTTTCCAAAACAGGGCACTATCTAAGACACAAAACTTTGATGCTTTCATCTTTAAAAATCTCTTTCTGGTTCTGGAAAACCCTGGAGGAGCACACAGGTTTAACAATATAAAACATATATCAGCATACCATGGGGATTTCAAAAAATCTTCATTGATCTGTGGAGTCGCCAGCTCCTGTTCATTGTCCAGTTGATTGATGTCTAAGGCTTGAAAATTTGTTTCGGACATCAGTTTGGCTAAAACTTTTCCCTTTATCAACTTGATGGGTTTTATCTCAATGTCATACTCAAGGATATTGGCAATCCATTTGCCTCTTTTGCCTTCTATGCCCTCTTGAGTTAATATGTCTTTTACAATAGCATTTGGTACATAAGCAATCACATGTGAATATAAAATGTAAATTCTGAAATCTTTGATTGCTTTAACAAGGGCATATGCTTGCTTCTCCATGATTTGGTACTTCAAGGGTGCATCTCTAAGGGCTCGGCTGAAAAATGCCATTGGTTTTTCATTTCCCTGGTCATCTTTATGCAAAAGGACAACAACAATGGTGTGTTCATATGCAAATGAAAAAATGATGAAATCTTTATCAAATTGAGGACTTGTGAGGATTGGGGATTGGGTTAAGGCAGATTTTATGCCCTCAAAGGCTTGTTTGGCCTCTAAAGTCCATTTTACCTCGGAATCCTTCTTTAACATTTTATTTAGCATTCTTATTAGCTCGGCCAAGTTTGGGATAAATCTCCTTAGGAAATTGATCTTTCCTAGGAATGCTTGCAATTCTTTGATGTTCCTTGGATAAGGGATTTGCAGGATGGCTTGAATTCTTTCAGGATCAATTCTAATCCCATATTTTGAAATGATATGGCCTAGCAATTTGCCTTCTTCAAGGCCAAATAAAGACTTCTTGGGGTTCAAGGAAATGCCATATTTCCTACAGGTTAGGAACACTTGTCTCAAATGTTTTAGGTGCTCTTGATCAGATTTGGAGAAAGGGGTTAGGTCATCAAGGTAAACCACTAGGAAATCATGGATGTCCTTGGAAAATGCAATGTCCATGGCCCTTTGAAAGGTAGCACCTGCATTCTTTAGTCTGAAAGGCATCTTCACATACTTAAATGTTCCCCACGGTGTTGTAAAGGCAGTCTTGTCTTGGTCATCCGAGTGAACAAGTATTTGATTAAAACCTGAAAAGCCATCTAGCAAAGAAATTCTTGAAGATCCCACTACTCTTTGTAGAATGTGGTCCATTTTTGGCAGTGGGTAGTGATCTTTAAGGGAGACTTGGTTCAGATTTCTTAAGTCCACACATAGTCTAATCTCCCCTGTTTTATTCCTTGTGGGAACGAGATTGGATACCCATTCTGAAAATCTAATGGGTGCTATGATACCGGCCTCAAACATTATTTTCACTTCTTTCTCAATCAAAGGGAGAAGCACAGGATTGATTCTCCTTAGTTTCTGTTTAAAGGGCTTTTGATTTGGCTTTAAGGGAATGGTATGTTGAATAACAAAGGTGTCATAGGACTTAAGGTCCTCATAGCTCCAAGCAAATACATCTTGAAACTCTTTAAATAAATCAACACATTTTGGTTTTTGATTAGGAGGCAAAGACTTGGACAGTTTAATCATTTTGGGCTTCTCTGTTGTCCCAACATTACAGTCTTCCACAACAGCGTTTAAGGGCTGCATCTTTGGCTTTTTGGGGACATCATTTGAATCAAATATGTCTTCTAATGGAGTGAGGCCAGCAGGTAGAAAATTGTCTTTTAAATCAATCACTTCGGCCTCTGTTTCTGCTATTTCATCTAAATGCATTTGCTTCAGCTCTTGCATGTTTTTCTCATAAAAAATGGTTGGGTGCAGCATTTGATTTGCTGCTTCAGCTGTTATATTTTGCTCATTTTGGCTTATTTGCTGTGTGGGTCATCCATGGCATCTTCGTCAATGTTTAAGCTTGAGAATTCTTGCTGTAAGGTAAGAAAATTGTTGATTTGAGCATCATCCTCAAACACTTGCCAATCTTTGATATTGTTAGGGATAGCAGGCTTGTGCTTTATCTCAGCAATAAAGTGGTAATTGGGCTCAAAGGGAAGCTTGCAAGTGCTAGGAAAAGTAGCTAGACTATGAGCATGCATGTTATGGTTTCTAGAAATCTTCGCAAGCTTGGATTCGGTGAAGGAATTGAGTATTTCTGTGGCAGCAGACCTATAAGCTCTTAGCCTGTTGTCATTAGTAACAAAGCTACCTTTCATCTGTTGAATGATCAAATCGGAGTCACCTAGAATGGAAACTTTTGCAGCTCCTAGATCTTTGAGCAGTTTAAGGCCTAAAAGGAGAGCCTCATACTCTGCCATGTTGTTGGTGCATTTGAAGTTTAATCTGTAAGCATGACCCTCTTCATGGCTGTTATGTGTATTTTGAATCCATATTCCTGCCCCTACTCCTAGCTTATTAATAGAACCATCAAACTCTAAATACCATGTGATTTCTTGCTTGTGGTTAGTATTAAGAGTTTCAGTCATTTTAGGATTGGGTGGACCTAGGTTTTGTGCTTCATGTGGTTCTTCTTGTATGCTAGATTAATTGTTTTAACAGTTTCACAGATATGGGCAATCGACTCTTGATTGATGTATGTTTCTTGTTCTAAAGACAAAGGCTTCTCATCAGTGGGAGGGCAGCTATCATCATTGAACAATATAAAGGAATCCATATGAGAATGGATTGAGTAAATGGGAAAGTTTTGGGGTTTTTCCTCACTACTTACCACATACTTCATCAATGTTTCTCTATACAGTCTCTTTGGTTGCCCAAAGATTGAAATAGTGGCATAGGAGAGGTCTAGCTGGAGAGATCCTTGGAGTTTTGCTCCCCAAGATCTTGATAAGAGCATGCCATACTTTGGTGGAATGTCAGCAACCACCACGTCCATTAGGATCGTTTTGTTGGGAAATTGGACTAAAGACACACAAAGGTCTTTGATTAAGCCTAAACACTTGACCTGACTAGAATCAAATGAGAATAAGTCTTTGTAGGGTCTAGTGACATCAAGGTTTAGCTTCTCCATTACAGCTTTGGGCATTAGATTGTGTGAAGCACCTGAATCAAACATAGAATTGTGCAACACTTTATCATGAATGTGCAAACTGACATAAAAGGGTAGAACAGCTCCATGTACTGATTTACCATTGACTTTAGGACCAGAAAGTAATTCAGGTTGATTATCTAAGACATTAACCTCATCCCTGTTCTCTGGCATTTGGAGTGATCTTTTGATTCGCTGTCAGTACACATCATGTTTGGCAAGCTCAGAGAGAGGAATAGATATCTTTAATTTACCAATTTCTTCTTCTAAATCAAATGGTTTTTCTAACTGTGTTTTAGTATTGTGACTGGTAGATTTTCCCTTTTCAATTGTATCTTTAGTGATCTTCTCTTGGTTATCAGTGATTTCTTGAGATTGTTTTATTTTGGGAAGGCTTTGAGGAGTGCTATTTGCATTGTCTTTTGAGGGAAAGGATACAAAAGGCTGGTTATTAGAGGGTTGCATGTCAGATACATCCTCTATGGTCACTTCCTTTAATTTTGGGTCTGTTTTATCAACAGTTTCTGTGATAGCAGCCTTGTCTTTTACTTTCTTAGCTTGCTTGGCATCCTTTGGCTTGATGGGATCAGACACATCAATAGTTCTTGTTCTCAATTTGTATTGTTTATGGACTTTGTAGACAACTGAATCACAACCTTGTTTGAAGTCAAAGTACTCTCCAGACTTGGTTTGAAATTGCTTTATATCATGGTCATCTTGGTATTCTTGGGTTAGGAATACTTGTTGTTCACTTTTCAAACCCATCAAGTTTATGTGAGTGTCCTCTGTCTACTCACTAGATGTGGATGCTTCAGCATAGTTTTCATGAAAAGGAGGTCTTATATCCTGGTCAGGACTTGCCCTTCCAACATTTGGGTTCTAATTTTTTCTAAAGTTTGGATTTCTGATAGGATTGTTTTGTTGTCCTTCCCATGAGGTTTTTCTTTCAATAGTTCCCATTCTATTTTCAAAGCTGTCCATACCTTTGATGATTGTGTCCAATTTTTGTTCAAAGGCTGAAGGTTCATCCTTAAAAGTGGTTCCTCTCTCAGCTCTTGCTCTATTTCGCTTGGCAATCAGGTTTGCCTCCACACTAACAGCTACATTCTGCATGTTTGCTAAGGTTTGAGGTGCTCTTTCCCTTAACTAATAAGCCATGTCTGAATCAAATCCATCAGGGAATTTTTATAAAGCAAGATCAGGTGGAGGTCTAAGGTTTTGGGGAATAGCGTTATAAACATTGTTAAACCTGGCACAATAGTCTAAGACAACTTCTTGAGGGCCTGTCATGCAGAAAGAGTCAATTTTGCGGACAAAACCGACCTCCCTAGAAACTAAGGCGTTTCTAGTGACAAACAAAACAATCAAGCACTATCTTTCCCTAAATATGCATTTACAATAAAAGCAACCAGGTGTTTAAGGCTTACCTTTAGTCCAACGCTGTTTGTAGTAGCCAAGCCTCTTCGATCCAGATGAGCTCCTTCTCTTTGAAGCCTGCATATACTAACAAGAAAACGATTACATAGCACCTGAATAACTCATATAATAAAACATATTCATCATAAAGACCAAGGAGTTTATGAAACAAATTATATATAACAACTTGTTGAGAAAAATTAACTTAATTGTATTAATTGGAAACAAAAGAAACCTTACAACCAATGCCTTGGTGTTGTGCAGGTCCCTCCCAGGGTCCAACAAGAGTTCTCCTCTAATTTGATCAGCTCACCCACTTCCAAATGAAGCTAAGAAAGGAATGGGATCTCTCCTCTCAAGCTCTATAAGGGAGTCCTAATTTCAGCAACATCTACCCTTAGGAATGTTCAACTTTCAACTTCCTTTGCCTCTGGCCCAATGCCTGTATTTATAATGCTTTGGAGGAAGTTAAACAGGTCCACCATCAATGGGATAAACCCCTCTTTCAAAGGGATAGTTCCCCTCTTCATGGGATAAGTTCCTCTTTCATTGGGATGCATGAACCATCTGGAGGCGCTCAATCCACGTCAAACCATCTTCTAGAATGCTCTAGAATCGACCGCAAGTAAGTTTTTTGAAGTAAAACTTGCGCCTTTTGACTTTTACAGGGGTACGCACCCACCCCTTTACAGAAAGAGCGTACAAGTACGCAGGTATTATGTACTTGAGGTGCGTGCACGCAGGTAAGAGTAAGAGAAAGTGCGGAACCAGAGTTATATTGATTTTTTAAAGGCTTTCTCTCTTTTTTGGAGTTTGACATGAGAAGCAGAGGTATAAGACTTGCCTAGGAGGACAGTATGGTTATTGATGGAGCCATATTGACTGCAAATAGTCATGGTGACAAATTTTAGTGTAACAGATTGCCCCCTAAAGTGCGAGGTCTGTAGTAGATTAGGGTTTTATATCATCTAGGAAGGGTGAAGCACTTTATCATTTCGAGGATTATCTTGTAGAGAACCCAGTCGGAACCTGCAAATATTCAACACAAAATACATATATGAGATCATATCATCGCTGAGGTAGGCATTCCCATACTCAGATCAAAAACTTAACTAACAAACTAACTACTGCTCTGATATAGGAATGATTTCGCAATACATCATAATCATAGACACATGTAGACACAGTATGGACGCAACCATCTATTTATAATTAGTCTACTGTATAATGAATACAAAACTCCTCGCAGCCTGGATGGCAGAAACTAGATCCAGGGTCTTCATTTCTGCTTCCCGAAATAGTACGATTCTATCCATGCGAATAAATGAGTTGATGTCGAACATGGTAGAAACCACTTGATTACCAGTCAATGATGTAAACTGTTAACAAGTGTGAGAGATACCACCAGTGATGTCAATGGTTCTCAAAGTACCCAGTACAATCCATGAGATGTGAATGAATGTGTTGATGTCGAACATGTCACAGAAATTCTTGATCGAAGGTCATTGATGTAACCTGTCGTCAAAAGGCGAGAAACCTGCCATTGAGGCATGCAGATTTCAAGGTACTGATGATTCCTAGATCATCTTTCTAGATAATGTGCTGATGTCAATAGAAAGCGACCCGTTGTAGGCAAGCCCACAACACGAAATCATAGATCAAGTTGAAGAAATGTAGCTGTAAGGACTAACTCAGGGATGGTCAAGATGGATGACAGATATTTTGCAGATGAATGGCTTATTTGCAGTGACCTCTTGAACACATAACGACACAACAGATGGCTTGGTGACAATTGACCCAAAGTTAATACCCAGAGACCGGCTGAAGACTTTCAATGTGGTTTGATCAACTGTTAGGCAAAGGATTTCCCAACCCAGGTGAATGAAAAGTGTCGTGTTCAAGAGTGGTGATAAGGTTTTTCCGAGACAAAGTATAACAAATAGGCTCATTTTCCTCTCTTTTCCCCCACCATTTCTGGCAAGTACCTCTTTATTTTTTAAAAGCTTGAGGAGGATAACATTTGCTTGATTATAAGCTCATCCTTCGGATGAGTCCAACTTAGTTTAGATTCGAACCCTAAGAAGGAGTGGTCCGTTCCTGTTTGTAATCGAACAGGTCCTTTACTGTGAAATTTTAACGAGTCCAGTATAGGAGGAACTCGGCGTTTTTCAATTTTAGAGAGTCTGAAAAAACTTAAGAAGACTCCAGGGTTGACCTTTTTCGTAAATTTGTGTCTCCCAAGCCCGGAAAAGTATAAAATAATACTTGAGAGAACCGCTTGATCTTTACGACCAAGGAGTACTTTCATGATTAGTGTCTCTGACCTGAAAAGTAAAAAGCGATCAAGGACACGTCGTTTTATTTCCAATATCGAATTTGAAACGACAAAAATCCGGCAATCTTTTCATGTTTTTACAGTCAGAAAAGGGTTGTAAGAGGACCGTCTTTTTAATTCCGTTTTAACGAGCTAAAAAGAAAACTCGACAATCTTTTCACATTTTAGGAGTCAGAAAAGAGCTTAAAGATGACTCTAATGTTTTTGTTTGTAAAAAATGACAATTTTCCCTGAAAATCCTTTATCCTGCACAAAAACCAACACATTACTCATACCTGTTGAAGATAGATAAAAATACTTTGAAAAATACCTTTTCATGGTGAAAAATAAACAAATTTACCATTTATTTACCCAAAAAACCTATAAAAAGGGCTTTTACCAATTCATTTTTACCATTTTACTGTTGAGGAGAGAAAAAGGGCTTTTGGCAAGAAACTTCTTGTGGACATTGCGGAGAATCCGACCGTCGAAATCGAACGTCGTCTCTTCCAGGTAATTTTCAACATCCTCCTCTTTAATTTCATCCATTTAGAATTCTTTTTAAGGCCCCAGATTTCATTTTTGGGAGGTTTTGGGGTTTCAAAGACCGCCTCTCGGCATACGCAAGCACCACACTAGGGACCTGCGTACCCCAACATTTTCTCAGTTGGAAAAATGTCGGGGGCACGCACCTTGCCTTCAGGGACCCTGCATACCCACGCTCTGTTCCTAAAGGCGGGGTGCGTACCCCGCGCAACGAGTTTTTAAAATCTAAATTCTCCAAAATGGACCAATTTTTTTTGATTTCATGGAATCTAATGGATGTTTCATGGCATGTAGATTGTTCACCATGCTCGATTGGCGCGAGAGAGAGCATGAAGATGTTGATTTGGCCGCCATTAATCATCAACCATCAATTGATGCTTTGAAGGCATGCGGCCTTTATAAATACTGGGCCATACCTGGCATGAGGGCCCAAGTGAGCTTTCTAGAGTGGCTAGTAGAAAGATGGAACGTTCAGGACCAGTGTTTTTATATTGGAGGGCACTAGCTTGAGATGGAGCTGGCAGATATCTACTTTCTCACTGGTTTGCCCAAGAGACGCGAACACTTGACTCTGTTCGGGACTAGGCCAGGTGGCCAGTCTGTCGCTAGTCTCCGACTAGAGTGGTGTAACACTCAGTCTCAGGAGAAGGGGATAGAAATCAAAACTATATCCCATCCTGAACTTATGGTGATTGCCTTTACAGTTACCAGACTTTGCGGGGCTGCCGCTTTACACATTGCCACTGGATCCCAGATGCGGATGGCAATTGATTGCTATCGAGGTACCATTTTCAACTGGTGTGATGCTGTGTTGGCCAATGTAAAAGGCCAACTGACTAGAGCCAAAAATGGACAGCTAAAGACCTTTGGTTATGGGGCTTTAGTTTTGAGTTTTGGCTTAGAGAGGGTTCTGATGTTGATCCCACAGCAGCTCACTGTTGAGGTTGGGCTTCCTCGAGAGCCCAAATTGATGCGATGGGTTGCGGTTATGGCCCGTCATCCTGATGAGGGGACGGAGGTTGTCCGATTTACTCCAGAGTACTTTCACTGGTTAGAAGACCAGGTCTTTTCTATACAGGATTTTCCTTATGCCGGAGTTGATTTTCGTGGAGATCCGGACATGGTTCTTCCACCGGGAGAACAATGGGATGATACAGGTAATTCATTTTTCACAAGTTTTTTAAACTATCTATTATTTTTGTTTGTTTTATATCGTCTCAAAACTGATAGTAATAATTTTCAAAATGCAGATGTAGGCCCACGACGTCCAGCCAATCTCTGGCCTTATGAGAGGAGACTACCAGTTGCAGCGGCACCGGCCCCACAGGACGAGGCCACAGAGACTTTGGCTGAGTTGGAAAGTGACCTGGAGCGTCTTACAGCAGATATACCGGAGACTACCATAGATGACATTCCAATCAGGCTTCAGCGCTATGTAGTCGGGGTCCCAGGACCTTTTAGGAGGTTCTTGTGTAGGGTGGCCCGTGCAGTGGTGTCATATAGAGATCATCACCAGTGATTGGATGGTCGTTTTGTAGACACATGTGACATTTTGGTTGTTTTTTTTGTACTTATCATTTTTGCCGATCATAAGGTGTTTTTCAACCTATGATCGAAGACGATGTATTTTTTGACACACTCCTATATATATATATATATATATATATATATATATATATATATATATATCATTATTACCGGCTTATCTTGTAAATCATGTTATGGAATGGTTTTAAATTTACATGTATGATTATTGTAAATGTCTATTTAACATTCGAGAAGCAATTGCATCTGCTAATGTATTTAAAGACCTTGGAATATGCTGATATTCAATGTAATCAAACTCACGTTCCAAGAGACGCACTCTAAAAAATAACCTTAATAACACTGGATTTCTAATGGCATACATTCTATTAAGCTGTAATACAACGAGTTCAGAATCTAACCTCACTATCAAACGCCGAATCCAAAATGAAATAGATTCAGACAATAACTCAATCACTACACTGTATTCGGCAATATTGTTTGTTGTTTGACCGAGGCTCACCCCATGCATAGATACTAACTCGTTAGAGGGCGAATAGATAACCCAAGCTACTGAAGAAATATTCCGTGTACTACGACAAGCACCATCAGCAAATCCAATGTATGTTTGGAGAGGCATCGACATCTGCAACATCAAGAGTAAAACCAAGATAAGCCAGAATAACGACGAAAAACACTCTCTAAGCTAAGCACACTGTCTAAACTAACAAACACACAAGCTAGAAAGAAAAACTAACCTAACTAAAAATCTCCGTACCCATTCTTTTAAGCATAATACCTCTTCAAGTAAAGACCATTTCTGGGTTTACCTAAAGAGTCCCCGTCAAAGTCTACCAACTCATAGGCCCCTTTTTCTAGCTTTCGCTTGACAATATAGGGCCCATGCCACATAGGAACGAATTTTCCATCACCTAATTTATCATTAGCTTGATCATACAATAACACTAGGTCTCCTTCCAAAAAATTTCGAGGGGTCACATTTCGATCATACTGAGCTTTCATACGTTTTGCGTGAGTCTCGATCGCTAATGCAGCATCACGTCGATTCTCATCTAATTGAGCTAAGTATAATAAATGCTTTTCCTCTTCGGAAGTAGCTGGAAGTAACTCGATGGCCATTTGCAGTGACGGCATTTCGCATTCAATGGGTAGCACAGCTTCCAAACCATAAACTAGTTGGAAAGGAGTGAACCCTGTTGATGTTTTCACTGAGGTTCGGTACGCCCAAAGCGCTGAAAATAACATGTTGTGCCAATTCAACCGATGAATACCAATGATTCGTCGGATCATGATAACTAAAACTTTGTTGATGGACTCAACCAGACCATTCGCTTGTGGATAATAAGGAGTTGAACTATCGTGACGCAAACCAAGCTGGCCTGTAAGTTCTGTCATCATAACGTTTCGAAAATGGCGCCCATGATCAGTGATTATCACTTGTGGGACACCAAACCTAGCAATTATATGATTGAACACGAAAATTGCAACTGTTTTTCCGTCTGCCTCGAATGTAGGCATCGCCTCGGCCCACTTAGTAAAATAATCTACCCCAAGGATGATATACGCATGCCCCCCGGCCGAGTGAGGGTTACATGTAATAAAATCGATACCCCATTTGGAAAAAGGACCAATGGTAATTATAGGGTGGAGAGGAGCAGGTGGAGCGCACATCTTTCGATCAAACACTTGACAGTTGTGGCATTTTCGGACTGCAATAATACAATCTTTAAACAAGGACGGCCAGAAGTAGCCAACGCACAATATCTTTTGGGCTGTGGCATAACCAGACATATGACCGCCACACACTCCAGAGTGACAGTCATTTAGAACCCTTTCAGCCTCTTCGTGTGTTAAGCAACGTCGAAAAACCAAGTCCGCCCCACGGCGATAAAGAGTATCTCCAATAATTTTGTATTGTTGGGACTGGAATCGAATTTTCTGACATTCCGACTTTGAAACTTCGGGCCTAAAGGATTGGGTCTGGAGATAGACGATGATATACCCATACCACGGATCTAAAGTGCTGATTAGAAATAAAGATTCGTCCTCAATGGGCTCCTTTGCCACAGTTTCCGTGTCAGCACGCGGGAAGTCACACATTAACTCTGCAAAAACTAAAGATTTCTTAGACTTAGATTTCTCAAACTCCAAGTCGAACTCCTGCAGGATAACAATCCATTTAGAGTACTTGCCCCCTAGAAATTGTTTGGTCAAAATGTAAATCATAGGGTTGCAATCCGAAATGACTGTAGTTTTACGTAGTAAAATGTAGTGACGAAAATGTTGGACAGCTTGAACGGCTGCCAATGCCAATTTCTCCACATGTGAGTATTTTAGCTCAGTTGGGTTTAATGTCCGACTAAGGTAATATATCACATGTTCCGTTACGAATTCATCTTCCTGAACTAAGACCATTCCAATGGTGGAATGGGAGGCGGCGAGATACAAAAAGTAATCCTGGTTGTAGTTGGGAGGATGCAGCAACGGTGCATGGGTCAACACGTGCTTGAGTGCATCAAAAGATTTCTGAGCTATCTCATCCCAAGAGAATAGAGCGTTCTGTTTCAACAACCGTGTAAAACCCTTTGTAACCTCGACGTAGTTAGGAATGAATCGTCGTAAAAAGTTTGCTTTCCCCTGCAAACTTTGGAGTTGGTGAAGAATCGAAGGAGGAGGCAATTTGATGATAGCTTCGACTTTCGAGGGATCAACGTGAATGCCGGCTTTCGAAACTACAAACCCCAGTAATCGACCCATTTCTATACATAAGACACATTTGTGTGGGTTCAACCGAATTCGATAATGCCTACACCTCATAAAGATTGCTCGTAAATGGACAAGGTGATCAGCTCGATGTAATGAATGAGCAGGCAAATCATCGAGATAGGGTTGCACAATGTGTTTGATGTCATGAAACGCATAAGACATCGCCCTTCGAAAAGTTGCTCCGGCATTCTTAAGCCCAAAAGGTAATTTTCAATAAGCAAATGTCCCCCATGGACAAATGAAAGCCGTTTTTGGTTGATCGGCAGGTAGAATATTGATTTGATTGTATCCGGAAAAACCGTCCATAAAGGAAAATATTTCGCTGCCAGCATAATCATCAATGATTTGATCGATATAGGGAGTTGGGTAGTTGTCCTTTGGACAAGCTCGATTAATGTCCCTATAATCGTTGCGTATTCTTATGGTTCCCTGTTTTTTGTTAACCGAAACAATATTCGATACCCAATCCGTTAACGGGATTGGATAAATGAAACCTGCTTTCAACAGTTTTTCAACTTCTGCTTTAATTGCAGCAGCTTTTCTTGGGTGAATCTGACGCAAACGTTGCCGGACGGGTTTAGCGTCCGGGTAAGTCTTGATCTCATGAACAACAATCGCAGGATCAATTCCTGGCATTTCCTCATAGGACCAGGCAAACACGTCGCGGAATTCTTGAAATAGGGCCTTGTATGCCTGAATTTCGTCATCTGTACACAAGGCACCTATATGAATGTTCTCAACAATTCCAGGCTTAACCGAAATGTCAATGGGAATAGTTCGAGAGATGTTTCCCAAATTCAGCTCTGAATCAGGATGTTTCATGGGATTCTGAGCTTCCTTGACATATTCAGCTGTAAAAATTTATGAGAAATCTTTTTCAAAATGATCATCCTCGGGTAAAAACGAAGATCTATGATGGAGATCGTCCCATGGTAAATCATCTATACACGGGACTTCACGAAGTTGCTCGTCAGATGAAACAACTTCGGGAAACGCTATTAACTCCGAGGTTGATGTGAAAAGTGATTCCTCACGGACCACATTCATTAAGTCTTTTTTGGTTGAACACGGGTCGGTAAAAGACTGCACGGCTTCATAGGCAATTTCATATGGACTCAAAGGCATAGCATCACCAAATGAGTCTATCTCAGATTCAAAAGGAACGATCCAAGGATCGTCATAAACAATGGTGTCTGATGTAATCATATGAATGGATGCAAACGAAGACAATGTGTTGATTGGAGGAAAAGGAAAAGTTCCCAGTAAACCGGCATCTTTAACTAATCCTACTCCAACATCCTTATATGGGATAGTCGTTTTACCGACATGCTGAATACTCTCTGAAGAGGCTGGGTCGGATGAAAAGTAAGCCAGCTGGTCTATTGTTACGATCTTTCCATTATGTGGGAACTTTATTACTCGGAAGACCGATGAAACAACTGTTGTCATAGCGTAAGACCAACTTCGACCCAAGAGAAGGTTGTAGTCTAGAGGGGCATCAACCACATCCACATCTAGACTAACGGTTTTTCCTTCAAACCCTATAGGCAAATCCTGTAGAATGCCAAAAGGATGAAACCCACGGCCATCAAAGGCCTTAAGAATTGTCGGGGATTGATTTAGTGAAGGAGAACCAAGCGATCTCCAACACTGTATCGACATAATACACGTTTAAGCTCCCTCATCAATTACAGTCCGATGAATAGGCCTGTTTTTGACTATCACTGGGATCTGGAAAGCCATTTGATGAGGCAAACGTGGTGTACTATTTTCTAGATCAAAGATTATTAGGTTCGGGTCCTGAACATCAACAGCTCCTATAGCCGACAAAAGAAATTTACGCTGTGCTGGGCATGATTGCAGCACTTCCAAAGCCGACATTGCTGAGGGTGAAACAGCTAATTCCTCAACAATGTTATAATTCTGGGCCGCTCTCGCATGTGGATTGAAAGCAGACTTTTGAAGTATACCCTTGGCAGGCGGTTTGATTACTAAGTCTGGATTAGGCTTCTCGATCTGTAGTGGATCAGAACCGGGAGCTGAGGTTGATGGATTAGAATGAGAAGATTCTGCTTCTTTGCCATCAACATGACTTTTACTACCATAATCTTGCGATCGAGTCGCAATACTGACATGGGACATCATCAAAATGGGTTCTTCATTGGCACTCGAGGAAGAACCTATTAGCCTGCTATCTTGATTTGGAAATAGATCCTTCAAAACAACAAGAGTTTGGGAACCTTTGACAATCTTCGCAACCTCTGCTCGATGTGGACAGTCTCTTGTAAAGTGTTCCTCTTCACAAATAAGACAAGGATATCGAGGTTTGCGTTTTTCGTCATTGGTTTCCGTTTTTTTCAGTTTTCTCCTTTGGAGTTTTGTCTACTTTATTCTTCTTCTTTCCTTTCTTCTTTCCACCGGATTTTGATTTAACTGTAGATGACTCTACAACGTGAACATCGGCGGAAACCTCTGCAGAAGAATCTCCGGTCGGGGAATCAGGCAAGGTTATGATAGGAGAAGAATTCTTGGAAGATTTCTTCTTGCTTTTAGTGTTCACTGTACCAATCATGCCATCAGGAGCATGAGACCCTGACGGAGCAGCAGCTATTTGATTTGACTTGGGAAGATCGGGGATCTTTTCGTGTAACGTACCTGACTGAGTATAAACTAAGTCAAGGTACTGTGCTTGAGCAATCACTTGCTCCTCAGTAACTACTCCGGCCTTAGCTACATCTTCAGTAATCTTCGGTAACAATGATTTAACAAACCATTCAGCTAAGATCTGGTCCGGGATAAAAACTTTCACTAAGCGCCTTTGATGTCTCCATTCATGAATATGATCGGAAATATAAGTGGACGTCGATTGCTTTAATGAAGTTAGTAACTCCGTGCCATTATCATATCTGACCGGCAACTGAAAATGAGTTAAAAACGAGGTAGCTAACTGGCTAAAATTATAAAAAGAGGCCCGTGGTAATTCAATATACCACTTGGCCGCAAGACCAATGAGAGTGCGCTGGAAAAGACGTAAGCGGATCGAATCATCCGAGATGGAATTAGAGGCACACCAGAGGTGGTAAGTCATCACATGATTCGACGGGTCCTCTCCAGAATTACCTTCGAACTTGGGAATGTCACTGGGCAACTTATTCGGCATTGGCGGCCAAAACGGAAGATAATTAATTGGATCGTTCGTTAGGCGCGACAAGTCTGGTAAGTCCAAAGTTGCAATAAACGGTAACTGCCGATTAGGATCCCTAAAACTCTGGGTCACGAGACCAGCCCCAGGAGGAGGATATCCAGGATAACTAGGAATAGGAATCGTGTTCGGGATATTGTATCCTCCTGGAAAACCAGGATTAACTGGACCGTACTGGGGTTGTTGTGGTTGTTGATAAGTGTACCCAGGGTACGGTTGATACTGATAGACTGGCTGCTGAACAGCAGGACCGAATTGGTACTGTCCCTGGTACGGTTGATAAGTGAATTGTGGTTGACTTGTGACAACCGTACTTAAACCAGGTTGTCCTACAGGCATTTGAACCGTAGTTTGAATCGTGGATCCAGACGATGGTAAAGATGTCTGAGGAGTAGTTACAGGAATAGTAGAAACTGGAGCTGTCGATACTCCAGAAGTAGGTGGGGTAGATTGAACAGATGTTGCGGCAGTTGCAGCAGTCGTTTGAGATGGAGTACGAGGTGAAACAGGCCCAGACTGAGAAACTATCGAAGGTACAGAAGTTTGAATATTAGACTGGACTGGTTGCTGGGGTGAACCAGAAACTAAGGGTTGTCCAGTTTGAGATGACAACTGTACATTTGGCTGCAACACCTGTTGAATTTGAGATGGATCCACACTATGTTCATTTCGGGGTACTGACCCATAACAGGTTGAGGATATGGGGGACCATAACCAGGTTGAGGGTAGGATTGATAATTGAAAGGTACATTTCCCGTTCCTTGAACATAAGATTGACCTTGGGGTGGTTGGAAACCTTGGTTCGAGTACTGACCTTGGGGTAGATACCCTTGAGGCATGTACTGATACTGGGGTTGACCTTGAGGTATAAATTGATACTGAGGTTGACCTTGGGGTACATATTGAGGCTGGGGTTGACCTTGAGGAATGTACTGCACCATGGGTACATACTGTCCTTGAGGTTGCCCCCCAGACACAATTTGTGTACCTTGAGGTTGCCCCCCAGGCGTTAATTGAGGCTGCCCCCCAGGCGGTAACTGGCCACCTTGAGGTTGAGAATTGGGAATAGAACCTGACATCATAAGAATGTTTTCTACGCTCAACGGTTTATTACCATTGTTTCCAGTTAATAACCCATGTTCAATGGGTTGAGGAGACGCTCCCGCAAAATTACCAGAAAGTGACTGATACCCAGAGGGAACAGAAGGACCGCCGTACAAAAAGGATTTAGGCGATTGAGTAAACATGGACGACTGACCAGACATATTTACAGGAGTATAAAGACCTCTAGGTGGATAAGGAGCACGAGGTGGAGAGAAACTTAACCCTGGGTTTTCCAAATAATTAGTTAAAGAAAGATACCAAGTAGTACTTCTAGGTGGACTGTAAAAAATGGATTCACGCTCCCTTAGATCAATAACAGGTTGATTTTCAGGGATAGGGATGCCTATTTCTTCTTCCAGAGCAAGTTCTTCAATAGCTATCAAACTAGAAGGAAGATTCTCGGTGATTACTCTTTCTACCCTAGGTGAATTAGGAGCACTAGAAGTTGGAGAGACAAACCCCGATGTTGGAGTAACAGGTTCAGATATCTCAGGTTCTTCGCCTATATCACTAGTAGATGAAAAGCTACCAGCAAGCTCGGAAACCGAAATAGCTTCAGGATTATAACCTGTTTCTAGAGTTTGGTAATCAGGATGAACAACCAATGAAGACTCTCCTTCTTCAGGTGACCCTACTTTACTGCCACTAAGAGTTACGAGGACTTTCAAACCTTCGTAATGACCCAGGACTTCTTTAGGAGGATGGCCCCGAAGTCTACAGACTTCCTCAACAAATCAGCCACGGTTAGAACCTCAGGAGATTGGCCCCGAAGTCTACGGGACTGTCTTGGTAATTCAGCCACAGCTAAAAACTTTTAACTACTGCACATGCAAACAAAGTAAAATCTCAAAGCGAACCGCCTAAAGTCTCTAAAGAATCAAACAAAGTCGAATCACACGCCTAAAGAATCTAGGGCGTCAAACCACACACAAACAATAACTTTCCGGACCGAAAACACTAGTTGGTGATGAAATCCAATATTACAGAATTCAGTAGAGAAATGGTGCGTGGAACAGTTACCCCGGCAACCTGCTTAATGAATAGACTGGCACAAGTTCCTCCACTTTAACCGTCTCGAGTGAAGTGAACCCCCCAGAAAATCCAAGTGAGTCTAGCCGACGTCTGCTCTAGGTACAGTGGGATCTTCCCTCCACCGTCACCTTAGGAAGAATCCTAAAGATAATAGTCACTAAGGTCACCAACAACAACAAATATACCTAGGGGAACAGTCTACAATTCGATACGCACGCAAGGGTAGAGTAACAAGCTCAATCCCCTTGTCGGCTCCTTGACAACAATCCAAGGTTTACCGACAAGTGACCCCAGGCTCCTCGACAATGGTTAATCTGAGGTTTACCGTTTGTAGTACGTGCATATCTGGCGTCGTTCCCAATGAAGGAGGATTGATCCCCTCACTGGTTCGGACATGATCTTGTGCTTCTCCTTTAAGAGGAGCTTTCCCAGAGCATAAATGTAACAATTGGATTTATCCTACCGCAAGATAAGCTACTTGTTTGTTTTTACTGTCTTGGAGAGTTAATTACTCGCCTACTCCAAGACACTAGCCTGATCTATGTTGGTGTATCAGAGCCCTAGTAAATAAAAAGTTACTAAGTTAATTTTACTTTAAGCGTTATTTTTTATGGCTTTTCTTTAGGAAAAAAGGTAGCGGAGATGAAACTTATGATGTGTAGACTCGACTCAAATCCACTAAAAAGATTCACCTAGGATGAAAAACAATCTTTCCTTTTCAATGAATTCCCTAGCTAAGAGAGTTGGAGAATGCAAAATTTATAAAGACAACTTTCTTAACAATGAAAATCAAAGAAAAAATCTCTTTATCTTTTCCAAATCACACAACACAAGACCACTAATTATTTCACCAAAATTCCTTTCTCTTTTCAAAGACTTAAAACGCTACTAAAACAAACTTTCTTCAAAAGAGATTTTGTATTTTTCCTATTTTAACAAAGCATGAAAACTACTTAACAAAAATCAATTTTAAGATCTACGAAAATCTATCTTAAGATCTATGAAAATCTAAGAGAAATTTACCTAAAAGAAAATCCAATGAGGTAAAAGCCTACAAAATATAATTCCAGGTTGTTTTACTCAGTTATAATTCAACCAAGGACTAATTCATGCAGAATCATAAATCAGTCAAAAACAAAAATAAAAAGCTCTTTTTTTTTTCTTAAGAATGAAATTCACAGCTTAACAAACAAGCCTTCCCGAAATTCCGCAAAGAGACAACACAACGGTAGGTTTCTCACAAAGGTGGATTTTACGAATGGTCTGACTCCTAAGAAGACTGAAAAGACCAGGGATATCCAAGGTTTTTACAACTTCTAAATCCAGAGTCACTACAAGACCAATACAAAAATCAAACCTTGGGCTAGAATTTATATGAACTTCACTAAAACCCTCGATGCTAATGAAACAAGTCTAGATGAAAACTTCTGACAGGTAACCAGTGGATCTGGGCAGCAACAAATAAGCTATAAACAAGATCTAATAGGTAAAAAAGGAAAAAATTGAAATTTTCTAAACTTTTGACAGGGTACGCAGGCAGCCCGTTTGCACAGGTGCGGCCACGCTCTGTGTGCAAAGCAGAAGTGCGTACAGGTACGCATTGTGCTTAACTCAGAGGGTGCGTACTCCTCTCAAAAACAAGAAAAATAAAAACTAACTCAATCCTAAGCTATTCTACCCAAATTCACAGTCAATCAGTCAAAAACTAGAAAGAAATCAACGTTTCTCAAATCAAAGTATCAATCAAAAGAGAAATCAATCAAATCCATGGATTCCCCAGTGGAGTCGCCATTTTGTCATGCGGAAAGAGTCAATTTTGCGGACAAAACCGACCTCCCTAGAAACTAAGGCGTTTCTAGTGACAAACAAAACAATCAAGCACTATCTTTCCCTAAATATGCATTTACAATAAAAGCAACCAGGTGTTTAAGGCTTACCTTTAGTCCAACGCTGTTTGTAGCAGCCAAGCCTCTTCGATCCAGATGAGCTCCTTCTCCTTGAAGCCTGCATATACTAACAAGCAAACGATTACATAGCACCTGAATAACTCATATAATAAAACATATTCATCATAAAGACCAAGGAGTTTATGAAACAAATTATATATAACAACTTGTTGAGAAAAATTAACTTAATTGTATTAATTGGAAACAAAAGAAACCTTACAACCAATGCCTTGGTGTTGTGCAGGTCCCTCCCAGGGTCCAGCAAGAGTTCTCCTCTACTTTGATCAGCTCACCCACTTCCAAATGAAGCTAAGAAAGGAATGTGATCTCTCCTCTCAAGCTCTATAAGGGAGTCCTAATTTCAACAGCATCTACCCTTAGGAATGTTCAGCTTTCAACCTCCTTTGCCTCTGGCCCAATGCCTATATTTATAATGCTTTGGAGGAAGTTAAACAGGTCCACCATCAATGGGATAAGCCCCTCTTTCAAAGGGATAGTTCCCCTCTTCATGTGATAAGTTCCTCTTTCATTGGGATGCATGAACCATCTGGAGGCGCTCAATCCACGTCAAACCATCTTCTAGAATGCTCTAGAATTGACCACAAGTAAGTTTTTTGAATTAAAACTTGCGCCTTTTGACTTTTACAGGGGTACACACCCACCCGTTTACAGACAAAGCGTACAAGTACGCAGGTATTATGTACTTGAGGTGTGTGCACGCAGGTAAGAGTAAGAGAAAGTGCGGAACCAGAGTTATATTGATTTTTTAAAGGCTTTCTCTCTTTTTTGGAGTTTGACATGAGAAGCAGAGGTATAAGACTTTCCAAGGAGGACAGTATGGTTATTGATGGAGCCATACTGACTGTAAATAGTCATGGTGACAAATTTTAGTGTAACAGGGCCTCTTTTGATAGTGTCATATTCGGATAATATGTGCAGCGGGTCCTTCTTCTTTTCCCATCTGTTGAGAAATGCTTGGTAAAGAGCATCTGGATTGGCTATGGAATTTGCAGCAAGTGCTCTAAACCAAGGCCTTACATCTCCTGTTAAACTTTGGACAAAAATCTTCATTCTTACACTATCATCATCTATTTCATAACTCTCAAAATAGTCCTGCATTTCATTGGTATGTTGCAAGGTTGTGCTAGAACCAGTAGCATCAAAGTATGTGATTTTAGTTTGATAATCCTGAGGCATAGCCCCTGGATTTGAAGGTAACTGTAAGGGTGCATATCTATTAGCCATATTTACAGGGATAAGTGGAACCACTGGAACAGCTGGAAGAGCGGTAATAACAGTGGTGGTAGTGGTAGTATGCACAGTGAATGGAGGTATGGAAAAGGTGCTTGGAGAGGTGGATAATGAACAAGGGGAAGTAGGGGTTGAACGAAACAAAACTTTAACAGGGGTTGGAAAACAACTTGGCTGAACTGTTTCAGGACTAGAATCAACAAACTCTTCTTGTTTTTGTTTGCTAAGGTTTCCAGAGATTAAATTGGGATTTTCAAAAACAGCTGGTGGATTTGGGTCTGGATTTGACCTAGTATTATGCGTTTTCTTCTTGGGAGCCAGCTTCTAACTTGTTTTTTGGAATTTTCTGAATAAGGTCCCCAATGGAGTCGCCAATGATGTTATCACTCAGGTTGTCCTTTGGCTCCTTAAGGGATACGGTCGAGGTAACCACAAACCAATCTTTGGGCTGTAGGTCCTAGCCTACCTGCAGTCAGAGAGGGCTCTCTCTTTATGTTTTAACTTTGTTTTGGGTTGATTTAGGCTAGTTATGGTGTGCATGGGTTTTATGATGTTTTCAAGTAGAGTTGGGTTGCATAGTGTGAGAAATTCAAACCATTGGGCATGGAATCATGGATTAGGGATTGCTGTTGCATTTTCTTGGTCACAAGAGGAATACGGAGCAGGATAGCTACACATAGAACAATATCAGGCTAGAATAAAGATGGGATGAAGGTCAGAAATGAAAGGCAACTAAGAATATTTCATTAGCTAACAGAGAGGGAAGGTGGATGAAAGTTTGTCTAGGAGTAGTCAAGAATTCCTAAATAATAGTCATATGTGAGGGAAACAGGGTAAACATGATCATTTAAGTATGTATATTCATAACCATTTCTGAAAAAAACATATAGAAATAACAAGAACTGAGCATAGGGTGCAGTCAAGCAAAACCTAAGCTATTCTTTTTTCTTGCTATTTAGATGGTAACAAAATGGTGCACAAACATATGTGAACTGTAAACAGAGGTAGGAAAACACTTATTGAGCCATGTAGTAGCACAGGAATTCCACAGTCACTCTTTGGCCATTAAATAACACAACAGTCAGTTCTTCATCCAAAGCATTCCAACAGTCTTTGATTACAGAGCTTCTAAAAAATACAGTGCAAGTCCAGAATGAGGATTATCAACCAACCAACCCTTTAAACAATGAATTAGGGTAGTTTATATAGAGAAAATATCCAAAAATATCTATTACAGCAGACCTAAAACAGGTCTGAGGGAAATGAGTTCTTTAACCTAATATTGTCCTGAAATTAATGCAAGAAAATATCTTTTTGAGCTGCGCTGGAGGCAGCTGTATCAAAATGAGTTAATATCTGTCCTTATGGCTCTGTGCTATTCATTTAGCCATAACTGTGCTTTAGGCTTTGACCCCCTGCTCTTGAGTGGATTTGATGTGCATTAACTGTGATCTGAGAGCCTTAAATGGCTTCACCGCTTTCTTTGACTTTGATTGGGGGCCTTCAATGTTCACCTGCTTTGATATTTCCAATCTGATACTATTTAATTTAATCTCGGCTTTATCTTTCCTCTGATACTCTTTTACAGTTGAATCGGGCCACTTTCTCTCCCTTGATGTGCTTGAAACTTTCAAATCGCCCCTTTTCTACCCTTTCAAGGCAAGATATTTGTTGCAAATGATTTTCGTGACCTCTAGAATGTTGTCGACCCTGGCTGATTGAATATGAACCTTCATGAAGAAATCCTATTGCTTCCCACGAATTTTTGGGTCTTGCAGGTAGCTGAGCCATGAGAAGCCCTCCATTTCGGTCAATTTTTCTTAGTGATGCGTGATTAGTGCATCAAAAACTGCCTCAGTTTCTCATTTTGGGCATCCTTTGCTACAATTTTCGCGCTTCGCGCCCTTTTCGGTGATGATGTTAGCATGACGTCAGCGGTGGGTCCCGGTACGGTAGTGACGTGGCAATATGGTAGGGTGACGTGGCACAGGACACAGTGGCGGGGTAGGGACGGAGACAGATGCTGTGGCAGTGACACGTAGCAGTGGGGGGTTGACGTAGAGGTGACGTGAGCGACTGACTTGGCGTTGACGTCAGGGGCGGAGAGATAGAAGGCGGTTTGTGGTTTTATCAGACCGCCTTCTGTATGGGGGCGGTATTTGTGAGAGGGGCTCCGATACAATAAAAGGCGGACACGCGTCCTTCTGTACGATGACAAAAACTCCGTGCTATCGGACGCTAAATGTCGAATGACGGGGCGGCTTTGAAATCGCCGAGAGTCGTCAGATCTGGGAGGGCGGATCGGAGGGCTGACGGAGCGCGGAGCTGACGGCAGGTTTGTGCGCGGGGCCTGCTGAATATTTTATCATTTATTTATGTGGCGGGTGTTACACTAAAATTTGTCACCATGACTATTTGCAGTCAGTATGGCTCCATCAACAACCATACTATCCTCCTTGGCAAGTCTTAAACCTTTGCTCCTCATGTCAAATTCCAAAAAGAGAGAAAGCCTTTAAAAGTCAATATAACTCTGGTTACACAGTTTCTCTTACTCTTACCTGCGTGTACGCACCTCAAGTACATAATACCTGCGTACTTGTACGCTCTGTCTATAAAGGGGTGGGTGCGTACTTGCGGTCAATTCTAGAGCATTCTAGAAGATGGTTTGACATGGATTGAGCGCCTCCAGATGGTTCATGCATCCCAATGAAAGAGGAACTTATCCCATGAAGAGGGGAACTATCCCTTTGAAATAGGGGCTTATCCCATTGATGGTGGACCTGTTTAACTTCCTCCAAAGCATTATAAATACAGGCATTGGGCCAGAGGGAGAAGAGGTTGAAAACTGAACATTCCTAAGGGTAGATGCTGCTGAAATTAGGACTCCCTTATAGAGATTGAGAGGAGAGATTCCAATCCTTTCTCAGCTTCATTTGGAAGTGGGTGAGCTGATCAAAGTAGAGGAGAACTCTTGCTGGACCTTGCGAGGGACCTGCACAACACCAAGGCACTGGTTGTAAGGTTTCTTTTGTTTCCAATTAATACAATTAAGTTCATTTTTCTCAACAATTTGTTATATATAATTTGTTTCATAAACTCCTTGGTCTTTATGATGAATATGTTTTATTATATGAGTTATTCAGGTGCTATGTAATCGTTTGCTTGTTAGTGAATGCAGGCTTCAAGGAGAAGGAGCTCATCTAGATCGAAGAGGCTTGGCTGCTACAAACAGCGTTGGACTAAAAGTAAGACTTGAACACCTGGTTGCTTTTATTTTAAATGCATATTTAGGGAAAGATAGTGCTTGATTGTCTTGTTTGTCACTAGAAAGCCTTAGCTTCTAGGGAGGTCGGTTTTGTCCGCAAAATTGACTCTTTCCGCATGACAAAATGGCGACTCCATTGGGGATGTAGGTGCTTCTGTTAGTATTTTATCCTCAACTTCTTGGAAAGCTTTGGGTTCCCCTCAGCTTGTGCCTATTACGCAGAGTCGGAAAGCTTTTAACAGAACCATTAGTGAACCTTTAGGGATCCTTCCTAAGTTTTCTATTACCTTGGAAGGTAAAACTGTCTGTATTGATCTTATGGTAGTTCAAGGTCCCTTGGATTTCAATTTGCTCCTTGGGCGAGACTATGTTTATGCAATGAAAGTTGTCGTATCGACACTCTTTCATGTGATGTCTTTCCCTCACAATGGAAATATTGTGACTGTAGACTAGCTTTCGTTCCCTAGTCTTGTTTCAACTACCAATAATATGACAGCCCTAAATGTTCCTGATTCTCAAGTGGTATCTGCCCCGCCACGGGTTAATTATGTGGCAACTGGTCCCATGTTTTCAGTTACCGATGTAAGTGAGCCTCTCACTGTTTGCTCATCTTCCTTTGATTTAGATCCGTTAATTGACATGGAAAATTCTATGGGATTACTTGAACACGATGTTCTTATCCCTTTTGAGTCCCTTGACATGTGTTCCTTCCAGAGAACTATTCTTCCTTCTGATGAAGACCTCTTGGAAGCCATGATCAAGGTGTGTCCATTGACATGTCTTTCTTCCAGTTGGAAGCCATGATCAGTGAGTGCGAAGATAGTTTTTTCTTGTATCAACCTCGTTAAAAAATGAAACAAGGAGTTCGAGGATAGTTCCTGTTACTGAGTCAACCTCGTTAAAAAATGAATCAGGTCTGAGGATAGTTCTTTTCTTGTGTCAACCTCCTTAAAAAATGAAACAAATCCCTTTTCAAGTTAAATCTTGAAAGTAAACCTTCATTCCATCCACCTGGTTGAATGCAATGAAGCTTGGGGGGCATGTACCTCGCTTTGCATCATTATGCTGGGGGCATGCGAACTTCTGGAGCATAGTTCCTTGTCTTGTGTCAGGCTCATTAAAAAATGAAACAAGGAGTTCGAGGATAGTTTCTTGTCTTGTGTCAACCTCGTTAAAAAATGAAACAAGGATAGGTTATTGTTGAGGGCCCGAAATCGGGTCAACAACAAGGGGGATACCCACCCGGTCCGAAACTTGGTTGGCAGCTCCTTGTCCGTTTGGTATAGCGAGTCCGACTGGGGATAATGGGACCAGTTTCCCAATGTAAGAGGGTGTGTGTGTGTGTAGAGTTTGATGATGCTGATCTAGAAGTAATTTAAGCTAATTTAATTCTAACTTCTAAACTGACTCTATGCTACTGTAATCTAAGAAAAACAACATATCTAATCTACGCTAACCCGGGGTAGATCTCCTCTATTATGCCATTTAAAAAGATTTCGAACAATAACTGGTAATAAAGATTATTCAGCTATCATAAGAATAGAAATCAATTAAGATAAACCATTCTGCATAAAAAGTTAGGCAAAACAGTTGTGAACAGCATATCGCATAATAAGTTATTCATATGTCAAGCATAAATAAATGACTCCACCGTACAGAAGTGCCAAATGGTAACCCACACATTCATACATTAACATATAAACAACTCAGCTGCATATCACTCTAAGAATATAAGCAGAAATTGGTCAAGAGATAAAAGTACCATTTATGACTGATTTCAATCACAAACTTCAAGCAATAACGATTTATCTCTACTTGTTCTAATATCTACTAAGAGTACAGAAGTGCAACATCAGTAGCAGACATTAAAATGCAAACATAAATAAATCTCGATCCATCCATTCATCAAAAACCCCCTCCGAGGGTGCAAAAGTGCATGTTCTGAGGATAAGTTTTTTGACAAATTTCCGGACCCTTCTCCAAATGCCATGAGAAGGGTTAAATACTACTAACTAATTAATCTTAATTACACAAATTTAGGAAACGGCTTCAAATGACCGCCCTTTTACTAAAACAAATTTATTTCTAAAAATTGAATCTAATTTCTAACCGTTTCTGTATCTGCTCCTTAGTGCTGTAAGCGATGCAACGTTCGCCTGGAAAGAGTCGGCTGGTTGTCTTTTCCTTTCGTTCGAGCGATAAAAGTAGAAATAACAAAAGCTGGCACCTCTTTCTGACAAACTAGAAGATATTTTCGAAAATCTTCCTCTGGCTGGGTGTATTCGCTGTGTGTATACTTAGTATAACCCAGATTTCTTTCAAAATGATTATGCTGTTGCTATTTCGGTTTCCGGCCGTGCCAATGACTCAATGAGTTAGGGATTTCGTTGCCTGAACAATCTTCCGTATTGAAAATTGCTTCCGTTCTTTGTTCCAGGCTTTTCTGGAGCATCCTCCCTCTTTAGCGTTTTTCTTTTTGCTTTACCCAGTCTGAACTTCAGGATCTTTTGCAAACATGCTGCTTTTGTGCGCCTTTGACTCTGAGTCTTGGATAGTCTATTTTCATCAGTGTCTGTTGAGTGATACTCTGGAATCCGTGGTCCTGCTGCATGCGGCATCCATTTGCGAAGGCATCTCCTCTCTCTTCTCCTAGTATTGGCGCTTTCCCCTTTTCCTTAGATGTTTCCTGCATATTGATTTATATTAGTTGCTGCCTTACAGTTTACTCAAGGGAAAAGAGAAATGACGAAAAGATTGACATGAAAGCTTTAAGTTCTAATGAATGCATAATCATGACACTCATAATGACTTGACTCTTCGAAAAACGCAACACAATCATTCTTGGATATTTTGGCGTACAATCATTAATTTCCCTTAAGGTGCGCGCTCAATTTTGGGTTTACAGACCATGTCGAGGATATATTGCGATGAGTGGTTCCTGCGATTCGCATCACAGTATCGAGGATTGCGATGTCAAGAAGTGTTGTCGTAGGAATTGATAGTCTCATTCATCGCAGATCGCAGATTGTAAGATCGCAGATTGCATTTTCATTTACTGTGTGCTATTTATGCGATGCTGCGATATGCGACGTCGCATATCGGCCGTCGGCGATTCCTTAAGTTTTTCATTTAATGGCACTTTCAATATATGCGATGCGATGAATTTCACGTCGCTTCTTCTCAGCTCATTTATGCGCATAGGAAACACTTCACTCTCTCTTCGCAATGCGATCTAGCTTTAGGGAGTAGAAATACAAAAATTTTGATAAAAATATTTTTGGATTTTTTGTTAAGGGTCCCCCTTTGCTTGGTGTTATTGCTAATATCAAACAAAGAGGGGGGTTGTTGGTGACCACAACAATGGCAATTCACTGTGAGGAACCAGTTATCTCTGCGTTTCTATTGAATTTTCACTTCCGAAACAGAAAAATTTTCATATGCCTAAATTTTGTTATGGACAGATAGAGTACATTACTCCTTATCCCGTCAATGATACTTTGTCACAACCTTTTCATATTCCAATTGTCTGCTTCCTCAGGATTAATTCTTGCATTCATACCAGGCATTACTCGGTCTTTTTAAAGATAAAATAAGGTCTTCTATGCGTACTGGCTTTTAAAATATGCTCATTTGTCGTAGGTAGAGCCTCTGCTGCTCGCAAGCGTCCATAGCCTCGACAGGGTTACCTGTTATCCAACAATGATCCTTTATCCTGCTTGAGGTTATTTACAACATTTCAGAGAAAAATCCTTTTTGACACTTTTTCCTTTTTTATTCTCTAAAGAACAATGTCTTGGTTTGGTGGCCAAATTATGACACAGTCATTCACTTGATTTACACTTTTGTTGAACAAGCTGGCTCGTGATGAGACCCCTTGTCTTTTGATTGCAACAATCTTGAGTCGTTGCCATGTTTTGATAGACAGTATTGGCAAAGTCAGCAAGTTATAATATCTGTGATCATGATAAGCCGTCTCGTGATGAGACCTCTTATTCTTTGAGATATAGTGTTTTCTCGGATTGTTTCTCTGAATGCTGCAGTTTCTTTTAGCAGGGAGGAAGTCATTGTTTTTCCTTAAGAAAGCTCTGGACGACAATAATAGAGTTTGAAAACAACAGCTTTACAGAGAATATTTATTTTATTATTGATGATACCTTTCATTGTGCTGACATAAAACAATTTTTTACCAAAGGTTGCTTTCATCAAATTTTTTTGAGGTTGAAACTAACATCATATTTAGGCTAAAGTTAACTCTATTTGTCAATAATAAAAATCAGATTTTTCGAAAAGTTTTGCTACTTGTACAAGCGAAATCAAAATTTGGTAGAGAATTGGTGTGCTCTTTCATGAATCCTTTTCGATGATCATTTACAACCATTTTTATTTATAAGAAAGAGAAAAAAAAATAAAAAAAAAGAACTAAAACTATCCTACAAAAATAGAAGAATGATCTTCTATGGAAAATACATTTTAAGAATCTGTCCATTCACAGGCAAAGAATCTCTTCTACCTGCCAAATCCTGCAACACAAACGACGATGGGCCTATGAATTCTACAATCTGAAAAGGACCAAGCCACAGCTTCTGAAATTTCGTATGTTTGCCCTTTTCTTCATGAGCCTTATCCCATTTTAAAACTAAATCTCCCATCTGAAAACTTTTTCTGGTCATTATGCTTGAGTCAAAAGAGGATTTTATTAGCGCTTTGTGCCAATTCTTTTGGTTTTGGTCGACTGTTCTTTTAATAATCCTGATTAGGTTTTTGTTTGTTGATTCAGCCAACCCATTACCTTGCGGATAGTAGTTGGCAGAATACTTCAGTTTGAACCCTCTTTTAAGTGCAAACTCAGTCATTGTATTTCCAGAAAAGTATGATGCATTATCAAACATTAAGGCCGTTGGCAATCCAAACCTAGTGATGATAAATTGATCTATGAATTCAATAATGTTTTCAGAATTAGCTGTCTTGAGAGGAACTGCTTCTACCCATTTAGTAAAATAATCTGTTGCCGTGAGGATATACCTATGCTGCTTAGAAGAGTGAGGAACGATCTCACCTATTATGTCCAAGCCCCATTGGCTGAATGGTTGCTTGATGTTAACCGGCTGTAGTGGCATGGACGATTTCTTTTGTTTCCGTGCAGCAGTCTGGCAGATTTGGCATTTACGTAATTGTATGAGTCTTTGAACAGCGTGGGCCAATAATATCCTGCACGTAAGATTTTATGTGCAGTAGCTTCTCCAGCATAGTGTCCACCTGCTGGTCCATCGTGGAGTTCCTGCAAAACCTTTTCGGCTTCAGTTTTCTCAAGACACCTAAGAAGTACAGAATCGTAATTCCTTTTAAACAGAACATCATTTATGAGCTGGTATTGTTTAGCTTTCAATCTCAGAGCTCTTTTCTTGGTGTGGTCCAGGTGTGATGGAGCATACCCGTTCTTAAGATAATAAATGGTGTCCGCATATAATGATTCTGCGTCATTTAGGATTACCTTATATGTATGTACCTCTTCAGATGAGTTCTCAGGAATTTGCGATGCTCCAGCTAACATCTTGCAGAAGCCTTGACCTCTTACGATGTTTGATGGCTTGATCTCAAGATCGTATTCTTGTAAGGTGGTAATCCAATTTGCTCTCTTTTCGCCCACATCCTTCTGCATCAGAAGGTTTCTTACCGCTGGAAACGGTACTACGACTTTGGTATGGGCTTTAAGTAAGAAAGGTCTGAAATATTTGATTGCTTTGAAAACGGCATATGCATGTTTCTCCACGTCTGAATAATTGAGTTCAGCACCTTGTAAGTTTGAGCTAAAAAATGCGATTGGGGCTTCCGCCTTCTCTTGATTTGCTTGAGTTAAAATCATGGCATAAGATTTCTCTGAGGCAAATGTGTATAAGATAAAAGATTCTGAAAAATTTGGGGTTGCTAAAGATGGAGCGTTGATGATAGCTTGCTTGATTAAGTTGAATGCTTCATGCTCATCTTGACCCCATTTAAAATTTGAATTCTTTTTTATCATATTTTGTAGAGGAGAAATAATATGTGAAAAATCAGGACAAACCTCTTTACAAAATTGACTTGACCAAGGAAAGATTGCATGGCCTTTTTGTTATGGGGAACGGATATTTCAGAAATTTCTTTGATTCTGTCAGGTTCAATGTGAATACCAGACTTTGACACTATGAATCCTAGCAATTTCCCTTCACTTAATGCGAAAAAATATTTCTTTGGGTTAAGTGAAATCCCATACCTTAAACATCTTTGAAAGATTTGTTTCAAGTCTTTGAGATGGTCACTTCGCTTCTTGGAGTACACTGTTATATCATCCAGGTAAATCACTACCGATTTATTGACTAAACCTTTAAACGCGATGTCCATGGCTCTCTGAAAGGTAGCGCCGGCATTGATCAGAACAAATGGCATCTTCTGATATGCGTATGTGCCCCATTTAGTTCGGAATGTGGTTTTTAACTGATCATCTGGATGTACCAACACTTGATTGTATCCTGAAAATCCATCCAGAAAAGACATTAATTCTGAGCCTGCTACTGCCTGTAATATTTGCTCCATAGGTGGGAGGGGAAAATTGTCTTTTTGACAGGCTTTGTTGAGATTCCGGAAGTCGATACAGATCCTGATATCTCCGTTTTTCTTTCTAACGGGCACCATATTGGATACCCATTTGGAATGTCTGACGGGGAAAATTATTCTGGCTCTCAACAACTTATTTAGCTCAATATTTATCTGATTTTCTAAGTTAGGGTGGATTTTTCTGAGCTTCTGCTGGACAGGTTTTTCATTGTCAATCATAGGGATAGTGTGTTGAATGATAGAAGTGTTGTATGTCTTCAGCTCATCGTAATTCCATGCAAAAACGTTTTTGTATTGTCTCAGAAGACAGATATATGCTGATTTTTCTTCAGGGGCTAGGCCGTGGCCTAGATTAACGTTTTGTGGCTTCTCATGGGTTCCTAGGTTCACTAATTCATAATTCAGAGTTGAACTGTAGAGTTTAGAATTGGCAGACCTTTTAAACCGACTTTTTAAATCATATAAATCTTCTAACTTAACCATCGATTTAGGTATAGCATTATCAGTGCTATTTTGCTGTATTTGGTGATCATGATGGTCTTCGTCAATTATTTGATTTGAGTAGGATCCTTCAGAAGTGAGGAAATTTACAATGTTAGGATCGTCGTTGAATACTCTCCAGTTGGTGATGTTGTCAGGGATGGATGGTCTAAAGATTAATTCTATTGAGAATATATCTGAACTAAAATCTTTGGAGGGAATAAGTCTAGAGGCTACGTTAGCTAACATGTCTGCGCTCGCATTTTGGAGTCTTGGGATTGAAGAAATATCGAATGCTATGAAATGTGCAGTTAGATCTTGTACTAAAGATTGATAGTGCTTCAAATGGCTTGACAGGAAATGTATGGTGTTACGTACCTGTTTGACGATAATCTCAGAATCTCCAAAAACTTGAAGATACTTAACGTTTAGTCCGATTGCTTTGTATAGGCCTTGCACCAAGGCCTCGTATTCTGCTGTATTGTTTGTGCAATCGAACTCAAGTCTGCACGTAAGCATGGTCTTATTTCCGTTTGGGCTAATCAGAACGCATCCTGCTCCTGCTCCCTCGTTAGATTTAGAGCCATCAAAATATAATTTCCAAAACAAAGATGTATTTACAAGGTTATCTAAAAAATTAACACATTTTGAATTATCAGTTTGAGAAAAAAATTCAACTTGGGACAAAACTGAATTTTCTAAGTAAGGTGAAATATGAGCATTGAAATTGCCGAGGAAAGAATCTACCGAGTAATTGCCTATGATACTGCTGTTGTATGCTATTGCTTCATTCTCTCCTTCCAATTTAGTCACTATGTACTTTTGGTGCAACTCTCGTTCAACCTTTATTTGATTCGGTTTATCGTTGAAGGGTAACCACATGTGCGACCAGTCGGTTGAGAAATATTCGTGGAGTTTTTCGGACCAATCCCTGCTAAGAATTAAACCATAGAATTTAGGGATATCAACTACTAGAATGTCGATAACCTGACATACTTTCGGGTTAGACGACAATCTTATGGTCACCTGATTAAGTTCACCAATCACTTCGACTTGAGATCGATCAAGTTGAACTATGCGCACTGCGGATTTTTGTGGTTGAACATTCAATTTGGCACATATTGATCTCGTTAAAATATTCGTTGAAGCACCAGAATCAACCAAGCAATTGTGCACGTTTTTATTGAAAATTTCATAAGTGAGAAGAAAAGGAGGAGTATGAGATATTGATCTTCCTCCAATCAAGGCAATGTCATTTGGATCAATCTTATTGATCATGTTGGTTGGAGGTCTTCCCATGTTGTGGGAAGCTACAGCTGTATGTAAAGATGTAGTAGGAACGGCATGTAATTCTTTCATCATTATTTTCTGTTGATGTTTCAATTTGCTCAATTCGTAAAGAGTGATATTAGCCCTAGTCTTTTTCATGTCATCGATAATGTTATACTCCATTTCATTCGACACTATCAGTGTTCTTGATGGAGGTGCTTGATCTGATTGGACTGGGCTAAATTGGGTCGCTCTAGCGGTTGTTTTCTTTGTTGCGACATTATCTTTTGTTGTAGGGCTTGCGCCCTTCTGTTTAGGGGTAGTTTGGGGAGGATCAAGTTGATTTTTTCTTCGTGTGCTAACCGGAAATGCTTCTTGATCTTATTCTTGTGGGGGGATGAAATCCCACATTCCTTGTAGTTCCACAACTTCTTCATCATCGGTCTGCCCTTCAGTGGTATTCTCCTCTTCTTCTTCTTCTTCAGATTCGACGTTTGAGACAACATTGGGTGGTTTCACCTCCATGGGAGGATTTCTTTTAAAAGCTCTGTAGGGATTTTTTGAAGAAGTTTCTGCTACTTGTTTTCTTATGTCAATCATCTCATTGGACATGGCCTTTAACACTTTTTGTAATCCTTCCATATCGAAAGGATCTTTTGTTTGTTTCTTCTTGGTGTCTTCTTTGAAAGAGATTTTCTTAGATTTGCGTTCCTCTATTGCAGATCTCTTTTCTAGGGCTACTACGCGCTTTTCTACTGCTAACGCCTTTGTCAAGTTTTCAACTAAGGTAGTCTTGTTTGCCCTATCTACGAATATAGCCAAGTTTGATGGTAAGGCTGTGATATACCATTCACATCTTACTTCCTCGCTGGGTTGAGAAGCAACGGGAATTTTTTTGAGGATCTTATTGAACCGTAAATTGAAATCTTTAATGGGTTCTCTAGCCTCAGCTTTAAGATTGGATAGGTCATTGATCAATGTCGTTGTTGATCTGTCATCACCGAACTTGGTAAGGAATTGACTTTGAAAAGTGTCCCAACTTGTGATAGACCTAGAAGGTAATGAAAAGTACCATGACCCGACTGTTCCTTGCATTGTATAGGGAAAAAGCCGGACAACAACATCCTCGTTGGTAACTCCATTGAGATTAACAGACATCATGAAATTATTGATATGCTCTTCAGCTAGCATGCCTGTTTCTGGATTGAATTTAGGTAGCCATTTCTTTGGATGGGCCGGTATTGGGCTCAGGGGTGGAGGCATTAAAATCGCCCCAGGATTGTTCCATGGAGACTGGGCCATCGTTGAGCTGCTAGTTAATGAAAGTGCAGAGGATGGTCCCTGATGCTGAGAAGATGAAGATATTATGATCTTTGATGATTGAAGAGGAAGGGTTGTGGAAGATGGATGAGTGATTTGGGATGAGGATGTGGGTGGTTGACTTCGCGGTGAAATGGACGAAGTAGATGAAAGAGTCTCACTGTCAGACTCTGGTGTTGTTTTCCTTGCTCTTTTCCTAGTAGGGAGAGGGAGTTCACTTGGTTGAATGCCAAATTTTTCACTCTTAAATCTAGTCAGGGGATGAGCAGGATTGTACTGCGAAGTCACGCTGCTGTGAGATTTATCAGACCTCTGAGTAAAAATAGAGAATCCATGGAGTTTATGAATCAAAGTTTGAATTTCAGGGGGTTCAATGATAAGTTGGTCTGATATAGTAGGGTAGGTAGCAGCAGTGGATACTCGAGCGAATTCTAACTATGGGTTTAACCGTACTGGAGAAGTGGGGGGATTTGATGAGGGTGATTTACTCTCAGAATGGTATTTAGATTTTGATTTAGGTGCCATTCGGAGGTTCAGGCCCTCCTTCTAGCGCCAAATATGTTGAGGGCCCGGAAATCAGGTCAACAACAAGGGGGATACCCACCCGGTCCGGAACTTGGTTGGAAGCTCCTTGTCCGTTTGGTATAGCGGGTCCGACTGGGGATAATGGGACCAGTTTCCCAATGTAAGAGGGTGTGTGTGTGTGTGTAGAGTTTGATGATGCTGATCTAGAAGTAATTTAAGCTAATTTAATTCTAACTTCTAAACTGACTCTATGCTACTGTAATCTAACAAAAACAACACATCTAATCTACGCTAACCCGGGGTAGATCTCCTCTATTATGCGATCTAAAAAGATTTCGAACAATAACTGGTAATAAATATTATTCAGCTATCATAAGAATAGAAATCAATTAAGATAAACCATTCTGCATAAAAAGTTAGGCAAAACAGTTGTGAACAGCATATCGCATAATAAGTTATTCATATGTCAAGCATAAATAAATGACTCCACCGTATAGAAGTGCCAAATGGTAACCCACACATTCATACATTAACATATAAACAACTCTGCTGCATATCACTCTAAGAATATAAGCAGAAATTGGTCAAGAGATAAAAGTACCATTTATGACTGATTTCACTCACAAACTTCAAGCAATAATGATTTATCTCTACTTGTTCTAATATCTACTAAGAGTACAGAAGTGCAACATCATTAGCAGACATTAAAATGAAAACATAAATAAATCTCGATCCATCCATTCATCAAAAACCCCCTCCGAGGGTGCAAAAGTGCATGTTCTGAGGAAAAGTTTTTTGACAAATTTCCGGACCCTTCTCCAAATGCCATGAGAAGGGTTAAATACTACTAACTAATTAATCTTAATTACACAAATTTAGGAAACGGCTTCAAATGACCGCCCTTTTACTAAAACAAATTTATTTCTAAAAATTGAATCTAATTTCTAACTATTTCTGTATCTGCTCCTTAGTGCTGTAAGCGATGCAACGTTCACCTGGAAAGAGTTGGCTGGTTGTCTTTTCCTTTCGTTCGAGCGATAAAAGTAGAAATAACAAAAGCTGGCACCTCTTTCTAACAAACCAGAAGATATTTTCGAAAATCTTCCTCTGGCTGGGTGTATTCGCTGTGTGTATACTTAGTATAACCCAGATTTCTTTCAAACTGATTGTGCTGTTGCTATTTCGGTTTCCGGCCGTGCCAATGACTCAATGAGTTAGGGATTTCGTTGCCTGAACAATCTTCCGTATTGAAAATTGATTCCATTCTTTGTTCCAGGCTTTTCTGGAGCGTCCTCCCTCTTTAGCGTTTTTCTTTTTTCTTTACCCAGTCTGAGCTTCAGGATCTTTTGCAAACATGCTGCTTTTGTGCGTCTTTGACTCTGAGTCTTGGATAGTCTATTTTCATCAGTGTATGTTGAGTGATACTCTAGAATCCGCGGTCCTGCTGCATGCGGCATCCATTTGCGAAGGCATCTCCTCTCTGTTCTCCTAGTATTGGCGCTTTCCCCTTTTCCTTAGATGTTTCCTGCATATTGATTTATATTAGTTGCTGCCTTACAGTTTATGCAAGGGAAAAGAGAAATGACGAAAAGATTGACATGAAAGCTTTAAGTTCTAATGAATGCATAATCATGACACTCATAATTACTTGACTCTTCGAAAAACGCAACACAATCATTCTTGGATATTTTGGCGTACAATCATTAATTTCCCTTAAGGTACGCGCTCAATTTTGGTTTTACAGACCATGTCGAGGAAATCTTGCGATGAGTGGTTCCTGCGATTCGCATTGCAGTATCGAGGATTGCGATGTCAAGAAGTGTCGTCGTAGGAATTGATAGTCTCATTCATCGCAGATCGCAAATTGTAAGATCGCAGATCACGTTTTCATTTACTGTGTGCTGTTTATGCGATGCTGCGATATGCGACGTCGCATATCGGCCGTCGGCGATTCCTTAAGTTTTTCATTTAAGGGTGCTTTCAATATATGTGATGCGATGAATTTCGCGTCGCTTCTTCTCAGCTCATTTATGCGCATAGGAAATGCTTCACTCTCTCTTCACAATGCGATCTAGCTTTAGGGAGTAGAAATACAAAAATTTTGATAAAAATATTTTTTGATTTTTTGTTAAGGGTCCCCCTTTGCTTGGTGTTATTGCTAATATCAAACAAAGAGGGGGGTTGTTGGTGACCACAACAGTTATATAAGTAGATACGACGATATTTCTTTTCCTGTCTCAACCTCGTTAAAAAATGAAACCGGATGTCTAGAGCATAGTTCCTTGTCTTGTGTCAAGCTCGTTAAAAAATGAATCAAGGTTTTTTAGAGGATAGTTCCTTTTACTGAGTCAACCTCGTTAAAAAATGAATAAGGTTAGAGGATAGTTCCTGTTACTGAGTCAACCTCGTTAAAAAATGAATCAGGTACGAGGAAAGTTCCTTTTACTGTGTCGACCTCGTTAAAAAATGAATCAGTGAGTACGAGGAAAGTTCCTTTTACTGTGTCGACCTCGTTAAAAAATGAATCAGTGAGTATGAGGATAGTTCTTTTCCTGTGTCAACCTCGTTAAAAAATGAATCAGGTTGGAAGATAGTTCCTGTTACTGAGTCAACCTCGTTAAAAAATGAATCAGGTTAGAGGATAGTTCCTGTTACTGAGTCAACCTCGTTAAAAAATGAATCAGGTTAGAGGATAGTTCCTATTACTGAGTCAACCTCGTTAAAAAATGAATCAGGTTCGAGGATAGTTCCTTGTCTTGTGTCAACCTCGTTAAAAAATGAAACAAGGATAGGTTATATAGGTAGATTGTAGAGAGTAGTCATGAGCATAGTTCCTTATCTTGTGTCAAGCTCATTTAAAAAATGAAACAAGGGTTTTGAGGATAGTTCTTTTCCTGTGTCAACCTCACTAAAAAATGAAACAACTCCCACGAGTCTGTCCAAGATTTCGAAAGTAAACCTTCATTTCATCCACCTGGTTGAATGCAATGAAGCTTGGGGGGCATGTACCTTGATTTGCGTCATTATGATGGGGGCATGCGAACTTATAACAAGCATAGTTTTTCGTTTCAAGCTTGCGTAAACATGAAACTGGATCTGAGCAAAGTTCTTTTCCTGTGTCAAGCTCGTTAAAAAATGAAACAAATCCTCCTCTAATTGAGTTGAAAGTTTGACTAGATCTCATAAATGTTAAGTTGTATATTTAGGTTAGTTATTTCAGTGTTTTGCATAATTTTCTTACAGTTTTAGGTCGAGTCTTTCAAATGATCTCGTACATGAACCTTCATTCCATCCAGCTTGTACTTAGTTGAATGAAATGAAGCTGGGGGGCATGCGCTCTAGCAGTTACGCTTAGGGGGCATCAAGCACAGTTTTCTCTCTGTTTCAAGCTTGTGTAAAAATGAAACTACTTTGAAGCATAGTTTTCCTCTGTTTCAAGCTTTTGTAAAAATGAAACCTATCTTGAGTCAATTTCAGTTATTTTCAAGACTCGTTAAACTCATGAAAATCTCGAGATTATTTTGCTATCTTTCATTCTCGTAAAATAAATGAAAATGCCAAGTTCTTTCCGTATTTTCCTGCTCGTAAATTAAATTGAAAGTCGGCCATATGAGTACATTTTTATCATTTTTTCAAACTCATTAAAACTTACGAAAAAGTGAAAACCATGAGTACATTTTTATTATTTTTTCGAACTCATTAAAACTTACGAAAAAGTGACACCTTGGAGTTTTCTTTTAAGCCCTTTTCAGACTCTCAAAATATGAAAAGATTGCTGAGTTTTTCTTTCTAAACTCGTTATAATGGAACTAAAACGACGGTCCTTTTACAACCCTTTTCTGACCGTAAAAACATGAAAAGATTGTCGGATTATTGTCGTTTCAAATTCGATATTGGAAATAAAACGACGTGTCCTTGTTCGCTTTCTACTTTTCAGATCAGAGACACTAATCATGAAAGTACTCCTTGGTCGTAAAGATCAAGCGGTTCTCTCAAGTATTATTTTATACTTTTTCGGGCTTGGGAGACACAAATTTACGAAAAAGGTCAACCCTGGAGTCTTCTTAAGTTTTTCAAATTCTCTGAAATTGAAAAACACCGAGTTTCTCCTATACTAGACTCGTTAAAATTTCACAGTAAAGGACCTGTTCAATTACAAACAGGAACGAACCACTCCTTCTTAGGGTTCAAATCTAAACTAAGTTGGACTCATCCGAAGGATGAGCTTATAATCAAGCAAATGTTATCCTCCTCAAGCTTGTAAAAAATAAAGAGGTACTTGCCAGAAATGGTGGGGGAAAAGAGAGGAAAATGAGCCTATTTGTTATACTTTGTCTCGGAAAAACCTTATCACCACTCTTGAACACGACACTTTTCATTCACCTGGGTTGGGAAATCCTTTGCCTAACAGTTGATCAAACCATATTGAAAGTCTTCAACCGATTTCTGGGTATTAACTTTGGGTCAATTGTCACCAAGCCATCTGTTGTGTCGTTATGTGTTCAAGAGGTCACTGCAAATAAACCATTCATCTGCAAAATATCTGTCATCCATCTTGAACATCCCTGAGTCAGTCCTTATAGCTACATTTATTCAACTTGATCTATGATTTCGTGTTGTGGGCTTGCCTGCAACGGGTCGCTTTCTATCGACAGCAGCACATTATCTAGAAAGATGATCTAGGAATCATCAGTACCTTGAAATTTGCATGCCTCAATGGCAGGTTTCTCGCCTTTGATGACAGGTTACATCAATGACCTTCGATCAAGGGATTCTGTGACATGTTTGACATCAACACATTCATTCACATCTCATGGATTGTACTGGGTACTTTGAGAGCCATTGAAATCACTCGTGGTTTCTCTCACACTTGTTAACAATTTACATCATTGACTGGTAATCAAGTGGTTTCTACCATGTTCGACATCAACTCATTTATTCGCATGGATAGAAACGTACTATTTCAGGAAGCAGAAATGAAGACCCTGGATCTAGTTTCCGCCTTCCAGGCTGCGAGGAGTTTTGTATTCATTATACAGTAGACTAATTATAAACAGATGGTTGCGTCCATACTGTGTCTACATATGTCTATGATTATGATGTATTGCGAAATCATTCCTATATTAGAGCAGTAGTTAGTTTGTTAGTTAAGTTTTTGATCTGAGTATGGGAATGCCTACCTCAGCGATGATATGATCTCATATATGTATTTTGTGTTGAATATTTGCAGGTTCCAACTGGGCTCTCCACAAGATAATCCTCGAAATGATAAAGTGCTTCACCCTTCCTAGATGATATAAAACCCTAATCTACTACAGACCTCGCACTTTAGGGGGCAATCTGTTACACTAAAATTTGTCACCATGACTATTTGCAGTCAGTATGGCTCCATCAACAACCATACTGTCCTCCTTGGCAAGTCTTAAACCTCTGCTCCTCATGTCAAATTCCAAAAAGAGAGAAAGCCTTTAAAAGTCAATATAACTTTGGTTACGCAGTTTCTCTTACTCTTACCTGCGTGTACGCACCTCAAGTACATAATACCTGCATACTTGTACGCTCTGTTTGTAAAGGGGTGGGTGCGTACTCCTATAAAGGTCAAAAAGCGCAAGTTTTACTTCAAAAAACTTACTTGCGGTCGATTCTAGAGCATTCTAGAAGATGGTTTGACGTGGATTGAGCGCCTCCAGATGGTTCATGCATCCCAATGAAAGAGGAACTTATCCCATGAAGAGGGGAACTATCCCTTTGAAAGAGGGGCTTATCCCATTGATGGTGGACCTGTTTAACTTCCTCCAAAGCATTATAAATACAGGCATTGGGCCAGAGGGAGAAGAGGTTGAAAGCTGAACATTCCTAAGGGTAGATGCTGCTGAAATTAGGACTCCCTTATAGAGCTTGAGAGGAGAGATTCCAATCCTTTCTTAGCTTCATTTGGAAGTGGGTGAGCTGATCAAAGTAGAGGAGAACTCTTGCTGGACCCTGGGAGGGACCTGCACAACACCAAGGCACTGGTTGTAAGATTTCTTTTGTTTCCAATTAATACAATTAAGTTCATTTTTCTCAACAAGTTGTTATATATAATTTGTTTCATAAACTCCTTGGTCTTTATGATGAATATGTTTTATTATATGAGTTATTCAGGTGCTATGTAATCGTTTGCTTGTTAGTGAATGCATGCTTCAAGGAGAAGGAGCTCATTTGGATCGAAGAGGCTTGGCTGCTACAAACAGCGTTGGACTAAAAGTAAGACTTGAACACTTGGTTGCTTTTATTTTAAATGCATATTTAGGGAAAGATAGTGCTTGATTGTCTTGTTTGTCACTAGAAAGCCTTAGCTTCTAGGGAGGTCGGTTTTGTCCGCAAAATTGACTCTTTCCGCATGATAGCGGGGGTTAAAAACTTTGGGTAATATGGGTTTTTGAGGCCTCGGAAGGGGTCCGATAACCTAAAAAAGGAATTTCATGCTTTGGAGGAGTTCAAAGGCACTTGAGAGGGGTTTTATGTGCTTTGAGAAGGGTTTATGGCCAAAAAAAGGGGTTTATGCCTTGGGAAAGGTAAAACACGGCCAAAGATGGATTTTATACATTTGGAGGGGAATTTTATGCATAGGAATGAGTCCTAATGCATTTAGAAGATGGTTTGAGAGGCAACCGAGGGTTCTGGCTAAGTTTCAGGCAAACTTAGCAATTCCCAAGCATAGTCAAGGTTATCTTTCAACCAGAGGGAGGGGATATGTACATAGGGGAGCTATTTAGTGCTTTTTAGTAAGGGGAAGGGGAAATAGATAGGGATTTACATAATAATGTTAGAAGTTAATATGAAAATGACAAGAAAGCGCTAAGTTTAGAGATCTTAGGCTACTTAAAAGGGAAAAATGACTTTACAGAGTGAATAAGAGTATTCCTAAGCAAAGAAAACCTTTACTTAGGCCAATGATATGACAAATGATGAAACTTAAGAGATATCAAGCATATCTTGACCTCTTTGGGGAGGTTAGTGAATGATTTGGGGAATAAGAAGAAGGGGGGGTTAAACATGCCTCGCTTGAGCTCCTCCAAATGAAAAATTGCTTTGTACTTGTGATCTGAAGTTAATAAACACTTTGAAATACAAAATTGATCACAAATCCTCATTCTGCAACCACAAAGTTGCCTACCCAACCTACTTACTGTTATAGACATTTTTTTGCCTTACAGCATTGAGCATGAAATGTCCATAATCTAAGGGATCCAAAGTACCTAAACATGTTGTTCCTACCCGTAGAGGAACAAGGCAAACCAACCACAACAATTCACAGAAGTTCTCCACCTGAAAACACTCAAAAACAAGCCAATTCTGGATCATGTCAACTGCTCCACTGAGCATCTGCGCTGAATGTCAACTGCTCCACTATCTACCTGCGTTGAATGTCAACTCCAACAAAGGCTACCTGCGCTGAGCGAGTTTGGACAAGTGGCAGAGTCATTCCTCAAGGTGTCAATGCCCAGGAAGCTTCCAAAATGACACTTGGATTAGGGAATTCGACTGGTGATGAGTAAGAGGTTCCAAATCTCCAAGTGGAAGCAAGAACCTCCAAGTGGACTCAAGAACTGAGAGAGGGAGAGGACACTAGTCAGTTCCATACCAGCCTCAAGCTAACTCATCCTCTCTCCAAAAGATCTATATATAGATCTCACCTCCATGGGATCTGGAGGCTGGAATTTTGTGAATGCAAAGAATTGATGTTGGTTTGAGACTGGATCATTGGGTGCTTAATGCTTTGAAGGGAGCTGAAGAAGGAATTCCATTCTGCTGGGAAGGAGATGCTGGATTGGAGCCCTATGGGTTGTATCTCTTCCTGAACCCTGTTACTTATCAATAAAGTTATCTTGGTTTGCTCCTATATGCTGGTGCATTTGTATGATTGCATTAGTGTATTTGATTTACTTCTAATCCTGAATCATTTATGAATATGTATATTTGCCTTTGTGTTGTGTTCTTCTCTCATCGCAAGTAGCTGTTCTCTTGTCACAGGTAGCTGTTCTCTTGTGATCTCGTGGGAATCAAGTAGCTGTTCTCTTGAGCAAGCGAGGAGGCGAGTAGCTGTGAACACCCAAAGAGAAGAGGATCTAGATCGAGGGACAAACGAAAGACAACGGGAAGTCTATCGATCTCCCCTCTTTCACATTTCATAAAGTTAGAAACCAGTGTAGCTGTATTCGTTTGTTGCTAAGGCACTGTCACACCTTAGGTGGATAGGATCGTCCTGCATAGGCATTTTTCCCCACAACAAATGGGCGACTCCACTGGGGAAGAATTTGTTTATTCATTTCATTTGTGTTTCCGTCATTTTTTTACTTCATAGACTTGACAGCAACTATTGAACTGCATCTTTCCCGGATGCAAAGTAGAAAGTTGTTGTTTTGATCCAGTTGCTGGACTTGTCTATGATCTAAACTAGATCCACAGATGATTTGATGATCCTTGTGATAGTCTTTAGTACCCTCTCAAAGCATCCCTCTGTTTATACCTTCCTTGTTGTTACACAGTAATTTGTCACTGCCTTCCTGTCAGTCACCCTGCTGTGTCAATCACTAAGCTTCATGCCTTCTGAACTAGCCCAGAAACCCATTTTTCTAAAGTTTTATGCATCAGCGCGTCTGTTTGAAAAATATCCGCGATTACTGGCGCTCCATAGTGTATTCAATGCGCTGACAGCTCGGAAGGACATCACTTTTCCGCGCTGGTCACCAGCGAGCCTTTCCCATGTTCTTCCGCGCTGACATGACTGTCCCAGTTATGTAGACGCGGCGACATCGCGTCAGTTTCCTCATTATCCGCGCTGATCCAGTTTGGGCGAATTTGTTCAAACAACCAGCCTTCCAGATAACTCCAGGCTTGGTTGTTAGCTTTGTGAATGTCGACTCCCTTCTATGGCATGACTGTTCGACCCTTTGCAACCGTTTCCCTCAAGGATAAGCTCATCCTTCCACCCTTTTAGGAGACTCCTTCTCCTATATAAACTTCCACCATTACCATGAGCAGCTAGTTAGACATAGCTTGGATTGTATAGAGCTTATAGTGCTCAGATTGCTGCTACTATAGGTATTTGGTGTGATAAGTGTGGAAGTGATTGATTGCTTAGGGAAGGTTGTTTTGTGTTGCTTGTGTGTGAGAGAGAGTTGTTTGTCTTGGGAGAATCATCCTCAAAGGTGAATGCTTGAGATACATGCTGACTGGCCCCTCTTGAGAAGGCTACCGACGTCAGAAAATTTGGTTGTACTCTTCTCTATTCTGATTAATAATAGATGACTGCTATTATTGTTCCATTCTCATTTGTGCTTGCAATGGTTAAATGTGAATTACATCTTTTCTGACCGATGTATGGTTGCTTTTACTAGATTTCATGCTTGTGTTTGTTTCCTCTTCGTGTGTGCAGGTATCTATTCGCGGAGATCGCGGAGGATTGTGGCCAGCCAAAGCGAAGGAGCGAAGGCAACATCTCTTCGTCAAACAACAAGCGCTGGAATCCAAGTAGGTGCTCTTTACCTCTTGTTTAACTGTAATTAGGAACATGCATGGCAGCATTGTTTGATTGTTGCTAGACCCTTGCTGGGCTAGTAGGGATCGCCTCTATCCGTAGAGGGGATTTACCTCTCCAACACTTGTGTTTCTGATTTGGCCTGGAACAGTTGATTTTTGAGCATTTTGTGACCCAGAACCCAAGGGAAACGAGAGTTTCTCCTTCAGCGCAAATGTTGTGAAGGCAGTCTGCATTTCAACGCAGGTCCCGAAGGGGCTACCTGCACTGAATGTCAAGTCCTCAGTGTTGAGGTTGCGCTGAACCAGTTTGGCCTTGTGCAGATGAGGTTCTTTGATCTCTATTGCCCTGTTTTGATCTCTGTTTTTTGCAGCCTTTAACCAGCATAGGTACCAGTCAGATAACCTCTTTTATTTGCTTAGATTCCGCCTCCTTTTGTACAAAAAGACTGTGAATGTTTTTTATGTGTTTGTGGCGTCATTTACAGTTTTCCTTTACATGAGTAAAGTAGTCATCCTGTAGCCTTTGATTCAGATCTGATTGATTGTGATCTTAGAAGAGAGTTCATTGGCTGTTTGCAGATTGATTATAGTTTTAATTTTGCTTATTGGTTTGAATTTGTGTCTTTTAAGTGTCAAAACAAGTCTTTATTTCGAAAGTAGCAAAGTGATTGTAATCTCTTCTACCCTTGTTGTTTTCGAAAAAGTGAACTTGTTTGTATTGATCATTTTAAAAGCAAATTCAAAGTTGTGCAAAAAGCTTTCTTTGTAGGCATTTATACTAAGAAAGTGGAAAACAAACACCTGCATTGTGCATTTTGCATTTGATAGTTTGCATGTTGGATTTAGGGAAAGTGCATTAGAGTGTACTGATTTCTCTTTAAGAAAAGATAGTGTTTTTCTTTTCCCTTAGTAGCTAGGATTTTCAAAGTTGAAAGATAATAAAGCTTGCTTATCATCTTAGACTGCATTTAGGAATTTGTATCATACATCTTGTGGTGAACCTTGAAAGGCAAACTTTAAAAAGATCAACCTAAAATAAACTGAATGAACCTAACAATGCTTTGTAACATAACGCACAACAAAGAGGTCTAGGCTAGAGACGTGTTCCGGCGTCGTTAAGCCTAGTGACCGTCGATCTCGAAGAAGGTGGGTGATTCCTCCTGAGAGACGGTAGCGCTAGTACGGATTTGTGCTCCCACGTACCGTCACGTATATATTGGGAGACCCCTATAGGCATATATCTTTTATCCTTAGGAAGCCGTGTCGGCCACCCTACTGATCGCAATGCAGTGAACACGCATTCACGAAGATCGACCGCCCGTACCCTAAAAAGTATTATGCGGTTTTGCGAAAATTTTGGCACACCCTCTGCCTAGATCTCCAGAGCAGTTTCTTTTGGCCTTTTTCAGACTCTATAACAGAAAAAGTCCATCCGAGCATTTGTCACTTTGGGCTCGTTAAAACATCGATGGAGACTAGAGTCATCTTTAGCTTTTTCTCGACTCTTTAAAAGTGAGAAAGCAAGTTGTGTCTAAAGCGTCGTTAACAATTTATTTTAAACGGAACAATCACCCTTTAATGATGCGTTGATCTTTAGGTTGAAAAGATGGAGCACACCAACCAAGGAGTTCCCCTTGGTGGAAATCCTAGTCCCTTCTCCTCTTGGGGAGATGTTGGTGCGCCCCACATGGCCACATTGTCGCTTCCAGGACTGACAATTGGCCTACCAGTTTGGCTCTTTTCAACCAATGTCGTTCAGAATACCACCATTCCTGAACAGTCGAGTCAACAGTTAGATCAGACAAGAGTTGCCTCCCAGCCTTCCACTTCATTTTCCTCCCCTCCTTCATCTTCGCTTGACGGAACTGGTAAATTAAAAAACCTTGTTCCTAAGGAGAAGAAGGAGAAGAAGAAGAAAGAAAAGAAGAAGAAGGAGCCTAAGGCGACTGGGGGAAAACAAGTGTCATCTAACAAAAATCCACACACCGCACTCGTAAGGCCTAAATCGCCATGCGTCATATGCCAGGGAGACCACTTCCATAGAGATTGTCCCTGTATCCCCCGGATACTAAGGGACTTGTCCCCCCGTTTGCACAATTCGGTAGCATCGACCTCTGATAGCCACGTCGACTGCTCACCGTCAACTAGTGGGAGTGAAGCTCCAGGACAGAGCGAGAAAGCTAAATTTCCCTGCAGACTATGTGAAGGCGATCACGGCATCCACCGTTGTCCCTTCTTAGATGAGGCAAAAAGAGTTTTGGAAGATCGCCCGATTTTACGAGCGCATCTCCCTCCTGGATATCAAAGACTCCTGCCAAGTCCCTCGCTAGTTGAGAATCCAGCTGACCCGCCCAGGTGGTCAGCCGAAGCACCTGTCATTGAAGATGAACCGTCTGGATCCATGCCTGACGAAAGTCAAAATGTTGATACGGCATTTGACCTGGTTTTGCCTTAAGAGGCTCCATCTTCGAATGACACCATCACAGAGGAGAATCAAGACGACACCGTCCATATTCTCTTCATCAGCACTGACTCTGATGATCAAGGGGGCAATGCCACCATTCCTTTATCGCAGGAAGGAAGTTCATCAGAGCGCTATCTGGCCGTATATTCGGTCCCACCACCAAGCAACCTGGTTGTGTCCTTTGATTGGAACCAACTAGGCAGACCCCGGTTGCCAGCCAGTATACCATTCAGAATTATTTGTCAAATATATAGAATGATAATGGCTGGCACTATCATTGATGAGGGGGCATCTGTGAGTATCCTTTCCTCTATTGCTTGGAAAGCGCTTGGTTCGCCAGCGCTTTTACCTGAAATGAGAAATCTATCAGGTTTTGAGAAAGGAACTAGTCGACCTTTAGGGATCCTCCCCAATGTGCCTATAACATTGAAAGGGAAGACCGTTCAAATGAACGTGATGGTCGTTCAAGGACCCTTGGATTATAACCTACTCCTTGGACGAGACTATATATATTGCATGGGAGCTGTAGTCTCCTCACTCTTTAGAGTAATGTGTTTTCCGCATGAAGTCAGAATGGTCAAGCTCGTGGACCAACTTTCGTTTCCCAGATCACACATCGCAAATAGTCATGTGCCATACCTAAATGGTATATTCATGCAAGAAGTGTCTCAACCCATGGTCCGTCCTCCTGATGAGCGCGAGTAATCCGGGAGGATATGACCGGAACCCAGGGGGCATGCATCTTGGCCTGCTTCGGCAGGGAAACTTTGGGTATAGGGTAGGTTTCCGCAGGAGAATATGACTAGTCCGTACCCCGTCCGTGGATGGAAGAGGGGTTGTTCTAGAATAAGATTATTTTGTCAAAGTTACGTGTTTGGCACCAGTCATTCACCCTTGTCTATTTCGGTAGACATTGCCGAGGAAGTGTTTTGTTTGAAAGAGTAACAAGACAATCTTTGGGTAACCTGAAAGAGGTAAGCCTCTCTCGATTAAAACAAATGTTTTGGCGGAGGGTAAGTAGAGGTAACCTTGAAACTCTGTTTTATACCTTGGGGCATGCAAACCTTTCGGAGTGCAAGCAAGGGGCAACTATTTATTTTTTAAATTTTTAGGTCCTCCCTTTAAACCTGTAGGTCTAACCCTTTAAACTCGTAGGATTAGCCGTTTCCGAACTTGCATAAAGAAAGGATGGGGAGCAAAGCTTAGTGAGATGAAGCTCCATAGAAATAGAATCTGGATGAGACACTCTTATCTTATGACTAGGTAATCGAGCAGTTTTAGCATAAAGTTCATGCTCGTTAAAAAATAAACACAAGATCCGAGCAGTTTTAACGCGGTCTTCATGCTCGTTAAAAAATAAATATAAGCAGTGAGCAATGTTTCCTTCAGTGTTTAAGCTCATTTTTAACTAAAAAATGAACCTATCTCGGTAAATAACCACTGTGATCGTAAATTTATCAGCCATAAAAGCCTTGGTCGTGTTTGCACCTGCCACCTCCACTTTTCGTTTGGCCGATCGTTCACCCCCATATGATTGTTTACCCATTTTGAGGAACAGTTGCGAAGAGTGATTTCACCTAGCCATCCTTGTGACACTGCCGTGATTGGAAAATTCCAACCTGTACCTGGAATCAGCTGCTATCCCTGTTTATCACTCGTTTCTCAAAAGACGAGTCTTCTTTAAGCTCTTTTCAATTGACTCGTAAAATATGAAAAGATTGCCGAGTTTTAGCCTTCCAGCTCGTTAAAGTGACTGGAAGAGCTATCTCTCCTCTAGATTTTAATCTTTTTGGACCTGAGGGATTATTGCACAAAAAGGTCGAGCGCTTGTTTTATTTGGCTCGTTAAAATTATCGAAAACTCATCCCTTCTGTATTGTTTTATACTTTTTCGGACTTAAGGGATTAGATGACGAAAAAGGAATTTTGGAGTTGACTTTATGTATCTTTTCAGACTCTCTAAAAATGAAAAGAACCGAGTTATCCTTGTCGTTAGACTCGTTAAAATTATTAATAGCGACAAACTTGTCTTTAGACGAGAACGAGTTTCCCTATCGCTAGGCTCGTTAAAACATAGCGATGGGCTTGCCCGAAGGGCAGGTTATAGAACAAGCATATGTTATCCTCCTCAAGCTTGACAAAAATAAAGAGGTACTGGTCAGCAATGACTGGGGAAAAATTAGGAGAAAACTAAAGAGAACTTTGATGGTAGCAGGTCGCTCTTGAACATGACACTTTTCCTCCATATCACAATCGGGTTGGGTTGTTTCATTCACCGGTCACATCACCATGGTCTCGCCATACCATCCATATTTGGGGTAATGCTACCAATCCATCGCACCAGTGTCGCTATATGTTCAAGAGAAGTCGTTCAGAAAGAGTCAACCGGGTCCCATCCACTGCCATACATTATCCTTCATCCATTCATGACCGCCACCCTGAATCATATGTCACAGATCGTTTTCACCTCCATTAAAATCACTAGCTCCGTTCCGTGTCACTGATGTGGGATTCATCAAGGCCCTCCTTTGACGGATCGCTTCTTGTCGACATCAGCTCATTATCCAAGAAGTTGATCTAGGAACAACCCCTTCAGTACTTTGAAGCTTGCATGCCTCAATGGCAAGTTTCTCACTTCCGGCGACAGGTATACATCAATGACCTTCGACCAGAAGATTTTGCGTGGTGTTCGACGCCAAGTCCTTTATTCACACCACGTAAATTTTACTGCAGTACCTTGAGGGTCATTATCATTATCGGTGATTCCTCTCGCGCTTGTTAACGGTTTACATCATTGACCGGTAATCAAGTGATGTCTTTCCATGTTCGACTTCAGCGCAATTCTCACATGGATCGACTTGTACTTAGAGTGAAGATCGAACGAGTTTGAAGACCCCGGATCTAGTTTCATCCATCCGGGCTGCGATATATATTCAGGAAAGATAAAGACATTTGACGTGTACATCATTGCAGCAGATGATCATCCTAGTCAAAGGATGATAATTTCGCCAAAATTATCAGTCTACCATCAGACGATCATCTGTTCTATGTACAAAAATGAATTTATAAAGCTGAGCATGGGAATGCCCGCCTCAGCTAGATCATGAAAGAAATATGAATCATTCCTCAAGGTGTCAATGCCCAGGAAGCTTCCAAAATGACACTTGGATCAGGGAATTCGACTGGTGATGAGTAAGAGGTTCCAAATCTCCAAGTGGAAGCAAGAATCTCCAAGTGGACTCAAGAACTGAGAGAGGGAGAGGACACTAGTCAATTCCATACCAGCCTCAAGCTAACTCATCCTCTCTCCAAAAGATATATATATAGATCTCACCTCCATGGGATCTGGAGGCTGGAATTTTGTGAATGCAAAGAATTGTTGTTGGTTTGAGACTCGATCATTGGGTGCTTAATGCTTTGAAGGGAGCTGAAGAAGGAATTCCATTCTGCTGGGAAGGAGATGCTGGATTGGAGCCCTATGGGTTGTATCTCTTCCTGAACCCTGTTACTTATCAATAAAGTTATCTTGGTTTGCTCCTATATGCTGGTGTATTTGTATGATTGCATTAGTGTATTTGATTTACTTCTAATCATGAATCATTTATGAATATGTATATTTGCCTTTGTGTTGTGTTCTTCTCTCGTCGCAAGTAGTTGTTCTCTTGTCACAGGTAGTTGTTCTCTTGTGATCTCGTGAGAATCAAGTAGCTGTTCTCTTGAGCAAGCGAGGAGGCGAGTAGCTGTGAACACCCAAAGAGAAGAGGATCTAGATCGAGGGACAAACGAAAGACAATGGGAAGTCTATCGATCTCCCCTCTTTCACATTTCATAAAGGAAGAAACCAGTGTAGCTGTATTCGTTTGTTGCTAAGGCACTGTCACACCTTAGGTGGATAGGATCGTCCTGCATAGGCATTTTTCCCCACTGTTGGCTAGTTGAATTGTTTATGAATTAAACATTCAAGTACCACATTAATTGTCAACCAGGGAAAGTCTTTTTATTCCAAAGGCTACTGCGTACTGTATGTACTCAAAATCTAAAAGCATTGAAAAACTGTAGTATACGTGTTTCTTACGCTATGTCATTACAGTACTTGTTAAAATAAAAGCAATTAATTAAAACTACAAATCTGGAAAGCGAAATGATGGATGCTCTGTTGGCAGAGGATCAGGACCCTATCCTCCAGGTGGGGATGTTCAGCACCTGCCCCTGTAATCAGATTTACTAATGCACACTGCACTCTCATTCACCGGTGAGAAACAAACTCAAATGATTAATGAAACAGAGTACTAGCAAAACAGAGAATACCAGAGGTAATGCTATCAAATCCAAGCAGAGTACCAGAAAGAAACTATTGCACACTTACACACTTGACAAGAAAGTAAATGGGTGAATCTTGTGAGGAAGGTGGGCCCAGTCCCTCTCACAAGATTCCCCAGGAAAACGAAGACTGGATTAAGTGCTCAAAACAGTTTTATATTCATCTGCCAAAAAGATTTGAATACAATAAAGTTCAGACTTGCTGATGTTCTCAAGATCTCTTCTTACAGACTGACCATAGACACTGACTAATCCCCTTTTCATGTAGATGTCTCCTCTTTATAGAGGAGACATCTATTACAATAAAGTATTACAGACCATTTAGTTAACCCATCTTATCAAAAATAAGCAATTCAGAACGCTGTTACAACAGTATGATAATACGTTCTTTCTTAAGCTCTGGCTGTTACACAGCGGGTAACTGACTTCGACCGTCTTCTCGGGATCTTCATATTCCTTTGCCATTTCCCCATGCTGTTCCTGATTTAGGCCATGCTGACTGTGTTCTTCTTGCTTTAGACCTCTGCTTGATTATGCCACATCAGGGTTATTTAAATAGTTGCCATCTGTTATTCGCGGTTGTTACAAAATGGCTTGCTTTAGGTGATTGTTGTTGCTGACTGTAGCAACTACGGAGTTTCTGCTTCTGGTGTTGCAGCAACTGCGTAGTTGCTGTTTCTGGTGTTATAGCAACTGCGTAGTTGTTGTTTCTGGTGTTACATCAACTATACATTATAATTCCTGCAAGCTTAAGGCAATTACTTGACAGTTTAGTCAGCGTTTCCAAGGATAAGTATAAAGATATTCACGAATATGAAATAAACAATTAAACATAGATATGTGGGAGGTTACTTCGTACCTTGGGGTCATTATGTCATTATAAAATAAAAGCTTTCAACTTATGACTGCAAAAGGATAATAATACGGCAAAATATAAGGTCAAAAATAGGTCAATTGTGAGTCCCAACATGCCCCCCAACTGAAGAGATTGCATGTCCCCATGCAATGGCTACTCTGAATCTGAGTCGGAGAACTGGGACGAACAATGTAGATTACTAAGACAATAGCTGTAGGGAGTAATATCAAACTTGTTTCTGAAACCACAAACAGTTTGTATATGCTTCCATGCTGCTGCTTCTTCTCTGTTAGAAAGTCCAAACTGGCCCTTATACTGATCACCAGACAACCATAAAAGTGGGAATTTAAATTTATAACCCATCCAATTTTCAGCACAACGCTGCATGCATTCAACATACTGAGGTACCCTTGAAAGTGTTACCTTTAGATTTGATGGGTTATATGTTGGAAATAACACTGAGAGGGGGGTGAATCAGTATTATATAATTCTTTTAATAAATCTTCTTTATTTGTTCTTTGAATTATTTTTGCATGTCAGTACCATAAAATAATGAGCATGAACAAAAGAAAACAGATAGTCACACCAAAAAACACAAGATGTAAGGTGGAAACCCAATGTGGGTGAAAACCACCTGCTGCAATATGTCTCTATCTTCTTTCAAATTAGAAACTCCTTTTACAATGGTTTTGTACTGGTGCAGTCCTTTACCAGTACCCAGGCTGCAACCTACAGAGAGCTACAACTTTCTCTCGTTTTCCAGTCTCTCCTGGAAGGGAGCTACAACCCCCTACTTCTTTTCTTACAAGGACCACTTTTCATAAATTTTCAAACTGGATCCATAAGCATCAATTGATCATCAAGTATAAGAGAATCACCCAATCAACTGTAGTAACCAGATCAACAATAATAGGACCAAACCCAGAACACAACAATGATAAACAAAGATTTTAAGAGAAGTAAGCACCCTGCTCAACTGCTTGTCTGCTTACGTAAGCACCTTGCTCAACTGCTGGCCTGCTTACTGTACTCACCCTGCTCAACTGCTTGCCTACTTCCCGGACGCACCCTACTCAACTGCTAGCCTGCGTCCCGGACGCACCCTGCTCAACTGCTAGCCTGCGTACCTCGCTCTGAGTCTATTGAACTGCCTACGTATGTTTGCACCTGTAGCCCTTCTGTGCCTGCATACCTCGCACCTGCACCCCTTCTGTGCCTGCGTACCGACGCACCTGAAACGCTTTGCTCCTGCGTACGTACGCACTTTTCTTTCACTATACATGCGTACCTTCGGGCATAGATGATTTCAAGACTTTAGAAATAACCCAGACAGTCAGATCTACAGAGCTGAACATGCGCCGAAGAGATCTCGGTCCATCAGTAGATTCACCTTGTTTAGATCTAGACCAGATCTAGCCCTCATAAGATATTCAACCCAAAACATGCTCAAGCCAAATGATCTCCTTTGCTTTATATAGGCAAGCTCCTCCTAAAATCATGGAACAATACCACGAGCCGACACCATAATAACCCAAAACCGTCGGCTAAATACCAAGAGTAAAACATAAGAAACCCCAGGTGAGCTTTTCTCTGCCTTGAAATGTGTGCACTGGGGGGACGCACCTCCTGAACGGATGGCCTGCCTATCTGGACGCGGTCCCTACATGGTGTACCTGCGGGTACGCACCTTATGATCTGATTTCCCGCGTACTTCTATATTTTCAACAAAATGAGGGCCTTGCCACAGGAGTTGCCATCAAGTACAACATTTGTAACATATAGCCATACCAGAAACATAATGCCAACAATCTCCCCCTTTGGACTTGATGGCAACCTCACAAACCTCAGCTTCATTCTTCCCCTTTGACATCAAGGGCAAAGGGGTATGCTCCCCCTACGATCATGCTCCCCCTGAAAATGAACCAGATCTGCAGCAAAGAACCATAATCCACCATGAAAGAGATAGAGACATATTGCAGCTATTTCCAAGATCTCTTTCTGACCATCCTCCATAATGCCAACAATGCATTATATGCTCCCCCTGAACCTGTACCATCAATCAGAAAGGCTCAACAATAAGATGATGCATCAACAACCCCCAGCTTTTGCCTGAGGTATTCAAAAGTGTCCCTGGGCAATGGTTTGGTGAGAATATCAGCAACTTGTTCCTTAGAAGGAACATACTCCAACTTGACCTTCTGTTCAAGTACTTGTTCCCGGAGAAAATGGTACTTGATTAGTATGTGCTTGGTTTTTGAATGCATAACCAGATTCTTTGAGATGCTGATTGCACTTGTGTTATCACATAAGATGGGGATAGGTGGTGTACAAGTGATTTGAAAATCCTGCAAAGTCTGCATCATCCAAAGGAGTTGAGTGCAACAAGATGCAGCAGCAACATATTCCGCTTCAGTTGTAGACAAGGCAATTGAACTCTGTTTCTTGCTGAACCAAGATACCAGTCTGGAACCCATAAAGAACGCACCACCACTTATGCTTTTCCTGTCATCCACGCTTCCGGCCCAATCTGCATCTGTATAAGCATGAAGTGTAAGATCTGTATCTCTAGGATACCATAAGCCATAATTTTGAGTCCCTTGAAGATATTTGAAAATTCTCTTCACTGCCTGAAGATGAGTCTCCTTCGGATTTGCCTGAAATCTTCCAACTATTCCAACTGCATGCATGATGTCCGGTCGGGTACCTGTCAAATAAAGTAAACTTCCAATCATTGATCTGTAGGTTGGTTGATGTACTGCTGCAGATTCATCATTTGCACTGAGGCTACATCCTGTGACCATGGGTGTACATACTGGTTTTGCATCTTCCATACCATATTTCTTCAAAATCTGTTTGAGATACTTGGTTTGAGATAAAAAGATTCCTCCTTCTTTTTGTTGGATTTTCAAACCAAGGAAATATGTCAGTTCTCCTAGCAAAGACATTTCAAATTCTTTCTGCATGACCGAGGCAAAGCTTTGACTCATCGCTTCTTCATTGCTCCCAAAAATAATGTCATCTACATACACAACAAGTATTAGCAATTTGTCATTTTCAACTTTTATATAAAGATTGCTATCTGCTGATCCTTTTGAAAAACCTTGTTGATGAAGATATTTGTCCAAACGGTAGTACCAAGCCCTTGGAGCTTGTTTGAGACCATAGAGAGCCTTTTTCAATCTGCATACAAGATTTGGATCATTTCCAAGAATGAACCCATCTGGCTGTTCAATGTACACTTCTTCATCCAACTCTCCATTCAGAAAGGCTGATTTCACGTCCATTTGAAATACTTTGAAGTTTTGAAAACTTGAGAGAGCAAGGAACATTCGGATGGCCTCAAGTCTTGCAACAGGAGCAAAGGTTTCTTCAAAGTCTATTCCTTCTTGTTGCGCATACCCTTTACAAACAAGTCTGGCCTTGTTTCTAATTACTTCTCCATTTTCATTCAATTTGTTTTTGAAGACCCATTTTGTTCCGATAACATTCTTATCCTTTGGTCTAGGAACCAGCTCCCAAGTGTTGTTCTTTTCGATTTGCTCAAGTTCTTCATCCATTACTTTCACCCAACATTCATCTTTGCATGCCTCTTTCACACTTTGTGGTTCAGTAGAGGAGAGTAACGCCAAATAGCTTGAAGCTTCTGCAACTGTTCTTCTTATTTGTACACCTGCTTCTTTCTGCCCCATAATCTGAGATTCTGGATGATTCTTCTGAACATATCTGGATGGAGTCTTTTCTTCTATTCTTGTCTGCTCTGCTTCTTCTTGAGGTTCTTCTTGAGATTCTTCTTCTTCAACATTCTGTCTTTGAGGGTAGCCTTCATCTTCTTCGATGTCTTCATGATGTACTTGCCTAGGAATGTATCCCTTCTCATCAACCACTACATCAATGTTGTCAACAATTCTGCCAAGTCTTTTATTGTAGCATTTGTATGCTTTGCTATGTGGAGAGTAACCAAGAAGAATGCCTTCATCTGCTCTAGGTTCAAGTTTGCCAAGCTGCTCATCAGTATTCTTGATATAGCATTTGCTCCCAAAGATTTTGAAGTGCTTTACCGAAGGAGTCTTACCACTCCAGAGCTCATGAGGAGTTTGAGTGTTGTTCACCCGGACATTTGTTTTGTTGAGAATAACAACCGCAGCATGTGCAGCTTCACCCCAGAAAGTTGCAGGAGTTCCTGATTCATCAAGCATAGCACGAGCCATTTGTTGGACTGTTCTGTTCATTCTTTCCACAACTCCATTTTGCTGAGGAGTTCTAGCTGTAGAGAATTTTCTTCTTATCCCATGTTCTTCACAGAAATCGAAAATTCATTTGAGGTAAACTCCCCACCTCTGTCGGATCTGAGGCACTTAATTTTGTGACCTGATTCATTTTCAACCAAGGCTTTGAAGGATTTGATTTTTTCGAATGCTTCATCTTTGTGCTTCATAAGTCCTAGCCAGACAAACCTGGAGAAATCGTCAATGAATAATATCAAGTATTCTTCTCCTCTAGGTGTTCTTTTCCTGAATGGACCGCATGTATCTGTATGAACTAGCTCAAGAGGCATGCTAGCTGATCCTTCCTTCTCTGGAAAGTTAGTTCTGGTTTGTTTTCCAAACTGACATGATTTGCATATGGTGTTGTCAGGAATTTTGATATCTGGAAGATCACAAACTGCCTGATATTTGCATGCTTTCCTTATTTGTGAAAAGCTTAGATGCCCCAACCTCCGATGCCATAACCAGTGCTCATCATCCTTGCTCAGATAGCATTGTTGTTGTCCTTCTTCAAATATGTATAGATTATTTGGAGTTCTTTTGCCTTTGATCACTGTTTTACCTGTATCAAGATCACGAACAAGACATCCATTTGATCTGAATATAACCTCGGTTCTTTGATCACACATCTGGCTGACACTTAGAAGATTATGCTTCAATCCATCAACATATAAAACATTTCCAGCCTTGACCTTTTCTTTTAACTGAGCAATGCCCTTTCCTTTTATAGTTGCAGGAGTATCATTTCCAAAAGAGACTTTCTTTCCCTTTTCTAGAGCAGAATAAGACTCGAGTTTTTCTTTATCACCTGTCATATGCTTCGAACATCCACTGTCAATGTACCATAGATTTTCCTGTCCCTCTGCATAAAATGCTATCCCACATCTTTCTGTTTGAGGTTCCTTTATTCTCCATGTTTTGGTGCTTGAGGCTTGTTCCTTTTTCTGCTGAAACCTGCTCCTGCATTCAGAGTCTTCATGACCAAAGTTATTGCAAATAGAACATTCAACTTCATTTTCAAGAACCGAAAAGTTGTTATAGGTCCTCTTTGTAATCCCTGTCATACTTCTTTGCTTTTGAGCTTCTCTAGTCATGATCGTTTTATATGCAACACATTGAGCTGCTTTGTGACCAAAGTTATGGCAAGAAAAACATTTTCCATTGAAGAAACTTCTGCGGTTATTGAATCTATCAGCAAACTGATTGTAGTTTCTATTTTCATCTATTCTTGAACCAAATTGAGAAGATTTTACCTGTGGCTGGTTGTAGCTTTTGTTCACCCTTAAGATGGATTGCCCTTGATAGTTTCTATTTGTAATTCGTTCCTGCTTTACCTGTTGATCTTCATTGTTCTTTTGCTCATTTCTTCTTGCTGCATCAAGATAACTTTTTGAGGTGGATGCTTGAGAAGTTTCTCCATTATAGCCTAGACTTGTCTTGTTTAGAGGAGACCGCTGCACATTGATAATCTCATCCAAAGTTTCAGATCCTTTGACAAACTTGAGATTAATAGCTTTTGTTTTCTCAATCTCTTTTCTAAGACCAACAATTTCACCTTCTAATTTTTCAAGATGTTTTTCCTTTTCATCAATTTGAAATTGTAGAGTATCAATGATCATGTTCTTTTCTTCTATACATCTCTTGAGTCTAGTAATTTCATCATAAAGGTTATCCACATCTACAGCATCCATATAATCATCATCTTCAAATGCCATTAACAACTTATATTCATTACCTTGTTCATCTTCATCACTGTTTGATAGACCATCACTATCTTCATGAGTGTAGTAGCTTTTCTTATTTGCGTTCTGTTTCTTGTTCCATCTAGCAGGTTCCTTTCCTTTATCCTTATAAGGACATTTTGCAGCATAATGACCTACTCTTCCACAAGCAAAGCATTTAAAAGGTAACTTACCTCTGAACCTTCCAGAACCCCTTTGAAGATTTCTGACAAAATTTGATTCTTCTTCCTCTTCTTCTGGGACATGGCTTGCTAAATAATCTCCTTTGCCTGATGCCTTGAAAGCAGCTTCTCTTTTGTCTGATGGACCTCCCTTTCTCATTTCATAAGCAGTTAGAATTCCATGTAGCTGAGACATAGTAAGAATTCGTAGATTTTCCTTTTCTTCTATTGCAGATACTTTAGATTCAAACTTGGGGGACAATGATCTTAGAACCTTTTCAACCACAATAGCCTCTTTTATTTCTTCACCCAAATTTTTCATACAATTAACAACCTCATCTACCTGAAGAAAATAGTTAGCCACACTTTCATCATTATACATTTTGAGAGTCTCATACTGAATTCTGAGAGTTTGAAGTTTAGCACGCTTTACCTGTTCATCTCCTTCATAGCTTGTGACAATTTTGTCCCATATCTCTTTTGCGGATTTATAGTGCATTACCTTCATGAATTCTGATTGAGATATACATCCTAATAGAGTACTGACTGCTTTCGCATTTGTTTCATACTTCTTTTTCTCGGCTGCATCTGTAGGAGTAGCTGAAGGAAAAGCGTAGCCTGTCTCTACGATGTCCCAAACTTCTGTACCAAGAGATTGAAGATAGGCAGTAACTCTTACCTTCCAAAAATTGAAGTTTGTCCCATCAAAAACCGGTGGCCTGATTGATGCTTCTCTCTCGTAGTTGCTCATGATGAACGATCTACCTTCAAGCGGTCAAGCTTCTCTGAAGGACCTGCTCTGATACCAATTGTTGGAAATAATACTAAGAGGGGGGGTGAATCAGTATTATATAATTCTTTTAATAAATCTTCTTTATTTGTTCTTTGAATTATTTTTGCATGTCAGTACCATAAAATAATGAGCATGAACAAAAGAAAACAGATAGTCACACCAAAGAACACAAGATGTAAGGTGGAAACCCAATGTGGGTGAAAACCACCTGCTGCAATATGTCTCTATCTTCTTTCAAATTAGAAACTCCTTTTACAATGGTTTTGTACTGGTGCAGTCCTTTACCAGTACGCAGACTGCAACCTGCAGAGAGCTACAACTTTCTCTCATTTTTCAGTCTCTCCTAGAAGGGAGCTACAACCCCCTACTTCTTTTCTTACAAGGACCACTTTTCATAAATTTTCAAACTGGATCCATAAGCATCAATTGATCATCAAGTATAAGAGAATCACCCAATCAACTGTAGTAACCAGATCAACAATAATAGGACCAAACCCAGAACACAACAATGATAAACAAAGATTTTAAGAGAAGTAAGCACCCTGCTCAACTGCTTGCCTGCTTACGTAAGCACCCTGCTCAACTGCTGGCCTGCTTACTGTACACACCCTGCTCAACTACTTTCCTGCTTCCCGGACGCACCCTGCTCAACTGCTAGCCTGTGTCCCGGACGCACCCTGCTCAACTGCTAGCCTGCGTACCTCGCTCTGAGTCTATTGAACTGCCTGCGTATGTACGCACCTGCAGCCCTTCTGTGCCCGCGTACCCCGCACCTGCACCCCTTCTGTGCCTGCGTACCGGCGCACCTGAAACGCTTCGCTCCTGCGTACGTATGCACTTTTCTTTCACTGTACATGCGTACCTTCGGGCATAGATGATTTCAAGACTTTAGAAATAACCCAGACAGTCAGATCTACAGATCTGAACATGCGCCGAAGAGATCTCGGTCCATCAGTAGATTCGCCTTGTTTAAATCTAGACCAGATCTAGCCCTCATAAGATATTCAACCCAAAACATGCTCAAGCCAAATGATCTCCTTTGCTTTATATAAGCAAGCTCCTCCTAAAATCATGGAACAATACCACGAGCCGACACCATAATAACCCAAAACCATCGGCTAAATACCAAGAGTAAAACATAAGAAACCCCACGTGAGCTTTTCTCTGCCTTGAAATGTGTGCATTGGGGGATGCACCTCCTGAACGGCTGGCCTGCGTATCTGGATGCAGTCCCTGCATGGTGTACCTGCAGGTACGCACCTTATGATCTGATTTCCTGCGTACTTCTATATTTTCAACAAAATGAGGGCCTTGCCATGGGAGTTGCCATCAAGTACAACATTTGTAACATATAGCCATACCAAAAACATAATGCCAACATTATACGGGTGATATTCCTGCCTTTCTGCGGGGCAGTTATCCCAAAACAGTTTATTTGCTTTAACAACCAAGGATGCTTTGGTCTTTACATAATGCTGACAGTCTGTTAGGACCTCTGTTTGCAGTCTCATGACATGATCCTTCATATCAGGATCGCTTACCATTTTTAAGTGTTGTGAAATGAAAGTGGCAGCGTTCTGTGGTTCAGCTCGAATCCACAGAAGACAATTCTGTTCGTTCTGGTGGCCTGAGACATAGGCATTCTGCCAGGTAAGTTGATTAGCCAAAAAGGAGATGAAGGCTCTCAATTGTATGTCACAACCTACAGGTATCATGTTCATGCTCGTTTCTTCAGACACGACCTCATTATGGAGGTATAGTTCACATAGCAAGTTTTGATCGCTTTTGGGTGCCTCTGCAAAGGTCTGCATAAATTGCTCTACTGTGACCACTTGATGAGGCCCCCCCTCTTTGATAGCCTTCAGCTGTATGAATGCAAGTCTTTCCCTCAAAAATGTAGCATAGTTAAAAGAGGGTTTCCTTGTGGCAAGCATTCTTTGACATAACTCAAACATCTGGGACATTCTGTCTTTCAGTTCCTTGATTTCTTTATACTGGGCCCTACACTGTTCCAGTGCTTCCCAGTTCTTATAAGCATGATCAAACCAGGTCCCCTTTTGTTGTTCGAATGCTTTGCCTTGAGACTGCTGATATTCTCTCCACCATCTACCTTTTAATTCCTGAAAACTTTCTGTTTCTATACATGCATCACTAACAGTGGGAAGCTCTGTTTGCATACAGGCATCAATCAGGGTCATCTGCTCTGTTGAAGTGGGCTGGGATGATCCAGCATCTCTCTCTTCATTTCTGACCAGAGTTTCTTCCTCCTGTTGGACTAATCCATTTTGCTCCAAAGTAATTTTGGTGGACCGGGGTGAATCTGTCTCTTTTTCTTTGACTTCTCCTTGCTTCTTGCTGGGCGAATTCAATTCTTCTTTATTCCCTTCTGAAACTATTTGCTCTTCCTCCATAATAATCTGGGTAGGCCGTGATGAGTCTGTATCTTTTTCTTCTTCTTCTAGCTCCTTGGCAACTTGAATGGGGCTAGGTGAGTCCAGTTTTTCTTCATTTCCTCCTGAAATTATTTCTTCTTCCATAATAATCTGGGTAGGCCGTGATGAGTCTGTGTCTTTTTCTTCTTCCTCCATAATACTCTAGGTATGCCGGGGTGAGTCTGTACCTTTTTCCTCATTTTCTTCTATGTCTTCTTCTTGTTCCATAACACTTTCAGTGTTTCTTTCTTCATTTCCTGGTTCTTGTGTAGCTTCTTCTTGCATAACAGATTGGGTAGGCCGGGGTGAATCCTTGTTCTCCTCCTTCTTTTCTTCCTGCATAGTGTCAGCAAGCTCCTCTGTTTTTTCCTGTGCAGTCTCTGAAGAACTTACTGGTTCTTGTGTGTCAGTAAGATCCTGGTCTTGTGCAGTTTCAGGTGAACTTATTGGTTCTTGTGTGTCAGTAAGTCCTTGATCTTGTGCAGTTTCAGGTGAACTTACTGGTTCTTGTGTGTCAGTAAGTTCTTGATCTTGGTCCTGCATGTTCTCTGGATGACCTGTTGGTTCTTGTGTAGCAACAGGTCTCTCTGACTGCACTTCTTCTGAAGATCCTGTTGGTTCTTGTGTAGCAACAGGACTCTCTATCTGCACTTCCTCTGAAGATCCTGTTGGTTCTTGTGTGTCAACAGGTCTTTCTGACTGCATTTTTTCTGAAGATCCTGTTGGTTCTTGTGTAACAACAGGTCTGTCTGTCTGCACTTCTTGTGAAGATCCTGTTGGTTCTTGTTTGTCAACAGGTCTTTCTGCCTGCATTTCTTCTGAAGATCCTGTTGGTTCTTGTGTAGCAACAGGTCTTTCTATCTCAGCAGAGAATTGTGGGATTTCTACTTCTGCATCAGCAGACTCCTTTGTTTCATTTTCAGCAGCGGAGGCTTCCTTCATTGGTTCTTGTACTACCTTATATCCTGCCTGAGTATATATTTCACCACAATTTGTACACATATATTCGTTATCTTTACTTTTCTCTGTTGCAGACGCTACTCTTGCTAAAACATGCAGGCTGAATTCTTTCTGATATGCTTCCCTGACCCTTATTATCTCTTCCTGGTAGTCCTGAATCTGAGATTTCAGAAACCCAATTTCTTCTTGCAGGGCGGGTATAGTAGGCTGATCCTGTGGGACAATAGATTCTAGTGGAGGCAGAGGTTCTGCTTCGTCAATTTGATCAGTATTCCCCACAGGTGGTTCTTGTGTGTCACCTGGGGTAGTGGCTGTTTCTTGTGTTGCAGCCACTTGGTCACTATCACTCTGGGTGTTGGCAGCTGGTTCTTGTGTATCAGTTGTCTTAAGATATGATGCCATGAAGCTATGAATGCTCTCCATCTCAGCCTCTGTGGGTGAGGGAGAGGAGTTTCGAGGAGTGGCTGGAGTGCGGGTTCTTAAAGCGATGGGTGGTGAACTGGAGGAATTAGGGGATTCAACTACTACCGATTTTCATTTTGGTAGAGAAGCAGGGAATTGAGGTGTTTTTCTCTTCCTGATGGCTTTTAAGGTAGGGACAGTAGTCGGGGTAGTAGGTGCTTTGGTTGAAACCCTATTTCTTCTTCTTTTTGCTGGGGTTTTCTTTACCTGCTGCATTTTTCGTTTTAGCTGAGTAATTGGGATATTATCGTCGGAATCATTAGTATAAATACTGAGTATGGGAGCAGAAGGATTGGTTCTTTTGGGAGATGTGGTTAATTCCGCTGCTTCTTGTTCATTCTCAGTAACATGCAGGGGTGTTTGCTGGGGTTGTTCGGGAATATGCTCTGTTTGCTGAGGGTTTTCCAAAGGGATTTGTTCAGGCATGTCGTCCATTTGCTGAGGGAGCTCTTGGTCTTGCTGAGGTGTGTCCTCAGCTTGACGAAGAGTTTCCTCTTCTTGATGAGGACCTTCATGCTCAGGCTGTGGAATTCCTTCCTCCAGATGGGGATTAATGGGGGGTGGAGGGATGTTTAGAGCGAGAGCTCTGTTAATCAGCAATTGGACTAAGCGATGATGTTTTAGGGAGAGAACTGGATGCTTCGCTTTCATAGCATATCGTGACATATTTTTGAGACAACCCAGCAAATAATATGGCATGTTCAATAATTGACCATTTCTTAAGTGATTTAACAGGACGAAGTCGTGCTGGTAGATTACCTGGTAACGACCTTCGCACGTCAGATATTGCTTGACGAATTCAGCGCGTTTTGGCCATGGTTGAGGTAACGACCACAGTGCTACACCTATGCCCTTGGTTTCTACTTCCTCGCCTGGTCGGAGAAAGTCTTGCTGTGCATTCAGAATCAGGTGCTTTCTGCTGAACCACCGTGTGCCAGTGGCTGGGAGTCCGGTGACTTCAGCTATGATTTCTTCTGTGACCGGAACTTGAATTCCTTGGACAACAGAGAATCCTTCTGTCAAATTGCATGTGAATTCCAGGACTTGCTGCTCGTCAAAGTCCGGAAGTCTCCTGAAATACTCTATCCATCCAGCTTGCAAGAAAATTTGGTAAATTTCTGGAAAGAGTTCCAGGACTGCTGTCGTGCCTGGTTCATGAGTAATGAGGGTTCCTCCCATGGCTGTTGTCTCGGTGAATCTTCAGAATTCAGAGCCGAGCTACCGATTTCAACTCAGAGTATACATCGCAAATGGTGACATGCCGTAGCTTTTACATACGACCGGGAGAATTAAGGGTGGCGTTGGTTGGCGTGGTTTGTCATTATGAGAATTGCTTTGGTAATCCCCCCCCCCCCCCCCCCCCCTTACTACGTGTAAATGATATGATTGGGAATGCAATCATTTGAGGGACCTATCAACCTTTTTCCGCATTATCTATTATTTAATGCTCATTCATAAACGTGCGTACCTTCGTACTTTACCTTTTTGATCGCTGCGTCAAAAAGTCTTTTCTTGTCTTCTGTCAAATTATAATAATTACCGCGGATCTGAAAGCACGGGAATATGGGTGATTTGTAATGATAATGACGGGAAGTGATAGTAAGGTGCTGTAATCATCACGAGAGGTGGTATATTTTATCAGGATTTGTTCGTGAAGGAATTTTGCTGGGAAGGATATTTCGTGATCGGGAAGCAATATCGTGGCACCAGGACTGGTGTTGCAGCAACATAAATTACCGTTGGGGAAATAGGGATTGGGGGAAAATGTTTGTGAAAACGGGGAATGTGCTGGAGTAATGGAACTAGTGTTGCAGCAACAGGGATGGTGTTGCAGCAACAAGGATAGTGTTGTGGCAACGGGAAATGGTGTTGCAGCAACAGGGATGGTGTTGCAGCAACGGGAAATGGTGTTGCAGCAACAGGGATGGTGTTGCGGCAACGGGAAATGGTGTTGCAGCAACGGGAAATGGTGTTGCAGCAACGGGAAGTGGTGTTGCAGCAACGGGAAGTGGTGTTGCAGCAACAGGAATTTCAGAGTCCACACAGTAATTCCTTTCGAGACTTTTGTTTTCAGCTATTTCCCAATGCTAACACCTGCAAAATACTGAAATGTAATATCGCAATCCTTGGCAGGATTTATTAGTTTCTAAAAAAAAAAGAATGTCTAATCCTAAAAATTACATAAATAATAGAAATTCAAGTGCTTTGAGGGACAGCAAGTTCCCTTGGAAAAGAATACTGTTTTATTGCCATGCAAGTGGCTTTAAAGTCCTCTTTGGAAACCGGCCGCTGATATAACCGAAGTCGGTAGCCATTCACTAACAGTGGTGTTCTGCTTCCATCAATTGTTAACAGTCTAACCGTTCCATTTGGGAAAACAGTATCCACTTCATACGACCCTAGCCATCTTGTTCTCAGCTTCCCTTGAAAGTTCTCGAAACGTGAATCATAAAGTAGAGCCCAGTTACCTTTCTGGAACTGCTTTTTCTTGATGGTTTTGTCATGCCATCTGCTCCTTTGTTGTTGTATCATAGTTGTTTGATGGACGGCATCCAGTCTTTTCTCATCCAATTCCTGCAACTGCTGCAACTTGGCTGTCTGTGCATCAGTTAAATCAAGGTTAACAGCTAAGGCAGTTCTTAAGGTTTTAATCTCAAACTCTACAGGAAAAATAACATTCTTTCCAAAAACCAATTCATAGGGTGAAAATCCTGTTGTGTTTCTCCAAGTGGTTCTGTAGGCCCAAAGAGCCTCGGGCAAGCGCTGAAACCAGTCCCTTCTATTCTCCTTTATCGTTTTTGTTAAGATAGCTTCTATGACCTTGTTGGTGCTTTCCACCTGCCCATTTGCTTGGGGGTGGTATGGTGTGGTCATCTTATGCTTGATATGATATTTTTGGAGCGTATCTTTGAAACCATGAGAATTGAAAGGAGGTTCTCCATCAGTGACTAATTCTCTGGGTAGTCCAAATCTAACAAAGATTTCCTCAAATAAGAATGTTAGTACTGCTTCTTCATTAGCTTTAATGAGTGCTTTGGCCTCTACCCATTTAGTCATGTAATATGTGCATACTAAAATATAAACTCTTTGATTAGATGGAGGATTAATGGGACCTACGAAATGTAATGCCCATTTCTCAAAGGGTTCGAGAGTTACCTGGGGGTTGAGTGGCATTTCATCCCTATGGTTGGGCTGGCCCATTCTTTGACAGTTGTCACAAGCCTTCACATATTTTCTAGCATCTTTAAAAAGTGATGGCCAGTAATAACCCATTCTAAGTACCTTGTGAGCTGTTCTTTTATCTGCAAAATGTCCTCCACAAGGACCATCGTGACAAGCTTTCAATATGTCATAAATCTCATCTTCCCCAATGCATCTCCTGATTTCTTGATCTATTCCTGTGTGGAACAGACACCCGCTTATCCAGCTGTACCTAGCAATTTGCTGGATGATCTTCCTTCTTTCCCTGTGTGATAGGTGTGATGGTAATTTTCCTGCAACTAGATAATTGGCAATGTCTGCATACCAAGGTGAGTGAGAAGATACTGCAAATAGGTACTCATCAGGAAAAGAATCATCTACTGGAACATTTTCATCAGTTTTTAAACGAGAAAGAAAATCAGCAACTACATTTTCTTTTCCTGGCCTATCTACAATTGTGATATCAAATTCCTGTAATAGTAATAACCACCTGGTGACTCGAGCATTTGTAATTGATTTATTCATTAAATACTTGATGGCCGAGTGGTCAGTATGCACAAAGGTAGTATAGCCAGTAATATAATGCCGAAATTTATTAATAGCATAAATAACTGCTAAAAATTCTTTCTCAGTTACTGTATAGTTTAGCTCAGCTGGTGTCATGTTTTTGCTGATGAAATAGATAACATAGGGGAGATTGTTTTCTTCCTGACCCAGGACAGCTCCAATTGCCGTGTCTGAGGCATCAGAGGAAATATGAAAGGGTAATGCCCAATCAGGTCCTCTCAAAATAGGAGCTGCGGACAACTAATGCTTAAGTTTATTGAATGCATTCTCACAGTCATCAGTCCACTTGAATTCAGCATTTTTCATTAATAACACAAACAAAGGAGAAGCTATTTTAGAAAAATCCTTAATGAATCTTCTGTAATATCCGGCATGTCCTAAAAAACTTCTCACCTTAGTTTGTGTTTTGGGGATAGGAATGTTCTGAATCACCTGAATCTTAGCTGGGTCTACTTGAATTCCTAAAAATGAAATGAAATGACCTAATACAATGCCCTGATTCATCATCATATGGCACTTTTCAATGCTTAAAGCGAGGTGTGCTTCTATGCACCGCTTAAGTACTTTTTCAAGGTTTTGCAGAGCATCTTCAAAGGTCACTCCATAAGGAGTAAAGTCGTCCATGAATATTTCTAATGAATCGTTTAACATATCAGAAAAGATTCCTATCACCGCTCTCTGAAATGTCGCTGGAGCGTTACACAACCCAAATGGAAGTACTCTATAGGCAAAGGTTCCCCATGGGCTGGTAAATGTGGTTTTGTCCTGATCCTGGGGTGCAATCCTAATTTGGTTGTATCCACTAAACCCATCCAAGAATGAGAAGAATTTCTTACCTGCTAAATTATCCAATACTTGATCAATAAAAGGTAAAGGGAAATGATCTTTCTGGGTTGCTTTATTTAATGATCTATAGTCTACACATACTCGCCATTTCCCATTCTTCTTTGGTACAATTATGAGTGGAGAAACCCACTCACTTTCAGATATTGGATATATGAATCCTGCATTTAAAAGTTTTTGGAGTTCCTCCTTCAAAATTTCTCTAAGGTTAGTGTTCATTCTTCGTTGGGGTTGACAGACTGGTCGGGATCCCTCCTTAATATATATACGGTGAGTACATAATTCAGGGGAGATCCCTTTCCTATCTGTGTAGTCCCATGCAAATGCCTCTTTGTTTGCTTGGAGTAACTTTATTAATTTCTGTTTTTCATCATCAGTCAAATCAGGATTTATGTTCAGTGTTTTACCAGGTTCAATTTCAACTGTTGTGCTCTTGGAAGGGTTGCCTAATGCTGTCTGGCATAAGTTTTCATCTTTCATATTCTGATGGGATTCAGGTTCTAGGATTGCAGCGAAGTGGTTAAATGTTTATGGATTAACCGAAGAGGGTTCAGAAATAAAACTGCTAATTAGTTCATCTTCGGTGGAGTCTTTAAAAGTCAAAGCTTGTCCAATAGTTAGTATCGGTTGGGTTTCCTCATCCTCATAGTCTACCCATACAGAATTGTCACTATTAATCATGGGAGTGGCATGAGGATAGAGGGTTAGCTGTTTAGTTTCTTGTCCATTGGAGATGGTCATTGATCCAGATCTACAGCTGATGAAAGCATCTGCTGTAGCCAACCAAGGTCTCCCTAGAATCAACGGATGACCCCCCAACTTTGTTTTAGTTTGTAATACCACAAAGTCGACCGGGTAATTCCAGGATTCTACAGAGATTATAAGGTCTTCAATGACCCCTTCAGGTTTGATCGTAGAACGGTCAGCTAATTCTAAGATAGTTGGAGTTTCCCTGATAAAGTTTTTTAGCTGGAGCAATTGAGCTGTTTCGAGTGTCATGATATTTATTGTAGCTCCTAAGTCTACTAAGACTTTAGAGATAAAGGTTTTTCCTACCTGGACTGTTACTGTAGGGTGACCAGGGTCACCATACTTCACAGGATAATCTTTTTCAGTCATTAAGGCAGTTAATTCCCCCATCACATGAACTGTGAGGGGGTCTTTAGCCTTCCTTCCAGGTTTTTTCACACAAATGTCTCTAATAGTTCTAGCATATATAGGGACATCCCTTAGTGCTTGCAATAATGGGATTTTGACATACAAGTTTTGTAGCTCTCCTAAACGATTGAAGGTAGGTTGTTCAGGTGTTTTAGTGAGAGTCAGCCTTTCAGGGAATGGCGGATCTACTGTTTGGTCATTATTGTTAGGTGCTGATTCTGCTGTGTCAGCACTATGGTTAGTTGGTTTCTCTTTTCTAGCCTCTTCTTTGTCAGAGTCCGTAATATCATCTATAATAGGTTCGACTATTCTCCCTGAGTGAAGGTGAATATCATTACATTGCAGGGGAGATATAGGCTGATTTTGAATGTCAATAACTTGTAGGGCTTTATTATTATTTGGATTGGGGTTAGGTTGTACAGGCAGCTGTGGTCTCATTGCCTGATTATTCGGAGGATTATTAGATGGTAAGGAAAGAGATTGTTGTTGTTGAGGAAAAGGTATCTGTTGGGCTGCCCAGTTTGGGTTCCATTGATTAAATTATGGTTGTTGGGGAGCCCAAGGATTCCACATAGTAGGGTCAGGAAAAGGAATATTTGGTTGCTGCATAAGTGGAAAGTTCATTATGTTGAAGGGTGGGTATTGCATTTGATTCATGGGTGGGTAAAAAGGAGAATTATTATTCCAACGATTGAATGTTGTATTAGAGCTCGTACCTTGTCTTTGCAGCCATTGCCTCCTCTATGTCATGTTGTGCTCTACAACAATCCCCCATTTCATAACATTTTTATTCACACAAAAAATCAACATATGGAATGGGTCCCTTTTAAAATTTAATTGGCATCAATGCTTTTGTGTTCAAAAAGGTATGATAATCAAATGAGTTTATGTATTTAAGCCTTTTTGAATAATAGTGTTCCAATAATAAAATAGTCTTTTGTTATTGCGATAAAGCGATCGCAAGATCGCATATCGCAATGACATGAGAAACACATTAAAAAAACAGCACCTTGCTCTCTGCCGATGCGATATCGCTTTCGGCGATCGGTGATATTCCATGCACACCTAATAAGGGCACATAACTCACGCCCCGACGCGACGTGATATCGGCGATCGGCTATCGGCGGTGCCTCATGTGGGAAGAAACGCTTTAAGTTATAAACCCCGACCCGATGCGATATCGCTATCGGCCGTCGGCAGAATCCCATGCACTTTGATAAGGCGCTCGGGTCTTACCCCCGATGCGATGCGATATCGCCATCGGAAATCAACAAATCACTTTGTATGCACTTTGTAATGTTTCCACGCGCTAGTCCGATGCGATGTCGCAATCGGCACTCGGCAGGATCTTTTTCTACTGATTATGTAGCATCTATTCCCCGATGCGATGCGATATCGCTCATCGGCAGTCGGAATTCTCAAAAAGTCATCGCTTGAAGCCTTAAAGTTATATTGATATCCGGTTGATAAAGCGCAAATTTCAAAATGCCGTTAAATGCAGGGATAAGGTAATGCATGTGTATTTAAAACTTTGCCCCTTCGATTAACGAACACTTGCGTTTAACCGCCAAAATATCTGTTGCACGCTTAAGGGGGTCATTCAGCCGGATAACGGTGTGATACTCATTTAATGAGTAGCAGGCCTTAAATCACCATTAATGCATCTGCAATATCTTTCCAGTGATTGGATCCGCAGCCACTTTTGAGAATTAATCTCACCACGCTTCAAATGATATATCTTTCCCGTTATGGATTGTCATTGTTACTTCCTTGTTACGATTTCTCTTGCATTTGTGTAGAATTCATCTGTTGAGAGAAGCCTAAGCATGATGGGGAAGAAATCCAAGAGGACCGCGGGCTCCGCTGCTACATCTGTTGCAGGACAAGCTGCCGCAGATAAGAAGAAAGGCCTAATTTCAGACACTACGTGCACTGGTCTCACTAGGACTTCATGGCAGGGCACATATAATCTATTAGAGGCTGAGCAACCGAAAGTGATAGTGACAGAGGCTAGTTTGGATGTACTAAAGAAGTCCGATGCTACTCTCAAAGACTTGGCCGACTCCTTTCTTCACAGGATAGCAGCCAGAGAGCAGGTCCTTCCCTACACTGATGTAGTGCGCTAGGAAATCAAGGAAATTCCAATCATCGATAGAACGTTTCACACAAGGGATGGAAGGATTTTCGGGTCGTTCAAGCCAGAGCACCTAAGGCAAATGTATCATTTGCCTGAGCCAGAGAAAATCTATAACAAAGCCTTCGTGGAGAAATTTGCAGCCGAAAATGAAGTACAATCTGAACCCATCCGGGATTGGAGGCAGAATCCGGCCAAACACAAGCACGAAAGCTCGGGTAAGTACTCCGTCGATTCTTTGGCTTCTCCCTATTGCTATGCGGGGATTATGATGTGTAGGCTATGGGGGTTACATGACTTTGCTAATTTCGACATAGAAATGTTTCCCCTGATGGAAGCAGCTGTTAATAGTATAATCATGGATTGGGCCACCATTCTTTCTGATAAGTTGGCCGTAGTTGTTCGTGACTTTAGAGCCAAATCCAGAGTTACCGAAAGGAAAATCCCACCATTTTATTATAGTGCTTACTTTATGGATACGTTGTGTTTTAATTCTGAGTTTCCCATCCTCAGTTGGAGGTGGACCACCCAAGACCCCTCACCCATTCATTTGTACCACCAGAAATTGTGGAAGTCCTCTTACAAGGACCATCTGTATCAAATTTGCAATGGTTTTATGGTTCCCATTCATTATTCCATTTTTGATCGACCTATTCCCAAAATCTCCTATCTGGCTTCCTTCGACTTACCAGTTGTAGCAGGTTGGTTTGGAGAAGAGAATTTTACCTATATTAGGGTTTTTGGGAGCCAAGCCAAGCCACATGTTCTCCCATTATATGTTCCAGACAAATTGTTGGCCCGAGAAATCTCCTACCAGATTATGGCCGAGAGTGTCACACAAACTCTCAAGAAAGAAAAGAAGAGGGGCTGGCCCTCTTTTCCCTTGAGAATTGGTGTTTTTACTCTGCATGATCTCAAGCATGCAGAAAAAGAGGCAACAAAGATGCAAGCTTTATCCTTGGCCACTATCCCAAGCAGAATCTATGATCCACGTAAAACTGTCTATACTACCCTAGAACAGGCCAAATTAACAAAAGTTGACCATCAAGAGGATATGTTTGATGACCTGTTCGTCGCCACCGATACAATAGGCCAGGCCAAACAGCTTTCTAGAATGAGATATAATGATGAGACGTTAACTGAGTTCAATAAACTTAGAGAGCAGAGGTTGCAAACTCTGCCTCTAGATTTATTGACAACAACCCCAGCGTCTTCCTCAAGTGAGCCTGGTCGGCAACATACGAGCCAACCTCCTGTTACAACTAAGGATCAGAAGAAACAACAGGAGGAAAGGCAAAAGAAGCTGCAGGCAGAAAAGCAAAGAAAAGAGCAAGATGAGAGGCAGAAGAAGGAACAGATAGAAAAACAACAAAAGGCGCAGAAGGATCAAGAACAAAGAAAGCAGAAAGAGATAGAGGAACAGAGGAAGAAAGAAGAAGAGGAGAAACAAAAGAAAGAACTGGCAGATAGGCAGAAAAAGGAATTGGCAGATAGACAGAAAAGAGAGCAAGAGGAGCAGCAGCGAAAAGAGTTAGAGGAGCAGCAGAGGTTAGAACAAGAAAAAGAGCGGAGCAAATCCCAGACTGAGCAACATAAACAGACCTCCATTGATCCTGAATTGCTTAAACAATGGAACCAATTCGATTCCATTATCAGTGGAAAGGAAGGCTCCAAAGATATAGACACCTCTAAAACAAGCGATGTACCAGATACCACTTCTTCTCAGGTTCTAAGCGGAACCGGCGACCCACCCATTTCAAAGGATGTTGAAGTAATTACTATAGACCCTTCCGATCAAATTGTTCTCCAGGTGGAAGATATTCCTCCCGTAGATGTTTTCTATAGCCCAAAGTATAAAGCTGTTGTTAAGCGCTCAAGGAAGAGACGAAGGCTTGATCAACCTTCTATCTTTCCTGAGCAAACAATCACGGGCAATGTAGTCTGGAAGGAGGAATTGGATCCCTCCGCAACTGTAGTAACCAGATCAACAATAATAGGACCAAACCCAGAACACAACAATGATAAACAAAGATTTTAAGAGAAGTAAGCACCCTGCTCAACTTCTTGCCTGCTTACGTAAGCACCCTGCTCAACTGCTGGCCTGCTTACTGTACTCACCCTGCTCAACTACTTGCCTGCTTCCCGGACGCACCCTGCTCAACTGCTAGCCTGTGTCCCGGACGCACCCTGCTCAACTGCTAGCCTGCGTACCTCGCTCTGAGTCTATTGAACTGCCTGCGTATGTACGCACCTGCAGCCCTTCTGTGCCCGCGTACCCCGCACCTGCACCCCTTCTGTGCCTGCGTACCGGCGCACCTGAAACGCTTCGCTCCTGCGTACGTATGCACTTTTCTTTCACTGTACATGCGTACCTTCGGGCATAGATGATTTCAAGACTTTAGAAATAACCCAGACAGTCAGATCTACAGATCTGAACATGCGCCGAAGAGATCTCGGTCCATCAGTAGATTCGCCTTGTTTAAATCTAGACCAGATCTAGCCCTCATAAGATATTCAACCCAAAACATGCTCAAGCCAAATGATCTCCTTTGCTTTATATAAGCAAGCTCCTCCTAAAATCATGGAACAATACCACGAGCCGACACCATAATAACCCAAAACCGTCGGCTAAATACCAAGAGTAAAACATAAGAAACCCCACGTGAGCTTTTCTCTGCCTTGAAATGTGTGCATTGGGGGACGCACCTCCTGAACGGCTGGCCTGCGTATCTGGATGCGGTCCCTGCATGGTGTACCTGCAGGTACGCACCTTATGATCTGATTTCCTGCGTACTTCTATATTTTCAACAAAATGAGGGCCTTGCCATGGGAGTTGCCATCAAGTACAACATTTGTAACATATAGCCATACCAGAAACATAATGCCAACATTATACGGGTGATATTCCTGCCTTTCTGCGGGGCAGTTATCCCAAAACAGTTTATTTTCTTTAACAACCAAGGATGCTTTGGTCTTTACATAATGCTGACAGTCTGTTAGGACCTCTATTTGCAGTCTCATGACATGATCCTTCATATCAAGATCGCTTACCATTTTTAAGTGTTGTGAAATGAAAGTGGCAGCGTTCTGTGGTTCAGCTCGAATCCACAGAAGACAATTCTGTTCGTTCTGGTGGCCTGAGACATAGGCATTCTGCCAGGTAAGTTGATTAGCCAAAAAGGAGATGAAGGCTCTCAATTGTATGTCACCAACTACAGGTATCATGTTCATGCTCGTTTCTTCAGACACGACCTCATTATGGAGGTATAGTTCACATAGCAAGTTTTGATCGCTTTTGGGTGCCTCTGCAAAGGTCTGCATAAATTGCTCTGCTATGACCACTTAATGAGGCCTCCCCTCTTTGATAGCCTTCAGCTGTATGAATGCAAGTCTTTCCCTCAAAAATGTAGCATAGTTAAAAGAGGGTTTCCTTGTGGCAAGCATTCTTTGACATAACTCAAACATCTGGGACATTCTGTCTTTCATTTCCTTGATTTCTTTATACTGGGCCCTACACTGTTCCAGTGCTTCCCAGTTCTTATAAGCATGATCAAACCAGGTCCCCTTTTGTTGTTCGAATGCTTTGCCTTGAGACTGCTGATATTCTCTCCACCATCTACCTTTTAATTCCTGAAAACTTTCTGTTTCTATACATGCATCACTAACAGTGGGAAGCTCTGTTTGCATACAGGCATCAATCAGGGTCATCTGCTCTGTTGAAGTGGGCTGGGATGATCCAGCATCTCTCTCTTCATTTCTGACCAGAGTTTCTTCCTCCTGTTGGACTAATCCATTTTGCTCCAAAGTAATTTTGGTGGACCGGGGTGAATCTGTCTCTTTTTCTTCGACTTCTCCTTGCTTCTTGCTGGGCGAATTCAATTCTTCTTTATTCCCTTCTGAAACTATTTGCTCTTCCTCCATAATAATCTGGGTAGGCCGTGATGAGTCTGTATCTTTTTCTTCTTCTTCTAGCTCCTTGGCAACTTGAATGGGGCTAGGTGAGTCCAGTTTTTCTTCATTTTCTCCTGAAATTATTTCTTCTTCCATAATAATCTGGGTAGGCCGTGATGAGTCTGTGTCTTTTTCTTCTTCCTCCATAATACTCTGGGTATGCCGGGGTGAGTCTGTACCTTTTTCCTCATTTTCTTCTATGTCTTCTTCTTGTTCCATAACACTTTCAGTGTTTCTTTCTTCATTTCCTGGTTCTTGTGTAGCTTCTTCTTGCATAGCAGATTGGGTAGGCCGGGGTGAATCCTTGTTCTCCTCCTTCTTTTCTTCCTGCATAGTGTCAGCAAGCTCCTCTGTTTTTTCCTGTGCAGTCTCTGAAGAACTTACTGGTTCTTGTGTGTCAGTAAGATCCTGGTCTTGTGCAGTTTCAGGTGAACTTACTGGTTCTTGTGTGTCAGTAAGTCCTTGATCTTGTGCAGTTTCAGGTGAACTTACTGGTTCTTGTGTGTCAGTAAGTTCTTGATCTTGGTCCTGCATGTTCTCTGGATGACCTGTTGGTTCTTGTGTAGCAACAGGTCTCTCTGACTGCACTTCTTCTGAAGATCCTGTTGGTTCTTGTGTAGCAACAGGTCTCTCTGTCTGCACTTCCTCTGAAGATCCTGTTGGTTCTTGTGTGTCAACAGGTCTTTCTGACTGCATTTTTTCTGAAGATCCTGTTGGTTCTTGTGTAACAACAGGTCTGTCTGTCTGCACTTCTTGTGAAGATCCTGTTGGTTCTTGTGTGTCAACAGGTCTTTCTGCCTGCATTTCTTCTGAAGATCCTGTTGGTTCTTGTGTAGCAACAGGTCTTTCTATCTCAGCAGAGAATTGTGGGATTTCTACTTCTGCATCAGCAGACTCCTTTGTTTCATTTTCAGCAGCGGAGGCTTCCTTCATTGGTTCTTGTACTACCTTATATCCTGCCTGAGTATATATTTCACCACAATTTGTACACATATATTCGTTATCTTTACTTTTCTCTGCTGCAGACGCTACTCTTGCTAAAACATGCAGGCTGAATTCTTTCTGATATGCTTCCCTGACCCTTATTATCTCTTCCTGGTAGTCCTGAATCTGAGATTTCAGAAACCCAATTTCTTCTTGCAGGGCGGGTATAGTAGGCTGATCCTGTGGGACAATAGATTCTAGTGGAGGCAGAGGTTCTGCTTCGTCAATTTGATCAGTATTCCCCACAGGTGGTTCTTGATCGTAAAATTTTGTAATAGACTTAAAGGCTGAAGTTTGCACTACTGTGCTTCAGCCTATATTCTTTTGTGAAACTCGACCGATAGTTCTTAATTTAACGAGAAGGCTGTTTTATGCAATTGCGCACTATTGTCTCTTGTTTGGAATGCTTTCTGGTTTGAAGGAAGGACTGTGACATAGCGATTAATATACTGGATTGTTAAGCAGCTTACATGGTACTTTTATCTGCATCTGTGTTCTTTCCTCTTATATGAATTGCTATGTTATTATTTTTGCTATTGTTGAATACATGCATGCGCTGTAACAACAAATATTCATTTCGTTCCACTATTGGATGTTTTGTGATTTGTCCTCTCTTTTAATCATGCATGTAGCAATGATATGAATGACAAAGTGTAGTAATTCATTATTATCACTCTACATAACTAATTATGCAGAGCAATCTTAAATGGTTTAAACATCTATGCTTTAGCGTTAGAGTCATCTCTATGCCTCCCTTAAAGCACAGATTATCAAATGCTACGCTTTAAAAATTGATAAGTCCCGGGATTAGATTATAGTTAGTATATTTCGCCAATAGTTTTAGTTGTTCGCTTATCACCACCATATATCATAAGTTACTCATCCATCCCGTTTACTTATAATTCTTGGGAAACTGGTCCCATTATCCCCAGTCGGAGCCACTATTCCAAACGGAAAAGGAGCTGTACTAAGGTCCGGACCGGGTGGTTTCCCCAATGTTGTTGCAACGATTTTCGAGGCATCAACATTTTTGGCGCTAGAAGGAGGGCATCAACTGTGAATGGCACATATGTCCAAACCTATAAGCCATTCCAAGAGTATTTCCCCCTCCGAATCCCCTCGACCTTCCCATTTTCATACTGGTTCGCTGGTATCCAAACGAGGAGAAGGGGAATCAACTACCACTGCTCAAACCCATGATACCACAGAACAATTAGGTCTTGAATCACCTGAAGTCCAGTCTCTAATCCATAAACTTCAGAGCTTCTCGATTTCACCACAGAAATCTGAGGTATCAGAAAGCAGTGCGACTTCGCAATTCAACCTCACTCACCCTCTCACCAGACTTCAGAGCGAAAAAATCGGTATTGAACCCACTGAGTTTCCTTTACCTAAAAGGAAAAGGGCGAAGAAAATTACTGAAGGATCTGAGAGTGAAGAGCTTTCATCCACGTCCTCCATTGCATTTTCTCCTCTACGAGGTCAACCATCCACTCCCCCATTACAAATTGTCACCCATCAGGTATCAGAAGCCTCAATATCCCAACCTATTCAATCCTCATCTTTGATCCCTTCCCATACATCTGGAATCCAAACAGTAGTGTCAACCACTGTTGCTATCATAATGGCAGACCCATGGACTAGGCCAGGAGAAGTCAACATGCCTGCACCATTGCATGATATACCAGATGCTCCCGAAAAATGGCTGCCTAAATTTAATCCAGATGACGGGACCCAGGCTGAAGAACACATCAACAATTTTATGTTAGCAGTTAACTTAGAAGGAGTGACAGAGCAAGATGTTGTTGTAAGACTCTTCCCTTACACCTTACAAGGATCAGCAGGATCTTGGTATTTTTCCTTACCTTCTGGTTCGATTACCAGTTGGAACACATGCCAAGAGCAGTTTCTTACCAAATATGGAGATGATAGGTCCTCAGCTACTTTAATAAACGACCTCTCCAATATGAGAATAGAGCACAGGGAACCAATAAAGGAGTTTAATGCCAGATTTAATAAACTCCTGAATAAAATCCCTACCGCTTCTAAACCAAGTGAACAAATCCGAAGCGAATGGTATATTACTGTCCTACCTGCCAGTGCCAACATAGCTATTTTTGTAGACAGGGCTGGGAAACCTACCTTAGCTGAAAACATGAGAGAAGCACTTGCTGTTGAAAAGCGCATCAATGCTCTAGAAAAGAAAGCTACTTTGGAAGATAGAAAAGCTAAAAAAGTCTCGTTTAAAGAAGATTCCAAGAAGAAAACCCCAAAGGACCCGTATGACATGGAAGGTTTACAAAAGGTCCTTAAAACATTGTCTAACGAAATGGTTGAGATAAAGAAGCAGGTGGCCGAAACCTCAAACAAAAGACCATTTAGAACTTATAAGAAAACTGAATCAAAGCCCCCCAATGTTATATCTAACGTAGATTCAAAGCAAGAAGAACAGGAAGAGGAAAAAAATTCACAAACTGATGATGAAGAAGAAGTAGCTGAATGCCACGGAATGTGGGATTTTATACTCCCAAACTCTGATACCGAGAATGAAGAAGAAGCCTTTCCGGTTACTACAAGAAGTAAAAGTACTTCTGAACCCGCCCAGGCAACTTCAAAGAAGAGAAGCGCAGGTGCTGCTACAGCAAAGGAAAAGGTCCCCCCAAAGAAGTCGCCTGTAGTAGTTCCCCAAAACCAGCCTTCAACTTCTAATTTTCCTTCAACATCCAAGACATTAGTGGTATCCGATTCAATGGAATATAACATTGTTGATGACATGAAGAAAACTAAGGCAAATATAACCATGTTTGAACTTAGCAAATTAAAGCATCAACAAAAATTACTTCTTAAAGAATTAAATGTTGTTCCCTCTACTCCCCTTCCCAGTGCAAGAGCTGCCAACGATTCAGGCCAGCCTCCTGCAGGTATGGTTGAAGCTACCGATTCAGTTCTAATTGGAGATAAGTCAAATTCTCACACTCCACCCTTCCTGCTGACTTATGAGATTTATAATAGAAACCTGCACAATTGTTTAATTGATTCAGGGGCCTCATCTAATATAATGCCAGCTTCAGTTTGCTCTAAACTGAACATTGAACCCCATAAGTCTGCCATTCATATTGTACAGTTGGATAGGACTAAAGTGCAGGTTGTAGGAGAAATTAATTCTGTAACCATCAGGTTGTCTGCCGACCCCAGGATTGTACAGAGGATTGACATCTTAATTGCCGACATACCTGAATTTTATGGTTTAATTTTGAGCAGAGATTGGTCCGAAAAACTGCATGGGTATATTTCCACAGATTGGTCACATATGTGGCTTCCCTACAAGGGAAAGCCAAATCAAATAAGGATCGATCGAGAGAAGCATATGACCCACATAGTTACTGAATTTGAGCAAGAAAACCAACCTGTGGCATTCAACAACAACATTCTGGGGAACTATTCGTCAGAATCATTCTTTGGCAACTTTGTTGCCCAACCATCTCCTTTTTCAGTCAATCATTTTACATCTCAGATTGAAAATTTTTCACAAACTGATAAGTCCAGATGTTTTAATGATGCTGAGAAAAATGTAGATATTTTTGTTAATACTCCGTTATTTTGGTCTTTATATTTTGATGGCTCTAAGTCCAATGAATGCTCAGTAGCAGGTTGCATTTTGGTTAGTCCACAAGGAGAAAAGACAATGTTGTCTTGTAGGTTAGAATTTGAGTGCACTAATAACACAGTCGAATATGAAGCTTTAGTCCAGGGATTATATAAAGCAATCGACCTTGAAGTGCGATATCTAAAAGTATTCGGCGATTCAGAAATCATTGTCAAACAGGTTAGAAATGCAATTCATTTCCTTTCGACTCACCTTAAACATTATCAATCGCTAGTACAGGATCTTACCTCACACTTTTCAGCATTCAATATTTCTTCCATTCCTCGATCCCAAAATTTGGCAGCCGACCTACTGGCCAATGTAGCTTCTAAGCTTCTACCTTCTGAAGACTACAACCTTGATAGATTTTCTGTAGAATTACTTTTTAGGCCTTCAATTCCTGACAATGTCACTAATTGGAGAGTATTTAACCATGACGACGATATCTTGCAGTTTCTAACTTCGGAAAAATCCTATAACAATCAAGTTATTGAGGAAGATGATCATGATCTACAGATGAAAGAAACGCCTCAAGAAAATTCGATCCCTAAACCAGTGGTAAAGCTTGAAGACCTTTATGATATCAAAGACAGGTTTAAACCTGTAATTAATGCAAAGCTTCAAAGTTCTACCCTTAGGTTTGAATTGATAAATCTAGGCACTAACGATGCTCCTCAAAACATCAACTTAGGAATAGGACTTTCTCAGGAAGAAAAGGAAGCATTTATTAAACTATTAAGAAAAAACAAACATGTCTTTGCTTGGAAATATGACGACTTGAAGACATATGACACATCTATTATCCAGCATACCATTCCTATGCTTCCTGATCAGAAACCAATTCAGCAAAAGTTAAGAAAAATACATCCAAATTTGGAGAGCCAGATAAAGTCGGAGCTTAACAAGCTCTTGAAAGCCAAGATTATTTTTTCGGTCCGACATTCAAACTGGGTCTCTAATATGGTGCCAGTCAGAAAGAAAAATGGCAACATTTGAATCTGTATTGATTTCAGGAACTTGAATAAAGCGAGCTTAAAAGACAATTTCCCATTGCCTACTATGGAGCAAATTCTCCAATCAGTGGCAGGCTCTGAATTGATGTCCTTTCTAGATGGTTTTTCAGGGTACAATCAAGTTCTGGTTCATCCTGATGACCAGCTTAAAACTACATTTAGAACAAAATGGGGAACCTATGCATATCAGAAAATGCCTTTTGGACTAATAAATACAGGAGCGACTTTCCAAAGAGCTATGGATACAGCTTTTAGAGGGTTAATTAATAAAACAGTGGTGGTCTATCTAGATGACATAACTGTATTCTCTAAAGAGAGATCTAATCATTTGCATGATTTAAATCAAATCTTTCAGCGATGCAAAAGATACGGTATTTCTCTCAACCCAAAGAAGTCTTTCTGTGCTCTTGATCAAGGAAAACTCTTAGGCTTTATAGTGTCCAAAGATGGCATTTATATTGATCCTGATCGGATTAAGGAAATTTCTGAAATCCCTTTCCCACACAATAAAAAATCGATGCAGTCATTTTTGGGTCAGATTAATTTTGTCAAACGATTTGTTCCAGATTTTTCTCAAATTTTATTACCACTTCAGACAATGATCAAGAAGAATTCAGTCTTCAAGTGGGGATCAGAAGAAAAGCAAGCTTTTGATGATATCAAACAATCAATAATCAATGCCCCAGCCTTGAATACTCCAAATTTTTCTAATCATTTTACATTGTATACTATCGCATCCAACTCTTCATATGCTGCTGTACTCACACAACCGAATGACAACAACTTAGAAGCACCCATTTCATTTTTTAGCTCAAACCTTCATGGTGCCGAATTAAATTATTCCGACGTGGAGAAACAAGCCTTTGCTGTATTCAAAGCAGTCAAACATTACAGACCCTTCCTTTTGAAAACTCACACAAAAGTTATAGTCCCTTTCCCAGCGGTAAGGCAACTATTAATTCAAAAAGAACTGGGTGAAAAAAGGGCCAATTGGGTCACAACGCTTCAAGAGTATGACTTAGAAATAAAGCCAGCAAAGATTGTTAGGGGCCAAGGTTTTTGCAGGATATTGGCAGGAGCATCAAACATTCCTGAATCAAGCGATATGGATCAGACTGAATCAATCAATCAGATAAGTGTCACTGATTCTGAATCTCAATATGCAGATTTAATATTTTATTTGAAGAACGGTTACGCTCCTCCAAATTTATCGTACAAAAATAAAAGGGCCATTAGATTAAAAGCAAATAATTTCACTCTTATTGATGATGTGCTTTTTAGACAAAATTATGATTCTATCTTGTTAAGATGTCTTGAGAAACCTGAAGCTCAAAAGGTTTTGCAGGAGCTACATGATGGACCAGCAGGAGGACATTTTGGAGCAGACACAACAGCTCACAAAGTTATTCATGCTGGATATTATTGGCCTACTCTGTTTAGAGATGCTCATGAATACGTAAGAAAATGTTTCAATTGCCAAACTTCAAGTGGAAGACAACGGAAATCAACTTTCCCTCTGTAACCTGTCAACATTGAACAACCATTTGAACAATGGGGATTAGATATCATTGGGGAAATTACTCCACCATCTTCCAAACAACATAGGTATATCCTCACTGCTACTGATTATTTTACCAAATGGGTGGAGGCTATTCCTTTGAAGGCAACAAATTCAGAGGCAATCATCGAGTTCATAGACCAATTCATCATTACCAGGTTTGGTGTCCCAAACGCTCTCGTTTTTGATAATGCTTCCTATTTCTCAGGAAATTCTATATATGATTTCGCTATTAAAAGGGGATTTAAACTGAAGTATTCTGCTAATTATTATCCCCAGGGAAATGGTTTAGCCGAATCTACTAATAAGAATCTCATCAAAATCATTAAGCGAACTGTTGAACAGAATCATAGAAACTGGCACAAATCTTTAGTGTTTTCATTATGGGCTGATAGAATAACACAAAAGGCTTCTATAGGTTCCTTCCCATTTAATCTGGTATATGGAAAAGAAGCAGTATTGCCTACGAATCTTGTTCTACCCTCTTTAGCCCTAGTACAGTACATTGAAGAGACTCCTTCCTCTTCCATCCAATTTAGACATGACCAAATTCTTAAATTAGAAGAAGAAAGGGAAAAAGCCAAAATCACTCATGCCAAACATCAACAAATCATCAAAGCATCCTTTGATTTAGCCTCATCCGGTTCCAAACAGTTTCAAGTTGGTGACTTAGTTCTCAAATGGGACAAGGCCCATGAAGATAAAGGTAAGCATACCAAATTTCAGAAAATGTGGCTTGGACCATTTCAGATCTGTGAGAAGATAGGCCATTCAACCTTTATATTGCAAGACTTATCAGGGTTGAGAGATTCTCTCCCTGTTAATGGCCTGATCTTGAAGAAATTCTTTAATTGAGAAGGTAATCCCTTCTCCTCTTTGTAGATTTACGTAGTTTGTAGGATCGGTAGGAAATAAAACTGTAGAGTACCCCCATTGACCTTTTGCTGTTTTTGAAGAAGTCGTCTCACAAAACAAAATAATAAGAATATTTGCTTTTAGATAGTAGAACCCTCAATCAAAAGGAATAATTTTTAGGAAATTAGATATCCTTGTGTTCTGAAACTTCAATCTAACTTTTGAAGACTCTTCTCAAGATGTAAAAGTTTTGTGAATCATTTTCTGTTTTCAAAACTGGTCTCCAAAGGTTATCCATTTTAAGATAGAAACTAACCCATTTTCAGCATCTTCAACTCTTCACCTGTCATCGATTTGCTCTTAAGGAGAAGATTGTTCACCCCGTTCACTAAAGTTTATGGTTACTCAGAGTGTAATTCTAAAATATAAAAGATTAAAGATAAGAGGTCTTATTACAAGCCTGCTTACCATGTTCATAGGAAAATAGTTTGACTGACATTACCAATACTGCCTACCAAAACGGGGTAATGGCTTGAAATTTCAAGACAAGAGGTCTCATCACGAGCCAGCTTGTTCAGTTAAATTATTACCAGTGAATGGCATTGTCAACAGCTGGCCACCAAACCAGGACAATGGCTTTTTATCTTATCAATGACAACGAAGAAAAAACAGATGAAAAATAAAATATGAGAACATGTTTTAGATTCATTCTGTTAACTACGCTCTTATGTGAATGGAAAAGTGAACAATACTATGGTTAAAAGGTATCCCTGTCGAGACTATAAACGTTTGCTGGCAACAGAGGCTCTACCTATGACAGAGGGGTTAATTATAAAGCTGATTTGGGAAAGTTTTCTATTTTATCATTATAAACCAATAAAGGCCTATTTTAAAAACTTAGAATGTATTTATTTTCTTGAAACTAAATGAGAAGAAGTTAACAGAATAAGTTCACTTTGTTCAGAACGCATGAATATCCAGTTAAATTAGAAGTTTTCCCTTCTGATTGAGTTTCTATTTTGGAAAAGCTTAAGTGTTTGTATTAGTTTCAGAGATAACTGGTTCTTCCAGCGAATCGCCAATTGTTGTGCTCTACAACAACCCCCCATTTCATAACATTTTTATTCACACAAAAAATCAACATATGGAATGGGTCCCTTTTAAAATTTAATTGGCATCAATGCTTTTGTGTTCAAAAAGGTATGATAATCAAATGAGTTTATGTATTTAAGCCTTTTTGAATAATAGTGTTCCAATAATAAAACAATCTTTTGTTATTGCGATAAAGCGATCGCAAGATCACATATCGCAATGACATGAGAAACACATTAAAAAAACAACACCTTGCTCTCCGCCGATGCGATATTGCTGTCGGCGATCGATGATATTCCATGCACACCTAATAAGGGCACATAACTCACGCCCCGACGCGACGCGATATCGACGATTGGCTATCGGCGGTGCCTCATGTGGGAAGAAATGCTTTAAGTTATAAACCCCGACCCGATGCGATATCGCTATCGGCCATCGGCAGAATCCCATGCACTTTGATAAGGCGCTCAGGTATTACCCCCGATGCAATGCGATATCGCCATCGGAAATCAGCAAATCACTTTGTATGCACTTTGTAATGTTTCCACGTGCTAGTCCAATGCGATGTCGCAATCGGCACTTGGCAGGATCTTTTTCTACTGATTATGTAGCATCTATTCCCTGATGCGATGCGATATCGCTCATCGGCGGTCAACATTCTCAAAAAGTCATCGCTTGAAGCCTTAAAGTTATATTGATATCCGGTTGATAAAGCGCAAATTTCAAAATGCCGTTAAATGCAGGGATAAGGTAATGCATGTGTATTTAAAACTTTGCCCCTTCGATTAACGAACACTTGCGTTTAACCGCCAAAATATCTGTTGCACGCTTAAGGGGGTCATTCAGCCAGATAACGGTGTGATACTCATTTAATGAGTAGCAGGCCTTAAATCACCATTAATGCATCTGCAATATCTTTCCAGTGATTGGATCCGCAACCACTTTTGAGAATTAATCTCACCACGCTTCAAATGATATATCTTTCCCGTTATGGATTGTCATTGTTACTTCCTTGTTACGATTTCTCTTGCATTTGTGTAGAATTCATCTGTTGAGAGAAGCCTAAGCATGATGGGGAAGAAATCCAAGAGGACCACGGGCTCCGCTGCTACATCTGTTGCAGGACAAGCTGCCGCAGATAAGAAGAAAGGCCTAATTTCAGACACTACGTGCACTGGTCTCACTAGGATTTCATGGCAGGGCACATATAATCTATTAGAGGCTGAGCAACCGAAAGTGATAGTGACAGAGGCTAGTGTGGATGTACTAAAGAAGTCCGATGCTACTCTCAAAGACTTGGCCGACTCCTTTCTTCACAGGATAGCAGCCAGAGAGCAGGTCCTTCCCTAAACTGATGTAGTGCGCTGGGCAATCGAAGAAATTCCAATCATCGATAGAACGTTTCACACAAGGGATGGAAGGATTTTCGGGTCGTTCAAGCCAGAGCACCTAAGGCAAATGTATCATTTGCCCGAGCTAGAGAAAATCTATGACAAAGCCTTCGTGGAGAAATTTGCAGCCGAAAATGAAGTACAATCTGAACCCATCCAGGATTGGAGGCAGAATCCGGCCAAACACAAGCACGAAAGCTCGGGTAAGTACTCCGTCGATTCTTTGGCTTCTCCCTATTGATATGCGGGGATTATGATGTGTAGGCTATGGGGGTTACATGACTCTGCTAATTTCGACATAGAAATGGTTCCCTTGATGGAAGCAGCTGTTAATAGTATAATCATGGATTGGGCCACCATTCTTTCTGATAAGTTGGCCGTAGCTGTTCATGACTTTAGAGCCAAATCCAGAGTTACCGAAAGGAAAATCCCACCATTTTATTATAGTGCTTACATTATGTATACGTTGTGTTTTAATTTTGAGTTTCCCATCCTCGGTTGGAGGTGGACCACCCAAGACCCCTCACGCATTCATTTGTACCACCAGAAATTGTGGAAGTCCTCTTACAAGGACCATCTGTATCAAATTTGCAATGGTTTTATGGTTCCCATTCATTATTCCATTTTTGATCGACCTATTCCCAAAATCTCCTATCTGGCTTCCTTCGACTTACCAGTTGTAGCAGGTTGGTTTGGAGAAGAGCATTTTACCTATATTAGGGTTTTTGGGAGCCAAGCCAAGCCACATGTTCTCCCATTATATGTTCCAGACAAATTGTTGGCCCGAGAAATCTCCTACCAGATTATGGCCGAGAGTGTCACACAAACTCTCAAGAAAGAAAAGAAGAGGGGCTGGCCCTCTTTTCCCTTGGGAATTGGTGTTTTTACTCTGCATGATCTCAAGCATGCAGAAAAAGAGGCAACAAAGATGCAAGCTTTATCCCTGGCCACTATCCCAAGCAGACTCTATGATCCACGTAAAACTGTCTATACTGCCCTAGAACAGGCCAAATTAACAAAAGTTGACCATCAAGAGGATATGTTTGATGACCTGTTCGTCGCCACCGATACAATAGGCCAGGCCAAACAGCTTGCTAGAATGAGATATAATGATGAGACGTTAACTGAGTTCAATAAACTTAGAGAGAAGAGGTTGCAAACTCTGCCTCTAGATTTATTGACAACAACCCCAGCGTCTTCCTCAAGCGAGCCTGGTCGGCAATAGACGAGCCAACCTCTTGTTACAACTAAGGATCAGAAGAAACAACAGGAGGAAAGGCAAAAGAAGCTGCAGGCAGAAAAGCAAAGAAGAGAGCAAGCTGAGAGGCAGAAGAAGGAACAGATAGAAAAACAGCAAAAGGCGCAGAAGGATCAAGAACAAAGAAAGCAGAAAGAGATAGAGGAACAGAGGAAGAAAGAAGAAGAGGAGAAACAAAAGAAAGAACTGGCAGATAGGCAGAAAAAGGAATTGGCAGATAGACAGAAAAGAGAGCAAGAGGAGCAGCAGCGAAAAGAGTTAGAGGAGCAGCAGAGGTTAGAACAAGAAAAAGAGCGGAGCGAATCCCAGACTGAGCAACATAGACAAACCTCCATTGATCCTGAATTGCTTAAACAATGGAACCAATTCGATTCCATTATCAGTGGAAAGGAAGGTTCCAAAGATACAGACACCTCTAAGACAAGCAATGTACCAGATACCACTTCTTCTTAGGTTCTAAGCGGAACCAGCGGCCCACCCATTTCAAAGGATGTTGAAGTAATTACTATAGACCCTTCCGATCAAATTGTTCTCCAGGTGGAAGATATTCCTCCCCTGGATGTTTTCTATAGCCCAAAGTATAAAGCTGTTGTTAAGCGCTCAAGGAAGAGACGAAGGCTTGATCAACCTTCTATCTTTCCTGAGCAAACAATCACGGGCAATGTAGTCTGGAAGGAGGAATTGGATCCCTCCGATGATCTAACAAAACTGTCGCAGTATGCGGGAGCTTATTCTGCAGCAACTATTGACAAGGCATCGGAGGTAAGTCTTCTATTGAAGACCAAGGACCAGGAGATTTGTATATTACAGGCAGAAGTGACCGAGGCGAAAAACAAGGCAACGCAGGTAGAAGAACAGTTGCTGGCACAACAGCAAGAAAACAATATATTAACCCAGCAACTGCAGACTGAAAAACAGAGAATCGACCAGAGCGCAATCCTGAAGCAGAAAGAATTGTCGGAGGCATTGGCACAGTTGAAAGCGGCGAATGAGCTGATGATGAAATCAAAAGACGAGAAAATAGCTCGACTATTAGCGCAGCTTGAAGACATCAAGGGCACCCAGAAAGTGGAGGATTTCAGAGCAGAAGCAGCTCAAATAAATGGCGCATTAATATCTCAGATTAGACTCCTATGCCAGCAACTTACTGAGGCTGAGCCATTATGCGAAATATCTACAGCAGTATGTCAGCAGATAGAGAAAGCCAGAAATGAGCTAGATCAGGCCGAAGAAACCATAGCCGGATATCTTGATTGGCAAGATACTGATGTGGGGAAGGCAGCAAACTTGCCTAGAATCTATGAGACATACAAGGACATACTCTTCACGGAATGGAACACTCAGGTGATGAAAGCGGAAAGGGCAGCTTCAATTTGCAAAATGATTGCCAGCAATATGATTGATTTAGTCAACAACACACTCTATTTGGCAAACATGATTTCCCAGTGCACACCTGGAAGCATAACAACAACAAACATGATTGAACAAACAAGTTATCATGACTTGGAAGAAAAGGGAAGGTTAATCGCTGGAGTAAATACTTTAACCTCCGAGGCATATTGGCTCTTTCTAATCAAGCCACACACTCAAAGGTCGGCCCTCAAATGTTTAACAGATGCTCTCGGATGCCTGATCCCCGACATTCAAGATGCCACATATGATGCCCAACTCACTTCGCATCTCAACACTCCACCGGAAGTAGAGCCAATGCTAGCGATATGTCAGCTGAGGTTTAAAGGCAAAGAGCCCACCTAATGAAGCATTGCTGCCGAGTGCCAGATCGCCAAGGAAGATGGAAAAATATTTATTGATACCAATTTAATAGCTTTTCAGTTTCTTAGATATTTAGATTAGCTTAGTATTTATAGACCCTTTCATTGTTTTGGAAAGGGTCGTAAAATTTTGTAATAGACTTAAAGGATGAAGTTTGCACTACTGTGCTTCAGCCTATATTCTTTTGTGAAACTCAACCGATAGTTCTTAATTTAACGAGAAGGCTGTTTTATGCAATTGCACACTATTGTCTCTTGTTTGGAATGCTTTCTGGTTTGAAGGAAGGACTGCGACATAGCGATTAATATACTGGATTGTTAAGCAGCTTACATGGTACTTTTATCTGCATCTGTGTTCTTTCCTCTTATATGAATTGCTATGTTATTATTTTTGCTATTGTTGAATACATGCATGCGCTGTAACAGCAAATCTTCATTTCGTTCCACTATTGGATGTTTTGTGATTTGTCCTCTCTTTTAATCATGCATGTAGCAATGATATGAATGACAAAGTGTAGTAATTCGCTATTATCGCTCTGCATAACTAATTATGCAGAGCAATCTTAAATGGTTTAAACATCTATGCTTTAGCGTTAGAGTCATCTATATGCCTGCCTTAAAGCACAGATTATCAAACGCTACGCTTTAAAAATTGATAAGTCCCGGGATTAGATTATAGTTAGTATATTTCGCCAATAGTTTTAGTTGTTCGCTTATCACCACCATATATCATAAGTTACTCATCCATCCCGTTTACTTATAATTCTTGGGAAACTGGTCCCATTATCCCCAGTCGGAGCCACTATTCCAAACAGAAAAGGAGCTGTACTAAGGTCCGGACCGGGTGATTTCCCCAATGTTGTTGCAACGATTTTCGGGGCATCAACATGTCATTAGGTACACTGCTTCAGCTTCTTCTTCAGTTGTCTGCAGTGCTGCTTTGATTCCAGGCAGAGAGGGGCATTGTTGTGTTTCATGATCCTTCTCGCAGATTGTGCATATAGGTATCCTATCCAGTGGGCATTCTCTGAGTGGATGTTTTTCTCTGCATTTTGAACAGAAAATTGCCAGAGCAGCTTCTGTTTCTGCGTGTTTCTTCTTGACCTGCAGAGCATCAATTTGTGAAGAAAAAGAACTTAGCATTTCAGTTTTAAATTCTTCTAATAAGTTACCTATCTCAGCTCTTGTTGCTCCTCCACTAGCTGACTTCTGAAGCCTTGAATACACATTATCTCTGCTTTTTGATCTGCCTGCCGCTCCCCTTGAACACCGCATGCAGAGCTTAATAATTTCATCAAAGGGTTCTTTGGAAATGTCCCCTTTCCCAAGCATGTTCAACATGTCCAGGCAATCATCTCTTACCCCTTTCAGCAGTATGGTCTTCAAAATGTCTTTGCTCATATTAGGATGATCAGACCGCTGCAGATTATACTGTAATCTTTCCACGAAATCTTCCAAATTCTCGTCCTCTTTCTGGACCATTTTAAACAATTCTTCCTTTCTTTCTCTTGTCCGGCAGTAGTCTTGATACTTGGCCAGAAATCCCTCTTTCATCTGGTCCCAGGTGGTGATTGCCTAAGCTCCTAAGCTCATAAACCACCTCAGTGCGTTCCCTTTTAATGTTGCTGGAAACAACTTCAGCTTCTGATTAGGACTTATGTAATCATAGCTTCTACACAGTATGTCGAATTCAAAGAGGAATTCGTCCGGGTCTTCGGAGGATAACCCATGAAAATTGGGTAATGCCGAGAGTGGAATATTTTTCATGGGGGTTTTTCCTCTCGGGAGCTCCCCAATAGGGAATTCCAGGGTGGAGAGCGAGTTTTCCCCTCTCCCTTCTGTTTTGTTATCCTCCATTGGTCTTTTCCCTGAATCACTCGCTTTATCTTCTGTGTCTTCCGTTTCTTCAGGTTCTTCTACTGGTTCCTCAGTGTACTCTGGTGCTTCCAGCTTCCTTTCAGGTCCTATTACTTCCTCCGTCTGTTGGTCTGTTTGTGAGGAGTATTGGATCTGAGGTCTCCGGGAACTCGTCCTCTGTGATGCTTTGGCCTTAGAGATGATTTCGTCGATGTAAGTCTTCCTTCCTGCTTTGCCGCCTGTAAAATTAGGTTTCTTGCGTCCTCTCATACACCTGTTATTTTCACAAAGAAACCATTAATGCTTTTAGAATTCTTTAGTTGCCTTCCCCGACAACGGCGCCAAAATGTTGGCTAGTTGAATTGTTTATGAATTAAACATTCAAGTACCACATTAATTGTCAACCAGGGAAAGTATTTTTATTCCAAAGGCTACTGCGTACTGTATGTACTCAAAATCTAAAAGCATTGAAAAGCTGTAGTATACGTGTTTCTTACGCTATGTCATTACAGTACTTGTTAAAATAAAAGCAATTAATTAAAACTACAAATCTGGAAAGAAAAATGATGGATGCTCTGTTGGCAGAGGATCAGGACCCTATCCTCCAGGTGGGGACGTTCAGCACCTGCCCCTGTAATCAGATTTACTAATGCACACTGCACTCTCATTCACCGGTGAGAAACAAACTCAAATGATTAATGAAACAGAGTACTAGCAAAACAGAGAATACCAGAGGTAATGCTATCAAATCCAAGCAGAGTACCAGAAAGAAACTATTGCACACTTACACACTTGACAAGAAAGTAAATGGGTGAATCTTGTGAGGAAGGTGGGCCCAGTCCCTCTCACAAGATTCCCCAGGAAAACGAAGACTGGATTAAGTGCTCAAAACAGTTTTATATTCATCTGCCAAAAAGATTTGAATACAATAAAGTTTAGACTTGCTGATGTTCTCAAGATCTCTTCTTACAGACTGACCATAGACACTGACTAATCCCCTTTTCATGTAGATGTCTCCTTTTTATAGAGGAGACATCTATTACAATAAAGTATTACAGACCATTCAGTTAACCCATCTTATCAAAAATAAGCAATTCAGAACGCTGTTACAACAGTATGATAATACGTTCTTTCTTGAGCTCTGGCTGTTACACAACGGGTAACTGACTTCGACCGTCTTCTCGGGATCTTCATATTCCTTTGCCATTTCCCCATGCTGTTCCTGATTTAGGCCATGCTGACTGTGTTCTTCTTGCTTTAGACCTCCGCTTGATTATGCCATGTCAGGGTTCTTTAAATAGTTGCCATCTGTTATTCGTGGCTGTTACAAAATGGCTTGCTTTAGGTGATTGCTGTTGCTGACTGTAGCAACTACGGAGTTGCTGCTTCTGGTGTCGCAGCAACTACGTAGTTGCTGTTTCTGGTGTTACAGCAACTGTGTAGTTGCTGTTTCTGGTGTTACAGCAACTATACATTATAATTCCTGCAAGCTTAAGGCAATTACTTGACAGTTTAGTCAGCGTTTCCAAGGATAAGTATAAAGATATTCACGAATATGAAATAAACAATTAAACATAGATATGCGGGAGGTTACTTCGTACCTTGGGGTCATTATGTCATTATAAAATAAAAGCTTTCAACTTATGACTGCAAAAGGATAATAATACGGCAAAAGATAAGGTCAAAAATAGGTCAATTGTGAGTCCCAACACCCACAACACTTACCTAGCATTTTTTCTTCTTTTTGCATGGGTGCACTTAGACTTGCAGACCCTGATTGTCTTCTTTTCTTTTAACTGCCCTCCTATCTAAATCAACCCTTATCTCTTCCAAGGGCCCAGATTAAGCAGTTGGGCTCCGTAATTTCTCTACCTAGCTAGTGATCTGCCAAGCTTGAACTGTTTGGACAGATATTCATTCTCTATCTTCTAAAACAAGCAATTTAAACCTAGGGAAGCCAAGATTAAGCTGTTTGGCTTTCCCTTAACTGTAAAACTCTTCAAAATGGTATGATTCTTCAAAATGGAACTTCTTGGAAATATGGAACCTTGCAGCATGACAAGATGACATATTTGGCATGTAAAACAGTCAATCATGAAATATGAAACCTATTGCAATAGGAGGCTAACAGTATGCATCACACCTTTCGATATAGGGAAGGTGCGATGATGGGAGAATGAGTTCTTCAAACCCCAGGGGCTCAAAAGGAAAGGAAAGCTTTCTCAAAATCAGAAAAAGATGGAATGAAAATGAAGAGTTCAGGGTTAGCTCCTACCTGGTCTTGATGGCACAGAGAATAGTCCACCGGATCTGTCGAAATCAGCTGATCAAATTTGAAGGGGAGAGCCACTCCAGAGCTCCAAAATCCCAAATTCGAAATGAAATGGTAAAAATGAGAGGCAAAACTACTTTTTATGTTACTATTCACGTACTTCAAGTAAAATGTTAGTTTTTAATTCATTTTTCAGGCATGTATATGTATTTCTAATCAATTTGATGGAGCAATTGAGAAGGTTAAATGATAGATGAAAGAATTTAACGTGTTAAATGGTGAATTGAATATCTTTGACCAATATCATGAGCAAAGTTTCGCATGGTTCAAGCTCATTAAAAAATGAACCTACTATTGAGAGACATCTTTTAAATGACTGGCACGAGCAATGTTTCCGCAAAGTTCAAGCTCGTTAGAAAATAAACCTGCCACTGAGCATAGTTTCTTCCGATTCAAGCTCATTAAAAAATGAATCTACCTTCAGTAAATGACCTCTATGATTGCATGCTATCAACCTTTTGAACCTTGGTTGTTTTCTATCTTCACCTCCATTCTCTTGGCCGATCATACACTTCCACTTGATTGATTACCCTTTTGAGGAACAACTGCGACGAGTGGTTCTGTTAGCCACCATCTCCATACTGCCATGTTTGAGAAGTTCCAAACTTACCTAGAACCAGTTGCTACCCGAAAACACCACTTGTTCCTAAAAAACAAGTCTCTTTTAAGCTCTTTTTAGACTCGCTAAATATGAAAAGATTGCCGAGATATTGGCCTTTGCAGCTTGTTAAAGTAAAGGGAAGCACCATCCCTCCTATAAATTTTAATCTTTTGGAACCTAAGCGATTATCAAACAAAAGACCAAGCGCTTGCCTTTTTCGGCTCGTTAAAGCGATCGAAAAGTCATCCCTTTTGTATTATTTTATACTTTTTCGGGCTTAAGGGATTATGCTATGAAAAAGGACTACTGGAGTTTCCTTTTCGTTCCTTTTCAAACTCTCTAAATATGAAAAGGACCGAGTTGTCTTTGTCATTAAACTAGTTAAAATGATAGTGACAAACTTGTCCATTCGGACAAGAACGAGTTTCACTGTTGCTAGGCTCGATAAAACATAGCGACAGGTTTGCCTGAAGGGAAAATTATAGAAAAAGCATATGTTATCCTCCTCAAGCTTGAAGAAAATAAATAGGTACTGGTCAGCAATCACTGGGGAAAAAGGGAAGAAAACTTAAAGAACTTTATTGGTAGCAGGTCGTTCTTGAACATGACACTTTCACTCTGTCACCATGATTGAGTCGGGTTGGGTTATTCCATTCACTGTTCATATCACCATTGGTCCTCCATACCATCCATATTTTGGGGTTAATGCTACCAATCCATATCAATGTCGCCGACATGTTCAAGAGAAGTCATTCAAAGAATTCACCGCCCAGCAAATGCCTCATCCATTGCAATACCTTCACCCTCCATTTTTCATGACCGTCATTCCTAAACCTTGTATCATCAGATCGTTTTCACCTCCAAAAAATCATTTTCTCCGTTTCATGTCGTAGATGTGGGATACATCAAGGCCCTCCTATGATGGGTCACTTCTTGTTGACATCAGCTCATTATCCAAGAATTTGACTTATAAACAACCCTTTCAGTTGTTTGAAGCTTGCATGCCACAATGGCAAGTTTCTTGCTTCTGGTGATAGGTATACATCAATGGCCTTCGACCGAAAGATTTTGCGTGGTGTTCAACATCGACTCATATATTCACACCACGTGAATTGTACTATAGTAACTTGAGGGTCATTATCATTATCGGTGACTCCTCTCGCACCTGTTAACAACTTACATTATTGGCTGGTAATCAAGTGATGTCTTTCCATGTTCGACTTTCGAACATCTTTTCACATGGATTGACTTGTACATCAGGTGAATATTGAACGAGTTTTGAAGACCTCAGATCTAGTTTCATCCATTCGGGATGCGATAAATTCAGGAAAATAAAGACATCAAATGTACACAGGAGCTGCATAGATGGTCATCTAAACCAAGGATGTTGACTCTTCATATGAAGAATCACCAGTTTGCAACTGCAGACGATTATCTATTCTATGTACATGAAAATGAACTTATAAAATTGAGCATGGGAATGCCCGCCTCAGCCAGATCATGAAAACAATATGATGATGATGTATTGTGTTATATCTTATACAGGTCACCTTCCAGCTCGAACACCTCAGATCCTCATGATAAAGCATTTCACTCGACATCAAAATATTTATGGCCTCATGCTTTAGGGGGCAACTGTTATAGACATATTTGGGCACTTCAACCCCAATATCATATCTAGATAAACCAAGGGCTCTTTAACCCCTAAAAGTGTTGTTTCATACACTAAAGGATCAAGGTCAACTGATTACTTCATCTTCCAGAAGTTCCACTTGAAACAACACTCAGAACTGGCCAAAACTGGACCATACTAACTGCTCCATGGTCAAGGTGAAATGGATACTGGATGCTACACTAGCCAGGTGTGATGCATACTGAAAGAGCCTTCTGTGGGGTATGATGAGTGATGAGCCCCAAAAATGGACAATTATTTGGGCTCATTCAACCTCCTAAGTTGACTTAATCCACCATTCTCATTGGTTTATTGCATGTTTTTGATTATTTTTATGTTAATAGAGTGAATTTGGTTAGTCATTATGCCAACAAGTCTAATGGGTGCTTTGTGTAGCCTTTTTGGTCCACTTGGAGACAAAATTGAAGGTCTTAATGAGCACTTGGCAGCCAAATTCGTGGGAGAAAAAGCTAGAGGATTTGTAGGAAGGTGTCCCCCTCATTTATGGGCCCTTACCTCGAATTCTCCACCATCAGCTCGGAGTTCAAAGGCCACCAAATCAATGAGCACAAGGGCAGCCAAGAAAGTCAAGTAGGACTGCTGTTAACTACAAGTCTTGGGCAGCCAAGTCCCTAAATTTTAGGAGGACTGTTGGGTCCTCAAATTGTATAAATAAGAAGGCTTAGGGCCTCATTTTGGTTAGCCAATTAGCCAGTGTAGCCAGTGGATGTTAGCTAGTTAGCCAGTAGATAGTAGCTAGTAGTTAGTCATTTCATAGCCTTGTTGTAGTCATTTTGTAATTCGATTTGTATGCAATAGATTAGCTTTGCTTTTAGCTCATTCTCAAGCTCTCCTGGTGGACAGTTTTGATGTAACTCTTCATTCTTGATTAATAAAGATGAATTCAGCTTTGCACTAGCTCTAAATCTCTCTTGGGAGGCTGTAGCTCTTGGGGTTGGGCCCATCTCAAGCGCCCAGTACCTCCCATGTTTATCTTTATGTGTGGTTGCTGTGTTCTTAAAATAAAATCTGCTCTTTAGATCTTGCTTTGTTATTTTGGTTGTTTTTGTTGGTTAAAGTAGCTTTTTATGTTTGAGAATCGATCGGTAGGAGTTTGTCATGCATTTAGATCTTTCGGAATGTTCTTTCTCACGTGATGTACATGGTTCTCTTTCCAAACGAGGCTGCTATTTATTCATTTCATTGACAGTTAGATTAAGTTAGCTAGGACTTAGTTTGTTTGCAAGAATTCATTGATTCGGTTGAATGTGCATTGTGCAGGGCATCTCTATCACTCACTCACATGGTCAAGCTTCATCAAAGCCATCTGATTCATCCCATATCTAGGCTTCTCGCTTCACACCCATCCTCTTGCCCACGTAACCCTACCTTCTTCTCCATTGTTGTCTCAACTACCTTAAAGCCAAATCAGCCTTCCAAAAATCATCTCACCACTCCATCCATCAGTTCCTGGGTCACTTCAGACCCCCATCCTACCTCCATAACCATACATGCATCTTCCATCAATCACCCATCCTCAAAAATCCCATTTCGAAACATCCTGTAGAAGAATTACAGAGCTTTCTGTAGAAACCCCTGCAGACTTCCTGTAGAAGTTCATAAACACGGTTGCATGGCATCCAGACTTTATGAAACTCTCAGAAAGAATGTTAGGGATCCCTTAGACCCTCTCTGTACCATCCCAACCTTTCCCAAAGCATTTCATCCCTTGATCCATCCCTGCACAGTGGAAAACTAGTTAGAAGCACATGCATGATAATTTCAACAACTTAAGCAAAAATACAAAAAGATGTTTTCTTCAGATAGTGATAACTTAGACACATGCATTTTACCTTCCTAGAAGGAATGGCATCTCTTCTCGTAGTTTGCATTCTCATTTTTGCATCAGTAGGACTAGTTGGTAGAATTAGGGTTTGTTAGGGTTTGCTAGGGTTTGTATTTCTTTTTGGTTTTCAGTTTCTTTCCGCAAGTAGATTAGCTTCCTTTGAGTTAGCTTTCGTCCATCAGTTAAAAAGCTTCTTCTAAGAGCTCATAAAAGTTGGCTTGAGCCCCTAGCGAACTTGTGCCAGCTGACCAAGTGACAGCTGCGGCAAGAGCTAGTACTTGTGCATACAACACCGTCGCTTCCAAGTTTGTTACGAACTACCGGGTTGATAAAATTAAAGAAGGGAGTTCCAGGAGTTGTAGCATTATTGCTACAATACTGGGGCCCACCATCTTTTTGGCGCTATTGCCGGGGAAGCGTCAGAGTATTGGTGATTGCCGCTTTTCTTCTATTTTCCACTACAATCTTCTTCTAAGTAGTTTATTTCATTTCCATTATGCAATTTCGTTTATGCAAAAGTAGATTAGTATTTCCCGCTTTCATAGATTAGCATTTCTCGCTTTCATAGATTAGAATTTCAATTCCGCAATTTCATTTCTGCAAGCGTAGATTAGCATTTCAATTCCGCAAGCGTAGCCTAGCATTTCATTCCTGCAATTTCATTTGAGCAAAATAGATTAGTCCTTTCCTGCTTTCATTTCAATTCCGCATTTTCATTTTAGCAAGATAGTTAGTTGCAGTTCAATCTATTTCAGTTTTGCAGGTAGAAGTAGAAAAAAGAAAAAAATCAACCAAAAAGATTTCATTTCATGCCTTGTAGGAGTAGAGATAAGTTAGAAAAATGATTGCACAACACCCCCACTACTTCACACAGCCAACATTCTCTCTTCTTCGATGGCTGTGATTAAAGAACCCTTGGATGGACATCAAGACATATCTGAAGAACCTCTAGGGGAGAAGAAGAAGAAAACATTCCTCTAAGTGAATGGCTACAAGTAGAAATGTTGGGAGCAACATCTTGTCTAAAGATGAATTTGAAAATCAGATCAAAGATTTCAAGAGTGATATGAGGCAGTTTCTTGCTATGCAACTGGATACCTTGCGGATCCAACAGAAGCAAGAGGAAGCCAATAGGGCTTTGGTCATTTTTTGTCCTAGGTGCACTAGAAAGCATCCTAGGAACGAATGTCCATTGTACTCCATAGAAGTGTGTTTTGTCTGTGAAGAATACCATCCTACAAATCAGTGCCCTTCCTTACCCAGATTCAAAGCTGCATATCAGAGAGCCAAAGGAGCCACTGAATCACTCTATTACATGAACCAAAGTTGGCCGCATGGACCTAGATCTTACCAGCAGGAACTGCAAGGGACACCCGAGACCTATTATGACCCCTATCAAGCCACTTTCATGACTTCTTGGGGTCCCCCTGCTCATCCTTCCTGGTTCACACCTCCTCCTTGTTCCTTCACAGATCCATATTATGCCCAACCAGTTGCTCATTCATTTCACTCTTATGCTCAGCCATAACCTCAATGGAATGCACCTTATCAGGAGTGGAGGCCCCAGTACAACTCTCATCCCGCTCATTTTCCTCCACCACCTGCTCATCCACAACCATCGCCTCCTCCTCCACCAAGGCAACCCCAAATGCCTACCCAACCACAATGCCATCCATCTCCATCTCAATTTCACACCTCCACTCAACTACCCGTACCATTTCCAAAGCCATACAATGGAGTAACTCAACCCAATTGCAAAGCTGAGGCATAACATATCAAAATGACTCCTCTTGAGCTCAATGATCTTCACCATAGCTCAGGAAAAGCATTGCAAAAAAGAGATCATCTTGAAAGCATTGAAGGATCACATCCAGCAAAAGAAGATTCAAAAGAGGAGATCAAAGAACCATGGGTTGCACTTGATGAAGAGAAGAGATCAGAATCAGAGATCGAGAGAGTTCCCTCATGGTTACCATCAAATCTTCCATGTATTCAAGAGAAAGATTAGCAAAAGGAGGAAGATGAGGAAGTCATGATAGAAAGTGACATGAAGAATGATCCAGATCAGCAAAAGGACCAAGGATATCAAAGCTATATTGAGATATGGTTCCAGACAGTCACTAAGTTGCAACAGTACTCTCTTCCTCAGCTATGTTTGATCCCTTCAAGGTCAGATCATTTGGTCTCTGAGATCTGGATAGTTGTCCAAGCATGCATTTCGAGCCTTCACATCATTTTTTCTCTAATCTCGATGTGCACATGGCTCCATTGGAAGTATTCTTATACTTGAGAACGATTTTGTTTTTCAAGTAGGGTAGGGTAGAAAAAAGAAAAAAAGAAAAAAAGAAAAAAAAAGAAAAAAAAATGAAAAAAAGAGGAAAATAGAAATCTAAGGTGAAAAACTCCTCGGAGGCGCCTTAGATTGGCTCATTGATTGAAAACCTCCATGAGGCGGTCAATGGGTTGGAAAAAAAAAGAGAAAAGAGAATAAGATCTCTGGGTGAAAACCTTCCTTGGAGGCGCCCAGGGCAAGAAATTAGGGTGAAAACCTCCATGAGGCGCCCTAGTTGTTTTTCAAAAAAAAAGAAGAGAAAAGGAAAAAGAAAAATAAAACTAATTACATTGGCTAATTGCAGGTTGCAAGAAGGACATTTCATGACAAGAGGAGCACTCAAATCAAGATCAAAGGAATTTTTCTTGTGCCTTCTACAGGAAGCTCTGTATTTCTACAAGAAACATCCTGTAGAACCTTTGGACGAGCCAAATCCAATTTCAAAAGTGAATCTAATGGTGGGAATCTGTTGATTAGACCTGCAAGCACTTGTGTGTCCATCCATTGCCTTTCTCCATCATTTTTTCCACCTCATTGTGCTTCTCATTGTGCTTCTACAGGAACTTCCTGTAGAAATTGTGGGAAACTAGACATGGATTTCAAAAAAGTGGTTTGGCGAACATGGTAGCTTCCTCAAGGGTTCAAAAGTCCTCATGCAATCTTCCAACTCCTCCTCCATCATCTCCATACTTGCATCACAGCCCAAGCTCAGCTTTTCCTTCCATGCAAACACTTGCAAAATGCCTTGAGGCAAAAATCCATAGAACAAAATTTGTTTTTGCCATAACTTGAAAACCATGCATCTATTTGACAAACTGTTTTATGGGGAATTGTACAAGGGAGATGGAAACATGCTTGAGCAGTTTCAGCCGATTCTGGTGCACGGTTTCCAAGAAATCAACCTTTATCACCATCAGCCATTTTTGCATTTTCTCCATAACCGTGCATCCATTTCAAAACCTGTTTCATGGGGATATGCATGTGAGTGATGGTAACCTACCCAAGTAGTTTCAGCCGATTCCGATGCACAGTTTCCGAGAAATCGAGCTCTGAAATCTTCAGCAATTTTCCATTTTTCTCGAAATCCATGCATCCATTGATCACTATTTTTCTATGGGAGATGCATAATGATGATAGGAACATGCTCACCAAGTTTCAGATCAATCCGGTTTACCGTTTGAGAGCAATGGCGAAAACACGTTCTGGTTTTGTGACCATGTAGCAGCAACAGCTTGAAGGTGCAGATCTGAACGTGGAAACAATTGCATGCAGCTCAGATTCGGCCAGAGGACACCTGCACAAGGAAAAGCAATCAAAAATCATCAGCCAAGCCCTCATGCAATCAAAGGATCCAAGCATGCAGCAGCAGAATCAGAGCATGCAGCAGCAAAAAAAAAAAGCTTCACAAGCAGCCGTTTGACTTCAGGTACGTGACTAAACCTTGTTCATCTATTGCATGAATCTAGTCTAAGCATTGCATGAACGAATGGAATGGTGAAATTAAGCCATGAATGTAGCAAGGCACCCAGTTCTCTAGCACTCACGAGCAAGTCATGCATCATGCATGGGTCAGTCATGCACGTGAAAATTAAAAAAAAACGGACAGTGTGGGCGGCCTAACTCCAGTGCAACTGATGGATGAGATTACAGGCAGAGAACACGCAGTTAACCACTGCAGTTCATGATAACACAGTAGTTGCATGGGCCAGCACCCGTCTGTGCCACCTCACTCCAAAAATCACGCAGAAATCTGAGCGCTCAGCTGAAACTCATAGACTGCTGTTAACTTGCACTTGCATCATGTCCAACTCGAAGTATACATCCTCTGCTTCCACAATCGGCTTGACCTATCGTCCTCCACTGAGTTTCCTACCTGTTCTCGAATTTCACTCGTACATCGGGCTCACTCAAAGGCAAAATCACATTCTACAGGAAACGGGTGGGGTCTTCTATAGGAAAGTGCAGCAGAGTCTTCCAGAGCAGAGTAGCCTAAGGTTCTTCATCCAGTTTGGAGCCTGAAGAAAGCTCTGAGATCCGACACCATTGTGGAATAAATCCAGTAGCAATAGCATGCCATGGAGTCAGAAACGAAAACTGTAGAGTTCACTGGTGGTCAGGAGATTGCAACTTTTTCTTGTCTCATATGGACTACTGCCCAAGGTTTGGGAAGAGTCTCTTCATGCAAGCAATTCAGAGGGCTTTACTGTGAATGAGCATGAAGATTTCGTATGTGTCGCTTTCGCTTCAAAGAGTAGAAGATTTCATTGTCAACCAGAGTAAACGTGGAGAGGACAATATAGCAACTGTTCAAAAGGTCTCCTCTGAATGCCTCAAGGGTGATGATGGTGAACCAGCCTTCATTCATACAGGAGCTCTTATGTTGTTTCTCCATATAATCGAGAAAACAGATTTCCAAGCAAAGTTGCAGATTTACACGGACTTCAAACAAAAGGAACTCAAGCCCATCATATTTGTGGGTCACTCCATAGGAGGGGCAGTTGCAACCTTGGCCACATTATGGGTTCTGGGAAAAGGCTAAGGCAAAGCTCTCCCTTTTGTATCACGTTTGGTTTCCCTCTGGTCGGACATGGAAGGCTTGTTGAAGCAGTTGGCCGTGAGAACTGGGGAGGAAACTTTTGTCACGTGGTTTCCAAGCATGATATTGTTCCTCGGATGCTCCTTGCACTGATTGAGTCCATTGCTAACTCCTTGACTACCATTTTTTCTTATTGGCAGGGCACAAATGTGCCTGATTCTTTAATTCAAGATGCTTGTAGGACTCTTCTGAAACAGATCTTTGTTTCTCCAAGCATCCCATACAGACCTTTTGGCACTTACATGCTTTGCTCAGGCAATGGTGTAGCTTGTATTCAAAACGCTCAGACGGTTTTGGAAATTCTTAGTTTGACTATGCGAAGCCAACAAACTTCTTTTGATGAGATTGTACAAGCCTGTCTTTCAGAGCACATAAGGTATGATCCTGTTTTGGAGGAGGTTTTGCAAAACTCCATAAGAGGGATACGATCAATAGAGAATTCCAATTCAGAATCCCCTTACGAGATGGGTATTTTATTGCAGCTTGAAGCTATTGACGTTGGAGCTCAGAATGATCATGCACAGCTGGCCCTATGAAAAGCTGGCGAAACTGAAAAAGGGTATAACACAAATGTTGATAAGCTAGCTATTGAATTAAGCGTAAAACAAAGTAGCATGGCAGAGCTTGAATGGTATAAAGAGAGATGGAAGAAGGTTCAGTTGCATGGCGAACATATCATAGTCCAAGGCCTCAAGTACCAGCCTCTACACCACCACCAATTTGTTTCTCAGCATATCCATCAGGCCTATCAGCATATTGATGAGCCTCGTCATTGAGTTTTTGGGAGAAAATCATGGCAATCTTGGCTAATTAAGAGCAGAAACTTGAATGAGACAAGGAGGAGAGATTATAGGAGATAGATCCTCCTCATTAAATCCTCACTCATTCAAATATTACTTAATCAATTCACACTAGCTCAGAGTTGCAAGCAGCAGGCAGTGAGGAAGAAGAGAAGAAAGGAGGAGAAGATGAAGGCTGCCACAGCCCAGCTGGCAAGATACAGTGGTGCTGTCTGTTTCTACAGGAAGACAGAGGACTGTTTCTACAGGAAGCCAGCGAACTATTTCTACAGGAAGTTTGAAAAGAGGGAAGCCAAAGGAGAAATCAGCCGAGATGTTAGCCAAAGAAGCTACCAGGGCCATCAAAGACGAGGAGAGAGATTGGTTGCTCAGAGGATGAGCAACACTTTCAGTAGGGGGGTGATGATGAGCCCCAAAAATGGACAATTATTTGGGCTCATTCAACCTCCTAAGTTGACTTAATCCACCATTCTCATTGGTTTATTGCATGTTTTTGATTATTTTTATGTTAATAGAGTGAATTTGGTTAGTCATTATGCCAACAAGTCTAATGGGTGCTTTGTGTAGCCTTTTTGGTCCACTTGGAGACAAAATTGAAGGTCTTAATGAGCACTTGGCAGCCAAATTCGTGGGAGAACAAGCTAGAGGATTTGTAGGAAGGTGTCCCCATCATTTATGGGCCCTTACCTCGAATTCTCCACCATCAGCTCGGAGTTCAAAGGCCACCAAATCAATGAGCACAAGGGCAGCCAAGCAAGTCAAGTAGGACTGCTGTTAACTACAAGTCTTGGGCAGCCAAGTCCCTAAATTTTAGGAGACTGTTGGGTCCTCAAATTGTATAAATAAGAAGGCTTAGGGCCTCATTTTGGTTAGCCAGTTAGCCAGTGTAGCCATTGGATGTTAGCTAGTTAGCCAGTAGATAGTAGCTAGTAGTTAGTCATTTCATAGCCTTGTTGTAGTCATTTTGTAATTCGATTTGTATGCAATAGATTAGCTTTGCTTTCAGCTCATTCTCAAGCTCTCCTGGTGGACAGTTTTGATGTAACTCTTCATTCTTGATTAATAAAGATGAATTCAGCTTTGCACCAGCTCTAAATCTCTCTTGGGAGGCTGTAGCTCTTGGGGTTGGGCCCATCTCAAGTGCCCAATACCTCCCCTGTTTATCTTTATGTGTGGTTGCCGCGTTCTTAAAATAAAATCTGCTCTTTAGAACTTGCTTTGTTATTTTGGTTGTTTTTTTTGGTTAAAGTAGCTTTTTATGTTTGAGAATCGATTGGTAGGATTTTGTCATGCATTTAGATCTTTCGGAATGTTCTTTCTCACGTGATGTACATGGTTCTCTTTCAAAAGGAGGCTGTTGTTTATTCATTTCATTGATAGTTAGATTAAGTTAGCTAGGACTTAGTTTTTTTGCAAGAATTCATTGATTCGGTTGAATGTGCATTGTGCAGGGAATCTCTATCACTCACTCACATGGTCAAGCTTCATCAGAGCCATCTGATTCATCCCATATCTAGGCTTCTCGCTTCACACCCATCCTCTTGCCCACGTAACCCTACCTTCTTCTCCATTGTTGTCTCAACTACCTTAAAGCTAAATCAGCCTTCCACATATCATCTCACCACTCCATCCATCAGTTCCTGGGTCACTTCAGACCCCCATCCTACCTACATAACCATCCATGCATCTTCCATCAATCACCCATCCTCAAAAATCCCATTTCGAAACATCCTGTAGAAGAATTACAGAGCTTCCTGTAGAAACCCCTGCAGACTTCCTGTAGAAGTTCATAAACACGGTTGCATGGCATCCAGACTTTGTGAAACTCTCAGAAAGAATGTTAGGGATCCCTTAGACCCTCTCTGTACCATCGCAACCTTTCCCAAAGCATTTCATCCCTTGATCCATCCCTGCACAGTGGAAAACTAGTTAGAAGCACATGCATGATAATTTCAACAACTTAAGCAAAAATACAAAAATATGTTTTCTTTAGATAGTGATAACTTAGACACATGCATTTTACCTTCCTAGAAGTAATGGCATCTCTTCTCGTAGTTTGCATTCTCATTTTTGCATCAGTAGGACTAGTTGGTAGAATTAGGGTTTGCTAGGGTTTGCATTTCTTTTTGGCTTTCAGTTTCTTTCCGCAAATAGATTAGCTTCCTTTGAGTTAGCTTTCGTCCATCAGTTAAAAAGCTTCTTCTAAGAGCTCATAGAAGTTGGCTTGAGCCCCTAGCAGACTTGTGCCAGCTGACCAAGTGACAGCTGCGGCAAGAGCTAGTACTTGTGCATACAGCACCGTCGCTTCCAAGTTTGTTACGAACTACCGGGTTGATAAAATTAAGGAAGGAAGTTCCAGGAGTTGTAGCATTATTGCTACAATACTGGGGCCGACCAATGAGCGAGATTACACAAATGACAGAGACAGTTTTCTAGGTGGTGATAGCACCTAAATTTGCCCTAGGCTGAAGGAAGGCAAAATTCAGGGTAACCACAAACCACGCTCAGTCTGGTAGCTAGCCCTACTAGAACAGGAGAGGGCTCTCTCCGAGTCACGCTCAGTGAATAGATAAGCAAAAATGGTCTGAGATGACTTACAGTGAAATATTGATCTTAGGCTAGTAAGTGAATATGGATACAAGAAACAATTTTTATGAATGACTGAGCTTCTGGGATGGTATGGGACCAACGGTCAGCAAAGAACAAAGAATTTAATACAAAGGCACAGATTACTTCGTGAGGCAAGACAGGCAGAAAGTGTAGCAATTTAGTTCAAAATAACGCGGAATGGAGAGATTGCTTAGGAGAGTGAAAAGGGCATAAGAACATGAATCCTTTTCAACAGAAGAAGAACACTGAACATGAAATTTTCCCATAGGCAGAGCAATAAAATTGAATTCTACCTTATCTCACTCAGAAAATTTCACTGGAAATGAACATGAATTGAACTATGAAACATAATGAAATACATATGAAACATAAGAGACACATTTGCTACACTCACAACCACATGAATCTCATGAAACAGAGCTGCTGCCTTTCATTAATTCTCTATCAAAAATATACAGTGAAGAAACAAAGTTTCTTTCCTACAGTCTCCCAGAAGTTACAAGCCAACCAGCCCTTTGCAAATAGCTTGCATACAATATATAGAATGTGTATGAAGAGATAGAACGCCCAATGGTTGGGGAGTTACTCGAATCATTACAAAATGGAGGTGAAGATCCAACCATCAGCTACAGGTGCAACGTTACAAACATGACAAATGGCTTGGGTGACCGTTTGCCTTCCTTCGCCACTTGGATAGAAGCCAATATAGAGATAAAATGCTTTAAATTCTGCCTTAGGTGCCAAAAAATTGAAATGTATATGAGCGGGCCCACTTGGAAAAGTCGCGAATCGAAATTTCGCGAAACGGAGGCAAATTCGGCATTTTTTCCTGTATGTGCCGCGCCATTTTCTCTGTGTGCCGCACCACTTTGGATCCTATTTTGAGGCACTTGTAGGAGTCCACAATGTGCACAAGTGTGCTTGTTGGAAATCCTATCCTGTCTACTTTCTAACCCAACTGGAATTTCTGAATTTGGTGCTCATTTGCCCCTCCAAATCTTCATTCTCCCAAGACTGCTTCCTGTGTGTCAAAATAGGGGTAGAGAGGCCATGTTTTGGGTGTTTTTGACCTCCTAGAGACTCAGATCTTGCCCAAATTTCTTGTCCAAGCACCAGTAGTCGTGATTTTTCATTCTGAATCCAAAAATACAAACCATTCTTCATTTGGAGCTCCCAATTTTTAGCGCGCACCACTGGGAGAAAAACCTGTGTTTTGCCCAAAAATTTGTCATGTGACCAAAATTTCCCCAAATTTCTTGAATTTTGGGCTGGAGGTTCTCTATGAGGTGCTAAGCTATGCCAAAGAAGCTTCAGGCAAGATTCGAAGCCGATATTGCTCTTTTGCCTCTTTTGCCTCTTTTTTTGCTTTGCTCAATTTTGCCTTCAAGCTCTTTATCTGGGCCTTTGCACTCATGTTTCATGCCCTGTAATGGAAAGCCATGTGTCTCAGTAAAGAAAGGTCCTTGTCATCCTTGTCCAGCAACCTCTCCAAGTGCATGTTCACTCTCTCGAGATTGGCCTCCCGATCCTTGTTGATTTCTTGCTCCAATGATGTGAGCTCAACTCTTCTCCTTTGTGTAGCTTGGCGATGCTCACGAATGTTTTGTAGCTCCATAATCACCTGCTGATCCTCTAGCTATTTGTTTCTCTGCTCTAGGTACTTCATGTTCCACTTGGCCCTCTCCAATTCAAGGGATAAGGCCTCAATCTCTGATTGCTGCTCATGGATGATCTCTCTAAGCTCTGCATTTGTTGGTTATGTATCTGTCTCATCATCATGAAGGAGAACGAATTCGGTCTCTCGTTCACCTGATGGCTCTCCTGAAGGCTCCTCATCATGCACTGGCTCCTTACCTTTGTCCTGTTCCTGTGTCTTCGATGTCGGAAGCAAGGCCCCTTCCACCCCGGGTGGAGATAACACTCGCTTTACCGCTGCAAACAAATGTCTATTGCCTCTTTAATAGGCGATGAATACTGGCATAGTAGCGGCCTCATGGCGCTCATACTGATGAGAAGGACCACCTATCTCATGCTATTCCTCTGATACTACTTGTGGTGTGCTGAAGAAGTCATGGGAGATGAAGTCCTCCCAAGCAATGCCTTGCAATCCCAACTGATGTTCCACCAAAATCCGGATAAGAGAAAAGTGATAAACACTGTTGAGTTGATGCTGAGGGGTCTTATGTTGCATGAAGTTTTTCATCCTCTCTATGTTCCCACAAATGAATAATGGGAGATTCATCATCCGCACCCTGGTAAAGTGCATCAGAAACCTGATGTGATAGGCATATAGGCGAGAGAACCTCCCCTCACAACTGAAGTACTTCATGATCAATTTCATGAGCGGAGCATACTCATCTTTCAAATATTTGAATGGGAAGATTCTCGTGAGCTGCCTCAAACAACTTCCCTTAATGTAAGGCTCATAATGATGCCTATCCACCTTCTTCTTCTTATGCCACTATTCTCCAACATTTGGTATGGCTGTTGCCACTGAGATAGTTTCGGGTGTCAATGTGAAGGTGACCCCGGCCAAGATAGACTGAAATCCATGTAGGTGAAGCACAAAAAGATGGGCAAACTCATGATGAACTCTAACATTTGCCACCCTTTGACAAAACTCAAAACATGCTAGGTGTTGGAAACATGACATAGCAAGAGGGCATGCCTGCAATTCAGTGAGGGTGTTTGGCTCATCCCTAACATGTTTTCCTCTCCTATGATGTCTCCTGGGAGCCTGTTCTCCTAAAGCTGTATCACTGTGAGTTTCCACCTCATACTCTGATGAACCCTCAGATGCCATGACTGCTGTTTATATACTGTACTTAGGCTACCCTTTGATGATGGTGAAGTTGGGTGTTGTTTGTGATATCTGCCACCAAGGGGAATAATGAAACAAATGGAGTATTAGGAAGGGAGTAATGTGATGGGAATAGGGGTTATGGGGGGAAATTTGTTTAGGGATATGTAGGGGGTTTGACAAGGTATGGTTTGGGGTTTTTATTGACCAATAGTAGGAGGGGAAAGGGAATAGGGTTTGGTAGTGTTTTAGGGTAGTGATAATAGGAAAAATGTCATAGGGGGATAAGGAAAAATGTTAAGGAAGGGAAAATGGGACCTTGGCATCAACAACACAATTACACAACCCTAGCAAAAATGGCCCTTTGTGTTTTCTTGTGGTTGATTTATGAGTTTTGTTGCATTTCAATCATAGGCATAAAAACACCATATCTTTTATCAAATTTGATGAACAAGTGAGTTTATAGAGCCTACCTTGCAATTTGAGGGGCTTGACAAAAGATTTGAGGAAATTTGGCAAGTTTCTGGCACTTTTTCTGTGTGCGCCACGCGCAAAACCCAGTGCGCCGTGCCCTGGGTGTGCGCCGCACCCCTGCCTATATGCGCCGCGCCCCTGAAACGTCCTTCAAACTTGCTCCAAACGCCGCGATTGCACACTCAAACAGTTGAAATGTTTCCCCAAGCATTTGGTTTGCACAATGACCTTGATTTTGTTGGAAACTTGCATATAAATATTTGGAAGTGATGGGTTACATTTTTGCTTTTACAAAAAACCCATTTTTCTAATGTCATGTTTGACACTTTTTCACTGACTTTAAAGCAACCCTGATTTTCACTTTTCCTCTGAAATTTTAGCTCAAATGATGAAATTTTTGGCACTCTTTGTAGGGATTGCACGACATAACATTTGGCCACGGCAACCATGACTGTACCTGAAGAAATAAGTTGTCGACCCTTTTTGAAAATTTTGTCACCAATGACACTGTTTGACTTTTCTTCAAAACAGAGTTTTGAAGAAGAGTCGAAGTTTATCAATATGGCGATGAAACTCTCTGAATAATTAGTTTGCAAGGGCATCATTCTGGCCTGCATGGCTTTACTAGACATCTTTAAAGACCAAACTGATTAATCCCTAGACCTAATGACCAAAAATGACTTTTTTCCATTAAAGGAACAGACCTTGACTATCATGGACTCTAGTGATTATTTACAAAAGACCTAAGCCAGCAGGAGTCAGACATGAGGGGGAATGACTAGCATGACCTTTCTCTATCAGATTATGGTATGCCCCTAGCAGAATGTAGCTGAGTGAATGGAGCGGGACACCTAAAAATGAAATGCATAAAGAGTTTTGATCTCTGACGGAGGACTAACCAGACTGACTCTAACATTGGCTCCAATGGGGGATGGTAGCTCCTTGGAGGTGCCAAGAATAGCAGATCTTTGGAAGATCTAGACAGTGCCTTCATCCATTTGGGCTGTGGAGTCATCATTTCGAAAAACAAGATAGGACTCTGACTCATTTATGAAACTAAAATGACCAAAAAATTGACTCAAACTTGAAATTGAAATGACTTGAAGACTAACTTGACAAACTCAAACCAAACTAAAATAAAAATGGTATTTACAATGACAGTAGAAGCAACGTTAATAAACTCAGAAATGGTATTGCTTGGGCAGCCGACCATTTATTGGCCCTCCTGGACAGTCTTCCCTGTTCATTTCCTTCAGAAGAAAGGCATTCTGACCCCTATATGCTGTAATCTTGAAAGGACCTTTCCAAAGATTCTCGAACTTGCCGTGCTTACCTTTCTCCTCATTCCTTGCATCCAACTTTAGTACCACATCATCCAACTAAAATTTATCCGCCTTTGCTTTTCTGTCATACATTTTCTTGATCTTCTCCTGCAATTTGGATGTGTTCTTGAAAAATTATTCTCTTGTCTGCTGCAAGTGGATCGTTTGATTCAACCTTCTCTGCATGGGATCTTCTTCACTGCTGGCCTCCTGAAGAAGTTTGACTACCGAGACAACGAGAGAGGTAGGAAATACTGTATCAACTCCATAAACAAGCTCAAACGGTGACATACCAATGGATTTTTTCTGACTGATCTGATCTGCCCAAAGTGCATGTACCAACCTCTTATGCCAGCTCTTCTAATTTATTTCTAGCAGCTTCTTGATGATGTTGACCAATGATTTGTTCGAAGACTCCACCAATCCATTTCCTTGCGGATGATAGGTAGTTGAGTGACCCAAAATGATGTGATATTTATGACAAAACTCTACCATCCTTTTTTATTTAAAAGCTGTTGCGTTATCAGTGATTAACTTATTTGGACAACCAAAATGAGACAAGATGTTATTTTCAAAAATGAAATGATTACCACATCTATAGCTTGTTTGGTGGGAGTTGCCTCAATCCATTTCTTGAAATAATCTATCACTGTGAGGATCCATCTATGCTGACTGGAAGAAGCGGGATGAATTTCACCAATGAAATCCAACCCCCACTGCTAGAAAGGAGCGCTCACCTCAATAGGCTTAAGTGGCAAAGGCTGTAACTTCTATTTTCCTTCGAAAATCTGACATTTATGACAACGCTTGACCATCTTATATACATCAGCAAACAATGTCGACCAATAGTTCCCTGCTCTCAGAATTTTATTTATTGTTTACTTCCAAAAAAGGTGATCACCACACTCTCCTCCGTGGAAATTCTCCGTGACTTTCTTTGCCTCCTCTTCCACCAAACAATTTAACAAAATGCCACCGGGATCTTTCCAATACAACGCAGAATTTAGAATGCAAAACTTGGCAACCTTCAACTTGAGTGTTCTCACTTTGTTTCTAGTCATGCCGGGCGGTGGTGACAAATTTTTAAGCACATATATTATATCTGAATACCATGGAGAAAGAGTAAACATTTCAGATACCTAAATCGAAGATCCTTCCTCATTCTCATCGGACATGGCAGCGATCAGATTTATGTCCAAGGCGTGCAAGTTTGATTCGGCCATTAGCTTCGCCAATCCCTATCCTTTGACCAACTTTGTGGGCTTTATTTCCACATCATATTCCAGCAAGGCTGCAATCCATTTGCCTCGTCTTTGTTATAGACATTTTTGTGCCTAACAGCATGGAGCATGAAATGTCAATAATCTGAGGGATCCAAAGTCCCTAAACATGTTGTTCTTACCCTTAGAGGAACAAGGTCTGCAAACCACAACACTGAGAATCAGTTCTCCACCTAAAAACACTCAAAAACATGCTATTTCTGGATCATGTCAGCTGCTCCACTGAGCATCTGCGCTGAATGTCAACTGCTTCTCCTTGTACCTGCGCTGAAGGTCAAAACTAATGAAGGCTACCTGCGCTGGGCGAGATTGGCCAAGTGGCACAGTCATTCTGCAAGGTGTCAACTGCCCAGGAAGCTTCCAAACTGACACTTGGGTCAAGGAATTCGCCTAGTGATGAGTAAGAGGGTCTTGATCTCCAAGTGGAAGCAAGATTCTCCAAGTGGACTCAAGAACTGAAGATTAACTAAAGTGGGAGAGGACACTAGTCAGCTTTATGCCAGTCTCAAGATGACTCATCCTTTCTCCAAAACCCTATATATAGATCTCTCTCATGAGGTCTAGGGAGGCTGGAATTTTGTGCAAGTAAGGAAGTGTTGTTGGTTTGAGTATAGAGCTATTGGGTGTTTTGCTTGAAGGAGGTGAAGAGGAGATTTATTTCAGCTGGGAGGTGTTGCTGGATTGGACCTACTGTGGTTGTAACTCTCTTAGAACTTTACTTCTATTATCAATAAAGTATTTGAGGTTCTTCTATATGCATGTGTCTTTATGATGAATAGATGCTTGTATATTTGATTTATGCTAATCCTATAATCGATTATGGATGTATGCTTCTTGTAGTTTCCTTTTCTTGTGCTTTTACAGGATCTGTGTGTAGCTGGGCCGGTGAAAGGGCAAGGAGCTAGGAGCAAGCAGCAAGGAGTGAAGCCTGGATCAACTATTAGCGCAAGATAACGGTTAGTAGATCATCCTTTTCTTCCCTCTCTCATCTCATAAAGAAGAAACTTTGAATAGCTTTGCATTCAGTTGTTGCTGAAGTACTATCACCTTCAGAGTGGTATAGAGGTATTCTGCATTAGATACTTTTCCCCCCAACAAATTGGCGACTCCACTGGGGATCGTATCTTGTTGGTTGTTTGTGGTTTTTTGCTATTCATTTCACAAACAAAGGGAGTACCGAATCGAACTGTGTTTGAATCCATCAAACACAAAGTAGAGGGCAGCTACTCTAGCTCATTTTCTGGGCAAGTTTATGATTTGAAGAGCTGATCCACAAGGACTCTAATAAGCTCTTAGTGATAGCTTTTCATCCTCCTTTACATCCCTTAGTGTGTCCTTGACTGATAGCTTCTGATTTGAGCAAAAACTGTGAATTTTTGAGCAATCTGTGACCCGGAAACCAAGACGGATGAAAGTCTCGTTCTTCATTGCAGGCTGTACAAAGGTTGTCTGCATTTCAGCGCAGTTCCCGAAGGGGCTACCTGCGCTGAAGGTCAAACAGGCAGTGTTACACCTGCGCTGGACCAGTCTTGGCTTGAGCTACTGGGGTTTCCTGCTGTGTCTTGCCTTGTTTTCACTCTTGTTTTTGTTGTTTGTTGCCAGTCAGTGGGCCTATCTGAAACCATCTTCCTTTGTCATTATTCCGCCTCAGTTGTATAAAGAAACTGTATTTGTTCTTTTGTATTTCTTGTGTCATTTACAGTTTCCCATAACGAAAGTGAACCTGTCTTGCATTGACCTCTTAGATCTAGACCTGTGATTAAGTGTCTTTTTGATCTTAAGAGTTAGTTTATTTGTTGTTCATAGCTGATTGAGTTTGTCGCTTTCGTTATATGGTTTGAATTTATATATTTCTAAGTGTCGAAACAAGTGAATCGTAAGGTGTCTTTCGATTTTGGACAAACTTGTTTGCTTTCGCTTGAAATTGAATTCAAAGTTATACAACAGCTTTCTTTTTTCATTTCATCAACATTAAGAAAGAGAAAAGAAATAATTGCATTGTGCATGTGCATTATGACAGTTTGCATGTTGATTTAGGAAAGTGCATTAGTGTGTGCTCTATGATCTGTGTGAAAAGGTGTTATCTTCCTTCTCCCTCAGTAGTTAAGGTTTTCAAAGTTGAAAGATTGAAAAGCTTGCTTATCATCTTAGATTTCATTCAGGAGTGTTTCTATACATCTCGTGGTGATCCATAAAGGCAAACTGCTAAACAAGATCAACCTTAAAATAAATTGAATTTACATAACAACGCATTGAAACATAACGCAAACATCTAGAGGTCTAAGCTAGAGACGTGTTCCGTCGTCGTTAAACGTGACATCTTAGCGTTGAGTGGTTGGGTGATTCCTCCACGGTGAAGCGATAAGTATCAATACAGACTTGTGCTCCCACGTACCGTCGCGTATATATTGGGAGACCCCTATAGGATCAAAGCCTTTATCCATAGGAAACCGTGTCGGCCGCCCTACTGATCACAATGCAGTGAACACAGCATTCACGAAGATCGACCACTCGTACCGTAAAACGTATTCTGTGGTTTTGCGAAAAGTTTGGCACACCCTCTGCCTAGAACTCCAGAGCAGTTTGTTTTGGCCTTTTTCAAACTCTATAACTGAAAAATTCCATCCGAGCATTTGTAACTTCGGGCTCGTTAAAACATCGAAGGAGACTAGAGTCATCTTTAGCTTTTTCTCGACTCTTAAAAAGTGAAAAAGCAAGTTGTGTCTAAGCGTCGTTATAAAATTTATTTTAAACGGAACATAATCACCTCCTATTCCCGCGTTGATCTTTAAGTTGAGAACATGGAACGCCCCAACCAAGGAACTCCACATGATGGAAATCCTGGTCCTTTCTCCTCTTGGGGAGAAGTTGGTGCGCCCCACATGGCCACATTGTCGCTTCCAGGACTGACAATTGGCCTGCCTGTTTGGCTATTCTCAACTAGTGTAGTTCAGAACACCATGGTTCCTGAGCAGTCGAGTCAACAGTTAGATGAGTCTAGAGCCTCCCACCAGCCTTCTACTTCCTCTAACCCTTCCTCCAATCCTTCATCTTCAAAAGGTGGAGCCGGCAAAAGCCAAGCTCCCATGGAGAAGAAGGAAAAGAAGAAGAAAGAAAAGAAGAAGAAGGAGCCTAAGGTGACTGGGGGCAAGCAAAAGACATCTGACAAAAACCCACACACAGCACAGACTGGGCCTAAATCGCCATGTGTCATATGTAGAGGAGACCACTTCCATAGAGATTGTCCCTGTATTCCCCGGATACTAAGGGACTGGTCCCCTCGTCTGCACAATTCGGGAGCATCAACCTCTGATAGCCATGTTGATTTCTTACCGTCAACCAGCGAAAGTGAAGGTTCAAGACAAAGAGGGGGAGCAAGATCCCCCTGCAGACTGTGTGAAGGCGGTCACGCCATCCACCGTTGTCCCTTCTTAGACGAAGTGAAGAGAGTTTTGGAAGATCGTCTGGTTTCCCCGGTAGTACTTCCTCCTGGATACAAAAAACTCGTGCCAAGTCCTTCGTTGGTTGAAAATACAGCTGGCCCGCTCAAGTGGTCAGCTGAGGCGTCAGTCATTGAAAGTGAACCTACTGAATCCAGACCAGACGAAAGTCTAAAGGTCGATACGGCAGTTGACCCGGTTCTTCCTTCAGAGGTTTCATCCTCAAATGACACCGTCACTGAAGATTCATCTTCAAATGACACCCTCACGGAAGAGAATAAGGATGACACCATCCAGATTCTTTTCATCAACACAGATTCTGATGAGCATCAGGGCAATGCGCCCATTCCTTTATCGTAGGAAGGAACATCGTCAGGATCGTATCCGGCCGTGTATTCGGTCCCACCACCAAGCAACCTGGTTGTGTCCTTTGATTGGAACCAACTAGGCAGACCCCGGTTACTAGCCAGTATACCATTCAGAATCATAGTCCAAATCTATAGAATGGTAATGGCTGGAACTATCATTGATGAAGGGGCATCTGTGAGTATCCTTTCCTCTATTGCTTGGAAAGCACTGGGTTCCCCGGCGCTTTTGCCTGAGATAAGAAATCTCTCGGGCTTTGATAAAGGAACTAGTCGACCGTTAGGGATCCTCCCCAATGTGCCTGTTACATTGAAAGGGAAGACCGTTCAAATGAACGTGATGGTCGTTCAAGGACCCTTGGATTATAACCTACTCCTTGGACGGGACTATATATATTGCATGGGATCTATAGTCTCCTCACTCTTTAGAGTAATGTGTTTTCCACACAAAGGAAGAATGGTCAAGCTCGTAGACCAACTTTCATTTCCGGGATCACGCATCGCAAATAGTCAAATACCAACCCTCAATGGTCTATTCACCCAAGAAATGTCTCCACCCCCAGTCCTCCTTCCCGATGAATGCGAGTGATTCGGAAAGATAGAACTGGAACCCAGGGGGCATGCATCCTGGTCTGCTTCGGGCAGAGGAAACCTTGGGTATAAAGTAGAATTTCCGCGAAAGAATATGACTAGTCCGTACCCCGTCCGTATGTGGAAGAGGGATTGTTCTGGAACAGGATTCTTTTGATAAGGTTACTTGTCTGACAAAGGTCACTCAACTTTGTCTAAATAGGTAGGCTACCAAGGAAAGAGATTCTATTGCGGCAGCAAATGGTAACCATCTTTGGGTAAAAGGCAAGCCTCACCCATTAAAACTAATGTTTTAGAGGATAAGTAGGGGCAGCCTCCAAAGAAAGGGATTCCTTTGCTGCAACAAGTAGTAACCATCTTTGAGTAACCTAATGATAGACATCGCAGAAGAAAGAGTTTCATTTGCGGCAGCAAATAAAACCATTCTTTGGGTAACCAGAAAGAGGCAAGCCTCACCCTTTAAAACAAATGTTTTATCGGATAAGTAGGGGCAGCCTTGAAATTGTACTTTATACCTGGGGGCATGCAAACCTTTTGGAGTGCAAGCTAGGAGCGGTTATTTATCTATTTTTGGGATTAGCCGTTTTCCGAACTTGCATAAAGAAAGGATGTGGGGCAAAGGTCAAAATTTGCCAAATTAGGAGCATAGCTTCGTGAGATAAAGCTCCATAAAAAATAGCTATCTCACAAGAGACATTTCTTATCTTATGACTGGTATATCGAGCAGTTTTAGCATAAAGTTCATGCTCGTTAAAAAATAAACGCAAGATCCGAGCAGTTTTAGCGTCATAGTTCATGCTCGTTAAAAAATAAACATAAGCTTTTGAGCAGTGTTTTGGCGCATTCAAGCTCTTTAAAAAATGAACCCAGCACCGGTAAATAACCATTGTGACCGTAAATTTATTAGCCATAAAAGCCTTGGTCGTGATTTGGACCTGCCACCTCCATTCCATTTGGCCTATCGTTCATCTCCATATGATTGTTTACCCATTTTGAGGAACAGCTGCAAAGAGTGATTTCACTTAGCCATCCTTGTGACATTGCCGTGATTGGAAAATTCCAACCTATACCTGGAATCTGCTGCTATCCCTGTTTATCACTCGTTCCTCAAAAGACGAGTCTTCTTTGAGCTCTTTTCTCCTGACTCGTAAAATATGAAAAGTTTGCCGAGTTTTGGCCTTCCAGCTCGTTAAAGTGACCAGAAGAGCTATCCCTCCTCTAGATTTTAATCTTTTTGGACTTGAGGGATTATTGCACAAAAAGGTCGAGCGCTTGTTTTATTCGGCTCGTTAAAGTAATCGAAAACTCATCCCTTCTGTATTGTTTTATACTTTTTTGGACTTAAGGGATTAGATGACGAAAAAGGAATTTTGGAGTTAACTTTCTGTACCTTTTCAGACTCTCTAAAAATGAAAAGGACCGAGTTGTCTTTGTCGCTAGACTCGTTAAAATGATTAAATAGCGACAAACTTGTCTTTAGACGAGAGCGAGTTTCTCTATCGCTAGGCTCGTTAAAACATAGCGATGGGCTTGCCCGAAGGGCAGGTTATAGAACAAGCATATGTTATCCTCCTCAAGCTTGACAAAAATAAAGAGGTACTGGTCAGAAATGACTGGGGAAAAATTGGGAGAACCTCAAAACTTTGATGGTAGCAAGTCGCTCTTGAACATGACACTTTGTCCTCCGTTCCACATCGGGTTGGGTTGTTTCATTCACCGGTCTCATCAGCATGGTCCTCGCCAAACCATCCGTATTTGGGGTAATGCTACCGATCCATCACATTAGTGTCGTTATATGTTCAAGAGATGTGTTCAGAAAGAGTCAACCGTGTCCCATCCACTGCCGTACATTATCCTTCATCCACCCATGATCACCACCCTGAATCATATCTCACAGATTGTTTTCACCTCCACTAAAGTCATTAGCTCCGTTCCGTGTCACTAATGTGGGATTCATTAAGGCCCTCCTTTGACGGATCGCTTCTTGTCGATTTCAGCTCATTATCCAAGAAGTTGATCTTGGAACACCCCCCCAGTACTTTGAAACTTGCATGCCTCAATGGCAAGTTTCTCACTTCCAGCGACAGGTATACATCAATGACCTTCGACCAGAAGATTTTGCGTGGTGTTCGACGCCAAGTCCTTTATTCACACCACGTGAATTGTACTGTAGTACCTTGAGGGTCATTGTCATTATTGGTGATTCCTCTCGCGCTTGTTAACGGTTTACATTATTGACCGGTAATCAAGCGATGTCTTTCCATGTTCGACTTCAGCGCAATTCTCACATGGATCGACTTGTACTTAGAGTGAAGATCGAACGAGATTGAAGACCCCGGATCTAGTTTCATTCATCCGGGCTGCGATATATATTCAGGAAATATAAAGACATTTGATATGTACATTATTGCAGCAGATGATCATCCTACTCAAAGGATGATAATTTCAGCAGAGAATTATCAGTCTATCATCAGATGGTCGTCTATTATGTGTACCAAAATTAATTTATAAAGCTGAGCATGGGAATGCCCGCCTCAGCTAGATCATGAAAGAAGAATGAAAAATAATGTATTGTATTGTATTTTATTGCAGGGCACCTCTCAGCGATTGAATGAACTTCGGATCCTCCTAATAAAGCATTTCACCCGATAAACGACCTCATACTTTAGGGGGCAACTGTTATAGACATTTTTGTGCCTAACAGCATGGAGCATGAAATGTCAATAATCTGAGGGATCCAAAGTCCCTAAACATGTTGTTCTTACCCTTAGAGAAACAAGTTCTGCAAACCACAACACTGAGAATCAGTTCTCCACCTAAAAACACTCAAAAACAGGTTATTTCTGGATCATGTCAGCTGCTCCACTGAGCATCTGCGCTGAATGTCAACTGTTCCTCCTTGTACCTACGCTGAAGGTCAAAACTAATGAAGGCTACCTGCGCTGGGCGAGATTGGCCAAGTGGCACAGTCATTTTTCAAGGTGTCAACTGCCCAGGAAGCTTCCAAACTGACACTTGGGTCAAGGAATTCGCCTAGTGATGAGTAAGAGGGTCTTGATCTCCAAGTGGAAGCAAGATTCTCCAAGTGGACTCAAGAACTGAAGATTAACTAAAGTGGGAGAGGACACTAGTCAGCTTTATGCCAGTCTCAAGATGACTCATCCTTTCTCCAAAACCCTATATATAGATCTCTCTCATGAGGTCTAGGGAGGCTGGAATTTTGTGCAAGTAAGGAAGTGCTATTGGTTTGAGTATAGAGCTATTGGGTGTTTTGCTTGAAGGAGGTGAAGAGGAGATTTCTTTCAGCTGGGAGGTGTTGCTGGATTGGACCTACTGTGGTTGTAACTCTCTCAGAACTTTACTTCTATTATCAATAAAGTATTTGAGGTTCTTCTATATGCATGTCTTTATGATGAATAGATGCTTGTATATTTGATTTATGCTAATCCTATAATCGATTATGGATGTATGCTTCTTGTAGTTTCCTTTTCTTGTGCTTTTACAGGATCTGTGTGTAGCTGGGCCGGTGAAAGGGCAAGGAGCTAGGAGCAAGCAGCAAGGAGTGAAGACTGGATCAACTATTAGCGCAAGATAACGGTTAGTAGATCATCCTTTTCTTCCCTCTCTCATCTCATAAAGAAGAAACTTTGAATAGCTTTGCATTCAGTTGTTGCTGAAGTACTATCACCTTCAGAGTGGGATAGAGGCATTCTGCATTAGATACTTTTCCCCCCAACAGTCTTCCTTCCGGATCAGTCTGCACTAAAACATCTGTTACAACAGCGTTAGGAACATAGGCCAAAATATGAGAATGTAGAATATATACCCAGAAATCCTTCAATGCCTTCACAAGTGCCAGGGCTTGCTTCTCAATGATGTTGTACTTTAAGGTTGCATCCCTTATAGATCTGCTAAATAATGCAATGGGTCTTTCATGATCATCTATTTTCTGCAATAATACTACTGCCATAGTGTGCTCCGAAGCAAATGAAAACAATATTAAATCCTGAGTGTAGTCTGGGCTGACTAGAACTAGAGCTGAAGAAAGAGCCAATTTGACCAAATTGAAAGATTTTATAGCCTCCTCCGTCCATTTCACTTGGTTGTCCTTCTTAAGCATGTTTGTCATTTCTCTTAAGTGTTCAGCAAGATTAGGCACAAAGCGACGTAGAAAATTCATCTTACCATTGAACGATTGTATCTCTTTTTTATTTCGGGGCAGATCGATTTGCTGAATTTCTTGCACATGTGCTAGGTCAATACGAATGCCATCTTTTGAGATAATGTGCCCGAGTAATTTGCCTTCCTCCATGGTGAACAAGCTCTTCTTCAGATTCAGCGACAAACCATATTTTCTGCACTTTTGAAAGACAATTTTCAGATGGTGCATGTTCTCTTCATCATATTTGGAAAACACCATCAAATCATCCAATTACACCACCAAAAAGACATCCTTCTCATTTGCAAAAGCCAAGTCCATTGCTCACTGAAATGTGGCACTTGTATTCTTTAAACCGAAAGGCATTTCAGCATAATGAAACGTTCCCCATGGAGTGGTGAATGCTGTCTTGTCTCGGTGATCTTCATGGACAGAAATTTGGTTATATCCGAAATAACCATCAAGTAGTGACATATGAGATGCTCCCACTACTCGCTGAAGTATATGGTCCATTTTGGGCAGTGGATAGTTGTCCTACAATGAAACTTTATTGAGATTTCTTAAATAAATGCATAAGCAGATCTCACCTGTCTTCTTTCGTACGGGCACCAAGTTAGATATCCAATCTGAAAATCTAATGGGCACAATGATCCAAAATTTGTATAACCTGTTTACCTCCTTTTCGATAGATGGCAGCAACTTTGGATTTATCCTTCTCAACTTTTGTCTGAATGGTTTTTGATTGGGCTTGATGGGTATAGTGTGCTGAATTATATTGGTATCATATGTCTCTAAATCAGAATAATCCCAAGCGAACACATCTGCAAAGGAATCCAGCAAACTGATGTATTTGTCCTTGATCTTTGGCGGCAATGCTTTGGACAATTTTAACAACTTAGGATTAGCAGTTGTTCCGCTGTTGACCTCTTGTACACCCTTCTCTGTTGGCTGCAATGTTGGCTTGAGGGCTACATCATCTTGATCAAATAGTTCTTCTAAAGGTATCAAGCCTTTAGGAATAACATTATTCTTCAGCTGCAACACGTCCATTTCATTGATCTGCACTTCATCCGTACCATTCCTGTTACCATCGTCATTTTCTACATCAATTGAGGTTTCTTTGGACTTGCCTTTGTTTTGCAAAAAATCCTTAATCTCCTCATCATCTTGAAACACTTGCCAATATCTCTGATTTTCTAGAATGGTTGGACGATGCTTGACATGGATTTCAAATTTATTGCTAGAATTCATTGGGATCTTCAAACTACTTGCTGCCTTGGCAAGAGCGTCAACAATAATATTTTGTATACAAGGCACACATGTCAAGGTGTATTCTGAAAATAATTTTAGGATGTATAGAACTGCATTACGGTAGGCCCACATCCTAGGATGCTTTGCTTGATACTCGCCTCTGACCTGCTTTATTACCAATTCAGAGTCGCCATATACTGAAATCATCTTGGAATTCAACTTTCTTAGAATCTTCAGGCGAGCAATCAGAGCTTCATACTCAGCTTCATTGTTTGAACACTCAAAATCCAACTTGTAAGAGCATACCCGCACGTTACTAGGCACATTGTTCGAGGCGGAGAAAGGACTGCGTACCCAAATTCTGATTCCAACGCCATCATTTCCCACTACTCCATCAAAATCCATGGTCCACAAACCTTCTTCCTCCTCTTGCAAGTGCTAGAAATTTGTTTTTTGTGCCTTGTTTGCTTGCTATCCATTACTTTCAGCTGATTTCCCAACATTGTTCTACTGTTCTTGTTCTTCTTTCTTTAAGATTTCTTTGAAATTTTCTGTTATTTCCAGAATATCATCTGCTTCAACTAATTGACTATCTATATCATTTAAACTATCTGAATACAAAAGAAAAGACTCTAAATCTGTATGTACATAGTTAATTGGATGATTTATTGGTTTCTCCTTGCTTATGATCATATATTTCATTTTTTGTTCCCGATACAATTTCTTCATTTGTCCAAACACCAGAATCGTTGCATAGGAGAAATCTAGCTGTAGTGTCCCTTTCAATTTCGCTACCCAAGACCTGCAAAGAAGCATGCCAAACCTGGGAGGAATATCTACTACCACCACATCCATCAAAACATTTTTCATTGGGAGTTGATCCAGACTCACAACCAAGTCTTTGATGAGGCCTATACATCTTACTTTGCTGTAATCAAATGAATAGAGATCGTGGTATTGTCAGGTGATGTCCAGACCAAGCTTATCCATGATAGCCTTGGGCATGAGATTGTGAGAAGCTCCGGAATCGAACATGGAAATGTGTAACACAAAATCATTGTTACCGGGAAAAGTGTCTATTTAGAACTGCTCTATCCCACTAAGGTGTGACAGCTGCCTTAGAAACAAACAGAGAGAAACTACTTTTGTATTTCCTTTATGAGTTAAAGATAGAGGGGGATAGAAAGAATCGACCTGTGTCTTGCGCTAGTCCTTTGATCCAATCCCTCTCTTCTTTGACAGCTTCCAGCTACTTGCTCCCTTACTTGCCCTGCTTCACCAACCACCTGTAAGATCACAGAAGAGGAAAACTATACAAAGACATGAATCTATACTCATAAACAACTTAGGATCAGATTTAAGCTAACCATACAAATGTAACAAGCATCAATGATACAAAAGCATGGAGGAAAAACTCAAATAGTTTTTATTGATATACAAGAAGATCCAGGAGGAGTTACAACCGATGATTCCTGACCCAGCATCAAACTCCCAGCAAAGAAGCCCCTCTTCACCTCCAACAAAGCATAAATCACCCAATACTCTGATATCTATCTCAAAACCAACAGCAATTCCTTACAATGTGCAAAGTTCTAGCCTCTGGATCTCTGGGATGAGGGATCCATATATAGATGTATGCAAGGAGGATGAGTCAGCCTGTGATTTGATTAGTGTCTTCTCTCTGTTAGTTCTTGCTTCCACTTGGTGACTGAAAGCCTCTTACTCATCCTTGGTCGAATTCAGTGAGGCAAGTGTCATAGGAGAAGATTCTGGAAGCTTCCATTGTCTTTCCACCTCACGGAATGGCACTGCCATTTTTCATTTCCCACTCAACGCACCCTCATAGTGCATTTAGGTGCGTTGCAACACACCTAGCTAGTGTGTTTAGGTTCTATGCAACGCAGCTAGCTAGTGGAGCAGCTGAAATGATCATGTTTTGACTTATTCTGAGCAGTTTCTGGTGGAGAACTTCTGGGAGAAGCTGTAATTTGTTGACCTTGTTCCTTTAGGGGTTGGAACAACACTTTTAGGGACTTAGGAGCCCTTGTTTTATGGACATTTCATGCTTGGAGCTGCAAGGCACAAAAATGTCTATAACAGTTTCCCCCTAAAGTATGAGGTCGTTAATCGGGTGAAATGCTTTATTACGAGGATCCAAAGTTCTTTCAATGCTGGGAGGAGACCTGTAATGAGATACAATACAATACATTATCTTCATACTATTTTCATGATCTAGCTGAGGCGGGCATTCCCATGCTCAGCTTTATAAATTCATTTTCATGTACATAGGACAAACAATCGTCTGATGTAGATTGATGATTCTGATAGAGCCACCATCATTTGGGTAGGATGATTATCTGTGCTGCAATGTTGTACATTTAATGTCTTTATTTCCTTGAATATATATTGCAGCCCGAATGGATGAAACTAGATCCGGGGTCTTCAATCTCGTCCGATCTTCACTCGAAGTACAAGTCGATCCATGTGAAAAATGTTCTGAAGTCGAACATGGAAAGACATCGCTTGATTACCAGTCAATGATGTAAACTGTTAACAAGCGCGAGAGGAATCACCGATAATGATAATGACCCTCAAGGTACTACAATACAATTCACGTGGTGTGAATAAAGGACTTGGCGTCGAACACCACGCAAAATCTTTCGGTCGAAGGCCATTGATGTAAACCTATCGCCGGAAGTGAGAAACTTGCCATTAAGGCATGCAAGCTTCAAAGTACTGGATGGGGTGTTCCTAGACCAAATTCTTGGATAATGAGATGATGTCGACAAGAAGTGATCCGTCAAAGGAGGGCCTTAATGAATCCCACATCAATGACATGGAACGGAGCAAATGATTTTGATGGAGGTGAAAACGATCTGATGGTATACAATTCAGGGCGGCAATCATGAAAGAATGGAGTATAATGTATGGTAGTGGGTGGGACACAGGTGACTTCTTTGGATGAATTCTCTTGAACATGTCGGCGACACTTATGTGATGGATTGGTAGCATTAACCCCAAATGTGGATGGTATGGTGTGACCATGGCGATGTGACTGGTGAATGAAACAACCCAACCCGACTCGGACACGGAGTTGAAGTGTCATGTTCAAGAGCGACTTGCTACCAATAAAGATTCTTTGAGTTTTCTTCCCAATTTTTCCCCAGTCATTGCTGACCAGTACCTCTTTATTTTTGTCAAGCTTGAGGAGGATAAAATATGCTTTTTCTATAATTTGCCCTTCGGGCAAACCCATCGCTATGATTTAACGAGCCTAGCGATAGTGAAACTCGTTCTCGTCTAAAGACAAGTTTGTCGCTATTAATCTTTTTAACGAGTTAACGACAAAGATAACTCGGTCCTTTTCATTTTTAGAGAGTCTAAAAAGGTACGTAAAGGTAACTCCAAAATTCCTTTTTCGTCATCTAATCCCTTAAGTCTGAAAAAGTATAAAACAATACAAAAGGGATGAATTTTCGATAGTTTTAACGAGCCAAACAAAACAAGCGCTCGATCTTTTTGTGCAATAATCCCTCAGGTCCAAAAAGATTAAAATCTAGAGGAGGGATAGCACTTCCTGTCCCTTTAACGAGCTGGAAGGCCAAGGACTCGGCAATATTTTCATATTTTACGAGTCAGTTGAAAAGAGCTTAAAGGAGACTCGTCTTTTGAGGAACGAGTGATAAAATGGGTAGCAGCTGATTCCAGGTAAGGTTTGGAATTTTCCAATCACGGCAGTGTCACAAGGATGGCTAGTGAAGTCACTCTTCGCAGCTGTTCCTCAAAATGGGTAAACAATCAAATGGAGGTGAATGATCGGCCAATGTAAAAGTGGAGGTGACGGTGCAAACACGACCAAGGCTTTAATGGCTGAAGTACTACATTCACAGCAGTTATTTACCGGGGAATAGTTCATTTTTTAACGAGCTTAAACGCAGGTGGAAACATTTGCTCGGTGCGGGTTTATTTTTTAACGAGCTTGAACCTTGCGGTAACACTGCTCGATTAATCCAGTCGTATGATAAGAATGTCTCATATAAAAACGACAACTTTTAGATTTTTGCCCCACATCCTTTCTTTATGCAAGTTAGGAAACGACCGATCCTACGGGTTTAAAGGGTTAGAGGTCCTAAAAATTTAAAAAAATAAATAGTCGCTCTTCACTTGCACGCCAAAAGGCTTGCATGCCCCCAGGTATAAAATAGAGTTTCAAGGTCACCCTCTATTCGAGCTGACAAAACATTCATTTTATCAGGAAGGGTAAACCTCTTACAGGTTACCCAAAGATTGTTCTATTCACAGCGCAAACAAAACACTTCTTTGGCAATGTCTAACGAAATAAACAAACGTGAACGGATGATATAGTGAGACCATCCCTGACATAACTTTGACAAAAGAATCTTGTACTAGAATAACCCCCTCTTCCACTCACCGACGGGGGTACAGACTAGGCATATTCTCCTGCGAAAATCTACTCTATACCCAAAGTCTTCCTGCCGAAGCAGACCAGGATGCATGCCCCCTGGGTTTCAGTCATGTCCCTCCGAATTACTCGCGCTCATCGGGAGGACGGACTGGAAATTGAGACATTTCTTGCATGAAAAGACCATTTAGGGATGGTATATGACTATTTGCTATGCGTGATCCGGGAAATGAAAGCTGGTCCACGAGCTTGACCACTCTTCCTTCGTGCGGAAAACACATTACTCTAAAGAGTGAGGAGACAATGGCTCCCATGCAATAAATATAGTCTCATCCAAGGAGTAGATTGTAATCCAGGGGTCCTTGAACCACCATTACGTTCATTTGAATTTTTTCCCTCTCAATGTTATGGGCACATCGGGAAGGATCCCTAAAGGTCGACTGGTTCCTTTATCAAAACCTGTCAGATTTCTCATCTCAGGAAAAAGCGATGGCGAACCAAGCGCTTTCCAAGCAGTTGAGGAAAGGATACTCACAGAAGCCTCCTCATCTATGATGGTGCCAACCATAACCATTCTGTATATTTGAACGATAATTCAAAATGGTATGCTTGCTGGTAAACGGGGTCTGCCTAGTTGATTCTAGTCGAAGGAGACAACTAGGTTGCTTGGAGGTGGACCGAATAGACGGCCGGGTATGGCTCTGACGAACTTCCTTCCTGCAGTAAAGGAACGGGTAAATTGCCCCCATGTTCGTCGGAGTCTGTGCTTATGAAAAGAATTTGGACGGTGTCATCCTTGTTCTCTTCAGTGATTGTATCATATGAAGATGAAACCTCTGGAGGTAAGACCGGGTCAACTACCACCTCGACCTTTTGACTTTTGTCTGGTATGGATCCAGATGGTTTATCTTCAATGATAGGTGCTTCAGCCGACCACCTGAGCGGGCCAGCCGGATTTTCAACTAGTGACGGACTCGACAAGAGTTTTTTATATCCAGGAGGAAGTCGTAACGGTGAAACCGAACGATCATCCAAAACTCTTTTAGCCTCGTCTAAGAAGGGACAACGGTAGACGGCATGATTGCCTTCACACAGTTTACAAGGAAATCTATATTTTCCTTTTTGTCCTGGGGCTTCACTTTCACTAGTTGACGGTGTGTTTTCAACATGATCATCAGAGGTTGACAACACCGTGTTGTGCAATCTAGGAGACCAGTCCCTTAATATTCGAGGGATGCAAGGACAATTTCTGTGAAAGTGGTCTCCTTTGCAAATGACACATGGCGATTTAGGCCTGGTCGGTGCAGTGTGTGGATTTTCGTTAGACGACACTCGTTTTCCCCCATTTGCCTTTGGCTCCTTCTTCTTCTTTTCCTTCTTCTCCTTAGGAACTTGACTTTTGGCTTTACTAGCCCCATCAAGTGAAGAGGAAGGAGGAGAGGAAGAATTTGAGGAAGTAGAAGGTTGGTGGGCAACTCTGGACTCGTCTAATTTCCGATTCGATTGTTCAGGAATAGTGGTGTTCTGAACGACAGAGGTTGAGAAGAGCCATACAGGCAAACCAATTTTCAGTCCTGGAAGCGACAATGTGGCCATATGGGGCGCACCAACATCTCCCCAAGAGGAGAAGGGACTAGGATTTCCTCCAAGGGGAATTCCTTGGTTGGTAGACTCCATTTTCTCAACCCAAGATCAACGTAGGAAAGGGTAATGAATATTCCGTTTAAAATAAATTTTAGACGCTTTGACACAACTTGTTTTTTCATTTTTTAAGAGTCGAGAAAAAACAAAAGATGACTCTAGTCTCCTTCGATTTTTAATGAGCCTGAAGTGACAAGTGCTCAGATGGACCTTTTCTGTTAAAGAGTTTGAAAAGGAACGAAAGGGACTGCTCTGGAGATCTAGGTAGAGGGAGTACCAAACCAATCGCAAAACTGCAGAATACTTTTTACGGTACGGCAGTCAATCTTCCCGAATGCTGTGTTCAGTGCATTGCGATCGATAGGGCGGCAGACACAGCTTCCTATGGATAAAGGATTTAAGCCTATAGGGGTCTCCCAAAATATACTCGACGGTATGTGGGAGCACAAGTTCGTACTGGCAATTATTGTCTCAAAGTGGAGAAATCACCCAACCATCAGTGAGGACAACAGTTACTAGGCTTTACGACGCCGGAATACGTCTCTAGCCTAGACCTCTAAATGTTGTGCGTTAAGTTCCAAAGCGTTGTTAGATTCATTGAATTTATTTTAAGTTGATCTTTCTTATGAAGTTTGCCTTTTGGGTTCACCACGAGATGTAGATGTAATTCCTAAAATGCAATCTAAAGATGATAATCAAACTTTTATCTCTTTTCTGCAATGAAAATCCTAGCTACTAGGGGAAAAGAAAGACACAATATTTTCACAAAGAGCAAAGAGCACACTGTAAATGCACTTTCCTAAATCAAGCCAAACAGACTGTCAATATGCAAATGCACATGTGCATGTATTTGTTTTCGACTTTCTTAATATTGATGCTAAAAAGAAAGTTGATGTACAAATCTGAATTTGCTTTGAAGCGACAAACATAAACAAGCTTCTTTTCGAAATCAAAAGATAAAGACGATTACGACACTTTACGATTTTGAAATGAACACTCGTTTTTGACAGTAGAAAGTCACAAATTCATACCAAAGGCAAAAGTAAAAGTATAATCGACCATCAACAGCAATCAAACTTTCTCCTATGATCGAAATTGACACTTGCGACAGATCTAAATCAAAGGACGACAGTACGACTATTCTACTTTTGCAATGGAAAATTGTAAACGACGCAACAAACACACAAAAACATCTACAGTTCTTTTGTACAAAGGAGGCGGAATAAATATAAGGAAAAGGGGTTTTAGATAGACATATACTGATCACAGGCTGCAAAAATCAGAGACAAAACTGGAAAGAATGAAGCACAAGAACCTCAGCTGCACAGGGCTAGTCTGATCAGCGCACCTGTAACACAGAGAAACTGGATTGCAGGGCAGGTTGTCCTTTCAGGAAGTGCGTTGAAATGCAGGAACTCTGAACAGTGCCTGTGCTAGGCCAGAAATGAGAATTTGTCTGGGTTCTGTGTCACGTTTTGCAGTTTAGTCTTTGGTTTTTGGCCGAGTAAAAGCAATCAGTAATGCACAATCAGGGGTAGATCTAAGGAGGGTCTAAGAGCTATCACAAGGGAAATCAGATCATTTGTGAATCAGCTGTTCAAATCATAAACAGATCCAATGAATGGATTGAGGCAGCAGATGTCTACTTTGCATTTGTTATGGAAAATTCAGTTCGAATGCTACTTATAAGTTTATGAAACAAACAACAAAGATATACACAAACAAACTAATTAGACAATGTCCCCAGTGGAGTCGCCATTTTTTTACCGGGAAAAGTGTCTATTTAGAACTTCTCTATCCCACTAAGGTGTGACAGCTACCTTAGAAACAAACAGAGAAAAACTACTTTTGTATTTCCTTTATGAGTTAAAGATAGAGGGGGATAGAAAGAACCGACCTGTGTCTTGCGCTAGTCCTTTGATCCAATCCCTCTCTTCTTTGACAGCTTCCAGCTACTTGCTCCCTTACTTGCCCAGCTTCACCAAGTACCTGTAAGATCACAGAAGAGGAAAACTATACAAAGACATGGATCTATATTCATAAACAGCTTAGGATCAGATTTAAGCTAACCATACAAATGTAACAAGCATCAATGATACAAAAGCATGGAGGAAAAACTCAAATAGTTTTTATTGATATACAAGAAGATCCAGGAGGAGTTACAACTGATGATTCCTGACCCAGCATCAACCTCCCAGCAAAGAAGCCCCTCTTCACCTCCAACAAAGCATAAATCACCCAATACTCTGATATCTATCTCAAAACCAACAACAATTCCTTACAATGTGCAAAATTCCAGCCTCTGGATCTCTGGGATGAGGGATCCATATATAGATGTATGCAAGGAGGATGAGTCAGCCTGTGATTTGATTAGTGTCTTCTCTCTGTCAGTTCTTGCTTCCACTTGGAGACTGAAAGCCTCTTACTCATCCTTGGTCGAATTCAGTGAGGCAAGTGTCATAGGAGAAGATTCTGGAAGCTTCCATTGTCTTTCCACCTCGCGGAATGGCACTGCCATTTGTCATTTCCCGCTCAATGCACCCTCATAGAGCATTTAGGTTCATTGCAACGCGCCTAGCTAGTGTGTTTAGGTTCTATGCAACGCATCTAGCTAGTGGAGCAGCTAAAATGATCCTGTTTTGACTTATTCTGAGCAGTTTCACTTCCCATCAGTTTAAAAATTGTCTTTGTAGTTCAGCCAAGGTAACGATACATGCCGCCGGCAAACCTCTGAACCATTTCCTCACTTTACCTGCAAATGTCTGTACAAAGAGTCTCATTGCTACATTCTCCGCATCGAACTCATGAATTTCATAGGAGTCTGCCATTTTGTCTACATGTTGCTGAGTAGTAATCCTGTTAGGAGTGCCATCAAAAAACAAGATTTTGCTTTGATAATCTACGGGCATATCATTTAGAACTTGGGGCAGAACAAGGGGTGCAAAATGGGCAGCCATCACTCTCAGTGGATTTGGCCTTGGAGGTGTTGGAGGAGTGTGCACAATTTGTAAAGGGTTAGCAATTGGAGTTTGAGGTTGTGCAGTAATATAATTATCAATTAACTGGTTAGCTCTTTCGGTTTCTAGGCTATAATAAATTGAGGATTGGGGACAGTATAGCCAATAGCCCTTTCGGATTTAGACTCGAACAATGATATTTCAAACCGCTTGTCAAACTCAAGCTCTTCAAGATACTCAAAAATGTCAGGACATGAATGGGATTTGAACACGGGAGTTATAGTGCTCTCTTGACGAAGGAGTCTTGGAATCAAATTGGGGTTTTCGTAGATATGAGGAGGATCCGGGTCTAGATTGGCTCTAGTATATCGTCTCGAACCTAGTGTGCTATTGAGAAAAATCACAGGACACAACCAACTTACTCAGCCTATCCAATCCTAAACTTATAATCCGGAAGCTTAGAATTATTAAGAAATAAGGGGATTTGATTTCAGTCCCCAGTGGAGTCGCCACTATGTTAGCACCGAAATCTGCCCTAGGCTAAAGGAAGGCAAAATTCAGGGTAACCACAAACCACGTTCAGTCTGGTAGCTAGCCCTACCAGTACAGGAGAGGGCTCTCTCCGAGTCACGCTCAGTGAATAGATAAGCAAAAATGGTATGAGATGAGTTACAGTGAAATATTGATCTTAGGCTAGTAAGTGAATATGGATACAAGGAACAATTTTTATGAATGATCGAGCTTATGGGATGGTATGGGACCAACAGTCAATAAAGAACAGAGAATTTAATATAAAGGCACAGATTACTTTGTGAGGCAAGACAGGCGAAAAGTGTAGCAATTTAGTTCGAAATAACGTGGAATGGAGAGATTGCTTAGGAGAGTCAAAAGGGCATAAGAACATGAATCCTTTTCAACAGAAGAAGAACACTGAACATGAAATTTTCCCATAGGCAGAGCAATAAAATTGAATTCTACCTTATCTAACTCAAAAAATTTCACTGGAAATGAACATGAATTGAACTATGAAACATAAAAAAATACATATGAAACATAAGAGACACATTTGCTACACTCACAACCACATTAATCTCATGAAACAGAGCCACTGCCTTTCATTAATTCTCTGTCAAAAATATACAGTGAAGAAACAGAGTTTCTTTCCCACAGTCTCCCAGAAGTTACAAGCCAACCAACCCTTTCCAAATAGCTTGCATAAAATATATAGAATGTGCTATGAAGAGATAGAATGCCCAAGGGTTGGGGAGTTACTTGAATCATTACAAAATGGAGGTGAAGAGCCAACCATCAACTACAGGTGCAACGTTACAAACATGACAAATGGCTTGGGTGACCGTTTGCCTTCCTTCGCCACTTGGATAGAAGCCAATATGGAGAGAAAATGCTTTAAATGCTACCTTAGGTGCAAAAAAACTGAAATGTAGATGAGTGGGCCCACTTGGAGAAGTCGTGAATTGAAATTTCGTGAAACGGAGGCAAATTTGGCATTTTTTCCTGTATGCGTCGTGCCATTTTCTCTGTGCACCGCACCACTTTGGAGCATTTTTTGAGGCACTTGAAGGAGTCAAAAATGTTCCCAAGTGTGCTTGTTGGAAAGCCTGTCCTATCTAATTTCTAACCCAACTGGAATTTCTGAATTTGGTGCTCATTTGCCCCTCCAAATCTTCATTCTCCCAAGACTGCTTCTTGTGTGTCAAAATAGGGGCAGAGAGGCCATTTTTTGGGTGTTTCTGACCTCCTGGAGACTCCGATCTTGCCCAAATTTCTTGTCCAAGCACTAGTAGTCGTGATTTTTCATGCTGAATCCAAAAATTCAAACCATTCTTCATTTGGAGCTCCCAATTTTTAGCGTCGTGCCACATGGAGAAAAAACCTGTGTTTTGCCTAAAAATTTGTCATGTGACCAAAATTTCCCCAAATTTCTTGAAATTTGGGCTGGAGGTTCTCTATGAGGTGCTATGCTATGCCAAAGAAGCTTCAGCCAAGATTCGAAGCTGATCTTGCTCTTTTGCCTCTTTTGCCTCTTTTGTTGCTTTGCTCAATTTTGCCTTCAAGCTCTTTATCCAGGCCTTTGCACTCATGTTTCGTGCCTTGTAATGGAAAGCCATGTGTCTCAGTAAAGAAAGGTCCTTGTCGGCCTTGTCCAGCAACCTCTCCAAGTGCATGTTCACTTTCCTGAGATTGGCCTCCCGATCCTCATTGATTTCTTGCTCCAATGATGTGAGCTCAACTCTTCTCCTTTGTGCAGCTTAGCGATGCTCACGAATGTTTTGTAGCTCCATAATCGCCTGCTGATCCTCTAGCTATTTGTTTCTCTACTCCAAGTACTTCATGTTCCACTTGGCCCTCTCCAAGTCAAGGGATAAGGCCTCAATCTCTGAGTGCTGCTCCTGGATGATCTCTCTAAGCTCTGGATTTGTTGGTTCTGTATCTGTCTCATCATCATGAAGGAGAACGAATTCGGTCTCTCGTTCACCTGATGGCTCTCTTGAAGGCTCCTCATCATGCACTGGCTCCTTACCTTTGTCCTGTTCCTGTGTCTTCGATGTCGGAAGCAAGGCCCCTTCCACCCCGGGTGGAGATAACACTCGCTTTACCGCTGCAAACAAATGTCTACTACCTCTCTGATAGGCGATGAATACTGGCATAGTAGCGGCCTCATGGAGCTTATACTGATGAGAACAACCACCTGTCTCATGCTCTGCCTCTAATACTACCTGTGGAGTGCTGGAGAAGTCACAGGAGATGAAGTCCTCCCAAGCAATGCCTTGCAATCCCAACTGATGATCCACCAAAATCTGGATAAGAGAAAAGTGATAAACACTGTTGAGCTGCTGCTGATGGGTCTTATGCTGCATGAAATTTTTTATCCTCTCTATGTTCCTGCAAATGAAAAATGGGAGGTTCATCATCCGCACCCCGGTAAAGTGCATGAGCAACCTGATGTGATAGGCATATAGGCGAGAGAACCTCCCCTCACAACTGAAGTACTTCATGATCAATTTCATGAGTGGAGCATACTCATATTTCAAGTATTTGAATGGGAAGACTCTTATGAGCTGCCTCAAACAATTGCCCTTAATGTAAGGCTCATAATGATGCCTATCCACCTTCTTCTTCTTATGCCACTATTCTCCAATGTTTGGTATGCCTGTTGCCACTGAGATAGTTTCGGGTGTCAATGTGAAGGTGACCCCGGCCAAGATAGACTGACCTCCATGTAGGTGAAGCACAAAAATACAGGCCAACTCATGATGAACTCTAACATTTGCCACCCTTTGACAAAACTCAAAACATGCAAGGTGCTAGAAACATGACATAGCAAGAGGGCATGCCTGCAATTCAGTGAGGGTGTTTGGCTCCTCCTTAACATGTTTTCCACTCCTATGATGTCTGTTGGGAGCCTGTTCTCCTGAGGCTGTATCACTGTGAGTTTCCACCTCATACTCTGATGAACCCTCAGATGCCATGACTGCTGTTTATATACTGTACTTAGGCTGCCCTTTGATGATGGTGAAGCTGGGTGTTGTTTGTGATATCTGCCACCAAGGGGAACAATGAAACAAAGGGAGTATTAGGAAGGGAGTAATGTGATGGGAATAGGGGATATGGGGGGAAATTTGTTTAGGGATATGTAGGGGGTTTGACAAGGTAGGGTTTGGGGTTTTTATAAGGTAGGGTTTGGGGTTTTTATTGACCAATAGGAGGAGGGGAAAGGGAATAGGGTTTGGTAGTGTTTTAGGGTAGTGATAATAGGAAAAATTCCATAGGGGTATAAGGAAAAATGGTAAGGAAGGGAAAATGGGACCTTGGCATCAACAACAAAATTACACAACCCTAGCAAAAATGGCCCTTTATGTTTTCTTGTGGTTGCTTTATGAGTTTTGTTGCATTTCAATCATAGGCATTAAAACACCATATATTTTATCAAATTTGATGAACAAGTGAGTTTATAGAGCCTACCTTGCAATTTGAGGGGCTTCAAAAAAGATTTGAGGAAATTTGGCAAGTTTCTAGGCGCTTTGTTTGTGTGCGACACGGGCAAAACCCAGTGCACCGCGCCAGTTAGAAATTTGCATTACGGGTGGGCTCTATGTGCGCCGCACCCTGTGTGTGCACTGCGCCCTATGTGTGCATCGCACCCCTGCCTATATGCGCCGCGCCCCTGAAACCTCCTCCAAACTTGCTCCAAATTCCGCGATTTCACACTCAAACAGTTGAAATGTTTCCCCAAGCATTTGGGTTGCACGATAACCTTGATTTTGTTGGAAACTTGCATCTAAATATTTGGAAGTGATGGGTTACATTTTTTCTTTTTCAAAAAACCCATTTTTCTAATGTCATGTTTGACACTTTTTCACTGACTTTAAAACAACCCTGATTTTCACTTTTCCTCTGAAATTTTATCTCAAATGATGAAATTTTCAGCACTCTTTGTAGGGATTTCACGACAGGACATTTGGCCATGGAAACCATGACTGCACCTGAAGAAATCAATTGTCGACCCTTTTTGAAAATTTTGTCACCAATGACACTGTTTGACTTTTCTTCAAAACTGAGTTTTGAAGAAGAGTCGAAGTTTATCAATATGACGATGAAACTCTCTGAATCATTCCTTTGCAAGGGAATCATTCTAGCCTACATGGATTTACTGGACATATTTAAAGACCAAACTGATTAATCCTTAGACCTAATGACAAAAAATGACTTTTGTCCGTTAAAGGACCAGACCTTGACTCTCATGGACTCTAGTGATTATTTACAAAAGACCTAAGCCAGCAGGAGCCAGACATGAGGGGGAATGACTAGCATGACCTTTCTCTGTCAGATTATGGCATGCCCCTAGTGGAATGCAGCTGAGTGAATGGAGTGGGACACCTAAAAATGAAATGCATAAAGAGTTTTGATCTCTGACGAAGGACTGACTAGACCGACTCTAACAGGTGGAAACCCATGGAATCTTCTAGAAACTTCTCATATGACACTTGCCTCTCTGAATTCGCCCAGGGATGAGTAAGAGATCAAAGAAATCTCCAAGTGGAACCAAGAACTATCAATGCAATGACACTAATCAGAAACCTAGAGCTGACTCACACCCTTGCAGAACATCTATATATGGATCCCTCATCTGTGAGATCTAGAGGTTGGAATTTTGTAATTTGTAAGGAAGTGCTATTGGTTTCTCTTTGAGAGGGAACATTGTATTGTTGGGTGATCTTGCTTTTCATGAGGTGAAGAGGGCTTTTATGCTGGGAGGATGATGCTGGATCAGACAGCTGGGTTGTAATCCTCTCTTCTACTATTAATAAAGCTATTTGAGTTTTCCTCCATATAATCGTGTATTTGTGAATCTTTTTGTTTATGAATGTAATCGTATGGTCAATGTATTTCTGATTCTGCATTGTTTATAGTATCATAGATCGAGATGTCTTGATGGTATTTTGTTGCTTTGCCTTTACAGGTATTCTCTGAAGCGAGACAAGTAGGAGAAGAGTGGCAAGCTTTATCAAGGGAGAGAGGAAACAAGCAAGGAGCCAAGTGGAAGATCCAGGTTGGTCCTCTTTGCTTCTCTCTTACCTATCATACATAAAGGAAATCACAATTTTCTTTGATTGTTTGTTTCTAAGATAGCTACCCATCTTAGTGGGACTAGCAGATCAAAAAGACACTAGTTTTGTCGGAAGCAAAAAGCAATCTGATGAGGAAGATGAGGAACATGGTTTTCAAGATCAAAAGTAATTAAACTCAAATCAGAAGGATCAACGACACCAGTATAGGAGACAACAATGAATTTCATTGCATTGGACAGGGTTGGATAACTTCCAAAGTAGACATCATTGAAGGTGCTTGAGATAAATCTTCAACAATATTATAATGTTGTGCAGCTCTAGCATTCAGATTATAAGATGATTTATAAAGTACACCTTTGGTAGGTGGTCGGATTAAATATCCACTATTAGGATGCTCAATATGGAGTAGACGAAAACTGGATGGAGTACAAGTAGAAGGTATATTGGTGACTTCTTTATCCACCGTCTTCCTTTTCGGGGTTTGATAGTCCTTTGTTTGAGTAGCAATCAAAATAGGCGATGAAACTTGCATCATGAAAACTTGGGAACTAGAGGAGGCATAGGATTGTAGTTATTCTACCAACTATGTCTGCTAAGATGGAAAAGTTTCTTTCAAAGCAGCCAGACTCCCTTTCAATAAGCAATTAACTTCATAATGGCAGGGACAATCCTTGGTGTAATGATATTCCTCACAGATGAGGCAAGGATATTTCGGCTTACGATTGAAAGCATCATCAATAGATAATTTGGGTGGATCCTATTTTGGGGTATTGATTTTGGATTTCCCTTTACCCTTTTTCTTACCTTTTGAGGCCTTATTTGCTGCACTAGATTGAACAACATGTACCTCAGAGGTTTTACCAGGATTTGATGAACTTTTTGAAGGATTATTGGAACTAGGTTTGAAATAGATTTCTACTTTGAAGAAGCCTTAGTGGAAGTCTGAGACATTGAACCAATTACACCATCAATAGGTGGTACATCGAGAGACTTTGAGGCTACCAGATTTGAAGATGGTCTTGGAGCATTAGGAAACATCTCATACAACATGCCAAATTGTGAATAGACTAAGTCTAGATACTGGGCACGGGCAATAGCTTGTTCTTCAGTAACACATCCACCCATAGCTATATCCTTAGCAATCTTGTTAACAAATGATTTTTTGAACCATTCAGTCAACAACTCATTAGTAGTCTTGAATTTTATGAGGCAACCCCGACGTCTCCATCCATGGATATGATCAGAAATGTGGGTCGCGGTATCTTGCTTAAGGGATGTGAGAAAATGAGTGTCACTTTCATACCAAACCAGGAATTGGAAGTGGTTGAGGAAGGCCATAGCTAAAGAGTTAAATTCAACATAGGTAGCTCGAGGCAATTCGAATACCATTTTACGGAAGCACTTGTTAAGGTTCTCTGAAAGAGGTGAAGACAAATAGAATCATCAACATACAAATTTGAAGAGCAACATGAGCGATATGTCATCACACAGGCTTGCAGCTCCTCTTTAGAATTTCCTTCAAATTTAGGGAAATCACTTGGAATTTTAGTTGGAATGGAGGCCAGTAAGGCGAATGGAAAATAGGATCATTAGTGAGCCTCAAGACATCAGGCAACTCCAATGTAGCCAAGAAAGTCAATTGCAGATTGAATGGCATGTAGGGCCTTTGAGGAGGCCCAAAATGTGGGTTCCAACCTTGTTGGTAAGGATTTTTCCTCCACTGAGGGTTACCTTGACCATAAGGCAGATTTTTTCCAGTGTAGGTTTGATATTTCCCTACCTTAGGCTGTTGATAAGCATTATATGTGGCATACAGATTTCATAGTTGTTGGACCTATTGACCCTAGACCTGAAGAGATTGGCACTGATGTTTCAGGGGTTGACCTTGTGTTTACAAAGGATAACCTTATTGATATGTATATTGAGCTTTCTTCTACAGAGATTGACATTGCTGTTGCAAAGGCTGACTTTGCTATTGTAAAGATTGGCCTTGCAGATGCAAAGGTTGAGTAGACTGCTAAACAACTAAGTTTTCTGCTGCAAAGGTTGCTGAGACTACTGCAAAGGTTAGCCCTTCTTCTACAAAGGTTTCCCTTGTTGCTGTAATAGTTGTGCTTGCTTCTACAACATTTTCCCTTGCTGTTGCAATGGTTTACCTTGTTGTTGAAGGGGTTGTTGGACAATTCCTGGGGATATACCCTGTCGGTATTGATAATTTCCGAATTGAATCTGACCATATCCACCAGGAATAGTGGATTGATCAGGCTAGACATAAGCTCTTGTTTGAGGAATGTAAGACAGATTGACCAAGGGTTATGAACCATATGGGACATAATCCTATTGGAGTGGAATCTAAGCTGTATAAGGCTGTTGATACTAGATGTTACCTGAACCGGATGGACCAACAAGGTTGGGAATATCACCAGAATAAGGTTCATTAAATCCAACCATGTGAGTTTGTAATCCACTCACTTTGGTTTCACCTGACATAAGAGTAATATTTGGATTTTACCCCTAGGCAGTGGCACATTCTGTCCACTCGATAGAGGGTTGGAAGAACTAATTAAAACTTGACCTAAAATAGTCGGTTGTATTAGAAGGGTCGGTTGAAACGAAGGTACATGTTGCGATGGAATCATTGGTTGAATGGGAATTGGCGTGACAATAGTTTGTACAGAAATTTGAGAGGTCGCATTTGGAATGAGCAGACCAAATGTAGGCATGGAATTTGAATACCAGATTGGATTTTGATACAAAAATGAAGCACTAGGAGTACCTAAAAATAACTAGGCTAAGGTTGTGTTGTGCCCTACAACAACCCCCCATTTCATAATATTTTTATCACAAACAATTTACATATGAAATGGGTCCCTTTTAAAATTTTAATTGGCATTAATAAACTTGTTCAAATAAGGTATGATAATCAAATGAATTTATGCAAAAAACCCTTGTTGAGCAAATGATAAGCAATTTTTGGTTAAGTCCAAAAAAGTACTCGCAAGTTCGGTTGCCATCTTGGTTTTTTCCGATGCGATATCGCTATTGGCCATCGGCAATAGCCAATGCACACATAAAAGGGCACATACCTTTTCCCCGATGCGACGCGATATCGGCGATCGGTTATCGGCATGGCACTATGTCTTGTGAAAAATGTTTTAACACTCCGGCCCGATGCGATATCGCATATCGGCAATCGGTACAATCCTACGCATTTTCATAAGACGTTTATATCCTTTCCCCGATGCGATATCGGCTATCGGCATTCGCTAAAAGAAATTGATACACATTTGGGGGTTATGTTCGCGCGCCGAATGCGATATCGCAATCGGCGTTCGCTAAAGAACTTTCTCAAGTGATAACGCCACACACACACTTCCGATGCGATATGATGACGCTTAATGATGACCTCAGTTCCAAAAGGTGATTATTTCAAAGCATTAAAGTTATATTTAAAATCGATTTGACAAAATCACAGATTTCAAAAAGCCGTTAAGTAAAGGGATAAGATAATGCATGCGTATTTAAAGCTTTGCCCCTTCGAATTAACGAGCAATTACGATTAGACCTTTGAAAAATCTATTACATGCTTTAAGGGGTCATTCGGTTTAATAACTTAAGTAATGGTCATTTATGAAGCTGCAGGCCGTAAAATCACCATTATTACATCCACGGTGCCTGCTCAAATCATTAGATCCGCAGCCTCTTTTAGGAATAATCTCGCCACGCTTCAAATCATATATTTATCCCGTTATAGATTGTCATTGTTATTTCTTGGTTACGATTTCTCTTGCACTTGTGTAGAATTCGACTAACGAGAGAAGTCTGAATATGATGGGAAAAAAGTTCAAGAAGATGGCAGGTTCTACTGCGACACCCGCCTCAGGCCAAGCTGCTACACCTTCAAGGAAGGGCTTAATCTCAGATACTACATGCACTGGTCTTACTGGTACTACATGGCAAGGGACATACAATTTGCTAGAAGGAGAACAACCAGTAGTGACAGTAACGGAGGCAAGTGTGGATGAATTAAGAAAGTCTGAGGCAACTCTTAAAGATTTGGCTGACTCTTTTCTGCACAGAATAGCAGCCAGGGAACAAGTCTTGCCTTATACTGATGTGGTACGTTGGGCAATTGAAGAAGTTCCTCTCACTAATAGAACCTTCGTTTCTAAGGATAGAAGGATTTTCGGCTCCTTCAAGCCTGACGACTTAAGACAAATGTATCATTTGCCCAATCCCGAGCAAGTCTATAACAGAGCATTTGTGGAAAAATTTGCCAGAGAGAATGAATCACCAGCCGAACCTCTACGAGAGTGGAGGCAAAATCCAGCAAAACACAAACAGGATATGTCGGGTAAGTACTCCAATGCCTCTCTGGCTTCACCTTACTGCTATGCTGGAATTATGATGTGTAGATTGTGGGGATTTCATGATTCTGCAAATATCCATGTTGATATGGTTCCCTTAATGGAAGCGGCCGTTAATAGTATAATTATGGATTGGGCCACTATCCTGTCTGATAAGTTGGTCCTAGCTATTCGTGAGTTTAGGGCCAAAACCAGAGTCAGTGAGAGAAAAATCCCACCTTTTTATTACTCTGCATACATTATGGATGCCCTTTGTTTTAATTCTGAGTTTCCTGTCCTTGGTTGGAGATGGACAACCCATGACCCAACACCTATTCATTTGTATCATCGTAAATTGTGGAAACCTTCTCACAAAGACCATTTGTACCAAATTTGCAATGGTTTTATGGTTCCCGTTCACTATTCTATTTTTGACAGACCTATCCCTAGGATTTCCTATGAAGCCTCTTTTGACCTGCCAGCCATAGCCCATTGGTTCGGCGAAGAATGTTTTTCTTATATCAGAGTTTTTGGAAGCAAGGCCAGGCCACATGTTCTTCCCATATACATCCCAGACAAACTGTTGGCCCGAGAAATCTCTTATCAGATAATGTCTGAAGGTGTTACCCAAACTCTCAAAGAGGAGAAGAAGAGAGGATGGCCATCGTTTCCTTTAAGAATTGGAGTTTATACGCTGCTAAATTATAAGCATACAGAAAAGGAAGCAGCAAAACTCCAAATGCTATCTCTAGTTTCTATTCCCAACAGACTCTATGACCCGAACAAGGCTGCTTTCATTGCCTTGGAACAGGCTAAGCTGACAAAGGTTGTTCACCAAGAAGACCAGTTTGACGACCTGTTCATGGGTGCTGATTCAATAAGCCAAGTCAAACAACTTGCTGCGATGAGATATGAAGATATAGAATTAACTGAATTTAATAAACTTAGAAAGCAAAGGTTGCAAACTTTGCCTCTAAAGTTATTATCTACAACCCCAACTTCATCCTCAAGCGAGCCTGGTCAGCCAGAAATAAATTTACCTCCCGTTACAATTAGAGAACAGGAGGAAAGTCAAAGAAAGCTGCAGGCAGAAAGGCAGCAAAAAGCACAAATTGAACAAGAGCAGAGAAGGCAAAGGGAGATAGAAGAACAGAGACAAAGAGAGATAGAAGAACAGAGGAAACGAGAGGAAGAAGAAAAAATAAGGAAAGAAATGGAGGATAGGCAGAAAAAGGAATTAGAGGAACAGCAACGGAGAGTACAAGAGGAGCAACAGCGGAAGGCATTTGAAGAACAGCAGAGAATTGAAAAAGAAAAAGAACAGAGTAAGCAAATCTCTGTCGATACTGAATTGATTGAGGAATGGAACCAATTTGATTCCATTATAAGTGGTAAAGAAGCCTCCAAAGACTCAGATGCCTTAAAGACTCCCGATATTACTGTTTCTCCGGTTCTTGAAAGAACCAGCGGCCCACCCACAGTACAGAACATTGAAGAAGTTACTCAGAATCCATCTGATCAAGTTGATCTTCAGGTGGAGGAAATTCCTCCTCTAGACATTTTCTACAGCCCTAAGCATAAAGCCGTTGTAAGACGCTCAAGGAAGAGGCGAAGGCTTGATCAACCTTCTGTCTCAAATGAGCAAACAGTCACGGGCAATGTCGTCTGGAAGGGAGAATTAAGTCCCTCTGAAGATTTAACAAAGCTGTTGCAATTTGCGGGAGCTTATTCAGCAGCAACCATTGACAAAGCATCCGAAGTGAGTCTTCTTTTGAAGACTAAAGAGCATGAGGTATATGCATTGCAAGCAGAAGTGATAGAGGCAAAGAATAAAACGACACAGGCGGAAGAACAATTGCTGGCTCAACAACAAGAGAATCATTTGTTAACCCAGCAAATTGAAAAACTAAAGATAGACCAAAGTGACATTAAAGCACGTGAATTAGCAGAGGCATTATCACAGTTGGAAGCATCAAATGAGCTGTTAATGAAATCTAAAGAAGATCAAATAGTTCAGCTCTCAGCACAGCTTGAAGGTATTAAAGGTGCCAAGAGTATTGAAGATTTCAGAACAGAGGCAACTCTGATAAACGGCGCTTTAATATCTCAGATTAGACTTTTATGCCAACAGCTAGTTGAGGCTGAGTCACTTTGTGATATATCTACAGCAGTATGCAAGCAAATCGAGAAAGCCAGGACTAACTTGGATCAGGCCGAAGATGAAATAATAGAATATATTGAATGGCAAGATACTCCAGAGGGGCAAGCTGCTAATTTAGCCCGAATCAGTGAAACATACAAGAACATACTTTTCATGGAATGGGAAACACAGGTAATGAAGGCAGAGAGGGCAGCATCCAGATGCAAAACAATTTCCACGAACATGATCAATATAGTCAACGATACATTGTATCTGGCTAACATGATTTCACAATGCACACCTGGAAACATAACAACCGCGAATATGCTGGAGCATAAGAATTATCTTAAGCTGGAAGAACAAGGGCGGTTAATTACTGGAGTGAATACCTTGACCTCTGATGCATACTGGCTTTTCTTGATTAAACCGCATTCTCAAAGGTCGGCTCTCAACTGTCTAACCGACGCCCTCCAATACCTGATTGCCGATTTCCAAGATGCCACATATGATGCACAGCTGACTTCTCGCCTCAATACTCCACCTGAAGTAGAGCCAATGCTGGCGATATGTCAGCGAAAGAGTAAAGGCAAAGAGACAGCTGACTGAAGCATCGCCGCCGACTGCCGAATCACCCAAATGCAAGATGATATTTGTTGATGCCGATTTCTTAGTTTTCAGTTTTTAGATATTTAGTAGTTAGATTAGAATAGTATTTATAGACCCTTTCATTGTTTTGGAAAGGGTCGTAAAATTTTGTAAAAGACTAAAAGGCTGAAGTTTGCACTATTGTGCTTCGGTCTATATTCTTTTTGAAACTCGACCACTGGTCCTTAATTTTACTTGGAATGCTGTTTAAGTAAATTGTGCACTATTGTCGTTTGCTTGGAATGCTTTCTGGTTGGAAGGAAGGACTGCTACATAGCGATTAATACATTGGATTGATCAAACAGCTTGCATGGTACTATTATCTGTATCTGTTCTCTTTTCAGTTATATGAATTGCTGTGTTATTACTTTGCTATTATTGAATACATGTATGCAATACAACAACAAGTCTTCATTTCATATCACTATTGAATGTTTTTGAGATTTGTTATCTTTCACCCATGTATGTATCAATGATATAAATGACTGAGTACAGTAATTCGCTATTATAGCTCTGCGTAACTACTTACGCAGAGCCATCTCAAATGATTAAACATCTATGCTTGTTGTTAGTGTCATCTATATGCCTGTCATTAAGCATAGTTTATCAAACGCTGTACTGTCTGAATTGATAAGTCCCGGGATTAGCTTATAGTTTTTGTATTTCTTTTATAGTTTAGTTATTTTGTTTATTATCATTTCATATCTTAAATCATCCATCCATCCCGTTCACTTATAATCTTTGGGAAACTGGTCCCGTTATCCCCAGTCGGAGCCACTATTCCAAACGGAAAAGGAGCTGCACTAAGTTCCGGACCGGTGTGGTTTCCCCAATGTTGTTGCAACGAATTTTGAGGCATCAACATTTTTGGCGCTAGAAGGAGGGCCATCAACTGTGAATGGCAAGTAGGTCCAACCCCACAAACCATTCTAAGAGTAATTCCCCCTCCAAACCATCTTCTCCTTCTCAATCACATGCTGGTTTACCAGCACATGATCAAAGAAAGGAAGAATCAACCACCACTGCTCACACCCATAATATTTCAGAACAACTAAGTCTTGAATCTCCTGAAGTCCAGTCTCTAATCCAGAAACTTCAGAGCTTCTCCATCTCACCACAGAAATCTGAGATATCAGAAAGCAGTGCGACTTCGCAGTTCAACCTCACTCATCCTCTCACCAGACTTCAGAGCGAAAAACTTGGTATTGAACCCACTGAGTTTCCTTTACCCAAAAGGAAAAGGCCAAAGAAAAACACTGAAGGATCTGATAGTGGAGATTTTTCTTCCACATCCTCCATTTCATCTCCTCATCTGCAAAGTCGACCATCCACTCCTCCATTACATATTGTTGTTCATCATGGAATAGGAGCCTCAATATCCCAACCTGTTCACTCTTCATTTTTGATACCTCCTCAAATATCTGGAACCCCGAAAGTAGTATCAACCACTGTTGCTAGCACAATGGCAGATCCATGGACTAGGCCAGGTGCAGTCAACATGCCTGGACCATTACATGATCTACCAGACGCTCCCGAAAAATGGTTGCCTAAATTTAATCCAGATAACGGAACCCAAGCTGAAGAACATATTAACAATTTTATGTTAGCAGTCAACTTGAAAGGAGTGACAGAGCAAGATGTTGTTGTCAGACTTTTTCCCTACACTTTACAAGGATCGGCAGGATCCTGGTATTTTTCCTTACCTTCTGGTTTAATTACCAGTTGGAACACATGCCAAGAGGAGTTTCTTACCAAGTATGGAGATGATAGGTCCTTAGCTACTTTAATAAATGATCTCTCCAACTTGAGAATAGAGCATAAGGAACTAATAAAAGAGTTTAATGCCAGATTTAATAAACTCCTGAATAAAATCCCTACCGACTCTAAACCAAGTGAACAAATCAGAAGCGAATGGTATATTACTGCCTTACCTGCCAACATAGCTATTTTTGTAGACAGGGCTGGCAAACCTACCTTAGCTAAAAACATGAAAGAAGCACTTGCTGTTGAAAAGCGCATTAATGCTCTTGAGAAGAAAGCTGCTCTTGAAGACCGAAAAGCTAAAAAAGTCTCGTTTAAAGAAGATTCCAAGAAGAAAACCCCAAAGGACCCCTATGATATGGAGGGTTTACAAAAGGTCCTTAAAACATTGTCTAATGAAATGGTTGATATCAAGAAACAGGTGGCCGAAACCTCAAATAAAAGACCATTTAGAACTTTCAAGAAAACTGAGTCAAAGCCACCCAATGTTATATCCAATGCAGACTCAGACCAAGAAGAAGAGGAAGGTGAAACAACTGAACAGACCGATGATGAAGAAGAAGTAGTTGAATGCCATGGAATGTGGGATTTTATACTCCCAAACTCTGATACTGAGAATGAAGAAGAAGCCTTTCCGGTTACTACAAGAAGTAGAAGCGCTTCTGAACCTACTCAAACAAAAAAGAGGAGTGCAGGTGCTGCCACACCAAAAGAAAAAGTTCTTTTGAAGAAATCTCCGGTAGCAGCCCCTCAAAACCAGCCTCCAATTTCTAATTCTCCTTCAACATCCAAAACACTAGTGGTATCTGACCATATGGAGTATAATATTGTCGATGACATGAAAAAGACCAAGGCAAACATAACTATGTTTGAACTAGGTAAATTAAAACATCAGCAAAAACTGCTCCTAAGGGAATTTAACGCTATTCCCTCTTCCCCTCTTCCCAGTTCAAAAGCTGCTAATGATTCAGGACAACCCCCTCCAGATATGGTTGAGGCTACCGATTCGGTTCTGATTGGAGATAGATCCAATTCTCATACCCCACCTTTTTTGCTCACCTATGAAATCTATAATCGAAATCTGCATAACTGTTTAATTGATTCAGGGGCTTCATCCAATATTATGCCAGCTTCAGTTTGTTCTAAGCTGAACATAGAACCCCAGAAGTCAGCCATCCACATTGTACAGTTAGACAGAACCAAAGTACAGGTCATAGGAGAAATTAATTCCGTGACTATCAGGTTGTCTGCTGATCCCAGAATAGTACAGAGAATAGACATTTTGATAGCCGACATACCTGAATTTTACGGTTTAATTTTGAGCAGAGACTGGTCTGAGAAACTACATGGATACATTTCCACCGATTGGTCACATATGTGGCTCCCCTACAAGGGTAAGCCAAATCAAATAAGGATCGACCGTGAGAAGCATATGACTCATACAGTAACCGATTTCGAACAAGAAAACCAGCCGGTGGCCTTCAACAATAACATTTTGGGAAATTATTCTTCACAATCATTCTTTGGCAATTTTATTGCCCAATCTTCCCCTTTTCAAGTTAATCATTGTACATCTCAAGTAGAAAATTTTTCACAATCAAATTTATCCAAATGCTTTAATGTAGATCAAAAGGATGTAAATATTTCTGATTCTCCTTTATTTTGGTCTTTGTATTTTGATGGCTCTAAGTCCAGCGAGGGCTCAGGAGCAGGTTGCATTTTGGTTAGTCCAAAAGGCGAAAAGACAATGCTTTCTTGTAGATTAGAATTTGAATGCACCAACAATACAGCCGAATACGAAGCACTACTTCAGGGATTATATAAGGCAATTGACCTTAAAGTCCAATATTTAAAAGTATTCGGCGATAGTGAGATCATTGTTAAACAGGTAAGGAATACAATCCATTGCCTCTCAAGCCACCTTAAGCATTATCAAACGCTAGTGCAAGATCTCACTTCGCATTTCTCAGCATTCAATATTTTATCAATCCCAAGATCGCAAAATTCAGCAGCTGATTTACTAGCCAACGTAGCCTCCAAGCTTCTCCCTTCCGAAGACTATAGTCTTGATAGATTTTCTGTAGAGTTAATTTTTAGACCTTCAGTTCCTGATAACATCACTAGCTGGAGGGTTTTCAACCATGACAAGGATATTTTGCAATTTTTGACCTCTGAAAAGTCCTATGACAATCAAGTCATTGAAGAGGATGAGCATGATTCTCAAATGAAGCAAACATTTCAAGATAACGTTATTCCTAAACCTGTGGTAAAGCTTGAAGACCTTTATGACATCAAAGATAGGTTTAAACCTGTAATTAATGCTAAACTCCAGAGCTCTACTCTTAGGTTTGAATTGATTAATTTAGGAACGGCTCAAACTCCTCAGAATGTAAATTTAGGATTAGGACTTTCTACAATAGAAAAGGAAGCATTTATCAAACTTTTAAGAAAAAACAAACAAGTTTTTGCTTGGAAGTATGATGACCTTAAAACATATGATACATCTATCATACAACACACTATTCCTATGCTTCCCGATCAAAAACCAGTCCAGCAGAAGTTAAGAAAAATCCATCCAAATTTGGAGAGCCAGATAAAGTCGGAACTTAATAAGCTTTTAAAAGCTAAGATTATCTTTCCTGTCCGACACTCAAACTGGGTCTCCAATATGGTACCCGTCAGGAAGAAAAACGGCGACATCAGAATCTGTATTGATTTCAGAAATTTAAATAAGGCAAACTTCAAAGATAACTTCCCTCTGCCTACCATGGAGCAAATCCTTCAATCGGTAGCAGGATCTGAATTGATGTCTTTTCTTGATGGTTTCTCAGGATACAATCAAGTACTGGTCCACCCTGATGACCAATTAAAAACTACATTCAGAACAAAATGGGGAACTTACGCATACCAAAAGATGCCTTTCGGACTCATAAATGTGGGAGCGACATTTCAAAGAGCTATGGATACAGCCTTTAGAGGGTTAATTAACCGAACAGTAGTTGTCTACCTCGATGACATTACTGTATATTCTAAAAAGAGATATAATCACTTGCATGATTTAAATCAGATTTTTCAACGATGCAAAACATATGGTATCTCTCTTAACCCGAAAAAGTCTTTTTTCGCTCTCAACCAAGGCAAGCTCTTAGGATTTATTGTATCTAAGGATGGCATTTATGTAGATCCTGAGCGAATTCAAGAAATTTCTGAAATTCCTTTTCCACACAATAAAAAATCTATGCAGTCGTTTTTAGGACAAATTAATTTCGTTAAGCGATTTGTTCCAAATTTTTCACAGATTGTACTACCACTGCAAAAGATGATTAAAAAGAATTCAACCTTCAGATGGGGACTAGAAGAAAAGCAAGCTTTTCATGATATTAAACAATCCATAATCAATGTCCCAGCCCTGAATACTCCAAATCTTTCTAATCATTTTACATTATATACTATTGCATCCGACTTATCTTACGCAGCAGTATTAACTCAGTTGAATGATGACAATTTGGAAGCGCCCATTTCGTTCTTCAGTTCTAACTTTCAAGGCGCCGAATTGAATTATTCCGAAATTGAGAAACAAGCTTTTGCTGTCTTTAAAGTAGTCAAACATTATCGACCCTTTCTTCTTAAAACCCATACTAAAGTAATAGTTCCTTTCTCCGCAGTTAGGCAACTATTAATTCAAAAGGAATTGGGAGAAAAGAGGGCAAACTGGGTCGCAGCCCTCCAAGAATATGATCTAGAAATAAAGCCAGCAAAATTTGTTAAAGGTCAAGGTTTTTGCAGGATCTTAGCAGGAGCATCAAACATTCCTGAATCAGGTGATACAGAGCAAAACCAAGAAGTCAATCAGCTAAGTATACCGGATTCCGAATCTCAATATTCAGATCTAATCTTTTATTTAAAGAATGGTTATGCACCTACCAATTTGTCCTACAAGAATAAGAGAGCCATTAGATTGAAAGCTAAGAGTTTTTCTCTTATTAACGATGTGCTCTTCAGGAGAAACTATGATTCTGTATTACTAAGATGCCTTGAGAAACCTGAAGCTCAAAAGGTTTTGCAGGAGCTACACGATGGACCGGCAGGAGGACATTTTGGAGCTGATACAACAGCTCATAAAGTGATTCATGCCGGATATTACTGGCCTACTTTGTTTAAGGATGCTCATGAATATGTAAGGAAATGCATTAAGTGCCAAACTGCCAGTGGAAGACAACGAAAGCCAGCTTTCCCTCTACAACCAATCAACATTGAACAACCTTTTGAACAATGGGGATTGGACATCATTGGAGAAATAAATCCTTCATCTTCCAAGCAACACAAGTATATCCTTACAGCAACTGATTACTTTACAAAGTGGGTAGAAGCAGTTCCATTAAAGACAACAAACTCGGAAGCAATCATCGAATTTATAGATCAGTTCATCGTAACCAGGTTTGGTGTTCCAAACGCTCTTGTCTTTGATAATGCTTCTTACTTCTCAGGCAATGCAATGATTGATTTCGCTATCAAAAGAGGATTCAAATTAAAGTATTCTGCCAACTATTACCCCCAGGGTAACGGCCTAGCAGAATCAACTAATAAAAATCTAATCAAAATCATTAAGCGAACAATTGAAGAAAATCATAAGAACTGGCATAAATCCTTGGTATTTGCATTATGGGCCGATAGAATTACACAGAAAGCTTCCATAGGGACCTCTCCTTTTAATCTTGTTTATGGAAAAGAAGCAGTCGTACCAACCAATCTTCTTCTCCCATCTTTAGCCCTAGTGCAATTTATAGACGAAACTCCTTCTTCTTCTATACAATTTAGACATGATCAAATACTCAAACTTGAAGAAGAAAGGGACAAAGCCAAGGTTACACATGCAAGACATCAGCAAGTCACCATAAAGCAGCTTTCGATCTAGCCTCATCCAGCCCTAAACAATTTGAAGTTGGAGATCTAGTCCTGAAATGGGACAAAGCCCATGAAGACAAAGGTAAACATTCCAAATTCCAAAAACTGTGGCTAGGACCATTTCAAATCTGTGAAAAAGTAGGCCATTCCACATTCATACTTCAAAATCTATCAGGGGTGAGAGATTCTCTCCCTGTCAATGGTCTAATTCTGAAGAAATTCTTTAACTGAGGAGGTAACCCCTTCTCTTTCTAGCTTATTAGTTTTTCATAGTTTGTAGGATTTGTAGGAATAAGAATGTGGGACATTCCCATTGACCTTTCGCTGTAAACAAAAGCTGTCTCGCCATAGTAATATTAATATTTATTTTTTTAAAATAGCATCCTGAACCAAGAGAGATCATTTCTAGGAAATTAGATGTCTTTTTATTCTAAGCATTACAGACTTACCTTTGTAAATTTCACTCTGAACAAAGATCTATGAATCATCTTGAGTGGTTGAGATTAGTCCCCAAAGGTTATCTATACGAAAATAGGAGCTAATTCATCTTCAGCATCTTCAACTCTTAAACCTGTCATCCATTTATTCTTAATAAGATAATTGTTCATCCCATTCACCAACAGTTTTTGATTACTCAGAGTGTAATTCTAAAATATAAAAGATTAAAGATAAGAGGTCTTATCACAAGCCTGCTTACCATGTTCATAGGAAAATAATTTAACTGACATTACCAAAACTGCATACCAAACAGGGTAATGGCTTGAAATCTCAAGACAAGGGGTCTCATCACGAGCCAGCTTGTTCAGTTTAATTACTACCCGTGAATGGCATTGTCACCTATCTGGCCACCAAACCAGGACAATGGCTTTTATCTTAAACGAAAAAAGAAATTGAAATTCAAAAAATACGAGAATATCTTTTGAATTCATTCTGTTTAGTCACACTCTAAGGTGAATGGAACAATGGACAAGAACATGGTTAAAAGGTAACCCTGCCGAGACTATGAACGTTTGCTGGCAGCAGAGGCTCTACCTGTGACAGAGGAGTTTATTTTAAAAGCTGATATGGAAAAGTTTTCTATTTTTACTTCTACAAACCAATAAGGACTTATTTTAATACTCGAAGTGCATTTATAAAAAGAGGAAGTTTAATGAAGAAACCTGTTTTATTTAGAATCAATAAATATCTAGTTATATTAGAAATTTCCTTTCTTTTATAAAGATTCTATTTGAGAAAATGTAAATATAATTGTTAGTTCAGAGATAACTGGTTCTGCCAGCGAATCGCCAATTGTTGTGCCCTACAACAACCCCCCATTTCATAACATTTTTATCACAAACAATTTACATATGAAATGGGTCCCTTTTACAATTTTAATTGGCATTAATAAACTTGTTCAAATAAGGTATGATAATCAAATGAATTTATGCAAAAAACCCTTGTTGAGCAAATGATAAGCAATTTTTGGTTAAGTCCAAAAAAGTAATCGCAAGTTCGGTTGCCATCTTGGTTTTTTCCGATGCGATATCGCTATCGGCCATCGGCAATAGCCAATGCACACATAAAAGGGCACATACCTTTTCCCCGATGCGACGCGATATCGGCGATCGGCTATCGGCATGGCACTATGTCTTGTGAAAAATGTTTTAACACTCCGGCCCGATGCGATATCGCATATCGGCAATCGGTACAATCCTACGCATTTTCATAAGACGTTTATATCCTTTCCCCGATGCGATATCGGCTATCGGCATTCGCTAAAAGCAATTGATACACATTTGGGGGTTATGTTCGCGCGCCGAATGCGATATCGCAATCGGCGTTCGCTAAAGAACTTTCTCAAGTGATAACGCCACACACACACTTCCGATGCGATATGATGACGCTTAATGATGACCTCAGTTCCAAAAGGTGATTATTTCAAAGCATTAAAGTTATATTTAAAATCGATTTGACAAAATCACAGATTTCAAAAAGCCGTTAAGTAAAGGGATAAGATAATGCATGCGTATTTAAAGCTTTGCCCCTTCGAATTAACGAGCAATTACGATTAGACCTTTGAAAAATCTATTACATGCTTTAAGGGGTCATTCGGTTTAATAACTTAAGTAATGGTCATTTATGAAGCTGCAGGCCGTAAAATCACCATTATTACATCCACGGTGCCTGCTCAAATCATTAGATCCGCAGCCTCTTTTAGGAATAATCTCGCCACGCTTCAAATCATATATTTATCCCGTTATAGATTGTCATTGTTATTTCTTTGTTACGATTTCTCTTGCACTTGTGTAGAATTCGACTAACGAGAGAAGTCTGAATATGATGGGAAAAAAGTTCAAGAAGATGGCAGGTTCTACTGCGACACCCGCCTCAGGCCAAGCTGCTACACCTTCAAGGAAGGGCTTAATCTCAGATACTACATGCACTGGTCTTACTGGTACTACATGGCAAGGGACATACAATTTGCTAGAAGGAGAACAACCAGAGTGACAGTAACGGAGGCAAGTGTGGATGAATTAAGAAAGTCTGAGGCAACTCTTAAAGATTTGGCTGACTCTTTTCTGCACAGAATAGCAGCCAGGGAACAAGTCTTGCCTTATACTGATGTGGTACGTTGGGCAATTGAAGAAGTTCCTCTCACTAATAGAACCTTCGTTTCTAAGGATAGAAGGATTTTCGGCTCCTTCAAGCCTGACGACTTAAGACAAATGTATCATTTGCCCAATCCCGAGCAAGTCTATAACAGAGCATTTGTGGAAAAATTTGCCAGAGAGAATGAATCACCAGCCGAACCTCTACGAGAGTGGAGGCAAAATCCAGCAAAACACAAACAGGATATGTCGGGTAAGTACTCCAATGCCTCTCTGGCTTCACCTTACTGCTATGCTGGAATTATGATGTGTAGATTGTGGGGATTTCATGATTCTGCAAATATCCATGTTGATATGGTTCCCTTAATGGAAGCGGCCGTTAATAGTATAATTATGGATTGGGCCACTATCCTGTCTGATAAGTTGGTCCTAGCTATTCGTGAGTTTAGGGCCAAAACCAGAGTCAGTGAGAGAAAAATCCCACCTTTTTATTACTCTGCATACATTATGGATGCCCTTTGTTTTAATTCTGAGTTTCCTGTCCTTGGTTGGAGATGGACAACCCATGACCCAACACCTATTCATTTGTATCATCGTAAATTGTGGAAACCTTCTCACAAAGACCATTTGTACCAAATTTGCAATGGTTTTATGGTTCCCGTTCACTATTCTATTTTTGACAGACCTATCCCTAGGATTTCCTATGAAGCCTCTTTTGACCTGCCAGCCGTAGCCCATTGGTTCGGCGAAGAATGTTTTTCTTATATTAGAGTTTTTGGAAGCAAGGCCAGGCCACATGTTCTTCCCGTATACATCCCAGACAAACTGTTGGCCCGAGAAATCTCTTATCAGATAATGTCTGAAGGTGTTACCCAAACTCTCAAAGAGGAGAAGAAGAGAGGATGGCCATCGTTTCCTTTAAGAATTGGAGTTTATACGCTGCTAAATTATAAGCATGCAGAAAAGGAAGCAGCAAAACTCCAAATGCTATCTCTAGTTTCTATTCCCAACAGACTCTATGACCCGAACAAGGCTGCTTTCATTGCCTTGGAACAGGCTAAGCTGACAAAGGTTGTTCACCAAGAAGACCAGTTTGACGACCTGTTCATGGGTGCTGATTCAATAAGCCAAGTCAAACAACTTGCTGCGATGAGATATGAAGATATAGAATTAACTGAATTTAATAAACTTAGAAAGCAAAGGTTGCAAACTTTGCCTCTAAAGTTATTATCTACAACCCCAACTTCATCCTCAAGCGAGCCTGGTCAGCCAGAAATAAATTTACCTCCCGTTACAATTAGAGAACAGGAGGAAAGTCAAAGAAAGCTGCAGGCAGAAAGGCAGCAAAAAGCACAAATTGAACAAGAGCAGAGAAGGCAAAGGGAGATAGAAGAACAGAGACAAAGAGAGATAGAAGAACAGAGGAAACGAGAGGAAGAAGAAAAAATAAGGAAAGAAATGGAGGATAGGCAGAAAAAGGAATTAGAGGAACAGCAACGGAGAGTACAAGAGGAGCAACAGCGGAAGGCATTTGAAGAACAGCAGAGAATTGAAAAAGAAAAAGAACAGAGTAAGCAAATCTCTGTCGATACTGAATTGATTGAGGAATGGAACCAATTTGATTCCATTATAAGTGGTAAAGAAGCCTCCAAAGACTCAGATGCCTTAAAGACTCCCGATATTACTGTTTCTCCGGTTCTTGAAAGAACCAGCGGCCCACCCACAGTACAGAACATTGAAGAAGTTACTCAGAATCCATCTGATCAAGTTGATCTTCAGGTGGAGGAAATTCCTCCTCTAGACATTTTCTACAGCCCTAAGCATAAAGCCGTTGTAAGACGCTCAAGGAAGAGGCGAAGGCTTGATCAACCTTCTGTCTCAAATGAGCAAACAGTCACGGGCAATGTCGTCTGGAAGGGAGAATTAAGTCCCTCTGAAGATTTAACAAAGCTGTCGCAATTTGCGGGAGCTTATTCAGCAGCAACCATTGACAAAGCATCCGAAGTGAGTCTTCTTTTGAAGACTAAAGAGCATGAGGTATATGCATTGCAAGCAGAAGTGATAGAGGCAAAGAATAAAACGACACAGGCGGAAGAACAATTGCTGGCTCAACAACAAGAGAATCATTTGTTAACCCAGCAAATTGAAAAACTAAAGATAGACCAAAGTGACATTAAAGCACGTGAATTAGCAGAGGCATTATCACAGTTGGAAGCATCAAATGAGCTGTTAATGAAATCTAAAGAAGATCAAATAGTTCAGCTCTCAGCACAGCTTGAAGGTATTAAAGGTGCCAAGAGTATTGAAGATTTCAGAACAGAGGCAACTTTGATAAACGGCGCTTTAATATCTCAGATTAGACTTTTATGCCAACAGCTAGTTGAGGCTGAGTCACTTTGTGATATATCTACAGCAGTATGCAAGCAAATCGAGAAAGCCAGGACTAACTTGGATCAGTCCGAAGATGAAATAATAGAATATATTGAATGGCAAGATACTCCAGAGGGGCAAGCTGCTAATTTAGCCCGAATCAGTGAAACATACAAGAACATACTTTTCATGGAATGGGAAACACAGGTAATGAAGGCAGAGAGGGCAGCATCCAGATGCAAAACAATTTCCACGAACATGATCAATATAGTCAACGATACATTGTATCTAGCTAACATGATTTCACAATGCACACCTGGAAACATAACAACCGCGAATATGCTGGAGCATAAGAATTATCTTAAGCTGGAAGAACAAGGGCGGTTAATTACTGGAGTGAATACCTTGACCTCTGATGCATACTGGCTTTTCTTGATTAAACCGCATTCTCAAAGGTCGGCTCTCAATTGTCTAACCGACGCCCTCCAATACCTGATTGCCGATTTCCAAGATGCCACATATGATGCACAGCTGACTTCTCGCCTCAATACTCCACCTGAAGTAGAGCCAATGCTGGCGATATGTCAGCGAAAGAGTAAAGGCAAAGAGACAGCTGACTGAAGCATCGCCGCCGACTGCCGAATCACCCAAATGCAAGATGATATTTGTTGATGCCGATTTCTTAGTTTTCAGTTTTTAGATATTTAGTAGTTAGATTAGAATAGTATTTATAGACCCTTTCATTGTTTTGGAAAGGGTCGTAAAATTTTGTAAAAGACTAAAAGGCTGAAGTTTGCACTATTGTGCTTCGGTCTATATTCTTTTTGAAACTCGACCACTGGTCCTTAATTTTACTTGGAATGCTGTTTAAGTAAATTGTGCACTATTGTCGTTTGCTTGGAATGCTTTCTGGTTGGAAGGAAGGACTGCTACATAGCGATTAATACATTGGATTGATCAAACAGCTTGCATGGTACTATTATCTGTATCTGTTCTCTTTTCAGTTATATGAATTGCTGTGTTATTACTTTGCTATTATTGAATACATGTATGCAATACAACAACAAGTCTTCATTTCATATCACTATTGAATGTTTTTGAGATTTGTTATCTTTCACCCATGTATGTATCAATGATATAAATGACTGAGTACAGTAATTCGCTATTATAGTTCTGCGTAACTACTTACGCAGAGCCATCTCAAATGATTAAACATCTATGCTTGTTGTTAGTGTCATCTATATGCCTGTCATTAAGCATAGTTTATCAAACGCTGTACTGTCTGAATTGATAAGTCCCGGGATTAGCTTATAGTTTTTGTATTTCTTTTATAGTTTAGTTATTTTGTTTATTATCATTTCATATCTTAAATCATCCATCCATCCCGTTCACTTATAATCTTTGGGAAACTGGTCCCGTTATCCCCAGTCGGAGCCACTATTCCAAACGGAAAAGGAGCTGCACTAAGTTCCGGACCGGGTGGTTTCCCCGATGTTGTTGCAACGAATTTCGAGGCATCAACAGGTTGTATAACCAGGTGGAAATATGGGCCCATTGGTTTCAAGAAGTGTGTGAGATGGGACTCTTCTTGTAAAAGGAAAGCCTCCTGGAGGAAATTCATACCCTTGTTCATCATTGACATGAGGAGTATGAGTAGCAGAAACTCCTGAATAACCCAAAGAAGAGGTTGGGATCTCACCTTCTGAATCCATGGGCGGAAACAACTAGTGACGAAGAATCTGAGATGTGCGAGGAGATAACTCTAAAGGAATAATAGGCTGATCATAAGGATTGTAAGGACGCTGAGGAGATATCAACATAGAATCAAATAACAGATTCAGTGGATGAATAACAAGCCTTTGCAAACTCTCAGGGGTTTGCAGACTCTCAGGTGTCTGTATAGGATTGTCTGGGGTCTTATGATCAGATTATTAAGGTGACTAGGAAGATAGGGGTTGGATACTTGAAATACTCCCAAATTAAAAACCTTGATCTTCGAGTGACGAGGAAGCCCCGGATGAACTCCTTTGGAGGAGCCTTCAGTATCAGACAATGAAGGGGAACTATGAGCTGAACTTAATGGTTCAACCACGATTACTTTCTCTCAATAGTAGAAAAGGTAAGGAGATTCGTTGAGGGCTTATTAACAATTTTGAAATTAATAGGGAATTACTCAATATTGGTCCAAGAAGCAACTACATCAGTTTGAAATATTATTGGGGGCAGTCATTTTTAGAAACAAAAACTTTGCCTTTTCATCTTTTAAGAGTTGAGAAAAGGACGAAAAGGTGACTGTAGTCACTTTCGTTGGTATAGTGAGCTTGAAAGGACAAGTGCTCAATGATCTTTTCAAATTTAAGGTGTCAGAAAAGATTGAAATGACTACTCAAGTAACTCTAGGAAAAAAGGAATATTAAGTAACTGTGAACTGCAATATACACCTCAGCAAAAAAAATTACCAAGGACGTGGCATACATGTAGGAAATCTCCTCGAATATTGTGTTCGATGTATCACATTTACAGGGTGGAAAACTCGACTTCCTATGGATAAAGGTTTGCAACCTATGAGGGTCTCCCTTTATATACTCGAAGGTATAGGGAGCACAAGTTCATGCTAGTGTTGTATAATGCAAGAGCGAACAACGACTGCCGAGTTTTATAGATGCCGAAACACATCTCTAGCCTAGACCATTAAGTATGAGCATTAATGTTTCAAATTCTCCTTAGATTTTAAATTTAATCTTGAAATTATGTTTCAATTTCAAGGCCTTAACGATGTCACCTGTTCCTAAAATGTAGCTAAATGATGAAATTAAAATCCTTTCATTTGATGAAGGCTACCTATGTAAGGAAGAGAAACACCCAAATCATGCATCAAACAACCAATAATGCATCAATGACAATTTTCCAATGCTAAATGCAAAACATGAAATTTAATATTCCATATCATAAGAAAATGCAATGGAAAAATAAAATCTTAAAGTGATCTACTTTAATATATAATGATGATTTCTTTTTTAGTTTAATGAAATCAATGTAATCTAGTGAAAAAGAGAAAATGAGAATGCAGACAACTCAATAATCATCAAAATCACTTTCACATTAATGATTTTGAATGCAACAAATGCTTTGAAAACTATTTAAAAGATAAACACTTTCATTTTCGCTTTTTGAAACACAAAATTCAAAGAAAATACTTCCTTTGAGTTAAATCGAAACAAACAATTTTGTAATATATTGCTTTCCAAATGGAGCTAAAGTGGCTTTCAAAGCAGATGAAAGGGAGATGAAAGCTTCATCTCGAGACAGTGACCGCATCCACATGAGATTACGTAGCTCCATCAGTGAAGAATGTTGAGTGAGGCTTGATTTCGAGCTTCTTCTTGGGACAATCATATTTCTTAAGGCAATACTCGAACTGGTCCCAAAGATACGAAAATTTCATCTAGTTACTTGGATCTTGAAACTGTAAGTCACGGAAGCGTTGCCAAAATTCCATGATCGATTCATGTGGAGCCTTCTGTTGTTGTAGCATTTTTTGGTCAAGGTAGTCTGGATCAAAATGATAGAAAGTGTCTTCAATGAGATCACATAAGTTCTCAAGTGAGTGCATGCTGTCAGCTGGTAGGCTGCACAACCATCGAAGTGGAGATTCATGAAGTGTGTATGCAAGCAACAAGTTGGCTTGTTCATTAGAACACCCATCTTCCTCATGAAGCATGGAAAGAAAGTCATGTAAGTAATCAAGCCCAGCCGCTTCACCTTCACCATCATACATGTAAGTGGACAAGTGATAAAAAAAATCCCTCCTGATGGTGACATCTTCATGACTTGAAAAATAATGCAGAGGGAGAAGAGTGAAAGAATCCATGAAATGTATGCAAAGGTTAAAAACAAGATGAGAGGACACAACTTGTCATTTTGCCCTCCTTCTAGTGCCAGAAATGTTGACAGTGTTGGACCCACCAACATGTCAGGGGATCTCCCTAGTAAGAATTCCCAATTAGACCTCAAACCCTTTGGTGTAGGAGTCCTGATGGTGGGTTGTAAGTTAATGCCTTGAGAGAGATTTCGCACAGAGGCAAGTAAGATAACTCTATTGGTAGCAAGGGTGTGATAGCTGTAGTGAGTCAAGGAAGGTGCACGAGAGGTTCTAACACATGGGTGTTGAGATTAGTGCACCCTTTGGAAACATGTAATAGTACTCAGCTTGGAAGGGAATAGGCGACTTACATACTTATACAGAATAGTCCATACATTCATGCATAAGCAAATAATACATACATCATTTAAAGTAAACCAGATAGCATAGAATACAATACAACATATGCATGAAACATGCTGGCTCTTATTATATAAAGAAGTGTAAGTAACAATCATACAATACATCCATGTCCAACCACTAGCTCCAATAGTGGAACATTACAGCCACATCTGCTTGTTCCTCCAAAGAAATGTACTAACTATGCGCAGTGGAGAAGCCAAGGTGTGTTACAATATTATCCAAGATCTCTCCAAGATAGTCTTATCGGAAGCTTGGCTGACCAAAAGCCTATACAATGAGTTATGAGGGACTATTTATAGCAAAGGGTGGGGCAACCCTTGACATTACCCTTTGTGATAGTTCAACTACCCTCATGACTCTTCACCTACTCTATGATTGTTACATCCAACTATTGACACTTGACTTACACTTGACATGAATTTACATTACAATGCACATGTACCCATGTGAAACAAAATGGCTTGAGAACGCCATGCTAGAAATCACTCTGAATTAGACAACCATGGAAGTCCAACAACTCAACATCTTCATGTTGATCAACAATAACATATTTATTCCAAGATCGGTAGTCCTTGATGGTGTCTATGTGCTCTACGGTGACAACTGCCTAAAACCTAACTCTTGCCTCCATAACATCCTGGTACACTACTTGGGCTCCTCTGTCCAACTCGTCTAAAAGCATGTGCATCATTGTCTTCAATGTGGTCGGACCAACAACATTCTTGTGCATTATGTCTTCACTGATGGGAAACTCTGGGTTGGTGGCAATGTGCATCAACTCATCAAAGTACGAGTCAAGCTCTAGTCAGACTTTTTCTTTGTCTTCACCTGGGTGAGAGTCCCAATTGATGGGATCACATGTGTATGCACCACAACATCCATACTCTTGAATAATCATGCATTGGAAGCCTGTATGTTAGTGATGAGATGTAGGAGCTCCTCATAGTTCTGGTTTTGACTCTAGATACATGCCTTCAAATCGACTGCATTGGGCCTCATCATCTTAGGAAGGTGAAGTGGGGCTCCCTTATCCTTCATCATCCATGTTTGCATGTCATCAAAAACAACATGAAAGTTCATAAGATATGTGTTCTTCTAGCACATCATTGTTGCCATCCATTGAGATGGACGACCTCCTTATGCACAGTACCAAACTTGGAGTACAATGCTCCCATAATTGTGTCAAGGGATAATACTTCATCTAGTATTTCCTTCTTCAATTTAGCTTGGGTGGAAATTGTCACCAAGTCTCCTCCTTGCTTGGCTTTCTATAGTTACTTCACCATTGACTCATTCTTAGCTATCAGAAAATGAACACTTGAGCTAGTGGCTTCAGCATACACTCTGGTTGCACTGGCCAAGGCAAGCAGATGTTTGCGCACATCAGTCACGATAACTCGTTCCTCAACTTGCGCAGGAGATGTATGATCCTCCAAAGTTGAAACTCTACGAGACAACACAACTCTATAATGAGATATTTGAAATGAGATGTTGTGCATCTCTTCTTCCGGCTGATCACTAAGGATTTCAGTGCCTCCTTGGTCATTCGAGACTTTCTCATCATCTGGATGCATTGAAGTGGGCGAGTCAACCTCTTTATGGTGAGGCATGAGGTCGGTGTCCTGTTCCAACTCTCATTTCTCCATGTCTACATCCAACTATTGGAGTGCTTGTTCTATCTCATGAGCGAACTCTTGCTCCTGTGATGGTTCACCCTGTTCGCTGATGCCAGTTGTTCTGATGAATCAACTACTTGTATGGGTGTTTCTTCATCTGTTTGCACATGTTGTGCCCACCATTGTATCTGCTACTACTACACTTCCCTCTCCTGATTGTGAAACTCTTCTTCCCCTCAGAGTTGCTTCCTCAGCTCATGCAACTCCTTCCCTACTTCTTCCATTCTTCTCATATCCCTCTACCTTTGCATGATCGGCATGTCGCGCTGGTGCCTCTTTGCATCTATAGCCATTGCTACTTTCTCTACCAATGGATATGCTCGAAACTTGTAGCTTTGCTCCTCCTCCATGCGATCGAAAATATTCCTCTTACCTTTGTGTTAGGGAATAAATTCCCCTAGGCTCTTGGGTTGATACCCTAGCAGACTGGAGGTTGTCTATGCAGAGAACCACACATTCCATATAGACATAATGCTAATGTAAGCAAATTCTACGATAAGGGGCGTAGCTGAGGTCCTACATTTCAAAAGAGCCTTCCAGGGTCCAAACCCTTCTTGGAGTTCCTTTTGCTCCTTTTACCTGCAAAACAATCAATTCAAGAAAGTATAGCAGTATATGGAATAAACATCATAAAGAAACCATATTCATATTATAATGAAAGGTAGTTAGTTATGCAATTAAACAACCATTCACACTTGAATCATAACATGAATATCATAACCATGAAGAATATTTATATCAAGAACAAAGACGTGTTTCTTTTATTATAGACAAATAAAGTACAGAAAGGAATAATCTCACATGATTCGTCCTTTCGCAGGCTCCAAGCGGAACCGTCTCCTGGATTCGTCCAGTCTTAAGCCTTTAACAAAATCCTTCCATGACATACTCCATGATATCTCAAGTAGTAGATAGTCATCAACACACACAAGGAAACAAGGGTTTCCTGTAAAATGGGGGAAGTGCAGGAGGCACTAGGATCTTCAGACCTGGTCAAGGAAATCTCAGCATAATAATATTTCTCTCTCTTCTCTCCTCCCTTTGGCCTTCCCATTGAAGCCTTTTTATACTTCTCCCAAAGTAGTTTTTCAGTTGGGAATTCATTGGGAACAATTGGGCCACGGGTAGTAACATGTAATCAACAGGTGCAACCCGTGATCTTCCCCCAAAATTAAGGAGATTTAATTTTTTTTAAGTGTTTTAAGACATATAGGCGGGTTGGGTATACACAGACCCACGTATACATGCATTTATCTTAGGGCAATGTCGCGTATAGGGAATAAAACACTGTTTTTTAAATTTTAGACCAGGTCTGGAAGGAGGGGTTGCCCTAGGCCATGAGTGCAGCATCAAAAACCTCAAGAGTGAGATTTGGAGCTATTGGAGTGCTTGTTATATCTCATGAGCGAACTCTTGCTCCTGTGATGGTTCACCCTGTTCGCTGATGCCAACTGTTCTGATGAATCAACTACTTGTATGGGTGTTTCTTCATCTGTTTTCACATGTTGCGCCCGCCATTATATCTGCTACTACTGCACTTCCCTCTCCTGATTGTGAAACTCTTCTTCCCTTCAGAGTTGCTTCCTCAGCTCATGCAACTCTTTCCCTACTTCTTCCATTCTTCTCAAATCCCTCTACCTTTGCGCGATCCACATGTCGCATTGGTGCCTCTTTGCATCTATAGCCATTGCTGCTTTCTCTACCAATGGATATGATCAAAACTTGCAGCTTTGCTCCTCCTCCATGCGATCGACAATCTTCCTCTTACCTTTGTCACGCACTGGTATGCTTTCCTCTGCTGCCACTACTGCTACTCCTACTACTATTGGTGCTCTCCGTGATGTTACTTCATGTTGCTTCGCTAACCACTACACAACGAAGCTGGCCTTTTCATTGGGTATCAAGAAACTGTAGCAATATCTCCATGGGTCCTCCTCAGCCCAATCAAATTCCCCGTGGATCCAGTTGAACTGAACTCTCGTGCAGTGATATTTCACAATGTAATGTGGGTCATACAGATTGTAGCTTCGGAGGTCGAATGGGTACTTCCTCACCTGTTCTTCTTCAACACCCGCTTGCTTGATACTCTAAATCTCATATAACCCAATCCATAATGGAAGAGCAGGCCAAGGTGCCTTCTTCTTGTAGTGTAGTCTAGCTGTCAATCCTACTGAGATGTAATATGCTACTTCCTGCATGATAAGTATGTCCAAGGAAAGCTTTGGTAGAAAGTGCAGAGGCTTCTCTGCATTGAACATTGAGATGAAAGTGTCAGATGGTGAGGCATACCAATCAACAATGCTTATTAGTGCCTCCATTGCTTCCTTTGACATGTAGGGTGGATCCTGTTTGAATATCATCTTGTACATTGGGGTGAAAAACTGACCAGACAATCGTGTGATTACTCCTTTGAAGCTGCATTCAGACAACAACTTGAAATATGTGTTCACAATAATTTATGTTGGTGACCATGCCCACTCTAAGCCTAGGAACTCCTATCAGGCACAAACTACATCCAAGATGTGGGCGAACATGTAAATATCTACATGCAAACCTCTGGGTGACTGTCAAGCCTTCGATACCTAATCCTTTAGCTGATGAGCCAACACGCCATACCAGTTACATGGTTTTCCCTCTCTAGCCATTTGCTCCAATGTGATCACCCAAATCTGTGGGAAGATTTATGTGCTTTCTTGGCCATACAGTCGACATGCAAATATGACCAAGTATTGATACACCTTCCTCAGTATCTTCGTCTTGCAGATCTTGTTGGGTGTCAACGTGAATCGAAGTAGCTCCTTTACCCAATTTTTTAGAATGTCTTTGGGGTTAGCACTATTGTTGGGTAAGCTGAATGGAGTCTTCATGATAGTCACAGGTTCTGACCTCTAATACATCTCATCATAATCTCTTGCCCCGAAGGTTGGAAGCTTCGTCCCACTGACACTGCTCAAGGTCATCGTCTCAGGATCAATGTGAGAGACGATCCAATGTATCATGTCCGCACATGGGAACGTGAGGTATCTGCATGAAATCTGGTACAAGTTGGACATGTGAATGTTCACGTACACCTGAAGGTCTTCGAGGTCTTCCTCAAAAGTGCCTGCAAATCTTTCATTGACCTCTTTCCACTTCAGTTTGATGTCCCTGTCTAGAAAAATCTTTATATCTTCATAGATTAGTAGACTAGAGGACACTCGCTCAACTACTGCTCCAAATACATTTCCATCAGTGTCTTGTGATCCTATTCTCCTATAGGCCATTTATCTGGCAATCCTAAGAGATGGATGAACACCTAGAAAATTTGGAGACAAGAAACATGCATGGTAAGAAATCTGTCAGTGAAAACTAAAGCAAATCCGGGGAATGACACAACACATACCTTGGGAACTAATAAGCAAGATTTCACATTTTATTCTGGGAGGTTGGGTGATTGGCTACTAGAACTATGCAAAAGGTAGTTTGGGCTATCTGGGAGGCAAGACTGGTTGCTAGATTTGTGCAATGCCCAATCTAGACTAGCTATTGGATGCTGGGATTGCACAACGTGTAATTCCAGCTAGGAGTGACTGTAGGCTCAAGGACTGCATTGCGCAATTTTCTGGGGCAGAAATCACGGTCCCTCAGAAATGCACAAAAAATTGCTGGAGGATAGTGCTGGGCAGAAATGCACATTTCTGGAGAGGAAGGTAGAGCCTTCCTTCCCCAGATTGTGCAATGTTGTCCCAGTGAAGGCAGAGTTCAGGCCAAGGTTGGCTAGGCTCGCTGACGGGCAACTGAAAGAAAACATGACAGTGAATGAATGGACACACTAAGTGAAATAAAAAGTGATTAACAGTGCATGAAAACATGAATGAAATGTTCCATAAACAAATCAACATGCATGTGGGTGAAGCGAATCACCGAATCGGTGACCGTTCGTACAAACCAGTTTCATGCATGCGATAACAGTGAGATAGAAACGGGAACTGAAACAGGGTTAGGACATGCTATTATACATGTAAATGAAAACAAGTGTTCAAAGAAATCAAGGAAACAACACTCACAAAAGTGAATATGCAAAAAGTGACCAAAATGCTGAAAAAGACAAGCTGAGGCCACTTACCCATGAATAATTGAGCCGGATGTGTCGAAGAGTCCTGGATGTGTTGTGGGATGTCAAAGCTCCAAGATCTATGCGAAAGAATGAGCTCCGATGCGTCGAATAAATAAGTTTTTATTTCATGATGCACATGCCACAAATCTAGGAAAAAGTGACACTTGGAGGAAAGTTTCTAAAACAACTTTGCATGTAACCTCCAACTGCTAAAAATAACTCCCTAAATCATGGGATGCCTTTTGCATGTTGCCTGTAGTTGTGAGGTCATCTCAGAACCAGATTCCTTTTTTAGGGTTTTTGGAGGGAAGCAAACTTATCCTCAAGGAGGTTTTCCCTCAACTACTTTTGTATAAATAAGGGGTTTGAGTAGCCTATTAGGGAGATGTTTTGTAGTTAGAATCAACAATAGTTAGTGAAGGATTTTGCCTAACATTTCAGTTTTGTAATCTCTTATGTATGAGAAGATTTTACGATCAATGAGAATCATTTTTGTTCCTATATTTTTCTTTATTTAGGGACCTAAGTCTCCTTGGGTTAGGGCCCAACCCAAGTGCTCAAGCACCATCTTTGTAATCTTATTTTTCATGCATTATTTCAGCTAGTCATTTATGTTGTATCACTTTCAAATTTTGTTTTCTTTAGGTTGAGAGGTTAGTTTGTTTATCAGTCTCTTTATGCATTTTACTTTTTTGTTTTCAAATACTTAGCATTCGTTTCCATGCATTTAACTTTCTTATATTACTGTCTCTTTACTTGCTATCATATAATTTTGTCGCATCAATTAGTAATAAATTCTTGTTTTGCAAACTTACATGAACTTACAAATTTACTCTTTTGAGGAAAAGAATAGTTCATCATAGGCATAAGGACTTAGGAACGCCTTCTTGACCTCTCCTTATCTCATCTCTCAACCCATAAATAGAATGTGTAAAACCACTCTCAATTGTCTCTTGTAGCAAAACATGGGCTTCCGTAGCAGTCCACTAATTGCATCAAAGCTCCTCCAGATCTGCACCTAAAGCATGGTCATCCTTCCTTAGCATATTACAAAGAACATCAAGCCCTAAGGATGGAATTTGGAAGTTCAAATACCCCCTAGAATTCTTGACCTAGTAGTTGTAGTAAAACTGTCTTTATTTTATGAAAATTAGTGTTTAGTGTTTGAATGTCTTCTTTCGGTTGTAGGAGTATTTTCAATGCCCAGTAGAATAGATTTGATTTTGTCCAAACTCGATTGAATTGATTTTCTTCCCTTTCTACAATTAGAATATATTTACTTATTGTTCTTTGCCTTCCTACAATTAGAGTAGGTTTACTTGTTGCCATTTGTTTTTTTAAACAATTTCTAAGTATTTCCTGTAGCATAGATAGTAGAAGTGGTCTCTAAGTAACCTAATTTATCCACATTTTTTTTTTCACTTGCATCAGACCAATAAGAGAAGAACACATTGCATGCTACACATGTAGTGTTGACCCCTCTTAAATTTGTATGAACCCGAGAAGATAAATTAAAGTCAAGACTTCGAGTTTTAACATTCTTGTTGTAATATTGAGGGCCATCACTTTTTGGGGTTGCTGTTGGGGAGGTTTCAAAGTATGCATTATTTTCTTCCCTAGTTGATCCACTTTTTTATTTTCTGTAGAAACATAAAATATACATTATGAATTATTAATTTCAAAAACAGAAAATTACATTGAATTAACAATCTCATTCAAAAACTATTTCTTATATGCCTGAGCATTAGAGATAAAACAAGAACTTCCATACCACAAACCTGCTAGTTTATGGTAGCAGCAGAAAATTGTTCCAATCGCTATGATGTCTAAGAGGCTAAGGAACTGTTGTAGCGGCTACAATCACTCTCTAGAATTTTTCCTTAGCTTTGTTTCGGAGCCTCCCTACCAACCTTTCACAACCACTTGTCTTGCTTCGTCAAGTACACAAGATTCAATGTTTTTCTTGCACAAAGGCAGCATGTTTATCACAGCTTGATGCATTCCCCTCATAGGCTGATCACTCAGACTTGGTCTAGCTGCAGGCTGAGAAACTCCCCCAAGAAATTGTGCATTTTTGGAGGGAAACTAGCCTTCCCTCAAGAAATTGTGCAATCCTGTCTAGCAACCTGTTGGAATCTAGAATTGTGCAATTCTGCCAATCAACACTCACAGTGAAAATTTCACAATTTTCCCCAACAGGGCTGCTTAACCCAGAATTTGCGCAAATTTGGCTAGCAGTCAACTTCTCTACCCAGAAATTGCACAAATCTACTCGTAAACCAACCCAGTTCCTAGCCAGAAATGTGCATTTCCTTCAAGCAGTTGAGTAGCTTCATGCATGAGGAGTTGGGTTGACCAGTTCCACCCAGGACCAAGGAAACGTGACTTGCATGCATGGATTGCTTTTTTCCAGAGACAGTGATCACATCCACATGATATTGTGCACATGAGACAGTGACCACATCCACATGGCTTGTGCTTCCCTCTCTTGTTTTCAAAATAAAAAACATTGTGGCCTCACTTTTCATTTCAATGTTTTCATAAACTGTTAGCTTTCATTCTTCATCACCAAGCATCTCTCTAAAGACATTCAAGGAACTTTGTTTCCTATTGCTTTGCTGCTTTAAGAAACATTGACTTCCATCTTCCAAACTCTCTCTTTTACCTACATCTTCACATGAAATAAAATTATTAGAACAAACATGAAATATCCAAAAATAAACACCATTCATAAGAATTATTATTTTTGTTTCTTAATTATTGTCTACAAAAACGTATCTTGTTTTCCCTCCATATTCATTTGTCTATCTTTGAAACTTTAATTCCTCTTTTATAACCTACTAGTGATATTTCCTACTTTCTTTCCCTTCATTTTTTATGTCTGCAACCTATGTGCAATCCTCCTCAATCCTTGTATTGACTAGACATCTTTCTAATGTCCTCAAATTTGCATTAAATTATTCATTTATAAGTTTTTCATTCTTAAATCCACATGATAGAATATTCTCATTTCTGTCATCGTCCTTTTTCTTTGAAAAAAATAAAATTTCATTCTTAGGTTCTCTTAGCAACCTCTCTATCAATTTAATTTCCTCATCAAATTCCATCAACATTGGACCTAAATGATTATCTTCATCTCCTCCTTCCTTCTTTTAGTTGTCTTCATAAACTAACTTTTCCTTCTTCACTACATTAACAAGTTCTTATAACTCTTTTCCCATAGCTATATTTGTCCTTTGTATATGATTTCCACCTTGATTGTCTTTATAAAATAATTTTTTGTTTCCCTCTCTTATAACAAAATTTTGATTCTATTCATCTTCTATCCTTATGATAGTGTCTAGAAACTATCATTTATATTCAAGACCTACAAAGAGTACATTCATACATAAATAATTAGTTTTAAAAACATAAGGCTCTATAGCCTACTTTGTTCTCTCTATTATCATATCTTTATGTCAATCTGAATCTTTCAAGAAATCCATATGAATCTCACAAAGCCTCACGTCATTCTTCATTGTTATCCCCAAGGAATAATCCTTACTATAGTTCACAATAGTGAACTTCCTCTTCCTCATACTTAGAAACTCAAAATTCCTCTTCCTTCAAGCAAGCACTCATCATGTTATTGAGATTCTTCCTTAGGTTCCTTGCAAATAATTTCTTAACAGAACATGTAGTCCACTTCTTCATTTTCCATCCACATCTCTGGTCATTTTTAATTTCTTGTAGCAGCAACATCATTACACTTAGTTGTTCCTTCATCTCAGTCATTTCTCTGCCAAATTCTTCTTGACACATCCTTTTCATCCTTGTGCCATTTTATTTGGCATCAAGGTATTTTTTTTGGATTCAAATGTTATGGATATTTATAGTATTATAGGTGATTATTTTGGCTTGAAAATTCCTATATATAGAATGTAGGTGAATATTCAATATAAAACATGTAATTTACTATTAAAATTGTAATTTTTTGGAGAATATTATCCACTTAATCATATATATGTAAAAAGTAGGTGAATTTTTAAAATGAGTGAATATGTTTTTTCCAAAAATAGCTAGTTAGTGAAATTTTGCCCCTAAAATTTTCCAAATTTGGAATTCTCCTTCATTTTATTGTGGCTTTATATTTAGCCATTTTCATGACCATGAATAGTTATATTTACTCTTCCTCTATGAACATTCCTCATCCACTTGTGAGTTGCACTAAGCCTCTGCAATAACAAATCTATTCGACCCTACTACAAGTACCCCACCAAGCATCTCTCCTCTAAAATTGGCCTTTTGGTAACATTGGTTCTCATTGTCTCTAGAACCTTCTGAGCTTCCTCTGCTATTCCAAGGTTCTACACTCTACTAACTTTCAAGAGCTTCACCTACTACATTCCCTAGAACTCTACCCATATTTTCAACTATTGAGTTGTCTCAACAACTTCTACCCAACCTTAGTTGGAAGTCATTATTTTCTCAGTTATCCAACCTTTGCTACAAAGATTACCAAAAGTTTCTTTCTCTCTATGATACTACTTGCAAGAATTTTTTTTTTCCCACTTCTCAACTGGAAATCATAAAGGCCAATTGTTTTACCTATCAAATCTAAATAGATTTGTTCCTCCAAGAATTCTCTAAGGTTTTTGATTCACATTGTTACAATACTACTTCTAGTATTAAAAGCTTTCTCCAAGCTACCATTGATAATTCTTTCTAGCTTCACTCTTTGGATAGAATTGTTTTTCCTTTATACTATATTCTCTATGATTTGTTTTATTATTAAACCTCGATCCTTGTAGAGGTAACTTTTTGTCTCATCACGTGTCAATACATACTCATATTTATTATTAAACAAAATAAATCTAACAACAAGAAAGATAACAACAAGAAATTAAGAAAGCTCAATAATTTATGCAACATAGGAAAACAGCACATCGTGGGCACGCATAAACATTTCGGTGCAAAGATCCCTCTTATGGATATGCTGAATACTTCCTCCAGAATTCATAATTCGTTGACTGTTAACCATCCTTCTACGGATAAGCTTCCAGATAACGGTCCTCTTCAAACCACTCCGGAGATTAACGCCGCTTTGATAAGGATAAACAATAATTCGAAAAATCTGGCATCAATTAAATCCGCAACCCAGGATCTTAACTCGCAGGTAACCCATACCAGCGTTCAGATCAACACAGCCTCCGATGTAACACAGCCCAGCGTTTTGATTAACTCGGTCTCTGATATACGTGATAATTTTCAAGAACAGGTTTACGCTCTGGGCAGCTCGGTCCCTAACCCGAGAACGCATTCTCATCAAGCAGAGTTACAACATGCGGAGTTACATCAAGCAGATTTACAGCAGGACGCAGAGATCAATAATGATAGCTGTCAATGTGGAAATTCGCACATAAATAAGCTGAAAGGAAAAAACATGGTCGCAAGAGACATAATTGGCAGGCGTGTTAACACTCAGATCATCTCACCGAAAAGAAAAAAGGCTGACTTAATTATTAATATGGATAAATCAGAAGACATTGTTAATAACCCAGCCACAAGTTCAAACACGCAAAACCCTCAGAACAAATTAATCATGACATCTGACAATCAGGTCATTAACCTAACAGACTTCACCTTAGATCATGCAGCTGAGTCCATCCTAAAAAAAGGGTTAAACTTTGCCATAACCCCTAATAAAATTCCTGTAGAAGAAGTTATTAGTAATATCGAAGTAGCCATAAAAAACTTAGACATAGCAAAAAGTGAAGAAATCAGACAAGATATTGCAAAAATCCTGAGAACTGCTAAACCTCCTTCATCCAACATTTCCAAAGAAGAAAAAAGAGCTTTAAACACCCTAAGAAATAATAAAAATATAGTCATCCTTAAAGCTGATAAGGGCAATGCAACTGTGATCATGAACAGAAGTGATTATGACAAAAAAATGGAAGATCATCTAAACAACAGTGGTTGTTATAAAATAATAAACAAGGATCCCAGTGAGAAAATCATGCGTGAAGTTATTAATAAAATCAAAGAGTCATCCCTAGATGATGCCACCAAAAAGAAAGTCATCCCTAAGAGTTCCATTATCCCTAGAATTTATGGGGCTCCTAAAGTCCATAAACCAAACATTCCTCTAAGACCTATAGTCAATACCATAGGTTCCCCTACTTACCTGTTGGCAAAACACCTTGCTAAAAAACTCAGGCCCCTATCCGGTAATACCCCTTCTTATATTAAAGACTCTTATTCCTTTGTTCAATGGATAAATGGCATAGAAATGAAAGACGAAGATCTTATGGTCAGTTTTGACATTGTATCCCTTTATACCATGATTCCTATTGATGAAGCCATTGATATCATGAGAAACCTCACTGATAAAGATACTGTGGATCTTGTGGAACTATGCTTGAAATCTTCGTACTTCAGTTTCAAAGGAAGAATTTATGAACAAACTCATGGTGTTGCTATGGGGTCTCCTCTATCCCCCATAATTGCCAACATCTTCATGGAGCACTTTGAAAGGAAGGCTCTTATGTCATTTCCATACACCCCTGAGGAATGGAAAAGGTTTGTAGATGACATATTTGCTAAGTGGAGTCATGGAAAAGAAAAACTAGACTTATTCCTCAATCACTTAAATAGCCTCTCTGACCATATAAAATTTACCATTGAAATTGAAAACAATAACCAGCTTCCTTTTCTTGATGTCCTTCTAACTAAAAGGGAAGGGTCTCTTAGTTTCCAAGTCTATAGAAAGAAAACTCACACAGAAAGATATCTTCATGCAAATTCCCACCATCACCCTAAACAAAAGATAGGCATCATTAGGACCTTAACCACTAGGGCACTCAGAATATCTGATCCTGACCATTTAAACGATGAACTCAACCATCTTCACAAAGTGTTTGAACTAAATGGCTATAATAGAAACACCATCAAGAAAGCCATGCACCTATCCATAAAGAAAAACAATAACAATATTAAGGATCCAAACTTATCAACTCCTATGATATCCATTCCTTACATAAAAGGCACCACTGATAAAATTTCTAAAGTTCTCAATAAGCATAACATCAGTGTAGCATTCACCCCTGCTAACACCATTAGACAATTATTCAACTCTGTCAAAGATCCTATAAACCCTAACCTCCAGAAAGGTGTTTATGTGATTCCTTGCTCATGTGGCAAAGAATACATAGGTGAAACAGGAAGATCTCTTAAGGTTAGAATCAAAGAACACACTGCTGACTTAAGACGAGAAAGAATTTCTAAATCAGCCTTAGCAGAGCATGTTCACTCTTCCTCTCATTACATCTGCATAGAAGAGGCCAAACTTGTTAGGAAAGAAGATCATTGTCTCAAAAGAAAAATTAAAGAAGCAATTGAAATAGAAAAAAGGAAAAATAACTTTAACCGTGATGAGGGATTAAAACTAAGTAACACTTGGAAACCTTTATTAGAAATCTTAAAAAATCATTGATCTGCTCTTTCACCTTAATCCCTTAATTAATTCTTAACCCTCCTCCTTCATCCCTCTTTCTTAAAATTCTCTTTTAGATTTCTTCTCACTTATCTTGATTTCATTAATAACTATCCTTAGTTATCATAAAATTTTGTGAAAATACAAATTTGATATATAAGTAAATAAATACATAAATAAATAAATTATAAATAATAATAAATTAAAAATAAGTTAATTAAATTAAATCAACAAATAATTAATTTAAAAAATATATATATAAGTAAACAAATAAATAAATAATAAATAAATAACATATATCTAATTAATTAATTAATTAATTTGAAATTAATTATGTGAATATACAAATTTAATATATAAGTAAATAAATAAATAAATAAATAAATTAATTAATTAATTAATTAATTAATTAAAATAAATGAACAAATAAATAATAAATAATATATATCTAACTAGTTAATTTGAAATTAATTATGTGAATATACAAATTTAACATATAAATAAATAATAATAAATTAATATAAAAAATAAATAAATAAATAAATAATATATATATATATATATATATATATATATATATATATATATATATATATATATATATATATTTAAAATTAAAATAAATTAATAAATAATTAAAATAACTTAAAATAAGTAAATTAATTAGTTAACATTATAATTAACCTATAAAAGTTAAGATCTCATTAAGAATTCAATCAATTAATTAAAAATCAAATCAAAAATAATAATCTAATAATAATAATAAGAAATCAATAATAATAATATAACATTAATATACAGAAATAATATTATTAAGGGAATATTAAATATATTAAAGAAACTAATTACAAAATTAAAATCTATCAAACAAATAAATTAATAAATAAATAATAACAATAAATAAAAAATATATATATATATATATAAAAAAAAAAAAAATTAATAATAATAATAAATAATTTAACAATAATAATAAATAATAATAATAAAAACAGATATATAATAATAATAATATTAAAAATAACAATAAATAAATAAAATTAAATAAGCCGACCTAATTTCTTACATTCTTAACAATCTCTCATATATATATATTAATAATCACAGCTCTCGGATACACCATTAATGTTGAAGATTATCTAGTGTCGCACCCCCTGATGATGGACTCACTTTGTAGTCCGAAAAGTTGGGTTCAAAAAAATCCTCAACAGGTCATTCCTCCTCTCTCTAAAATAAATCTATTACCTTATATCTCTTTCAATGTTTTTGTGCCTCCATATTTCCCTTCAATAATTTAGACATTCTACTAAGGTTATTTTGTAACTTTGATCTCCTACACTAATCATCTTCCATGGCTTTCATTAGATTACATGATTATTTAGATCAATTAAATGAGAAATTTAACTCTTCTTTGATCTTTACATCAATTAAATGAGAAATTTAACTCTTCTTTGATAACAAAAACTGATGTTGACAATACATCCTCTCTCACCTAAGCATGGAGGCCAAATTCGCACCCTTCAAAACAATATGCTCATTCATGGCATTTGATCTATAGTTTGAGATATTTTAAATATCCCATTAAATATAACTATGGAATTATATCATTTCAGTGCACAATTATCTCAATAGGTCTTTCCATAAACCTATACTCCATCCCAAATTCTATACAACATGTAATCCCACACAAACCCTCAAATTTCATATGGCCTCTACAGCTAGGGCGTAACTTATGAACCCATGTGAATTCAATCAAAATCTAAGGCTTGGCTCTAAAGGCGCTAGGCCTTTTTTCCTAGTCCATCATTAGATTCTCACTATAACGTGAAAAATGATTAAACTATACAACCTAAATATTCACATTGATCTAATCATCTAGGGTCTAGATTGATCCAACTATACAACACTGTTGCAAATCTAATTTTATCTGGGTCAGATAACTTATATAGCTTGGATGATTTTGATTTCTAGAAAATGCATATATATCTGGTGATCCAGGGGTCAAACGAGTGTTGCAAAAATGACCAAGGTAGAGACCTAGATTTCAGATACTACTTCTACTTATTCAATCTACGATCTAGCATTAGTCTGTTTTACCTCTACCTCAAATCAATTAAATGTATCATAAGGTCAGATGGGATATGTTTAGGTATGACTACTTCTTTTAGTTCGTAAAATAAGTTAACATTCGATCAAAGTTGGATGACTATTGAATCTGAGTGATATTGATATTCCTCGAGTTGGATGTGGGGTTCATACCTCCTCGAAACTTGTGCAATATCTAATTCAAGATCTAGATTGATACTATCATTCGCATTATTTTTTCCTCTGAATAACCAAACTAATAGACTCAAAGAACATTGCTGCAAAACCAACCAAATGTAGCTCGAACCATTTGAGTTGGAACCTTGAGTTCGATGGTAATTTAAAATGAAAGTGACAGGAAACTCTATATTGGGTTTTTCACCAAGTCCCCTTGTCATATTGTCTTGTCTTGGATAAATTTTAAACCTTGGATTGAAAAAATATGTTGTTGATAATGGAGATTTGGCCTGCCAGCTTGATCTTGCAACTACTTGGGATATTTCTCGGCTATTCATAACAATATATCCTTTCATAAAATTCAGTGTTTTAATTTCTTACCCATGCCTATTATTTCCTACACATTATTTCTTCTATGAGGACTCAACCATCTACATAGAGAGTCCTAAATTCACACCAACTCATAAATCATGATTCTCATAGGCTTAACATTCACAAGTTATAACTTATCAATTAAAACAAAGATATGAGACACGTGATATGGAATATAATTTCACACAATTTTATTTAACGCGGGATCTATAAAATATGGCCTAATTACACAATAATTATTAGTCCTCTCCACTCTTCCTCCTGAACCTCTTTTGGTCCCTTAGCCTCTCTTGGATATGACCTATTATCTTCTTTATTTTCTTTTCCTACTTTCACTCACAAAGATCAATTATGTACAACAATAATAATCTATCGAAATCCACTAAAGGTGTATCTAATCTCCCATACAAGGAAAATATCAAATCAAGTCTTGAAACCTTTAACTCTTCCAACAAATCTCTTTAAGTAATATGTTATGTTGAAAACGCAACAAGAAAATCTAGTTTTGACTTTGCCTTGGTTAAACTAGATTAAAATTTCAATTTCAATTTTAGCAGAATACTTGGAGGTAGTTAACTGAGGTGACATGGATTTTGTCACTCAGTTAACATAATAAATTCAAGTTGGATACACTTGAGTTTAGTTCTACATGATTGATTTCTAATTCATAGCAATTAATTCAGTTAAGTTGAGTTATTGTCAATAAAACTAGTTCCAACTATTGGAGAAACTAGTGGAGAGTTAAGTTGTGGAGTGTAACTTCAATCACATTTAATCATCATCTAGTTAATTGATCAATCAGGCCAAAATAATTGATGCAAGCAGATAATTTAAGTTACCACATTGAGATTGGAGTTCAAGGGAATTGTACTATCAGTTGTAAACTAATCCAAGTTGTACAAGTGGTACATGCAATAAGATAGTTGACCTATGGAATTGCACAATTAATTGGTGAGAAATTCCTAAAAAATAGGGGAAATTTCCCAAGGGAACAATGCAAGGAAATAGGAGGTTGAAGGCTTGAAGTTTTAGCTAAGTATTGGCTAGTCTTAGTTAGTTAGTCAAAGGATAGAAGATATAGGGGCAGGTTGAGCTGAAGGCTGAGTAGAGCATATTGTGTACATCTAGTAAGGGGTTTTGAGCATTTTCTTTCCCTTAGATAAACATTGTGTATGTGTGTTGAATCTTGATGCATGTTAATGATTTGTCTTCAAGATCCTGAATTTGATTCTGCAAATCAGTAGAGTATATTATATTATTGTGATTTAGTAAATATCATTAGAAATTTAGGATTTGCACATTACTTTCTACATGGTATCATAGCTAAATTCATAGTAGAGAAGAGAATTTGAAGTTTTGTTTCAAGAGGATCAGATTTGTAGGATCAAATATTCAGAGCTAGAAGGATAACTTTCTATGAACTAAGAATTAAGTATTCCATTGAGGGAAGCTCAAATTATGTTGCTTTGAAGGGCTGGATGGAGCCAGTATTGGAAGATAATGGGTTGAAGGAATTTGTTGATAGTGACATCTCAAAACCAGCAATAGTTGATACTCAGAATCTAGCATAATGGAAGAAGAATGTAGCTAGGGCGATGAGAATCATATTGGAGGGACTACGAGACCATAATATCTCTAATATCCATGAGAAAGAGACTTTTTATTTCATGTGGCAATCATTGACATATCTTTTCTAGAATAGTAGTGACCACAAGAAGGTGGAACTCAAGGACAAGCTTCGAAGTATCAAGATGCAGAAGAATGACTCAATTTAAAAGTATATGAGGAGGTTCACACAGTGTCGTGATGAACATACAGGAGTTGGTGTCATAGTATCAGATGATTTTTTGGTGAGACTAGCCCTTCTAGGCCTTCCCAAGAGGTGGCATAACTACTAGGATTCAGTAAATAGGAGAGAGAAACTACAAAATTGGGAGGGACTGGTCTTATTTGCTTGAGGAGGAAATAAGGTGAAATACTATAGATTAGACTTCATCGAAGGGTTATTACAAAATTAGAGAGAGATCAAAGAGAGATTCATACACAACACAAATCACATACTCTATTTTATTGATCACATAAAGAAATAACATATATAAGAATTAGATCACCGACTTCTAGATAAGACCTGAAGAAGGTATATCTATGATTCATAGACAATTCACACATATAGGGAAAAATTAACTTCTATATTGAATCTTTGGGATTCACAATTACAACTCATACACATGGGAACCAACCACATCTAGAATAACACCTCGAAATACTCATTGACAACTTGTAATACACATGGAACACATGACATGGAAGCATTACTTCCACACCCTCCCTTAATGCTTACATGGATAACATTAAAAACACATATTACAAAAATAAATAAATCTTTGTCTGACTAGTCTTCATCAACACCCACATCCACTCTGGAATCTCACAAACACCGCTCTTTCACAACCACATCTTCGAACTGTCACTTGAACTCCATTTAAAATGTAACCACCTCTAACCATCGTTTCTAAAATTTGAAATATCAATAATATTGAAAACTCGGATCGTTGGGGTTTCCGCGATAAGAGTCATAAAGTAATGAACCATCCTATAAACCAACCACCATCTGTCAGATATTTCACTTTCGACTATCCATCAGTTGCTAGGATGAAGGTATAGATATTGAATGTGTTCAAAAGTTGATCAGAAAACTTGACCTTACACAAGGATTGATGTTTCAGACACCGTGACTTCTAGTTTAAGAAACACCAACCCTTTTTTATAACCAGAATTGAAACATTTCACAACTAGAAACTCAATAATCATCAAACTATCAACTATCATTCAGGTATAGACAAGTCACCATGTCCCTCCTTAGCACAGATAAAAAGTTTATCATCTTGTTCAATCTTTATTCTGGAGCGTTCTCGTCTTCACAAAGCACAATTTTTTAGAGTTTTCAATTCAAAAAAACTTACGCTCACATATTGAGCTGACCAGACTCAATATGTTTAAAAATGCAAAATCCAAAATTTGATATCAGAACAAGATTGCAATATAAACATCTGACATAGAGATCTCTTCCCCGCAGAAGCTAAAAATTGAGATCTTCCTCCAATTTTAACACTTTTTACATATATCATTGGCCACTTGAAGCTCCTCTGCCCCAGATCTCAGATCAATATCTCAAATCCAGATCCGTGAGACAACATGTACCCTTCTTGGGCATGATTTTGTAGATTGATAATTTGATAGTGCACAAAACTATGAAAAAATCATTCAGACATGAATTTAAATCCTTTGAAGGTTCTAGGTAGATAATCAAAAACAAAAATTTACAAATAGAAAGATAATGGAAGGATCTGACAATGCTTGAAGAAGCTCCAAACACAAACATATCTACACACACAAGATCACAAAAAACAAAATCACACACTAAAAATAAACTCTCACACGTCTATACTAATATGTAAAATAATAATAACACTCAATATCACTCACATATTATTGGCCCTCCATTGAGGGAGTCAATCCAGTAACATATCTGATACCATATTAGAAAATTAGCGAGAGATCAGAGAGAGATTCATACAAAACACAAACCACATACTCTATTTTATTGATTACATAAAGCAATAAGATATATAGGAATTAAATCACCAACTTATAGATGATAAGATCCAAAGAAGGTAGATATATGACTCATAGAAAACTTAGACATATAGGGAAATAATAAATTTGAGATTGACTCCTTAGGATTCACAATTACAACTCATAGACATGGGAAACAACCACGTCTAGAATAACACCTCAGAATACTCATTGAAAACTTGTAATACACATGGAAGACTTAGATCCAAAAAGGGTGATGATGAAGAGAATTATGCGTTGGTTGGAAAGGAAAAGGAAGGGAAAGGGAAGAAATCCCAATCCAAATAAGAATCTAGTCAAGGGAGCAAGAAGAAATACCTTTCCACAATCAAGTGCTTTCACTGTCATGAATCCGGGCACTATGCCATGAAATTTCCACATAAGAAAGCAAGAAAGAACACCTCAGGAGGAGTGGCATGCAAATATTTAGCTTCACAATTTGATCTTGATTTTACTCTCATTGTATGCATGGAAATCACATTGATGGGAAGTGTGTGGTATTGCGATAATGGTGCCTTGTTCCATATGATGGGGAACAAATATTTCTTCAGTGACTTAGAGAATAAAGACATCATATGAACATTGATATGGGAGATGATGGAAGGTATAGTAGACTAGGATCGACATCGTCACCTTTTAGAGAGAGTCGAGCTCCCCTCTTAGGCTCAGGGAAAATTTTAAGAACCCCCCTGAATTTACATGTATAATAAATGGGCGAATCTCCATGGTATATAGGAAAAATGGAAGGTGATTTTATCAATAATATGATATGTATATATAATTTTTTGGCGAATCTCTCACCAAGAATGGCGAATATTTTACTCAATTATAAAATCTTGTGTTTATTGAATACACAAATGAAATCATTGCATTTCTTTAAAATATCTTTTGAAATCAAAATTATCGAAATTACATATCGATAACCTAGTGGGTGTAGGATAAAATTCACCCGTGCCATTCACAGAAAGCATGAGAAAAAACCTAATACTATATATAAACCAAGAAAAATTCAAATTCATCACCTCTAGGGACCTCGTAACCACCCTGCCAATACACAAGTATGTTCTTGTTTGCAGTTAGAAAAATTACCCAAATTACAATCTCTTTACTCTAGCATATGTTGGAAAGTTATAGAAGGATGACTAGTGCAATCAATCCATTCCTTTTAGCCCTGGATTTGTTTCAGTTTAAAACAGAAGTATACAAATATACTTGTCCAATGTCTATGCTTTAACCATTCACCTTAAGATGTTTTTACAATATAATTTCCTAAGTCTATTTAATATCTTCATTATCATAAAATCCAACCTATATCCATCTTAACTCCATATCTACCACTCTTAGGGGGATGAAATCTATTTATCCCTCTGAGCACTTGGTAGACCCAGAATTAAGATGGATCTAAGATGATAGAATTTCCCCTTTAAATAGTTTATGCTCACATGAATACCATGGTATTACGATGGGCCAATACCATGGGTTATCATAAACCTGGAGCTTAAAAATTACTATTAGTAATTTATAAAAATTAATAAAATTAATAGTTGATTTTTATTTTATTTTTTATTTTAACCAAGCTAAAATGTTTAACATACATTAAATTACAACATCCATTTTTACTCTTGATCGGATCAAATATTTATAAAAATTACTATTAGTAATTTATAAAAATTAATAAAATTAATAGTTGATTTTTATTTTATTTTTTATTTTAACCAAGCTAAAATGTTTAACATACATTAAATTACAACATCCATTTTTACTCTTGATCGGATCAAATATTTTTTCACTCTATGCTAGTTTGCATATCACGATATTTGATACCTCTTGGGGGTTAGTAGATCTAGAGTAAAGATGGATATATGTTGGTTTAATTCCCCCATTTAAATAGGCTACATTCCAGGAGAATACCATGGGTCAATACAATGTGCCATTTTTATTTTTATTAATACTAATATTACGGTTAATAATGTTTTTTTGCATGGTATTAATAAAAATCTAGTCCATGGTATTTGTCCCATATTATTTTGCCCATAGGTTTCACCTAAATATAATGCATTTTTTGAGTGTTCGTAAATATAAGGTGACTTATGGAGTAAATATAAAAAAATGTTTTATTTGTTTACCATACCTCTCGTTTATTTATATTTTTATTAATTTACCATACCTCTTTTACAAATATGGTATTTGGCCCATAGGATTCACTTAAATAAAACCTCTTTCTTGAGCCTTCATAAATAGAACGAGGGTTATGGACTAAATATAAAAAGAGGTTTTCTTTATTTACCATGCGTCTAGTTTATTTATATTTTTATTTATTTACCATACCTTTTGAGCAAGTATAAAAAGAAATTTTATTTATTTACCATTCCTCCACTTATATTCTTATTTGTTTACACCCTTGCATGTATATAAGGTGGCTTATGGAGTAAATATAAAAAATGTTTTATTTATTTACCATACCTCTCATTTATTTATATTTTTATTAATTTACCATACCTCTTTTATAAATATGGTATTTGGGCCTTTGGCCCATAGGATTCACTTAAATAAAACCTATTCTTGAAAATGGGCGAATGGATTCACTTAAATAAAACCTATTCTTGAAAATGGGCGAATAGAAGGTTGTAACTCCTAATTTCAAGGGCTAAATTTACCTTTTTTACCCTCTCCCTTAAAATAAGGTGGGCTATTTGAGGTGATTTGTAAAAATGTACTATGATACAAAATATTCACCCACTAAAAATTTAAAACCCCTTAATTTCGCCAAAGGGTGAACATTCGCCCCTAAAATTTTCTATGCTCAGGCTCAAGGATGTGATGTTTGTACTAGGTCTAAGGAAGAATTTGGTTTCCATCGTAGTGTTGGAATATTGTGGCTACGATGTGATAATTAGCAAAGGAAAGGCATTCCAGAGACATATTTCGATATCACAAGTGAAGAATATCGGGGTTCAAGTGAAGAACCTCTATAGGTTGGATGTGGAAAATTGTGTTTGTTTGAGCACAAAGGTGGAGAAGGTGCATAATCAAGATGTCAAAAAATTATGGGATATAAGACTTGGCCATTTCCATCATGGATATTTGAAGATCATGCAACAGATCACCATAGGCCTCCCTAAAGGAGCACAAGAGCAGAAAAACACATGAAAGGGTGTACTTTAGGGAAGTACACAAAATCCACCTTCAATGATCAGGATAGCAAGGTGCATGAAATGCTTGAAAGGATCCACTCTGATGCATTTGGACCTTTCTCAATAGACTCCACTTCCAAGCATGTGTATTATGATATATTTGTAGATGATTTTTCATGTAAGTGCTACATTTTCTTGATGCAAAAGAAATACCAGATGTTCCTCTAAGTTTGTGAATTTAATGCACTTATTGAGAAAGAAATGAGCATGAAATTAAAGGTTCTCAAGAGTGATAACGGTGGTGAGTATGTGTCGAATCATTTTAAAAATTTCTATGCAAAGGAAGAAATTTGAAGGGAGTTGAGAACACCCCATAACCCACAACAGAATGGGGTGGCTAAGAGGAAGAACATAAGTATTATGGGAGAAAAAAGGATGATGTTATGATTAGGTCCTACCTCTACACTTATGGGTCGAAGCATGCAACACAACAATCTATTTGTTGAACAGGAATCTTCATGATATTCTTGGGATGAGTAGACCAGAATAATATTTTTCAGGGAAGAAACCAGATGTGTCACACTTAAGGATCTTTGGGGCATAAGTATATTTCCATGTCTCCAAGGAAGCAAGGAAAAATCTAGATCCGACAAAAAATTTGGGCATATTTTTGGGGTACGCTGATGTAGCTCACAACTATTGGGTGTAACTTCCATCTCTCAGGATGATATTTGTTCATAGGGATGTGAGTTTCAATGAGGAAAAGAAAATGAAGTGTTCCCTTGAGAGGGAGCTTTAGTTTCATGTAGATCGAGATCTTTTGATTCCAAAGGAAGAACCACAAGAAGATGTGGATAAACCACAAGGAGAAGAGCAGAGAGTGGAGACAACCACTGAAGAAGAGACATCCCAGGAAGGAAGGAAACATACCAAGGAAGCTCACATATTATTGCACGATGCTAGAGAGAATGTGGGAGCACCCACATCATAGCGTACGTAAAAGAGGTCAACAGATTGGTACACTAGATACATAGATCTAATGACTGAGCTAGTAGAGACATAACCAAATTCATTCGAGGAAGCAATAAAGAAGCTGGTATGGGTTGATGCTATGGTAAAGGAACATGACTCCATTATTAGAAAAAAATTGGGAAGTGGTCCCAAGACCAACAGTCAAATATGTGTTAGGCTTGATGTCAGGCCAGGCAGTAACTCAATAAGGCAAAAATTATTCGATTGTTTTATTTCATCAGGTAGGTCTCCATTCTATACATGAGGGAGAGACTGTTCAGTTCATCTCTCGATGACTGTTCATATTTCCTATTTATCTATTTACATAAATTCACCCAATCATAAAGATTAGGTGTCAACATTCCCCCCTTAATCTGAAGGGATGTTGGTGAGTGCAAGCATCGTTCTGAATCGTTCAAGCTTTTCTCTTCCAAGCACTTTGGTGAAGATGTTTGCAATTTTCTCATTTGTGGAACAATGAAGGAGATGGATTGTTTTGGACTCAACATGATGTCGAATGAGATGATATTTAGTATTCATGTGCTTCGTTCGATCATGGAACTTTGGGTTCTTGGCCAAATTTATTGCAGAGGTATTGTCAATCATGAGTGGAGTTGATTGTACTTTTTGTTGCTTCAGCTGCTGCCACGTATTCTGCTTCTATTGTGGAATCTGTTGGAACTGATTGTTTGCATGATCTCCAGGAGACAACTCTTGATCCAAGACTCATAGCATATCCTGAAGTTGAGACCCTAGTTTCTTTGTCTCCATTGAAGTCTACATCAGAGTATCCAATCAAACTGAACTCATCCACCTGTGTATACTTGATTCGAAAGTCTTGAGTTCCCTTCAAGTACCTTAAAACTCTTTTTGTAGTAGACCAATGTCCCTCACAAGGCTTTTGCATAAACCCGGAGAGGATTCTAACAACAAATGAAATGTCTGGTCTGATAGTAGTTAGGTAATTGAGACTTCCTATAAGTTGTCTATACTTTGTTGCATCCTCAGATTCTTTTCCTTCAATGGATGTGAGCTTTAAGTTTTGTTCCATTGGATTAGTAAGAGGATTGCACTCTGTCATGACAAACCTGTTCAACAGATCTACAATGTATTTCTTTTGAGAAAGAAATATGGACTTTGGATGTTGGGTTACTTCAATGCCAAGATAATAATGAACATAGCCCAAATCAGTCATTTCAAAACTTTTCCCCAATTCCTTCTTTATGGATGCAATGTAGTTTTCATTATTCCCTGTCATCAAAAGATCATCTACATATACCACAAGATATACAACTATTTTGCCAACTTTCTTGAAAAATAAAGTTGCATCATCAAGATCAAAATGTTTGAAATTGAGTTTCAGAAGATGCTCAGTTAGTTTTTCATACCAAGCTCATGGTGCTTGTTTGAGGCCATACAAGGACTTCACAAGTTTGCATACTTTATGTTCATGTCCTTTCACAACAAATCCTTTAGGCTGGTACATAAAAAAATTCTCTTTTAGATCTCCATTCAAGAAAGCAGTTTTTACATCCATTTGATGGACTTTCCAACCGTTCTGAGCTGCTAGTCCAAAGAGTGTCCAGATGGTAGCCCATTTTGCTGTGGGGGAAAAAGTCTCCTCATAATCAACCCCTTCCTTCTATGCAAAACCTTTTGCCACAAGCCTAGATTTGTTCTTGTCAAGTGAGCCATCAGATTTATACTTGTTCTTGTAGACCCACTTGCAGCCAATTGGTTTGGTTCCCAATGGAGGATCAAACAGCTTCCAAGTGTCGTTCTTTGTGAGGGCATCATACTCCTTTTGCATCGCTTCTTTCCATTCATCATGAGAAACAACTTCTTTGAAGGAAGTTGGTTCAAAATCTGTAGACAAGTTCAATTCACAATCATAAGAAACATCCATATCAACAGGTGAATTAGAGTCATCTACCTCACCTCCATTTTGCCGGTTTGAGTTTCTGGTTCCTATCTTTCCAACTTCATCAGGATGAACACTTTCAAGTGTCTTTGTCAGCCACTTTGGGGGACCTTTCTCAGATGGTCCAGGCTGCTTCGTTGATTGAGTTGGGACTGAATCAAGATTGAGTCTCCCAATTCTATCAATCACATCACTTAAAGCATCATCTGTTGTTGGAGTTTCATGCGGGGGAGAGTGTTCTTCAGAAGAAGATTCCACATGTTGATCTAGTATAGGAATCCCCCCTTCAAGATGTGGAATCTGATTATTAAATTCTTGAAATGATTTTGCTTTTGCAAATCTATCCAAGCAATCAAGTTGCCGCTCAACAACATTGTCAGTTTTGGATGATTCAAGAAAAATTACGTCTCTAGATACAACAAACTTCTTATTTACTTCATCATAGAGACGGTATGCTTTGGAGGTGTTTGAATATCCCAGAAAGATACACTTACAACTTCTAGCACCAACTTTTTTTCTATGTACCTTTCGTATGAAGGCATAACAGGTGGAACCAAAGACCCTGAGATGCTTTACTGAAGGAACATGTCCATACCACATTTCATATGGAGTCTTGTTTCTTATAGCATTAGATGGACATCTATTTTTTATATATGAAGCACATAGAACAACATCACCCAAAACATTATCTTAACATTTTTGAAGAAGAGCATGGATCGTACCATATTTAAGATTGTCCTATTCATTCTTTCAGCTACACCATTCTGTTAGGGATTATAAGGCACAGTTGTTTGATGTTTAATCCCATGTTGGCGAAGATATTTTTCAAATTCATTTGTTGTGTATTCTTTCCCATTATCAGTGCGAATAGACCCAATATGAGATTGTGCATCATTTTCAATCCATTTATGAAAATTTTTGAATGTTTGAAAAGCATCAGATTTGTTCTTCAATAAATAAACCCAACACATTCTAGTGTAGTCATCAATAAATGTCATGATATATTTATTTCCATTTGTAGAAGGAACAGGCATTGGACCACATAAATCTGAATGAATGAGTTCAATTTTTCTATGTTCTCTTGAATGTGAATCATGAAAAGACTGTTTGCTATGCTTTCCTAGAATGCAAGCATCACATTGCTTAAGTTTCCTAGGAATTGTAGGCAAACCAGCAACATCATTTTTCTTCAACAAGCGGAGACTGTCATAGTTCAAATGTCCAAATCTAGCATGCCATAATAAACTTGATGGAAGTGTACCTTCTTCATGATGAGAATTGTATGAGAAATGTTGTGCATGAGCAGAGGTTCCTTGCAGCTTGATAAGCCTTTCTTCTTCTATTCCCCTCATGACAAGTGAGTGGCCAGATGCTTTTCTTACCTCAAGCTTGCCATCAAACATATGAATGGAGTGACCTTACTGGCGGATGTGGACCAAGGATAGAAAATTTCTCTTGAGCTGTGGGAGATATAGAACATGATGTAGAAGAAATTCTGGAAGACCAGGCAGTTTAAGTCTGATTGTTCCAAGCCCTGATGGCTTGATTTTTTATTGATCTACAAAGTATACTGCTCCATCAACATTGTCAGTGAAATCTTCAAAAATATCTTTTCTATGAGTCATGTGGCGGGTTGCTCCTGAATCAAGCAACTAATCATTTTTTCAAGAAGCAAGTGAAGCATTAAATAAATCTTCATTTACTCCAATGTTACATTGTGCCACAACATACTGAGCAGATTCAGGTGCTTTACCTTTGTCTGTATCATCAGTTTTACCTTTCTGTTGGTTTCTTTGCTGCTCAATTTTGTCCCATGGTGGCTTGCAGTGCAAATCTGCCTTTTCTCCTTGAGAGTGTCTGCCCCCCTGCCTCTAAAATATCTTCCTCTTCCTCTTGAATGCATACTGTAACAAAAAAAATACTTCTGCTGCAAAATTTTACTCTTAATGGGAAGGAAAAAATATAGTGTCAATACACAAAACTCTGTAAATGTACAAAACTACACAATGTATTCAATTAGACAGCGCTCTAACAAAGGTATATTTACATCTTCTCAATCACCAAGGGGTAGTGAGTATGGATTGCAAGGCGCAGTTGGAATTCTTGGCTGGTGCACTCACATGAAAATGAGAAAATGAGTCTATATTCCCAATAAGAGACCCTAATAACATAATCAGAGCACTCACTAATGAAAGATGTATGGTCCATAGTCTCGCTGGGAGTCTCTGTCAATTTGGTGGGATTGTGTTTGCCGCCAACTAATCTAGCGGGAGTACCAACAACAGTGGTATGCGGTGGAACCTAGATCAAAACAACAGCCCCAACTCTGATCTTGGCGCCTTCCCCAATTTTGACGTTGCCCAAAATATTAGCCCCTGCACCGTTGAGAACACCATTTCCAATCTTTGGATGACGGTTGCGCTCTTCCGTCCCTTAGACAAAAACCAACAATCGTAATGTGAAAAAATTCAAAGCAGTGTTCTGTTAGCCAGCGTTAAAAAAATACCGGAGCAGTTATTCGAAAGAGTAAATATTACCAAAAAAACAACCCTTTCCGGGCCAATCGACTGCGTATATGTAGCAGTGCTTTGTATTAGTGTTCAACTCTATTAGCGTCCAGCGTTCAACTCTTCCAGTGCATCTCTTCAGTTCCAGAGTGAGTTATCCACGCTGTATATGTCAATAAAAAAATCGTGTTGGCATACATCCAAGGTGAAGATAGTCCACGGTCATGTATAGGCACCGCACATGCTGGTCACAAATACCAGGGTAGAAGATTCATTGAACATTTATGATTTTTTTTCGTCAAGCATATTTTATCCATGTTTAGACCCTTTATAGACATGGGACCATAGGAATTGAACTGAGGAACAGGAGCAGATGCGGTAGATTTTTTTCAGTTAAATGAGGGATGGCAATGGACGAGAGCTCCACTCATAGAAATCCTCTGGTGGGCTATCCAAGCCCTTACAGTCTCAGTGCTCCCCCGCAAAACTAAATGGCCAACATGCGCAGGGATGGTCTAGTTCTGCGGGAAAATGCAATGACTAACATTTCTGGGAATGTGCCAATTTTGCAGAAATATTATTTGAGTTAGGGACCTAGAAATTCCCTATCAAATGCAACGTGATCTAGTCGCAGAAAGGGGACAAAGCCATGAGTCCAGAATGCAGAATCAATTGTGGAATATTGGTACCAAATGCTCTGCGTCAAGAGGGAGTAGCATAAATTAGCGTTTATATGGAAGAAAAAAACTGTGGTGAACAATGGTAATGGCAGAGTAATTGTAGAGCGTAGGTCGTGGGTTGAAACTTACAGTGAATCCATGCGTATGACACACAGCAAAATGGAACTCACACACAACGAATACATTAAAAAATGAATGAGATTTCATAGGGATATGACAGAGATGTCAGCCTACAAAACATGGGCAAAATATAAGCATAATATGCAGGAGGGAATTACAAAGCAAAGGGAAACTAAAAAAAGGTGCTAGCTCTGATACCATGTCAGGCCAGGCAGTAACTCCATAAGGCAAAAATGATTCGACTGTTTTATTTCATCAGGTAGGTCTCCATTATATACATGAGGGAGAGACTATTCAGTTCGTCTCTCGATGATTGTTCATATTTCCTATTTATCTATTTACATAAATTCACCCAATCACAAAGATTAGGTGTCAACATTTGAGATGGCTTTACAAGATGTTGTACTATGTAACAACCTCCCCATTTATATGGAGTAATAGTTAATATTTGAAATATAAATGGGGATCCTTTTAAATTTTTAGCCTTTGAAAATAAATGCTAATTCTAAGAAATTTCCTTGAGACCCTTAGAAAACAACCCAAGCTTAGAACTTGTATCGCAAATCACATTTCGTAGTTTTCCATATGACAATTATAAGCATCTTAACAGAAATCCCAAAATGCGATATGCGATGAAGCCCCTTGCTGCAATATTCTGATCAGAACATCTTGAGAACATGCGATCTCACTTTGCAAGTCACAAATAAATGATGCATGCCATTGTGTTATCCCTTAACGATTTGTGAAATGCGATATTGCGATTTTCGCAATCGCATTTCGCATTATCTCCAGGCAAAGCTATATTATAATGTTTAAAAGTTGCGATACTCGAATACAACGTGAAGCGAAGTTACTAAGTTTTAATATAATAATGATTGGTTTGACAGAGTAATCAATGTTTAGAAGCTCAAGGAGAAGAAATGATGTTTTCAAGTTATGGCTAGTTAAAACTGAAATCTCATTCAAAATATTCCCACGATTCAAAGTCATTTCAAATAGCTTTCAGCCTTAATTTCCCTATATTTTCTACGCTAATATATCTCTTTCGTTTCAAGTAAGCTTCAAAAGACATGTCATTAAGAAAGATAATGAAAAAGAAGAAGAAGCAGAGCATTTTGGAGTTTGAGGTATCTAAGATGTCTCCTATATTCGCAGATACATTTTGTAGTTCCAATTGAGGAGCGACGACATGGGAAGTCATATATAACAAGCTTGAAGATGCACGACCTAAAATTACTGTCATAAAATCAACAACTGACTCGATAAAACCTTCTAGACTTCAATTCCAAGATGTTGCCTACTCTTTCCTTCACAAAATAGGAGCAAGAGCTAAAATAATCCCATACAATGATATGATCAGATGGGTGGTGTAAAATCTCAGTACTGAAGACAGGTAATCAAAAACTCAAAGATGGAGCTAATGGGATCATTCAAAACCAAAAACCCAAAGAAAATATATCATATTCCTGACCCTCAAGACATATATGACAAATCATACCCGGCCAACTTTGAAAAGAAGAATGAAGAACCTTTCAAGATGATTTAGGGTTGGAGGGTCCTAGAGAAAAAATTCAAGTATGATAAGACGGGTTGTACCCCATTGCTTCTTTGGCTAATCCCCATAACTATGCAACTTCTATGTTATGTAGGTCATATGGATTACCTAATAATACCAAATTCTCTATAGAATGGGTCCCTTTGATAGATGCATGTGTAAATTCTCACATAATGAACTGGGCCACTATCCTACATGATAATCTAGCCACTGCCATTTCTGGGTATCGTCGAAAGAGATCCACCTCCACAGAGAACCTTCCTCCACTTTATTTCAATGTCTATATCATGGATGCCATTTGTTTATGTACTAAGTTTCCAATAATGGGTTGGAAATAGACTCTACAAGACCCCTACCCCATCCATCTCAGTCACAAATAGATGTGGGAGTCCCATTTTGTTCCCCATTTTTATAAAATATGCCACAGTGTTATTTTTCCATTGCATCAATTGATTTTTAATAAGAAAGCCCCCAGTTTTCCAAAGAAGTCACTACAAACCTTCTCTTAGTGGGCAAGTATTTTGTTGAAGAATGGTGTACATATATCAGGGTTTTTGGCAGTACAGTGGACCCTCATGTACTCCCACTGTTTGTATCCAACAAGCTATTAGCAAGAGAAATAGCCCATTAGACTGTGGGAAAAGGTTTAACCAAGACCCTAAAAGATAACAACAATTCATTGTGGCCATCCTTTCCCATCCGATGTGGTTATTTTTTGTTGGAAAATTTCAACCATGCAAATAAAGAGTACTAAGCCTAGAGAGCCTTAGGCTCCATACTCTACCAAAGAGGCAATTTGAACCAGACAAAATATCTCACAATATTGCTACTATAATAAAGATTAAGCCCTTTAACCATGAGGCTAATAATTCTAAATATCACTTGCAATTAGATGAATCATTCGAACAAGCATTTGATTGGGTGAGGGAAAATTTGACTCCTGAAGATTTTGAAAAGTTTCAGGAATTCAAAAGTCAAAGGCTCAAAACAATTCCAATACATTTGTTAAGGGTTGAGGACAAAACTACACCCAGTGTAATTATTAACAGAGAAGGATGAAATTCTCACATAGACTCCCAAGTGAATACATCCCAGGATATAAGTAAAGCATAAGATACAAAGAATACAATAGAATCCAGCAGAAGATTAGCTGAAAAATAGGTCATAAGTGACCTAACTAAAGATACCAGTTCTGAGGTCAAAACCAGTATTTTGGAGCAGGAATAGAACCAATTCAATAAAAAACTACAAGATTCTCCTAAGATGACAAATGCCCAGGAAACCACGGGATATCATACTCCTCTACAAACTCAGAAAACTTCAGAGGCTGAGCCGATGGATGAGTAAGGGACAAGTTCGCAGCATACAGAAATCATTCTTGCATTGCCAAAATCTGAAATTATCCTAAAGGTGACTGAAATTCCTGCTTTAGATGTTTTTTACAACCCACTGCACAAGGTTGTAGTGAGAAGATAGAGGAAAACAAGGAAGGTAGAAATACCTGAGTTTCCACCAGGGAATGAGCCGATGGACATAGTATGGAAAGATATCCCTTCCAATCCGACTGAAAATTGACCATATTGTCGCATTTTACAGGGGCATATGCTATTGCTACCATGGATAAAGCTATAGAGATATCTATTTTGTTAAGGGAAATGGAGGAAAAGATAGCGTAGCTCAAGAAACAAATTGAAATTGAGAAGGAAAGGGTGAACAAGCAAGCCCCTGAAAAACTAGCCCAATTGCAGTAGAATATTGAGGTGTTAGAGATAAGCCATGAAGTAGACATCTCTACGAAGAACATGCAAATTCAAGAACTATAAGAAGCCATGGAAAAATATAAATATGTCCCTTATGTCGATGAATTCATCAAGGAGGCATTAGAACTAAATTCCCTTCTAGCAAAACAAAAATATTTATTTTACCAGAGAATGTCTCATATCACCCCTTATTTGATTACCAATGATGAGTTGACATATAAAGTGATTGACCAGATAACTAAATTTAATGATTTAAATAAAAATATCTATGTATACATTAAATGGAAAGAAACAGAAGGGGGAAGGAGCACTAGTCTGCTTGAGATTGAAGAGACACATAAGCACATTTTATTTAAAGTTTGGGATGTGCGATAAAGAAGGCTGAATTAAGAGTGGCAAGATTCAAAACCCCATAAAAGTCAAAAAATCAATCTAAAGAACAATTAAAAAACACTCATAAGAGTCAAAACCCCTCCATGACTTCTACACATTCTAGATCTTGTTCAAAATCTCCGGATCAAAAATCTGAAGTTGTAGAAACATTGCCCTCATCTCCTGAAGTATTAAGACAACCAGCTTTTTTAGATTACAGCCATGATTCTTCCGAAGTTCACTCCTTGAAATAGAAATTGGAACAAATATCCATCTCTGCCGAGAAACCTGGGACGCCCAAAGCTTCTGAAGAAAGTGTCACTTCCTTATTACGAGAAACTCGTGTATTAACTCGATTACAAAGTGAAAGGCTCTAATTAACTCCTTTTGAGTTTCCCATTCATTCATGACGTAAGAAAGTAACCACATCAATATTTGAATTAGAGACCAGCAAGATCATCTCACCTTTCCCTCCATTTACTTCATGATTCACTTCTACTTAATCCACCTCTCCTCAGCCATCCATTTCTTCACTTAGTGTTGCTACTAGTAGTACTAATCCAGTAATAAGTTCTCCACCAACCATACCTACTTCTGGACTGGCCTTCCCATTTTCCCAGTCTCCAACTCAAGTCATGGCCAACCAACCTGCTCAACCTTGGGCAAATCTTGGTGTTGTGTTGGTTTCTAATCCAAATGATCTCCCAGCAAACCTAGAAAAATGGTTACCTAAGTGTAATCATGATGATGGTCTTCCTGTTGAATAACATCTAAATAACTTTATGTTAGCCATGAATCTTAATGAGGTTGCACATGAGGATGTTGTAATCAAATTGTTTCCTTATACTTTCCAGGGATCTGTAGGATCTTGGTATTTTTCCCTTCCAGCAAGCACAATAAGAAACTGGGATACTTTTTAAGAAATATTTCTTGTAAAAATTGGTGATGATAGGACTATAGCATCTTTAATCAATGATTTTTCCAACCTAAAAGAAAATTCAGATGAAAGGATTAAAGACTTCAACTCCAGATTTAACAAGTTACTAAAAATATCCCAGTTTCCTCCAAACCTATCGTAGATGTACAAATAGAATGGTACATATCCTCCCTTCCTTCTAATATTGCAATTTTTGTAGATAGAACCAATAAGGTTACCCTTGTAGAAAACATGAAAGAAGCCTTGTCTGTAGAATGAAGAATTATTTCCTTAGAAAAGAGGTCAGAAATAGAAGAAAGGAAATCAAAGAAAGTAACATTCAAGGAAGATTCAAAAAATAAAGATCCAAAGGACCCTTTCGACCTTGAAGGCCTTCAGAAGGTGTTAAAAACTATGTCAAATGAAATGGTTGAAATCAAGAAATAGGTTGCAGGATCTTCTACTCCCAAGAAACCTTTTTGCTCATTTAATACAAATCCTTCTTCTGCATCTCAGCGACCAAATATTATTTCAGATTCTGAATCTGATCAAGAACCAGAAGAAGACTCACCAACTGAAGAAGAATATGAAACTGAAGAAGAAGTTGAGTTAAATGGAATGTGGGACTTTATTCTTCCAACTGAAGAGGAAGCAAAATCTATGCGAATAACTACAAGAAATAAAAACTCTCTTGATACATCTATAGCAATTCAAAAACAGAAAACTGCTACTCCTGTAAAGGAGAAGACAATAATTAAGAAATCTAAGACTACTCTAAATGATTCTATTACATTAGATCCTCCAACTACTTCCAAAACATTAGTAATCTTAGATACAATGGCATATAAAATAGTCAAAGAAATGAAAAAGACGAGAGAAAATATTTCATTACATGAACTGACTAATCTCAAGCAACAACATAAAATCTTACTCAGAGAGTTAAAAGCAGTTATGGTAGCTCCTTTACCATCTGTTGTAGTTACTCAAGTTGCTTATGATATGGGAAAACCTCCTTCATATTCAAACAAAGTGAATCCCACAGATCTAGTTCTGATAGGTGATAGGTCTATTTCTCGTACACCTCCATTCCTTCTTACTTATCAGATTTCAACAGAAATATCATAATCGCCTTGTTGATTTAGGAGCCTCTTCAAATATTATGCCAAGGACTGTGTGCACCAAATTGAATATTACACCTCAAAATCAGTTGTACACATAGTTCAATTGGATAGGACAAAAGTCGAGGTTCTTGGAGAAATAACATCAGTTTCAATTAGGCTTTCCTCTAATCCAAAAGTTTCATAGTTAATCGACATCTTAGTGGCTGATATCCATGAATTTTATGGTTTAATTCTAAGCAAGGATTGGTCTGAAAAGTTACACGGATACTTTGCAACTGACTGGTCTCACATGTGGTTTCCACACAATGGTAAGCCTAACCAAATCAGAGTATACCATGAGAAATTCATGAAGTACACAGTCACTGACTGCGAGGGAAGCAATGAACTCGTAGCTTTAACCAATAACATCATTGGAAATTACTTAGTTGAGTCATTCTTGGGATCCTTTAATGCTCAAAGATCTCCCTTTCCAGATAATGTTGTAGTATCTCAGATAGAGAATTTTTTACAAACAGATGCTTCCAAGTGTGTATATATAGTTGATAAAATTATAGATAATTCATTATTCTTGACTCTTTATTTTGATGGTACCAAATCTAAAGATGGTGCAGGTGCTGGATGTATCTTAATCAGTCCGCAAGGAGAGAAAACCATGTTAACCTGCAGACTTGAATTTCAATGCACTAATAATACTGCATAATATGATGCATTGATTCAAAGGCTGTACAAAGCCATTGGCCTTAATGTCAAGTATTTGCAAGTATATGGAGATTATGAAATAGTCATTAAACAGGTAAGAAACATAATCCATTGTGTGTCTGGGCATCTCAAACATTATCAATCTTTAGCCCATAATCTTACTTCTCATTTCATTGCTTACATTTCTTCAGTCCCCAGATTACAAAATGCAAGTGCTGATTTACTTGCTAATGTAGAATCTAAGATTATACCTTTAGAATAATTTAGTCCAGATAGATTTTCTACAAAGTTATTTTTTAGTCCATATATTCCTGATAATGTAACAAATTGGAGAGTGTTTAATAATGATGTTGATATAATCGATTTCCTTACATCAGAAGGATCTTATGAGGAACAAATCATATATGAACATGAACATGACTTGCAAATCAACCATAAACAAGATCAAAACCCAATTCCAAATTCTGTAGTCAAAATGGAAGACCTCTATGATTTGAAGGACATATTTAAGAAGATTACGAACTCCAAGACTTGGAGTTATACTTTGATATTTGAAGTAGTAAACCTAGGTACAACTAAAAAACCTCAAAATCTTAACCTAGGTCTTGGTTTATCATCCAAAGAAAGGATATCATTCATTAGGTTGTTGAAAACATATAAAGGTGTCTTTGCTTAGGATTATTCAGATCTCAAGACCTATGATAGATCTATAATTCAACATACTATACCAATGACCTCTAATGAGAAACCAGTTCAATAGAAGCTCAGAAAGATTCATCCAAATCTTGAAAGTCAAATCAAATCTAAATTGAAAAAACTTCTAAAAGCCAAGATAATCTTTCCCGTTAGACACTCAAAATGGGTATCAAATATGGTTCGTGTCAGGAAAAATAATGGTGATATTATGATATTTATTGATTTTAGAAACATGAATAGAGCTTGTCAAAAGGATAAATTTCCTTTGCCTACCATGGGGCAAATATTGCAATCAGTTGCAAGTTATGAGTTAATGTCTTCTCTAGATGGTTTTTCAGGATACAATCATATGCTGGTACACCCAGATGAAAAATTGAAGACAAATTTTAGAACCAAGTGGGTGACTTATGCTTATTAGAAAATGCTTTTTGGACTCATTAATGCAGGTGATACATTTCAACACGCCATGGATATTTCTTTTAAATGTCTAATTAATAAATCAGTTGTTATTTACCTAGATGACATTATAGTCTACTCTAGGGACATAAACAATCACATGAATGACCTAAAGCATATTTTTGAAAGATGCAAGAAATATGGCATTTCTTAAAATCCTAAAAAGTCATACTTTGATTTAGCAGAAGGCAAACTCCTTGGATTCATACTGTCCAAGAAAGGATTTTATATTGATCCTATTGATCCTAATAGAATCCAAGAAATTGAAAAGATTCCTCTCCCACATAACAAAAAGACCATGCAATCATTTCTATGCCAGATCAATTTTTTTAAAAGATTTGTTCTAGTTTTTTTACAGATTGTTCTCTCCCTTCAATAAATGATAATAAAGAATGAAGTCTTCAAATGGGGTAAAGATGAAAGAGAGTCATTTGAGTTAATAAAAAAATCCATCATCAATGCTCCTTCTTTAACAACTCCTGACTTTATCAAACCTTTTGTGTTGTACACATTTTCATCTCATACATCATATGCAATAGTTTTAACACAACTGAATGATCAAAACATCGAGGAACTCATCTCTTTTTTCAGTTCCAATTTACAGGGTGACGAGTTAAAATACTTAGCGGTTGAGAAACAAAATTTTTCTGTCTTTAAAACCTTGAAACATTTCAGACATTTTCTCCTCAAAACCCATACAAAGATAGTAGTACCTTACCCTGCAGTAAGGCAATTATTGATTCAAAGAGAAGTAGGGGAGAAAAGAGCCAATTGGGTCACTTCACTTGAAGAGTATGATGTAGAAATCTGACCAGCTAAAATTGTTAGGGGTCAACGGTTTTGCAAGATGTTGACTGGAGCTTCCCACTTATCAGCAGAAGAAGACCAAGGTAATGAAATGCAAATATTAGAGGTAAGCCTCAATGATGCCCAATCACAGTATGTTCATTTGAAGTTTTATTTAAAGAATGGATATGATCTTATGCATCTCAATTACAAAACAAAGTGTGAATTAAGGTTGAAATCAAATCAGTATGAATTAATTGATTATGTATTATGTAGAAAAAATTATGATTCAATATTATTAATATGCCTAGAAAAACCTGAAGTTGAAAAGGTTATGCAGGAGTTACATGATGGACCAGCTGGAGGTCATTTCGGAGGAAACACCACAGCTTATAAAATCCTACATGTAGATTATTATTGGCCAACACTATTCAAGGATGCACATGACTATGCAAGAAAATGCAAAACTTGTCAAACTACAGCTGGAAGAGAAAAGAAACCAGCATTCCCTTTGTAGCCAGTGAATATCCAACAACCATTCGAACAATGGGGATTAGATATAATTGGTGATGTTTTTCCTAACTCTTCCAAGCAACACAAATACATCCTTACAGTTACTGATTATTTTATGAAATGGGTAGAACCTATCCCACTAAAGGTAGCTAATACAAAAATTATTATAGACTTCATTGATTAATACATAATTACCAAGTTTGGCTTACCCACAACTTTAATGTTTGATAATGAATCTTATTTTTCTGGAAATACTATGGTAGAATTTGCTTTAAAAAGAGGTTTCAAATTGAAGTATTCAGCCAACTATTATCAACAAGGTAATTGATTAGCCAAATCAACAAACAAAAACCTTATCAGAATCATCAAGAGGACTATAGACCAAAATCATAGGAATTGGCATAAAGCATTGACATTTTATCTTTGGGCAGATATAATTACACAAAAGGCCTCAATCGGTTCTTCTCCTTTTTCTTTAGTTTATGGAAAAGAAGCATTTCTCCCCACAAACATAGCAATTCCATCTTTCGCCCTAGTGCAATTTATTAATGAGAATCCCTCCTCTTCTCTTCAACCAAGACAATTTCATATCCTTAAGCTTGAGGAAGAAAGAGAAAAGGCTAAACCTACCAATTTCCATCATCAACAATTAGTCAAAGCCTCTTTTGATACAACCTCTGCTAGTCATAAAACCTTTGAAGTAGGTGATCTAGTTTTGAAATGGAACAAAGCACGTGAGGAAAAAGGTAAGAATACCAAATTCCAAAGACTATGGCTTGGCCCTTTCCAAATCATTGAGAAAATTGGCCAATCAACATTTCTTTTACAAGACTTGTTAGGTAGGGTGGATTCCTTGCCCATTAATGGGAAAATTCTAAAAATATACTTTTCCTAGAAGATAACATCTTCTAATTTTGTGTTATATTGTCTTTAAGATTCTTAGGAAAATAAAGGTTAAGTAGTATTTACTTTTGGCTTATCAAAGTAAAGTCTTTGATAATATTTTGATTTTTCACTTCTATAAATAGGAAAAGTTAAAGAAATAATTAGAACATTTGAGTATCAAAATGAACCTTATTTATTTGAAAAAACTTGACCTCACCAAAAAATTATTCTATGAGCAAGCTCTTATCTTTATAAAGTATAGATGTTTTGTTATCAGTCAAGGAAAGAATATTTAACCTAGTAAGGACTTTCTACAGATGAGTATCTCAAAAATCTATTATTATCATTCAAAGCTCTTAAAAGGGCCAATGATTCACCCCATCTGATAAAATTTTCTTCTTTTTTTCTAGAGTGTAATTCTAAAATATGAAAAACTTAAAATATAATAAGTCTCATTACGAGTTTGTTTACCGTGATCATAGGGGAATAATTAAACTGATATTACCAAAGCTGCATATCAAAACAGGGTAATAGGCAATGATCTAATCAATCAAAGGACAAGGGGTCTCATCAAGAGCTAGCTTGTTCATTTTAGTTACAACTAGTGAATGGAATTGTCATTGTTAGGTTACCAAGCCTAGAAAATGTCTTTTAAGAAACTTGAAAAGAAAAATTACATCAAAGGGAAAAACAAGGTCCAAATGAGATAGAAAGCAAATGAATATCATTTTGAATTTTGAAAATTGCTTCGGATGGGACCATGAATCATTGTTGGTTAAAAGATAGCCCTGTCAAGGCTATGAATGCTTGCTGGAAGCAGAGGCTCTATCTGTGATAAATGAATGAAAACAATAAAAACTAATATGTAGAAGACACCTGCTATATCTCTTTAAATCTTAGTATTAACTGATGCAAACATTTGTATTTTTATCACTACAAGAGTAAAGTAGTTGAGTAAATAGGTTGAGTGGGTGATTATGATTTCAAAGAAATGTCTTTTAGTTTATAACTCATGTAATTATTATTCATATAACTCTTCTAATTTTGAAAGTTTTATAAATTTCAAAAGACCAAATAGAGATATTTGGTTCTCCCAAGTGAATCACCAATTGTTGTACTATGTAACAACCCCCCCCCATTTATATGGTGTAATAGTTAATATTTGACATATAAATGGGGACCCTTTTAAATTTTTAGCCTTTGAAAATAACGTCTAATTCTAAGAAATTTCCTTGAAACCCTTAGAAAAAAACCCAAACTTAGAACTTGTATCGCAAATCGCATTTCTTAGTTTTCCATATGACAATTATAAGGATCTTAACAAAAATATCGAAATGTGATATGCGATGAAGCCCCCACTACTATATTCCGATCAGAACATCTTGAGAACACATGATCTCACTTCACAAATAAATGATGCATGCCATTGTTTTATACCTTAACAATTTGCAAAATGTGATATTGCGATTTTCGCAATCTCATTTCACATTATCTCTAGGAAATGCTATATTATGACATTTAAAAGTTGTGATACCTGAATAAAGCGTGAAGTGTGGGAAGTTACTAAGTTTTAATATACTAATGAGTGGTTTGACGGAGTAATCAATGTTTAGTAGCCTTAGGAGAGGAAATGATGTTTCCAAGTCATGGCTAGTTAAAACTGAAATCTCTTTCAAAATCTTCCCACAATTCAAAGTCATTTCAAATAGCTTTTAGACTTAATTTCCCTATATTTTCTGCGCTGATATATCTCTTTCATTTCATGCAAGATTCAAAAGACATGTCATTATGAAAAGTAATGTAAAAGCAGAAGAAGCAGAGCATTTCAGAGTATGAGGTATCAGAGATGTTGCCTATATTCGTAGATACATTTTGTAGTACTGATGGAGGAGCGACGACACAGGAAGTCATATATAACAGGCTTGAAGATGAGCAACATAAAATTACTGTCATAAAAGAAACAATTGACTCAATAAAACCTTCTGGACTTCAATTCAAAGATGTGCCTGCTCTTTCCTTCACATAATAGGAGTAGGAGCTAAATACTCCCACACATTGATATGATTAGATGGGTGGTGGAAATATCAGTGTTGAAGACAAGTAATTCAAAAACTCAAAGATGGAGCTAATGGTATCATTCAAAGCCAAAGACCTGAATCAAATGTATCATATTCCTGATCCCATGGAGATATATGAAAAATCATACGTGGCCAACTTTGCAAAGAAGAATGAAGAACCTTTCAACATGATTCAGGGTTGGAGGGTCCTAGAGAACAAATTCAATGATGATAAGATGGGTATGTACCCCATTTATTCTTTGGCCAATCCCCATAACTATGCAACTTCTATGTTATGTAGGTTATATGGATTACCTAATAATGCCAAACTCTCTATAGAATGGGTCCCTTTGATAGATGCATGTGTCAATTCTCACATAATGAATTAGGCCACTATCCTATATGATAATCTAGCCACTTCCATTTCTGAGTATCATCAAAAGAGATCCACATCCACAAAAAACCATTCTCCATTTTATTTCAGTGCCTATATCATGGATTCCATTTGTTTCTGTACTAAGTTTCCAATCATGGGTTGGAAATAGACTCTGCAAGACCCCTACCCCATCCATCTCAATTACAAACATATGTGGGAGTCCCATTTTGGTCCCCATTTTTATAAAATATTCCATAGTGTTATTTTTCCATTCAATCAATTGATTTTTAATAAGAAAGCCTCCAGGTTTTCCAAATAAGCAACTATAGACCTTCTCATAGTAGGCAAGTATTTTGTTGAAGAATGGTTTACATATATCAGGGTTTATGGCAGTATAGCGGACTCGCATGTACTCCCTATGTATGTCTTTGACAAGCTATTAGCAAGAGAAATAGCCCACCAGATTGTGGGAAAAGGTTTAACCAAGACCCTAAAAGATAACAAAAATTTGTTGTGGCCATCCTTTCCCATCCGGTGTGGTTCTTTTTCATTGGCAAATTTCAACCATGCCAATAAAGAGTTACTAAGCCTAGAGAGTCTCAGGCTCAATACTCTACCAAAAAGGAAATTTGACCCAGACAAAATAGCTCACAATATTACTACTGCAATAAATATTATGCCCTTTAACCATGAGGCTAATAATTCTGAAGAGCGTTTGAAATTAGCTGAACCATTCGAACAAGTGTTTGATTGGGCAAGGGAAAATTTGACTCCTGAAGATTTTGAAAAGTTTCAGGAATTCAGAAGTCAAAGGTTCAAAATAATTCCATTTCATTTGTTAAGAGCTGAGGAAAAAAATACACCTAGTGTAACTATTAACAGCAAAGGAACAAATCATTGCATAGAATCCCAAGTAAATAAAACCCAGGATATAGGGAAAGCACATGATACAGAGAATACAATGGAATCCAACAGAAGATCAACCGAAAAACGGGTCATAAGTGACCTGACTAAAGATACTGGTTCCGAGGTCAAAAGCAATAGTTTGGAGTAGGAATGGGACCAATTCAATAAAAAACTACAAGATTCTCCCAAGACAATAGATTCCCAGGAAACCACTGAATATCACACTCCTCTGCAAACTTAGAAAACTTGAGGGGCTGAGACGGTGGATGAGCAAGGGACAAGTTTGCAGCATACATAAATCATTCCTGCATTGCCAACATCCGAAATTATCCTAAAGGTGACTGAAATTCCTCCTTTAGATGTGTTCTATAGCCCACTGCACAAGGTTGTATTGAGAAGACAAAGCAAAAGAAGGAGGGTATAAACACCTGAGTTTCCAGCGGGGAATGAGCTAATGGACATAGTCTAGAAGGATATTCCTTCCAATTTGGCTAAAAATTTGACCAGACAGTCGTAGTTTACAGGGGCATATGCTACTACTACCATGGATAAATCTAAGAATATATCTATTTTGTTAAGGGAAAGGGAGGAAAAGATATCGCAGCTTGAGCAACAGCTTGAAATTGAGAAGGAAAGTGTGAACAAGCAAGCCGCTAAACAACTAGCCCAATTGTAGCAGAATATCGAGGTGTTAAAGATAAGCCATGAAGCAGACATATCTGTGAAGAACATACAAATTCAAGAATTGCAAGAAGGCATGGAAAAATATAAAGATGTCCCTACTGCAGATGAATTCATAAAAGAGGCATTAGAGCTAAATTCCCTTCTAGCAAAACAATAATATTTATTTTGCCAGATAATGTCTCATGTCACCCCTTATTTGATTACCAGTGATGAGTTGACAGATAAGGTGATTAACTAGAGAACTAAATTTAATGATTTAAATACAAATATATCTAAATATATTGAATGGAAAGCAACAAAAGGGGGCAGGAGCGCTAGTCTACCCGAGATTGAAGAGACACATAAGGATGATTTATTTATGGATTGGGATGTGCAGATCAAGCAAGATGAATTATCAGTAGCAAGAGTAGCAGAGGTGGAAAAGAACATAGTAAAAATAGTAAATCACACTTTGCACACCACCAACCTGGCAAAAGAAGGTAACCCGAAGTCACTTCCAGATTTAAATGACATGGATAAAAATTGGAAGGCAAAAGCGGAAATCCAAAGGGAGGTGATCACAAAGTTATCAAAGACTGACTGGGAGGCATATTGACAATATGTTTTCAAACCTCACAGCCAAATCATGACGCTCAATTGTTCACTCCATGCAACGCAACACATGTTGGCACCTATCACAGATGCTATTTTCACAGGACAGGTCAAAACACAGTTTGGGGCACCTCCTCAAGTGAAACCGATGGCTGATATATGCGATATAAAAGATAAGCTGGCAAACAACATGTTCATAACCTCTGCTCATATAGTCACTTATTTTTAGAATTAGTTGCTAGTTAGGAGGAAGGTTGTCTGAAACCTCCTCAAATATTTTGTATAATCTATTTTTGAACCTTAGTTAGATAGTATTTATACCCTTCTCATGTATTTAGAGAAGTGTCTAGAATTTTATCAAAAACATTTGCAAAGAATGCACTTCTGTAAGTTTGTGAATGCCTTGATGAAATTATGGAACATGGTCATTTATTTGGAATATCAGACTACTTTCCTTTGTTGATGCACTATTGTATGCTTTGGAGAATAATTTGATTTGAAGAAAGGAGTTGATATATGTCACTAGTTAAATGAGCAGGACTTCACACATATGTTACTTTTATCTTGTATGATCAGCTCTATTTCATTATATTAGTGCTAAAATTTTGTTTTCATGAATTATATATCGAATATGTTCTTTTTGTTATGTGTTAATTGCACTATTGTATGATGCCTAGCTGAAAGTATTTATTTTCATGTATGATCATTAGATATATGCCATATAGTTTATACATTTCTTTGACTAACTATTTACTCAAAGAAATTTTCTTTACATGTTTTACATCTATGTTTGATACATGAATGATCTTTATTATCACTTAACAAATAGATATATTTTTACATCACATATCACACAGAATACCCAGGTTTATATTAGATTAAATTAAATAGAGATTTGCATGTTAGAATAGGAAATTTTAGTTATCATTATTCTTATTGCAATCACTTGTAAACCACCCATTCTCATTTTAAAACCCACACTGGGAAACTGGTCCCATCATCCCCAGTCGGAACCACAATACCAAATGGAAAAGGAGTTTCCATTAAGATCCAGACCGGGTGGTTATCCCCCATGTTGGAGCAGCAAACATATGAGGTTTCAACACAAGGTAAAGTATGAAACAAATGAAAGAATCGAGAAGCATAAGGCCAGGTTTGTGGCCAAGGGGTAGTCTAAGGTAGAATGGATTGACTATGAAGAGACCTTTTTTTCCTATAGCAAGGTACTCTTCTATCAAATTTATTCTTGGTTTGGCTGCATAGATGGGATGGAATATCCACCAGATGGATGTGAATACAACATTCCTCAATGGAGTTATTAAGGAGGAGGTGTACATTGAACATGCTGAAGGATTTGAGACCTTCAAGATATATTTGCATGTGTGGCAACTAAAGTGAATTTTGTATGGGTTGAAGCAAGCACATCATGCTTGGTACACTAGGATAGATAGCTACCTCACTGGTTTGGGCTTCGCCAAACATGAAGTAGATGCAAAACCTTACCACATTATGGTAGAAGGTAAATTGTTTATTATAGTATTATATGTTGATGAATTGATTTTGGCCAGTGCTGAAAAACTTATCAGGTCTTGCAAGTAGGAACTTACAAGAAATTTCAAAATGAAGGTCATGGGGTTGATGCACTATTTCCTCAGTTTCGAAGTATTGCAAGGAGAAGGGGAATTGTTTGTCTCTCAGGGAAAGTATGCTAATGAGATACATCAAAGTCTCACATGGACAGATGCAAACCCATGGAGACTCCTCTAACAAACAACCAGAGGAGGTAGGATGCCACTTCAGGTGAGGATGTGGATTCAACCATGTACAGGGAGTTGGTGGGTTCACTCATGTATCTAGTGAATACACGACTAGACATGTGTTATGAACTCAACCAATTCAGTGAAACCATGGTTCAACCGACCAAATTATTTTGGAGGTTTGATAAACATATACTATGTTACCTAAGAGGAACCAATCAGTTTGGACTTTGGTATAAATGAATATAGGGAGTGAAGCTGCAAGGCTTCACAAATACAGATGACGCAGGAAGTCCATCAAACCATAAGAGAAATTTAGGAGGAATTATTAGTATCAGGTCAGCAACAGTTTCTTGGTATAGTAGGAAGAAGAGTACATGGTTGTTAGTCAAGTAGCTTGTGAGGCTATCTTAATGAGAAAGATTCTTGTTGGGTTATTTGGTCAGATGATGGATCATACTATGATTTACTGTGACAATTAGAGTTGTACCAAAATCTATGAGAATCCATTTTTTCACGAGCAATCTAATAACATAGATATCTGGTACCACAATCTACGAGATTGTGTGCAGATGCAGATTGCGTTTTTTCAATATATTCCAACAGAGGAAGAGGATGCATAAATTTTGACAAAAGTATTATCAAGAGGTAAATTTGAGTTCCATAGAAGCATGATAGGGGTATATGATTGATCCAGGTGGATGTTGGTGGCCATCCACCTAGCCCATTTGAACCCCCACAACCATCTCTTACAGTTTTTTTTCAGTTTCCTAAATTGTAGCACAGTTTACTATTTTTAGCAGCTTTTCGGGTCTTGAACTTCCAGAGCCGTTTTGAGGCCCTAAACGACGTTTTGTTTTGGAAATCTAGGGGCAACATGGGTCCATGGACCGATTTTTCCCTTCCCAAAGTGGTAGTTCTTGGATAGATCTTTCTAACGAGCTATTGTACACGTCAAACGGAGATCGTATGCCAAAGTTACGACCCCAGCAAATTGATGTACCAATTTACCCAAATGGGGCCCACAATTTGGTGTTTCATCTTCTATGGTTAGGTTTTGGGATGTGAAGGGTTTTTCCATTGTTTCTCAATAATAAATAGGCCTTCGAGCCTCATTATAACAAGGTTTAGAGGCATGTAGCTACCACATCTCTTCTCAGCGATAAGCTACCATTGCCCTAGCTGGTTTATTTCCATTTCTGGTTGTTAGCATATTTCAACATTTTCCATTAATGAAATGGAGTATTATTTCTGCTGCATTTTTGTGTATATGGTTATCTATGTAATTTGTTGCATTCCTGTTTAAATTCAGATTAGTGGTATCAGAGCGGTCTACTTTTTTCTCTGTTTTTCTTTGCATGTCCCCAACGAGGTCAGGATATAAGGAGTTAGGGTTTGAACTGGTTGAACCTTTGCGAGACCAGCCTCGCAAATCCCGACGGCCTCCCATGGCGGATGATAAGAAATGCGAGGGGGCAGGAGATCCTATCAAAATCTTGCTTGAAGAAGACCTCGAGTGACAAAGGAACGCGATGATGGATAGCTTTGCACAGATCCTTCAGTAGCTACCCAGAGGTGATGCATCGGCTTCCAACAGCTACTCTAGAAATGCCACACCTTTTAAGGTACAAGTTAATTTTGAAATCCCCATCTTCGAGGGTCAAATAGACGCATATGCTGTAGATAAATGGTTAAATTTTCTAGAAGGGTATTTTTCTGTTCATGAATTTTCGAGTCAGTAAAAGATTGTTTTTGCTCTTCTCAAAGCAGCCCCCCACGTCAAGGACTGGTGGGAAACCTACGGCAAGAAGAAGGATGAAAGTACAGGCTCACTATTTTTAGCCACACCCACTTCGAATGACTTTCGAGATGCCATCAAGGAGCAGTACTACCTTGTCAAAAGTTGTGAGGAAAAATACATCAAATGGACCACATTGCGGTAGGGACGAGACCAAGATGTGTCAGAGTTCACAAACACTTTTCATACCCTTCACACACAGTTGGGTATCAAAGATTCTGATCTGCATCTGGTACTCAAATACCATGGCTGACTACATAGATACATCCAGGAAGAGATGGAGATCTTGAACATCTCCTCACTCAGCACATCATACTGATACGTTGTCAAAATTGAGCAAAAGTTCAAACAGAAGAAGAGATACTTTGGATCTGCAAATCCGAAGCCCAAAGGACAAAGCCAAGGCGGGGTGACCCAAGAAAACCCATCGAAGCTGCAAGAAAAGAACAACACTGTGAAGCCGAAGAAGGACACAGGAAAGTAGTGTGAGTTCCACAAGAGTCCCACTCATGACACAAGTGAGTGTCGGACCAAGCAGTCGTTGGTGGCCGAGTTGAAGGCTTCCAAATCAGATGCATGTTCCAACCCTGAGCTAGAGCTTGACAAGGGGAATGGCAAAGGGAAGCAGATCATTGATGTAGATCCCAGCACCACTGTTGCCACCGCCAAGATCCAGAAAAATGAGCCCGAAAATCCAGAGGAAGGGGAGCATCTTTTCCACTCACAAATGTGGGTGAAGGGTTCATCGCTACAATTCATTGTTGTATGGGAGCCAAAAGAACCTTGTTTCAGCAGAGGTCATGAAGCGGTTGGGCCTGCTGACTACGCCACACCCGCAGCTGTATAGTATCGGGTGGTTTCACAAAGGATGAGATCTCAAAGTTCGCCATAAGTGCCACCTTCCCTATAGCATCAAGCCCTTCACAGATGAGGTATTGTGTGATATTACACCTCTGGATATTTGCGATGTACTATTAGGCCAGCCATACTTGTGGAGGTGACATGATGTGTATGAGTCAAGGCCTTGCACTGTCATTATTTCTATATAGGATACCGGAGGTAGCCCCACCTACCGCCACCTCTTTGATCACGACCAAGAAAGGAAGCAAGCTCATCTCCCAGACTAGGAAATTCATTTTCTGTTTGGTTCGCTCCCAAAGCAAGGGGAAGATCGTTGCTACATCCATGACCCCTGCAAAGGGTTCCTCCACACAGCAGCAGCAGCAAAGGGATACAGTCATGACAAAACATAGGAACAACTTCTCCTCACCCCCAGTGGTACCACACAAGTTTCAGTTGGGCGACAAAGTTTAGTTACATCTGCAGAGAGAACGCCTTACCAGAACCCATCAGAAACTCAGACCACTCCAACATGGTCCTTACACTAGTACCAAGGCTACGGGAAACAATGCTTTGAAACATAACATTCCTCCATTCCTTCGCTTGCACCAAGTGTTCAATGTGGACTATCGTTGACCATGCTTCCCACTATTTCTAGACACATCAGAGATTGCAGAACAGCTCACCAGAGACCCAGCTCAGCAGAAGCTTCCTCATCTCAGGGAGGAACTCAATGCAATGGGGACAATTGCTTCCTAAGGGGGGAGGAATGATTCAAGTGGATGTTGGTGGCCATCCACCTAGCCCATTTGAACCCCCACAACTGTCTCTTTCAGTTTTTTCAGTTTCCTAAATTGTAGCACAGTTTACTATTTTTAGTAGTTTTTTGGGTCTTGAACTTCCGGAGCCGTTTTGAGGCCATAAACAACGTTTTTTTTTGGAAATATGGGGGCAACATGGGACCATGGACCGATGTTGCCCTTCCAAAAGTGGTAGTTATCTGATAGATTTTTCTAACGAGCTATTGTATGCGTCAAACGGAGATCGTATGCCAATGTTACGACCCCAGGAAATTGATGTGCCAATTTACCCAAACGGGGCCCACAATTTGGTGTTTCATCTTTTAGGGTTAGGTTTTGGGATGTGAAGGGTTTTTCCATTGTTTCTCAATAATAAATAGGCCTTCAAGCCTCATTATAACACGGTTCAGAGGCATGTAGCCACCACATCTCTTCTCAGAGATAAGCTACCATCACCCTAGCTGGTTTATTTCCATTTCTGGTTGTAAGCATATTTCAGTATTTTCCATTAATGAAATGAAGTATTATTTCCGCTGCATTTTTGTGTATATGGTTATCTATGTAATTTGTTGCGTTCTTGTTTAAATCCAGATCAATGATAATCCCTTTCTTGCTGAGAGGGAGTGTTGAAAATGTACCAATAAAATTTAGTTTTGACTTTGCCTTGCTCAAACTAGATTAAAATTTGAACTTCTATTTCACCAAAATACTTGGAGGTAGTTAACTAAGTTGACATGGATTTTTTCATTTAGTTAACTCAGTAAATTTGAGTTGGAGACTCTTGAGTTTAGTTCTACATGATTGATTGCTAATTTGTAGCAATCTAATTCAGTTAAGTTGATTTATTGTCAGTTAAACTAGTTCCAACTATTGGAGAAAGTAGTGGAGGGTCAAGTTTTCCAGTGTAACGTTAGTCACACTCAATGGTGATCTAGTTAACTAATCAATCAACTCAAAATAACTAGTGCATGTAGATAATTCAAGTTACCCAGTTGAGATTAGAGATCAAGGGTAGCGTACTATCAATTTTAAACTAATCCAAGTTGTTCATGTGGTGCATGCAGTAAAAGAATTAACCTATGGCAATTGTGTAATTCTTTGGTGATAAATTCCTAAATAGAGGCAATTTCCAAATGGAACAACGCAAGGAAATAATATCTTGAGGCTTGAAATTTTGGCTGAGTGATCCAAATTGGATCATTATATTGTTTTTCATCCATATCGATGCATTTGGAGTGGAAAAAGTGGAGGAATCAGCTTACAGGACCACTTTTGCCAGTGGGACCCAGTTTGGCGAAACGGGGTTTGAAACCTTCTGGTAGCATTTTGAGGCATCAAATGAAGTTTTTTGGGGGTAAAACATTTCCTCTAGATTGTAGAACCTTTTAATTCTATTCTACACATAGAGAGATTTCCACCGGCACAAGAATCACTCCAATCAAAGTTCGTATGAAAAGTTTATGCCACTCAGAAGTTGACCTTCATGTTTTCACACCTATAGTTTGGGAGGATGTCATGTTAACCCCCATTATTCATGGAAAATGGGCTAGCCACATGTTTTTGATGTAAAATACTCTAGAAGAGTCTATTTTTTAACTCTAGTTAAGAGTTCATGTAGTCAAATTTAACCACTAGTAGGCTATTAGGTTGTGTTATAATCGGGCCACTAGGAGGAAGAGGAATTCCATTCTTTTGAGAGAATTTTGTTCCATAGCTGAGTAGAGATAGTCAGGATAGATAGGAGGTAGAGCAATAAAAGAGGATTTGTGCACTATAGCAGCCCACGAGCCACTAGCATTACTTCATTGTATCCGCAACCATATTTCCAGACATAGAAGGAGAGTGAATTGACCTCACCTTCCAGATGGGTTTTCTATCGATAGGGTTTCAGAGAGATTATTCCTTGTGTATTATGTGTGAGTGAAATTATTTTTTCATTCTATACTTTTATTCTTGATTTACTTTTACATTCATGCACTAATTAGAGTTAATTTTATATACCTAGAAATTAAATAAAACTCTAATAGTGTAGAATCTCAGATTTTAAATATAATATTATCAGATCTCTTGTGAGGAGTTGTCCAGTGGAATATCCATGACAGTTTACAGATCACTAAGTATTGGCCATATTCAGTTAGTGAAGCAGAGGATAGAAGATATAGGTGCAGGTTGAGCTTAAGGTTGAACAAAGCATATTGTATTTATCCAAATTCTTTCATTAATGCAATACAGATAGTAAGAGGTTTTGAGCAGTTGCTTTCCCTAAGAAAAATCTCAGTGTATGTGTGTCAAATCTTGATGCATGTTAATGATTTTTGTTCTTGATGGTGAATTTTATTTTGTAGATCAGTAGAGTAGATTCAAGTCTTGTGATTTAGTAAATTTCATGAGTAGTTTAGGATTTACACATTAATTTCTACATATTACATAACGTTGAGGGAATAATTCTTCGTTTTCTAAGTAAATATCTATTTAAACTAGAAAATAAAATTCATCTCTATATTTCATAAATTTCCTTAAATTAAATTAAGGGAACGTACTCCCTTTAGTAAATGTGACAAAACCTTATAGGTCTTATTGACTTGTAGAAATTCTCCTACAACATAAATTCAAAGACAAGTCTCCTAAGACATGTTGTAGGTGGCCAAGTTTGTGGCATTTATGAAATAGTTTGTGGTGCTCATTCAAGCTATATATATATATATATATACATATGCCCTTGATGGGGGTGGATGTTTATGGTGATATTAGGGATGCAAGAGGGGGATTAGACCATCTCATATATTAAACCAAGGCACATATGGCATTTTGACGGCATGCAATACATGATGCATTTTGACGACATGCAATACATGACCAATAATGGTGTTTGCAAGCTTGGTTATGGGTGGACATGAGACTTGTTTTGGAGAATTTGGCATCTACAGATAAATACTAATTCACTAGACAAGTAGCTATGCCTAGAACAAAAGTTTAAAGCATTTTAGAATTACCCTATAAGTAATGGATAAGAAGAGGGGATACAAGGCCTACCTGTAGTTCCGCTTTCCTCTTGTCTCCCTTTTATCGATTCCATCACTCCTTCCTGTACTTAATTCGCTTGAAAAGTACCCTGCCAACACAACAGAAGATGAAAACTGATCAAAGCATACGATCCGTTGAATATAAATGAAAGGAATTAGAAGCAATTCATACATATAAGCATTATGAAAGAACACATCATATGGAAAAAGGTTAAAACACTTTATTAGATAGAAGAAAGAATTACAACTATCAGTGTCTGATTCATAGTCATTCCTTCAGCTTGGATCCCATCCACATCACATCAAAAGCAAGACAAGCTTGTGGCATCACATCATTTGCTCCAAAGTCAAGTCTCATAGCAGCATTATCTCCTTACAATTCAACATAATCCAACCAGCCCCTTGATCACTTAGATGAGTGGTCAATTTTTAGGAGGATGAAGGAGGTTTTGTCGTTAATGGTCACATTGAATGGCCTTCCATACTTAGAATTAGTTCCATGGAGGAAGGGATGAGAGGATAGGATGATCCTTAACTCATTCATCATCCATTTTTGAGCTCATAGGAGTTGATAAGATAGGGAAACTTCTAGATGACTCCACAAGATAAGAATATTCCCAAAACCCTGAATTTTGCTCATTCTCGCCCCGAGCAGGTGAAAGGAAGCTTAAGTGCTCTGCAGAGCACCATGGTAGTGTACTTAGCTGCTCTTTAGCACACCTTCATAAGGGCTTACCTACGCTGGTCCCTTTATGATCTGATAATCACCCTATGAGTGACCTCAATTGGAGATTTGTTAAACAAAAGGTATTACAGACTCATGTGTTGGTGTGGGTTATGTGTTATTGAAACAATGGATTGATCAGATTGCCAATACACAGACATTTTAAATGGAAAGACAACAGAGAAATACAGTAAGCAACATAAGACACAAATAGTTTTTAATAAGGAGTTCACCCTATTCTCCAGCGCTACGTCTCTGGTCCAGCTTCAGTGGTGGCCTTATTTTATTTTATCTTAGAGCAGAGAAATTACAATACAGGGACTCAATATGAGTTCTCCTGAAGAAGATTTTGCTTGGCAGGGTGGTTCTTGGGTTCCCCAAGCCACTCAGAGTTCATAGACTTTTTTTATTCCTACTAGCTCTATGACCCTCAGTCTACAGTGGAAAGAGCCAAATGTGATGCTCAGTCCGGACGGATTCCTCTATGGGAAGGCTTGAATCTTCAAGCTCTCTGGTGCTCGATGCTACCTGTGGTCAGCTCGACCCTCTGTCTCCTCTACTTGGCTTTACTGTTCTCTGTGTTCAGTCCTCCTCTCAGGGTTCATTGTTCACTGTCTCTCTCAGTCGCTCGGACTCCTTTCCAAATCCTTCAACGAATTCAACTGTCTCCGTTCATGGCTTTTAACCATTCGATCCCTATGCCTGTTCGGTTCCTCTCCTGCCTACATCGATTCACCTTCTATAGCTGTGGTTGGAGTTCCCTGTTCAGCATCAACATGAACACTCAGGAAGTGCCATGTGTCTCCATCTAACTGGTGTCAGCATGCTTCGTTGATTTGGTCCTCCGATTATGTCGTGGATACACTCTTTCTCCACTGTGGCGGTCAACGGATTCTAAATCCCTTTAAATCGTAGCTTATTTCCCTGTCGATTCCACTTCTTTCTATCGGTCATAATCTTAGCCGTCCGATCTGGGCTCCTCCAGATCCAACGTCATATGCACGTCGAGCACGGTTGACTTGCTCGACTGTTAGCGCAAGTCTAAACTTGACCAAAACTTCCCCACAAATTAGGTGTCTAGATCAAATACAATAGAAGTGGGTAATCCAAAATGAACCCATACATGTTCAAAGAATAATTTTGGAGTTTGTTTAGTTTTAATCTGTTTACTACAGTGTATCAAAATACACATTTTGCTGAACCTATCCACAACAACATATATATAATCATGACCTTTCCTAGATTTAGGCAGTCATCCAATGAAATCCATGGAAATGCTTTCCCAAGGGTGAGAAGGAACTCGCAAGGGAGTGTACAAGCCTAGCTTTCTATTGCTAGGCTTGCTCTTAGCACACATAGCACACCCTTTTACATATCTAGAAACTGTCTCACTCATTTTTGGCCAATAGCAGAACCTTTGTAGCTGTGCAACTATTTTACTTACCCCAAAGTGACCTGATATTAGAGAAGTGTGTGCTTCCCTAATTATCTTTGTTCTCTCAGTTTGTGGAATGCAGAGTTTCCCACAATGATATAAGAGTCGGTCCTTCACATGATAGTCCAATTCTTCTACTCTTTTGCCTTGACTCAAAGTTGCATATACATCTTTAATGTCCATATCCTAAGCATATTGTTCTATGTAGCTTTCATGCAGCATAGAATTATGCTTAAGTATGGTAGATGCATTTATAATGGGTCTAGATAACATGTCTGCAACCTTGTTATGTATGCCCTTTTTATATCTGATGACTAAATGAAACTGTTGTAGAAACCCCATCCATCTGTAATGTCTTGATTGCTGCAATTTAGTTTGGGAGTGTAGGTATTGAAGTGGCCGATGATCAATATGTATTACTGTTTCTTTTCCCATTAAATAATGTTTCCACTTTTTCATACTTTGATCTAATGCATACAATTCTTTATCATATGTAGGATAGTTAACCACTGCAAGATTAAAAGTCTCAGAATGATAACATATGGGTTTACCGTGTTGTGTCAACACTGTTCCCATGGCGTAGTCACTGACATCAGTTTGGATCTCAAATGGTCTTTGTAGATCTAGCAGTGCTAGTACAGGTGCTGTACTACTTTTTTCTTTCAAGGTGTCGAAGGCTTTCTGCTGTTTTCCTCCCCACTGAAACACCTTGTTCAATCCTGTCAAAGCATGTAAGGGAGCTGCAATTGAGGAAAAATTTGAAATGAAATCCCTCCAATACTGTGTTGCTCCTAAGATGCTTCTCACTTCTGTAACAGACCTCGGTTTAGGCCAGTTCATGATGACTGCCACTTTAGAGGGATCTATTTTAAATTCACCTCCCCCTACTATATGACACAAATAATTTAGAGAGGTTTTTCCAAATTCACATTTGGAGAGTTTAAAATAAAATTTTTCTCTTTTCAAAACATCTAATGTTTGCTTAACATGCTTTAAATGTTCTTCCCATGTTTTACTAAAAATCAGAATGTCATCCAGATACACAATAACAAAATCATCAAGAAAAGGTCTGAGTACATCATTCATTAATCTCATGAAAGTAGCAGGGGCATTGATCAAGCCAAAAGGCATAACCAACCATTCATACAATCCCTGCTTTGTTTTGAAAGTAGTTTTCCATGCATCTTGCTCTGCAACTCTGACCTGATGGTATCCACTATGCAAATCCAGCTTGGTGAAATAAACAGCTTCCTTCAATTGATATAAAGGATCATCTATGCGAGGAAGTGGATAACGATTTTTTATTGTTATCTTATTCAGTGCTCGGTAATCAATGCACATTCTCCACGAGCCATCTTTCTTTCCCACCAAAACAATTGGTGACCCACATGGTGATGTGCTAGGCCTGATGAACCCTTTCTCAAGCAACTCCTGCACCTGCTTCTTGATTTCATCATTCTCTAAAGAAGACAACCTGTACATCCCAATGTTAGGCAAAAGAACATCTTGCTGCAAAATAATATCATGTACTATTCCATTTTTGGGTGGCAGACCTTTAGGTTCTTGAAATAAGACATCATATTCTGAAACAATCTTTGCTATATCAGCTTGCTGATTAGCATTACAACCCTCAAATACATTGGTTTTATCAGGTGTCTTTTCCTTTACAACCATCAGTAAGAATTGTTTGCATGAATTTATCATTCTTTTCATTTGTCCTGAGTTTATGAGATTATAATTATTCTTGAGCTTATGAGCTCTTACAAAGTATTCGATTCCATCTTTAACAAGTAGATACTTGTTCTCAGCTCTATAGAAAATAACCTTTCTATCATACAAGTAAGGAGTTCCTAAAACAAATCCACATATATCCAAAGGAATTACATCTAACTCAACCTCATCTACAAATGCTGACCCAAAAGAAAACTTGAGTTTGCACTGTCTAGTCACTTGTAGTTGTGCTTTATCATTCAACCATCCTAATGGGTATGGTTTCTTATGAGGTGTAGTTGCTAATCCCAATTTCTTTACAATTGCTTCAGAAATTAGATTTACTTGTGAGCCACTATCAAACAAAGTATCAATCTTTTGATTTTTGTAAACAACTCGAATATGGAAAAGCTCATGCCTTTTTATCTCATGTTCTTTATCAATAACACATTGAGCAGAATTACTAGTAGATGTTTCAGAATTCTTACCTTTTATAACTCTGGCTGCAATGATTGTTTCATCTCCCGAGTCTAACCCCAAATCTTTCTGACTAGTTGCAGTAGTCTTCTTCTTCTTTCCCTCGGACTTCTTAGGTCTCAGCTATGGATGTAGAATCCAACAATGCTCATCATAATGCCCCTCCTTTTTACAGTGAGTACATGAAGCTTTGCCTTGCTGTGTAGTGTTAGCCTTCCTTGCTTTCCACTTCTTCTTTCTTTTCTCCTTGCTCTTGCTTACAGTGGGTTGGGATGGTCCCCCAACTTCTGGATTTCCATTCTTTCCTCTAGCTTCTAGATGAGTAGCTTGTACATATACCTCATCTATACTAGTGGGATTAAACATGAGGATGGTATGCCTCATGTAGCTGTGTAGACCACCAATGTACTTCAAAAGAGTTTTTGGTGAGTCTAATGAGATACCCAACATCAATGCTCTCTTTCGGAATTCTTGAGTATACCCTTATACACTTTTCCCTTTCAACTGTTGAACAGTTTGCCAACTCATCATGGCTTGTTGAATGTAGGCCAATCGATAGAAATTCTTTTTGATTGTAGAAACAAATTCACTCCAGACAGAGATGGTCTTACCATGCCTCTTGATATCAGCTTGGGTTCTGCGTTCCCACCAAACCAAGGCAATGCCTCCTAGGCGTAGGCTTGACAGCTAAATCTTACTCTTGTCTGAGCTTATGTTCTATACCCTACAATACACATCAATTTGTCTAATCCAATTGTCCAACTTTTCAGTATTTAGCTCTCCATCATATATAGGCAAATCAAATTTAACATCTAGCTTAATCAAATATGCTTTCTTATTATGCACAGGGCTATTAGGAGATGTAGGAAAGCTTTCTTATTTTCCCTTTCCTTTTGAGCGTTCATGGGAATGAGATTCATCTTCTTATTTTTCTTGTTTGGAGCCTGATGAATCTTCATCCTTATGCTTTTTAAAGTCCCTATACATTTCTTCTACCATAGAATTTATAGCTAGGAAACTTTCTATGAATTGAGGGTCTGGCCCTATAGAACCCTCTTCTGACATTGTCTTCCGAGAATAGACTCTCCCAATTTTAGGATTAGTTTCCACCAACTCTCCTTCTCCTAATTTGAGCTTTGATCTAGTGAGCATTCACAACTAACCCAACAAAAGCTTGTCTAACCTTACAGCCTAGAGCTCTGATACCACCTGATCTGATAATCACCCTATGAGTGACCTCAGTTGAAGATTTGTTAAACAAAAGGTATTACAGACTCATGTGCTGGTGTGGGTTTTATGTTATTGAAACAATGAATCGATCAGATTGCCAATACATAGACATTTTAAATGGAAAGACAACAGAGAAATACAGTAACAAACATAAGACACAAATAGTTTTTAATAAGGAGTTCACCCTATTCTCTAGGGCTATGTCTCCGGTCTAGCTTCAGTGGTGGCCTTATTTTATTGTATCTTACAGCAAAGAAATTACAATACAGGGACTCAATATGAGTTCTCCTGAAGCAGATTTTGCTTGGCAGGGTGGTTCTTGGGTTCCCCAAGTCACTCAGAGTTTACAAACTCTTTTTCTTCCTACCAGCTCTATGACCCTTAGTCTACAGTGGAAAGAGCCAAATGTGATGCTCAATCCAGACAGATTCCTCTATGGCAAAGCTTGAATCTTCAAGCTCTCTGGTGCTTGATGTTGCCTATGGTCAGCTCGGCCCTCTGTCTCCTCTACTTGGTTTTACTGTTCTCTGTGTTCAGTCCTCCTCTCAGGGTTCACTGTTCATTGTCTCTCTCGGTCGCTTGGACTCCTTTCCAAATCCTTCAACGAATTCTACTGTCTCCGTTCATGGCTTTTAACTATTAGATCCCTATGCCTATTGGGTTCCTCTCCTACCTGTGTCGATTCACCTTCTGCAGCTGCGCTTGGAGTTCCTTGTTTGGCGTCAGCATGAACACTCAGGAAGTGCCACGTGTCTCCATCTAACTAGTGTCAACATGCTTCGTCGATTCGTTCCTCCGGTTATGTCATGGATACACGCTTTCTCCACCATGGCAGTGAACGGATTATAAATCCCTTTAAATCGCAGCTTATTTCCCTGTTGATTCTGCTTCTTTCTATTGGGCAAAATCTCAGTCGTCCGATCTGGGATCCTCCAGATCCAATGTCATACACACGTAGAGTGCGGTTGACTTGCTTGACTGTTAGTGCGCGATCACGGCGGTTTTTCTCTCACCTCCACTACCACGCATCGATCACTGAGTGGGATCGCTCCGCTCCTGTCCAAACCTCTTACCGTTCAAGGTCACCCTGATCAAACTGCCGGTTTCTAGGGTGCGAGTCCCACGTTCGCGTTTTAGCGCTTTTTCTTTTTCCACCTGCGGTTCTCTGGCTCCCAACATGACCGAGTGCTTAAGGCCTTTCCATTTCGGCCCTGTTCTACTCTTAATCGCACATCAAAATCGCTTCCTTTTCCCGATCCGTGGCTCCTAGGGGCTGTTTTGACCTCCTGCACAGTCTCCATGGGCCTCGGTTAGCGCGCTTTGACCAAGGTCCTTGTCATTCCGCACTGGTTTCCATGGCCACTGGTTTAGGGGGTTTTTGATGCCGTTTTGGATTTCATTAAAGATTTGTTTAAATCGATACAGTCAAAGTTCTTGACAGTCTCTTGTGGATCCGATTCGGATCACTCTAGAGGCAATTTATGGATGTCTTCAAGTCATGAAACTATTTGGGAAGGAGGAATTCAAAGGGTTGACTTGTTTAGGGCATGAAACAACTAACTTTAAAGTTTGATGAGTCCTAAATAATTGATACGAATGTTGGGATTTGATGTGCCTAAATGGATTTGTAATAGTTGCCCCCTAAAGCATGAAGTCAAAAAAATGCCAATGTTGAATGAAATGCTTTACGATGTGATGAGGAGGTATCGAAGTGGAAGGTGACCTGCATCAATTACAATACCTATATCATGATATTTGATTTTACATGAATTTCTAAGGGAATTCATGCCCATGCTCAACTTATAAACTTTCATTACATGTACATAAACAATTTTCTACAGGTATAGACCCATGATCAGAATGACTATCAATGTAAAGTCATTTTACATATGATTTAGTACTCCTGATATCATAGCCCGAATGGATGAAACTAGATCTGAGGTCTTCAATCTCGTTCAACCATTTGCTCAAGTATGAGTCTAACTATAGGAATATGTGATCTAAAGTCGAACATGGGAAGACACCATCTGATTACTAGCCGATGTAAGCTCTTAACAGATGCGAGAGAAATCACCGATAATGATAATCATCCTCAACGTACTACAATACATTATGCATGGTGTGAATGGATGATTTGATGTCGAACACCATACCAAGTCTTTTGGTCAAAGGCCATTGATGTATGCCTATCACCAAAAGTGAGAAACCTACCATTGATGCATGCAAGCCTCAAGGCATTGAATGGGTGTTTCTAAGTCAACTTCTTGGATAATGAGTGGATGTCGATAAGAAGTGACTCGTCATAGGAGGTGTTACACTAAAAAATGTCACCATGGCCATTTACAGTTGGTATGGCTCTATCAACAGTCATACTACCCTCTTAAGCAAGTCTTATGCCTCTGCTATTCATGTCAAACTCCAAGAAAGAGAGAAAGTCTTTATAAATATGTTTATCTCTGGGTACGCAGGTTCTCTCAAACCTTGCCTGCGGGTACGCACCTATTGTTCATAAGGTCTGCGTCCAAGGACGCTCTGTATCTAAAGGGGCAGGTGCGTCCCTCTGAAAAGGTTAAAATGTGCAAGTTTTATCTTCAAAAACTTACTTGTGGTCATTTCTAGAGCATTCTAGAAGGTTGTTTGACGTGTATTGAGCGCCTCCAGATGGTTCATGCACTCCTACCAAAGAGGAACTTATCCCATCAATAAGGGAGTGATCCCATCCAAAGAGGGGACTATCCCATTGATGGTGGACCTGATTAACTTCCTCTTGAGCACTATAAATACAGGCTTTGGGCCAGAAGGAGGGAGGTTGAAAGCTATACATTTCTAAGGGTAAATGCTGCAGGAATTAGGACTCCCATTTAGAAGCTTGTGAGGAGAGATTGCCATCTTTACTTGTTCTATTTGGAAGTGGGTGAGCTTTGTCAAAGTAGAGGAAGACTCTTGTGGACCCTGGAAGGAGCTTGCACAACACCAAGGCTCAGGTTGTAATGGTTCCTTTTGATTACCTTTAATGCAAATTGGTCCATTCTTCTCAATAACTTGTTGTTTATGGGTTATTTCATGTACTCCTTGGTCTATATGTTGAATATGCTTTGTTTTATGTTATAATCAGGTGCTATTTAATTGTTTGACTGTTGGTGATTGCAGGTTTTGGAGAAAAGGAGGAGCTCATCCGGATCAACAAAGCTTGGACTTCTACAACAGCGTTTGGACAAAGGTAAGAACGAAACACTTGATTTCTCATATCATAATGTATGTTTAGAGAAGGATAGCTCCAGTTTGTTTTGTTTGTCATTAGAATGTCTTAGACTTCTAGGAAGGTCAGTTGTGTCTGCACCCTTGACTGATTCCGTGTGACAAATTGGCGACTCCGCTGGGGATAGATTCCATTGATGAGAAGAGTCTTTTCTTTTGTGTGAACTTTGCTTTGAGAAAATTGATTTATTTTTCTGGTTTAGGCTCTGTGACCTTGTCTCTGGGTAGGTTAGCTTAGGATTAGTTTTATTTTGGTTTTTCTTGAGTTTTTCAGTAGGACGCACCCTCTGAGTGCTGCACAGTGCGTCCCTGGACGCACTTTTGCTGTGTGCACAGAGCGGGCCCGCACCTGTGCTAACGGGTTACCTGCGTCCCCTGCCAAAATTTGAGAAAATTCCATTTTTTGCCTTTTTTGCTCTTAGATTTTGTTTTTTCTTAGTTTTTTCTGCCCAGATTCATTAGTCCCTTGCCCAGAATCTTCACCTGAACTTGTTTCAATAGCATTGAGTGTTTTAGTGGATTTCATCGAAGTGTAAGCCCTAGGGTTTGATTTTTGAGTAGGTCTTGTAGTGACTTCAGCGGTAGGAGTTGTCAAGCCTTAGATCTCTCTGGTTTTGTCAACGTTCTAAGAAGTCAGACCTGTCATAAAGTCTACCTGTGAGAGCAACTTACCATCAAGTTGTCTTTTGGGCCAATTTCGAAGTGCTTGTTGTTTAAGTCTTGAATTCCATTTTACAAAAAGAACAAAAAGATTTGAGTTTTGTTTTGACTAGTCTTTTGATTCTGCATTAGCTGGTCCTTGATTTGATTTTGATCAAGTAAAACAACCTAGAATCATCTTTGTGAGCTTTTGCCTTGTTAGGTTTGCTTAGAGTAATCTCTCTTTTGATTTGCTTACGAGTCAAGTTTTCATAGTTTTGTAGCTTTTGAGATTGTTTTTTGTTAAAGGTAGGTTTATATGCTTTATTAAAAAGAGAAAATACAAAAACATCTCCTTTGAAAAGTTTTGTTTCAAGTAGCTTTGAAAGTTTTGAAAGAAAAAGAGTTTTTCGTGCAAGTAAAGAGTGGTTATGTTTGTGTGCTTGAAAAGAAAAAGAGAATTGTTTCTTTGATTGTCTTTTCTAAGGAAGTTGTTTTCTCTAAAAATTGCATTCTCTCAACTCTCTTAGTTAAGAATTTCATTGAAAAAGCAAAGTAGCGTAAATCATCTTAGGTGCATCTTTATAGTGGTTGGAGTCGAGTCTACACACCATTGGTTTCACTTCCATTACCTTGTGACTTTAAAGAACAACCATAAAAGTAACGCTTAAAGTAAAATTGAAATAGTAACTTTTATTTACTAGGGCTCTGAAGCACCAATTTAGATCAGGCTAGTGTCTTGGAGTAGGTGAGTAATTAACTCTCCAAGACAACAAAACCAAACAAGTAGCTTATCTTGTGATAGAATAAATCCAATTGTTACATTTACACTCTGGGAAAGCTCCTCTTAAAGGAGAAGCACGAGCTCGTGTCCGAACCAGTGAGGGGATCCATCCTCCCTCGTTGGGAACGACGCCAGACAGTACGTATTACAAACGGTAAACCTCGGATTAACCATTGTCGAGGAGCCAGGGGTCACTTATCGGTAAACCTTGGATTGCTGTCAAGGAGCCGGTAAGGGGATTGAGCTTGCTACTCTGCCCTTGCGTGCTGTCGGAGTTTAGACTGTTCCCCCAGGTGTACTTGTGGCCGTTGGTAACCTTAGTGACCATAATCTTTAGGATTCTACCCAAGGTGACGGTGGAGGGAAGGTCCCACTGTACCTGGAGCAGACGTCGGCTATACTCACTTGGATTTTCTGGGGGGTTCACTTCACTCGAGACGGTTAAAGTGGAGGAACTTGGTCCAGTCTATTCATTAAGCAGGTTGTCGGCGTAACTGTTCCACCCGCCATTTCTGTACTGAATCCAGCGAGGTTGGGCTTCATCACCAACTAGCGCTTTTGGTCCGGAAGAATACTGTTTGTGTTTGGTTTGACGCCCTAGATTCTTTAGGCGTGTGATTCAAATTTGTTTGGTTCTTTAGAGACTTTAGGTGGTTTGATTTGAAATTTTATTTTGTTTTCGTGTGTAGTAGTTAAAAGTTTTTAGCTGTGGCGGAATTACCGAGACAGTCCCGTAGACTTCGGGGCCAGTCTCCTGAAGTTGTTTCTGTGGCCGAATTGTTGAGAAGATCCCGTAGACTTAGGGGTGAACCTCCTCAAGACGAGTCCAGTCATTTAGAAGGTTTAAAGGTCCTTGTAACTCCTCCTAGTGGCAGTAGAGTAGGTTCACCTGAAGAAGGAGAATCTTCCTTGGTAGTCCATCCAGATTACCAAAGTTTAGAGACAGGTTATAATCCCGAAGCTGTTACAGTTTCTGAGCTTGTTGGTAGTTTTTCGTCTGCTAGTGATACAGGCGAAGAACCAGAAATATCCGAACCTGTTACTCCGACTCCTAGTGTTCCTGATTCACCGAGAATAGAAAGAATTATCACCGAAAATCTTCCTGTTGGTTTGATTGCTATTGAAGAACTTGTTCCAGAGGAAGAAATAGGCGTCTCTGATCCTGAAGATCAAATTACCCTTGATCTAAGGGAGCGTGAATCTATCTTTTACAGTCCTCCTAGAAGTACTACTTGGTACCTTTCGTTAACCAATTATTTAGACAACTTTGGGCTAGGTTTTTCTACACCTCGTACTCCTTTTCCACCTGGAGGTATTCATACTCCTGTAAATATGTCTGGTCAGTCATCTGTGTTTACACAGTCCTGAATCTTTTTTACATGGCGGTCCTTCTGTTCCTACTGGGTATCAATCTCTTTCTGGTACCTTTGCGGGAGCGTCTCCTCAACCCGTTGATCATGGGTTATTAGTTGGAAACAGTGGTAATGTACCATTGGGTGTAGGAGACATTTACATGATGTCAGGTTCAGTTCCCGTTACCCAACCTCAAGGTGGCCAATTACCGCCTGGGGGGCAACCTCCGTTAATGCCTGGGGGGCAACCTCAAGGTACTTCATTCGTGTCTGGGGGGCAACCTCAAGGTCAGTACGCTCCTATAGGGAAATACATACCTCAAGGTCAACCCCAGCCTCAATATGTACCCCAAGGTCAACCTCAGTATCAATATCAACCTCAAGGATGGCAACCCCAAGGGTATCAACCTCAAGGATACCAACCTCAAGGTCAAGGTCAACCCCAATACCCATATTTACCTCAAGGTTATCAACCTCAAGGTCAATACTCAGGTCAAGGTTATCAACCACCTCAAGGTCAATCATATGGTCAAGGTATGGGAACTGCACCTTACAGTTATCAATCCTATCCTCAATCCGGCTATGGATCTCAGTACCCTCAACCTGTTATGGGTCAATACCCTGGAATGTTAGTGTGGGATCCGTCACAGGGTCAACAGATGTTGCAGCCAAGTATACAGTCGGTACCTCAAGCGGGACAACCTGTAGTTTCTGGTCCACCCCAGCAACCGCAACCTGTCCAGTCAAGTGTTCAGACCTCTGTAACTTCGGTAGTTACTCAGCCGCCAATTGCACCTAGTACTCCATCTCAAACGGCTGCTGCAACTACCGCCACATCTACCATACTTACTTCTGGAGTATCGACGGCTCCGGTTTCTACTGTCTCTGTAACCACTCCTCAGACATCTGTACCGTTGTCTGGATCTACGATTCAAACCACAGTCCAGATGCCTGTAGGCCAACCTGGTATAAGTACGGTTGTTACTACTCAACCTCAATTTGTTCAACCTCCGTACCAGGGACAGTATCAACCTGGGCAAGCTGTCCAACAACCGGTTTACCAGTATCAACCGTATCCTGGGTACACTTATCAACAACCTCAGCAACCCCAGTACGGTCCGGTTAATCCTGGTTTTCCAGGAGGATATAATATCCCAAATGCAACTCCTATTCCTAGTTATCCTGGATATCCTCCTCCTGGGGCCGTTATTGTGACCCAGAGTTTTAGAGATCCTAACCGGCAGTTACCGTTTATCGCAACTTTGGATTTACCAGACTTGACGCGCCTAACGAACGATCCAATTCAATATCTTCCGTTCTGGCCGCCAATGCCAAATAAGTTGCCCAGCGATATACCCAAGTTCGAAGGTAAGTCTGGAGAGGATCCGTCCAATCACGTGATGACTTACCACCTCTGGTGTGCTTCAAATTCCATCTCGAATGATTCGATCCGCTTACGTCTTTTCCAGCGTACACTCATTGGTCTCGCGGCCAAGTGGTACATTGAGTTACCACGGGCCTCTTTTTACAATTTTAGCCAGTTAGCTACCTCGTTCTTAACTCACTTTCAGTTACCGGTCAGATACGATAACGGTATGGAGTTATTAACTTCACTAAAACAATCAACCTCCACGTATATTTCCGATCACATTCACGAGTGGAGACGTCGAAGAAGGCTAGTGAAAGTTTTTATCCCGGACCAAATCTTAGCTGAATGGTTTGTTAAATCATTATTACCAAGGATTACTGAAGATGTAGCTAAGGCCGGAGTAGTTACTGAGGAGCAAGTCATTGCTCAGGCACAATACCTTGACTTAGTTTACACGCAGTCGGGTACATTACACGAGAAGATTCTGGATCTTCCAAAGTCGAATCAAATCGCTGCTGCTCCTTCGGGATCTCATGCCGCTGATGGTATGATTGGTATCGTGAATACAAAGAGAAAGAAGAAGTCTTCCAAGGCTTCAACTACTCCTATTATCACTTTGCCCGATTCCCCGACAGGAGAGTCTTCTCCTGAACTTACCGCCGATATTCACGCTGTAGAGTCATCTACGGCCAAATCAAAAAACGGTGGAAAGAAGAAAGGAAAGAAGAAGGCTAAAGCAGACAAGGCTCCGAAGGAGAAAACTGAGAAGTCGGAAACCAATGACGAAAAGCGCAAACCTCGATATCCTTGTCTTATTTGTGAAGAAGATCATTTTACGAGAGATTGCCCTCATCGGGCCGAGGTAGTGAAAATAGTCAAAGGTTCTCCCACTCCTGCTGTGTTAAAAAATCCATTTCCGGAGCAGGAGAATAAGATGATAGGTTCTTCCTCGAATGCCAGTGAAGAACCCATTTTGATGATGTCTCATGTGAGGATTGCGACTCGATCGCAAGATTATGGTAGTAAGAGTCCTGTTGATGGTAAGGAAGCAGAATCTTCTCACTCTAACCCATCAACCTCAGCTCCTGGTTCCGATCCACTACAGATCGAGAAACCTAACCCAGACTTAGTAATTAAACCGCCTGCCAAGGGTGTACTTCGAAGGTCTGCTTTCAATCCACATGCGAGAGCGGCCCAGAATTACAACATTGTTGAGGACTTAGCTGTTTCACCCTCAGCAATGTCGGCGTTAGAAGTGCTGCAATCATGCCCAGCACAACGAAAATTGCTTTTGTCGGCTATAGGAGCTGTTGATGTTCAGGATCCGAATCTAATGATCTTCGATCTAGAAAATAGTACACCACGTCTCCCCCATCAAATGGCTTTCCAAATTCCAGTGATAGTCAAAAACAGGCCTATTCATAGAACTGTGATTGATGAAGGAGCTTCTACGTGTATTATGTCAATTCAATGTTGGAGATCCCTTGGTTCTCCTTCGTTGAACCAATCCCCCACCATCCTTAAGGCCTTTGATGTCCGTGGGTTCCGTCCGTTTGGTATTCTACAGGAATTGCCTATAGGGGTAGAAGGTAAAACCGTTAGTCTGGATGTGGAAGTGGTTGATGCCCCTCTAGACTACAACCTTCTTTTGGGTCGAAGTTGGTCATATGCTATGACAGCGGTCGTTTCATCGGTCTTCAGAGTAATTAAATTTCCACATAACGGTAAGATCGTGACTATTGATCAGCTGACATACTTTTCATCCGACCCAGCCTCTTCAGAGAGTATCCAACATGTCGGTAAGATGACAATCCCTTATAGGGACATTGGTGTAGGTTTAGTTAAGGATTCCGGTTTACTGGGAACTTTTCCTCTCCCTCCACTCAGCGTAGAACCTTCGTTTGCAACGATTCATATGATTACATCAGAAAACATTGTTTATGATGATCCTTGGTATATCCCATCTGACTCTGAGATAGACTCATTCGGTAATGCTATGCCCTTGAGTCCATATGAAATTGCTTATGAAGCTCTCATGTCTTTTACCGACTTTTATTCAACCGAGGTTGACCAAATGAATGTGGTCAGTGAAGAATCACTTTTCACCTCAACCTTAGAACGGATAACGTTTCCCGAAGTCGTGTCATCTGACGAACAACTTCGCGAAATCCTAAGCGTAGACGATCTACCATGGGAAGATCTCCATCACAGATCTTCGTTTTTACCTAAGGATGATGCATTTGAAAATGATTTTTCATCTATCTTTACCGCTGAATATGTCAAAGACGCTCAGGATCCAACGAAACATTCTGATTCAGAGTTGAATTTAGGGAATATTTCTCGTACTATTCCCATTGATATTTCAGTGAAGCCCGGAATTGAGGAGAACATTCATATAGGTGCCGCATGTACAGAAGAAGAAATCCAAACTTACAAGGCCCTATTCCAAGAATTCCGCGATGTGTTTGCATGGTCTTACGAGGAAATGCCGAGAATCGATCCTGCCATTGTTGTTCATGAAATCAAAACCTACCCGGATGCTAAACCCATCCGGCAACGGTTGCGTCAGATTCACCCTCGAAAAGCGGCTGCGATTAAAGCAGAAGTCGAAAAGCTGTTGAAAGCAGGTTTCATTTATCCGATCCCGTTAACGGATTGGGTATCGAATATTGTTCCGGTCAATAAGAAACAAGGAACAATAAGAATCTGTATCGATTATAGGGATATCAATCGAGCTTGTCCAAAAGACAACTATCCTACGCCTTATATCGATCAAATTATTGATGATTGTGCCGGAAGTGAAATGTTTTCCTTCATGGATGGTTTTTCGGGCTATAATCAAATCAATATTCTACCTGCCGACCAACCAAAAACGGCATTCATTTGTCCATGGGGGACGTTTGCTTACTGCAAATTACCTTTTGGGCTTAAGAATGCCGGGGCCACTTTTCAACGGGCGATGTCTTACGCATTTCACGACATCAAGCACATTGTGCAACCGTATCTCGATGATTTGCCTGCTCATTCTTTACGTCGAGCTGATCACCTTGACCACCTACGAGCAATCTTTATGAGGTGTAGGCATTATCGAATTCGGTTGAATCCCCACAAGTGTGTTTTCTGTATAGAAACAGGTCGATTGCTGGGATTTGTTGTTTCAAAAGCCGGCATTCGCGTCGATCCCTCGAAAGTCGAGGCTATCATCAAATTGCCTCCTCCTTCGAGTTTGCGCCAACTCCAAAGTTTGCAAGGGAAAGCGAACTTTTTACGCCGATTCATCCCAAACTACGCTGAGGTCACTAAAGGTTTTACACGGTTGTTGAAACAGAACGTTCAATTCTTTTGGGACGAGATTGCCCAACAATCTTTTGATGCTTAAACACGCGTTGACCCATGCCCCGTTGTTGCATCCTCCCAACTACAACCAGGACTACTTCTTATACCTTGCAGCTTCGCATTCCACCATTGGAATGGTGTTAGTTCAAGAAGATGAATTCGGAGCGGAGCATGTGATATATTACCTCAGTCGGACCTTAAATCCCACCGAGCTAAAATATTCGCATGTGGAGAAATTGGCCCTGGCAGCCGTTCAAGCTGTCCAGCGTTTTCGTCACTACATTCTTCTCCGTAAAACTACAGTTATTTCGGATTGCAACCCTATGATTTATATTTTGACAAAACAACTGCTAGGGGGCAAGTACTCTAAATGGATCGTTATCCTGCAAGAGTTCGACTTGGAGTTCGAGAAGTCCAAGTCTAAGAAATCCTTAGTTTTTGCGGAATTGATGTGTGACTTCCTGCGTACTGACACAGAGACTGTGGCAGAAGAGTCCATTGCGGACGAATCTTTGTTTCTTATCAGTACTTTAGATCCGTGGTTCGGGGATATAATCATCTATCTCCAAACCCAAACCTTTCGGCCTGAAGCTTCAAAAGCGGAACGTCGAAAAATTAGGTTTCAATCCCAGCAATACAAAATTATTGGAGATACACTTTATCGCCGGGGGCAGACTTAGTTTTTCGACGTTGTCTAACTCACGAAGAGGCTGAGAGAGTTTTGAATGATTGTCACTCTAGAGCATGTGGCGGTCATATGTCTGGGTATGCCACAGCTCAGAAGGTGTTGCGTGCTGGTTACTTCTGGCCATCTATGTTTAAGGATTGTATCATTGCAGTCCGGAAGTGCCACAACTGCCAAGTGTTTGATCGAAAGATGTGCGCACCACCTGCTCCTCTCCACCCTATAATTGCCGTTGGTCCATTCGCCAAATGGGGTATCGACTTTATTACTTGTAACCCTCACTCGGCCGGGGGGCATGCGTATATCATCCTCGCGGTTGATTATTTCACTAAATGGGCCGAGGCGATGCCTACATTCGACGCAAGCGGCAAAACAGCTGCAGTTTTCATATTCAATCATATAATAACTAGGTTTGGTGTCCCACAAGCAATTATTACTGACCATGGGAGCCATTTTCGAAACACCATGATGACTGAACTTACAAGCCAGCTTGGTTTGCGCCATGACAGCTCTACTCCTTATTATCCGCAAGCCAACGGTTTGGTTGAGTCTATCAACAAAGTTCTGGTTATCATGATCCGACGAACCATTGGTATTCATCGGTCGAATTGGCACAACATGTTATTTTCGGCGCTATGGGCATACCGAACCTCAGTAAAAACCTCAACAGGGTTCACTCCTTTCCAGCTAGTTTATGGCTTAGAAGCAGTGTTACCCATTGAATGTGAAATCCCATCACTTCAAATGGCTGTCGAATTACTTCCAGCTACTTCCGAAGAGGAGAAACGTTTATTGTACTTAGCTAAATTAGATGAGACTCGACGTGACGCTGCATTGGCAATCGAGACTCACGCGAAGCGAATGAAAGCTCAGTATGATAGAAATGTGACCCCTCGAAGTTTTTCGGAGGGAGACCTAGTGCTTTTATATGATCAAGCTAACGATAAGCTAGGTGCTGGAAAATTCGTTCCTATGTGTCATGGACCCTATATTGTAAAGCGAAAGCTAGCAAAAGGGGCTTATGAGCTGGTAGATTTTGATGGGGACTCTTTGGGTAAACCCAGAAATGGACTTTACCTAAAGAGGTATTATGCTTAAATGGTGGGTATGGAGAATTTTTAGTTAGGTTAGGTTTTCTTTCTAGCTAGTATGATTGTTAGTTAGTCAGTGTGCTTAGCTTAGTGAGTGTGTTTTTCGTCGTTATTCTGGCTTATCTTGGTTTTGCTCTTGATATTGTAGATGTCGACGCCCCTCCAAACATACATTGGATTTGCTGATGGTGCTTGTCGTAGTACACGGAATATCTCTTCCGCAGCTTGGGTTATCTATTCACCCTCTGACGAGTTAGTTTCTATGCATGGGGTAAGCCTCGGTCAAACAACGAATAACATTGCAGAATACAGTGCAGTGGTTGAATTATTATCCGAATCTATTTCATTTGGAATTCGACGTTTGATAGTGAGGTTAGATTCTGAACTTGTTGTATTACAGCTTAATAGAGTTTATGCCATTAGAAATCCTGTGTTATTAAGGTTGTTTTTGAGAGTGCGTCTCTTGGAACGTGAATTTGATTACATTGAATATCAGCATATTCCAAGGTCCTTAAATCCATTAGCAGATGCAATTGCTTCTCGAGTGTTGGACAGACATTTACGATAATCATGCAAGTAAATTTAAAAAACATTTCATCATACATGTTAAACAAGATGAGCCGGTAATAGTGATATATATATAGATAGGAGTGTGTCAAAAAATATACATCGTCTTCGATCATAGGTTGAAAAACACCTTATGATCGGCAAAAATGATAGAGTAAAAAAAGTCAAAAAAGTCACATGTGTCTACAAAGTGACTAGCCAATCACTGGTGGTGCTCCCTGTACGACACCACTGCACGGGCTACCTTGCGCAAAAATCTCCTTAACGGTCCAGGGACCGCGACTACATAGCGCTGAAGTCTGATAGGAATATCATCCATAGTAGTCTCAGGTATATCTGCCGTCAGACGCTGTAGATCATGCTCCAACTCAGCTAGTACCTCTGCAGCCGCCGCGTCCTGTGGGGCCGGTACCGGTGCAACTGGATGTCTCCTCTCGAAAGGCCGGAGGTTGGCTGGACGCTGTGGACCAACATTTGCATTTTGAAAATTTTACTGTCAGTTTTGAGACGATATATATAAAAAACAAAAAAAAAATACATAATTTGAAAACTCGTGAAAAATAAAGTACCTCTGTCATCCCATTGTTCTCCCTGTGGAAGAACCATGTCCGGATCACCTCGAAAATCTACTCCGGCATACGGAAAGTCCTGAATCGCAAACACCTGGTCCTCTAACCAGTGAAAATAACTGTCAGTGAATCGAACAACTGCTGCACCCTCGTCTGGATGCCGGGCCATCACCACAACCCATCGTACCAGCTTTGGCTCCTGAGGACCCGAAATATCAACAGTGAGATGCTGAGGGATCAGCATTGGAATTCTCTCTAGGGCAAAGCTCACGACTATAGGCCCATATCCAAAGGTCTTTAGTCTCCCGGTCTTTGCCCTGGTCAGTTGGGCTTTCAAGTTAGCCGACAACGCATCACACCAGTTGAAGATGGTGCCTTGGAGACAGTCAATTGCCATCCGAAATTGAGACCCAGTAGCAATATGTAAAGTGGCTGAGCCACAAATCCTGGTCACAGTGAAAGCTAAGACCATGAGTTCAGGCCGAGAGACATATTTGATCTCTATGCCTTTCTTATGGTGTCGATCAAGCAGGCACCAATCTGCTCGGAGACTATCAAGGGATTGGCCACCCGGCCTAGTCCCAGCCAGATTAAGTTGCTCGCCTCTATTCGGCAAGCCAGTGAGAAAGTAAATATCAGCGGGCTCTATCTCGAGTTGTTGCCCGCCAATATAAAAGCATTGCTCTTGAACATTCCATCTCTCGACCAGCCACTCCAAGAATCTTACCTGAGCTCTCATGCCAGGTATGGCCCAGTATTTGTATAATCCACATCCTCTTAGGGCATCGAGGGAAGGTTGATGATTGATTGCAGCTTCATCAACCTCCTCATGCTCTCTTTCTCTCCAATCCAGCATGATAAGTGCCCTACACATGAACAAACAGGCATTAAAATAAATTTTGGGTAATTTCAATGGTTAATTTGGGAGCTTGGGGTTTCAAAATCCGGGTTTTGCGGAGGACGCACCCCGCGTTTGGCGCACAGTGCGCCGGGACGCAGGTGGCCTTTAGGGGGCCTGCGTCCCCCGCAGAGCGGTTTTCAAAACCCAAAACCCCCCAAAAATCAAAAATGAAACCTAAAATAAAATTCTAAACGGATGAAATTGACAAGGAGGATGTTGTGAAATACCTGGAAGAGACGGCGTTCGATTCTAACGGTCGGATTTTCCGCAGCGACCACGGGAAGTTTCTTGTCAAAAGCTCCTTTTTCAACCTCAACAGTCAAACGGTAAAAATGACATGGTAAAAAGTCTTTTTATAGGTTTTTTTGATGAATTTGTTCATTTTTCACCATGGAAAGATGTTTTTCGATGAATTTTTGCCTATCTTAAACAGGTATGAGTAATGTGTCGCTTTTGTGCAGGACAAAGGGACTTAGAGGGAAAATTGTCATTTTTTCACAAACAAAATATCAGAGTCATCTTTTAAGCCCTTTTCTGACTCCTAAAACATGAAAAGATTGCCGAGCGTTTCTTTTACACTCGTTAAAACGGAATTAAAAGACGGTCCCCTTATAGCTCTTTTCTGACCGTAAAATCAGGAAAAGATTGTCGTGTTTTTGTCGTTTCAAACTCGATACGGAAATAAAACGACGTGTCCTTGATCGCTTTTTACTTTTCAGGTCGATGACACTAATTATGAAAGTACTCCTTGGTCGCAAGATCAAGCGGTTCCCCCAGGTATTATTTTATACTTTTTCGGGCTTGAGGGACACAAATTTACGAAAAAGTTCAACTTGGAGTTTCCTTAAGTTTTTCAGACTCTCTAAAATTGAAAAACGCCGAGTTTCTCCTATACTGGGCTCGTTAAACATTTCACAGTAAAGGACCTGTTCAATTACAAACAGGAACGAACCACTCCTTCCTAGGGTTCGAATCAAAACTGGGTTGGACTCATCCGAAGGATGAGCTTATAATCAAGCATATGTTATCCTCCTCAAGCTTGTTAAAAATAAAGAGGTACTTGCCAGAAATGGTGGGGGAAAAGAGAGAAGAATGAGCCTATTTGTTACCTTTTGTCTCAGAAGAAACTTTACTACCACTCTTGGACACGACACTTTTCATTCACCTGGGTTGGGAAATCCTTTACCTCACAGTTGATCAAACCACTTTTGAAAGTCTTCAACCGGGTTCCAGGGATTAACTTTGAGTTATTTAGCACCAAACCATCTGTCGTGTCGTTATGTGTCCAAGAGGTCTGCAAACAAAACTTTCATCTGCAAAATACTTGTCATCCATTTGACCATCCCTGAGTCAGTCCTTACAGCAATATTTCTTCAACTTGAACAATGATTTCGTGTTGTGGGCTTGCCCGCAACGGGTCACTTTCTATCGACATCAGCACATTATCTAGAGAGATGACTTAGAAATCGTCAGTGCCTTGAAGTCTGCATGCATCAATGGCAGGTTTCTCGCCTTTGACGTCAGTTTACATCATTGACTTTCGATCGAAGGATTCCATGAAATGTTCGACATCAACTCATTCATTCACATCTCATGGATTGTACTGGGTACTTTGAGAACCATTGACATTACTGGTGGTCTCTCTCACACTTGTTAACAGTTTACATCATCGACTGGTAATCAAGTGGTTTCTACCATGTTCGACATCGACTCATTTATTCGCATGGCTAGAATCGTACCAATTCGAGAAGTAGGAATGAAGACCCTGGATCGAATCTTTACCATCCAGGCTGCGAGGAGTTTTGTATTCATTATCTAAGTAGACTAACCATAAACAGATGGCTGCGTCCATACTGTGTCTACAAAAGTCTATGATTATGATGTACTGCAAAATCATTTCTGTATCAGAGTAGTTAGTCTGTTAGTTAAAATTTTAAATCTGAGTATGGGAATGCCTACCTCAGTGATGATATAATCTTATACATGTATTTTGTGTTGAAAATTGCAGGTTCTGACTAGGTTCTCCACGAGATAATCCTCGAAATGATAAAGCGCTTCACCCTTCCTAGATAATACAAAACCCTAATCTATTCCAGGCTTCGCACTTTAGGGGGCAATCTGTTACACTAAAAAATGTCACCATGGCCATTTACAGTTGGTATGGCTCTATCAACAGTCATACTACCCTCTTAAGCAAGTCTTATGCCTCTGCTATTCATGTCAAACTCCAAGAAAGAGAGAAAGTCTTTATAAATATGTTTATCTCTGGGTACGCAGGTTCTCTCAAACCTTGCCTGCGGGTACGCACCTATTGTTCATAAGGTCTGCGTCCAAGGACGCTCTGTATCTAAAGGGGCAGGTGCGTCCCTCTGAAAAGGTTAAAATGCGCAAGTTTTATCTTCAAAAACTTACTTGTGGTCATTTCTAGAGCATTCTAGAAGGTTGTTTGACGTGTATTGAGCGCCTCCAGATGGTTCATGCACTCCTACCAAAGAGGAACTTATCCCATCAATAAGGGAGTGATCCCATCCAAAGAGGGGACTATCCCATTGATGGTGGACCTGATTAACTTCCTCTTGAGCACTATAAATACAGGCTTTGGGCTAGAAGGAGGGAGGTTGAAAGCTATACATTTCTAAGGGTAAATGCTGCAGGAATTAGGACTCCCATTTAGAAGCTTGTGAGGAGAGATTGCCATCTTTACTTGTTCTATTTGGAAGTGGGTGAGCTTTGTCAAAGTAGAGGAAGACTCTTGTGGACCCTGGAAGGAGCTTGCACAACACCAAGGCTCAGGTTGTAATGGTTCCTTTTGATTACCTTTAATGCAAATTGGTCCATTCTTCTCAATAACTTGTTGTTTATGGGTTATTTCATGTACTCCTTGGTCTATATGTTGAATATGCTTTGTTTTATGTTATAATCAGGTGCTATTTAATTGTTTGACTGTTGGTGATTGCAGGTTTTGGAGAAAAGGAGGAGCTCATCCGGATCAACAAAGCTTGGACTTCTACAACAGCGTTTGGACAAAGGTAAGAACGAAACACTTGATTTCTCATATCATAATGTATGTTTAGAGAAGGATAGCTCCAGTTTGTTTTGTTTGTCATTAGAATGTCTTAGACTTCTAGGAAGGTCAGTTGTGTCCGCACCCTTGACTGATTCCGTGTGACAGGAGGGCCTTGATGTATCCCACACCAACGACACAAAATGAGTGTAGTAATTTTAGAGATGGAATTTGACTGACGACACAAGGTTGAGGAATGGCGGTCATGAAAATGAAGGTTTATGGTATTGAAAAAGATGGATTTTGACTAGATGACTTCTCTTGAACATGTCGTCGACACTAAAGTGAATTGGTAGCATTTACTTAAAAAAAAGTGATCGATGGTATGATAGAACAACAGTGTGATAACCATCAAGCTAATAACCCAACCCAGATAGTCACGGTGATGGAGTGAAAGTGTCATGTTCAAGAGCGACCTGCTACCATAAAGTGGTTTTCCCCTTTTTCCATTTTCCCCAGTCATTGTTGACTAGTAGCTCTTTATTTTTATCAAGCTTAAGGAAGATAACATATGCTTGTTGTATAATTTCACCCTTCAGGTGAATCCATCACTATTTGATGTTTTAACAAGTCCATTGAAGGTGAAACTCGGTCTTGTATAGATGGACAAGTTTGTCACTATTTGATGTTTTTAACGAGTTTAACGACAAAGATAACTCAGTCCTTTTCATGTTTAGATAGTTTTAAAAGGGACAAAAATAAAACTCCACAAGTTCTTTTTCATAAATTAATCTCTCATGCCCAAAAAAGCATAAAATAATACAAGAGAGATATCATTTCCAATCCATTAACGAGCTGGAAAGGACAAGCGCTCGACAATCTTTTCATGTTTAGAGAGTCTGAAAAGAGCTTAAAGAGGACTCTGCTTTGAAGAACGAGTGGTGTCTAGGATGGCAACTGGTTCTAGTGATGTTTGGAACTTCTCAAAACATGTTGATTTATGTGAAGAGGTTGACTAATAAGACCACTCATTGCAATTGTTCCTCAAAAAGGGTAAACAACCAAGTGAAAGCGTATGATCAGCCAAAGGGATGGTGGCAATGGGATGAAAACAACCAAGGCTCATAAGATGAAAGAGGCTGATAGAATGGAAATCACGAGGGTTAAAATGGAGATAGGTTCATTTTTACACAAGCTTGAACCATAGGGAACTATGCTTGGATTCAGTTTCAAGTTTACACAAGCTTGAAACGACAAACTATGCTTGGATTCAGTTTCATTTTTACACAAGGTTAAAATGAAAAAAACTATGCTTGATATTGGTTTACATTCCCTTAGCATGATGAAAGGGAGAGTCCTCTATAACCAGATGGAAGTCGCTATAGTGAAGCAGGACAGTTATCCAACACCATTTTGGCTTCGTCCAGATAGGAACAAAGGTGAATGGGGTGATTCCCTTCACATAACCTACAGGAAAACTTAACTTTACCATTAGGTGCAATCCCCCCCAAGCTTCATTACATTCACCTAAGTAGACTACTCATGGCTATCAGGTGGATGGAATGAAGGTTCATTTACGAGATCAAGTGAAAGACTCACTGGGTTTTTATGAGATCTATTCAAAGACTCGACTTGGAACTTGGGACCTTGTTTCATTTTTTAATGAGCTTAATACAAGACAAGGAACTCTGCTTAGAGACCCTTGTTTCATTTTTTAACGAGGTTGACACAAGACCAGGAAGTGTCCTCGTAGGAGTTGTTTCATTTTTATAATGAGGTTGACACATAAAATAACTATCCTCGTATTCCTTATTTCATTTTTTAAGGAGGTTGACACAAGACAAGGAACTATCCTCACAGGCTTGTTTCATTTTTTTAACGAGTTTGACACAGTAAAAGAACTATCCTCATGTTCCTTGTTTCATTTTTTAACGAGGTTGACACAAGACAAGGAACCATCCTCATACTCTTTGTTTCATTTTTTAAAGAGGTTGACACAGTAAAATAACTATCCTCATATCCTCAGTTTCATTTTTTAACGAGGTTGACACAAGACTAGGAAATGTCCTCGCACTCTTTGATCACAACTCATAAGAGGTCATGAAAGAGAGATCTGGTTCCAATGCCCCTAGTACATGATGTACAACATCACTGAATTAATCGTCAGTGATGTAGGTATGGAACGGGTTGCCACATAATTAACCCATGGCGGGAATGATACCAATGGTACAAAAGGACCATTTAGGGAAGATGGTTGACTGGAAGCTATATTTGGCCCAGGAAATGAAAGTTGGTCAATGGTGACAATTCTTCTTTCATGCGGGAAATAGATCACTCAAAAGAGTGTTGAAACAATAGCTCCCATGTCATAAACATAGTCATGCCCAAGAAGTAAATTGTAATCTAAAGGGCCTAGGATTACCATCACGTTCAGATAAACGATTTTTCCTCCCAAAGTAATAGGTAACTAAGGGAGGATCCCTAATGGTTGACTAGTTCCTCTGTTAAAAGCCAATAGATTCTGGGTAACAAGCATAAGCGGCATCGAACTAAGCACTTGCCAAGAAGTTGAGGAAAGGATACTCATAGATGCACCTTCATCTATAATAGTGCCCGATACAATCATATTACAAACTTGTACTACGATGTTGAAAGGCACATAAGAAGGAAGACAGAATCTTGCCAGCCGGTTCCAATCAAAGGAAGTGACTAGACTACTTGGAGGGGGTACCGTAAAAATGGGAGAATTAACCCCTTGAGTTACGAGAACAGGAGGATTTTCCTCCTATCTTGATGGAATAGGAGGACTACCCCCAAGCTCATTTGAATCTGAAGAAACAAAAAGATCCTGAGTGGTATCATATTCACTCTCTTCAGGAAAGGTACGATTAACTAAAGGTGAAATTGGGTTAACTATTACCTGGACCTATTGATTTGGGTCAGGTATAGACTCATAGGATTCACTTTTAGAGAGAGTGGTTTCGACCGATGGTTGATTTTGCTCAGACAATTCATCAACTAGTGAAGGATTTAGGGAGACTTTCTGGTAACTATATGGAAGTCGTTGCGGTGAAGCAGGACGGTTATCAAACACCTTTTTGGATTCATCCAGATAGGGACAGAGGTGAATGGGGTGATTCCCTTCACATAACCTACATGGAACAGGATGACACAGGATGATGTGAACAAGAAGACCATTCTTCTGAGATCTGAGGAATATTAGGACAATTTTGAAGAAGATAGTATCCCGTACAAAGTTTTCATGGATATCGAACTTTGTGAGTCTTGACAGATGGGTTCTCATTAGATGTTGAATTCAAAGCAATGGTTGCTTGATTGCCCCTCTGCTGAATTTCCTTCTTCTTCTTCTTCCCTTTCTTCTTCTTCTTAGCCACCTGGTTACTAGTACCAATACTTTCACCAAGCGAAGAGAAGAAGGGGAATAAACAACCGACGAAGAAGGAAAAGGGTCAAATTTAGGATCAACTAGAGGTTGATTTTTTTCCAGTCGGAGGTGTACTCGATTGTGGAGAAATCACGACATTTTGAACCAAGGAGGTTGAAAACAACCATACTAGCAAGCCAATGGTAAACGTTGAAAAGTTTGCAACAAGAAATGCTTGTTGAGAATGCAACAAGATGATGGAGCTTAGTGGAAAGGAGTCACCTTCACTAAGTGGGCCTGCAGGCTATTTTTGGCGCAAGTCTATTTTTAGACATATGGATCATGTCTATGAGTTGCAGGATGATGTTTATGGATGATTGGTCATGTTGGGAAAAATAGATGGACTTCTATTTTTAGATCACAGCGGAGTGACTGTCAGTCTAAATATAGAACAATCGAATATTATTAGCCCTTAATAATATTTGGACTATAAACATTATCTTATTCTCTTGGAGCACTTCAGGATGAGCTACAGACATGGCACATGCAAATCCCAGAAGGAATCATGTGGTAACCTATGGGATGACTGATCTATTGCATGAAGGACTGCAGTTAGAACTTCAGTGATTGAGTTCTGTGGAGTTAGATGTGGAGTTGATGGAGTTGTGTTCAGTTTGACTTAGTTAAACTAGTTGTATTTAACTAGTTGTATTTAGTCTAATTGATCAATAGAATAAGTGATGAGTTGGGTGAATTATTTATAATTAATTCATAATTATTAACTCATAATGCAATTGAAGAATACATTAGTTAACTCAGTGCATGGACAGTTCAGTGAAGACATGTGTTAGAGGTAAGTGAAAGGGTGAGTTGTAGCTGTCAGTCGTGCATGAGATTTGCACAAGATTGAGTATGCCCATGAGAATGCCTAGTAGATAGCCTGTGCTCATGTGATTCCCAGTGTGAGTGACTTTTCCAAGGTAAATAAGAACTTGGAACGAGTTTGGATTCATTCATTCTCTTGCAGGTATTGTGCAGTGGAGGCAGGCAAGCAGCGGGGGAGATTTGGAGATCAGATCTGAGTTGTATTGTGTGTAGCATGAGGAGATAGTACTGAGTACTTGGGATGAGTATTGTACTATGTATTGTTACATGTTCTCAATCAATATAATATACAGATAGTCGGGGTTTTTGGCGAGATGCTTTCCCTGGGAAAATATTGTGTTGATATATGTGATTGATGCTTCTATGTACGCCTGTGAATGTTTTTGCTTCTGTAAATTGATGATCAACGTAGAGGAGGTTATGTCTTATGCATGTTCCACTTATAAGTGTATAATCAGGATAATCTTTGTGAATATGTGTCATATTATTCAAAATTTCTACATGGTATCGGAGCTACTTGATTTGTAGAAGAGATTTCTAAAGGATATGAAAGCGAGGATTGATCATTGGATCTATTATTCAGGAAGTGTTTAAATTTTATTTCTTTAGGTAGAGTCTGTGATCAGGCTAGGTAGCCTCTGGATTCATCCTTTTTTTGGAAGGTGAGATATCTGGTGAATGCCCAGACAATCAATCTCTGTACGAGAAATACTTTGTTCTCACGAATTTTAGATCGGAAGCGGTTGAGTTTTGAGCCGGTGGAATTCGGATTTAATTCCAAAGCAAGAGATAAACTCAGAAACATTCAATGTGAGAATGGAGACAGTATGCCCCAGTATCTCATGAAGTTCACCCAATGTCGGGATGAGCTGGGAAGTGTGAGGGTGACTGTCGGATGAGGACGGTGAGTCTAGCACTCCTTGACCTTCCTAAGAGTTGGCATAACTACTAGGACTCGGTGAATGGAAGGGAGAAACTGCCAAATTGGGAACGACCATGGTCGGATTTGATGGAGGAGGAGATTAGACAGTGCACCAGAGGCAGTTCTTCATCTATGCATGATGAGGAGAACTGTGCCTTAGCGAGTAAGGCGAAGAAGGAGAAGGGGAAGGTTTCTCTTTCCGAATCCAGTTCTTCCAATGATGGGAAGAAGGTTGACAAGTCGAAGGTGAGATGCTTTCGTTGTCATGAGATTGGTTCACGGGTCAAGAACCTGTATGCTCTTGAGGTTCAAGATGCATGCGAAGCCTTGAGCAGCGAGGCAACTGATGGAGACTTGGTGGTTGAGAGGGAGAGCATATTACCTCTCAACATGCAAAGCGAGAAGAAGTCTCAGATGATTGTGTAGGAGCCACGATTGGTGCAGTAGCTTCAGGAGGTTATGGAGGAGCCACAACAGGGGAAGCTAAGAGGAGATCAAGTAGAGACATCTACTCATCCTGAGACCTCTAGTAGGGGGAAACTTCGAGCCAGGTGGGCTAAGGGATCACATGCAGCCATACCTCCAGGTAGGAGGTGGGGTGATGTGGATTGATCGTCCCAAGGAGGAGGGGCAGGATCCTTGAGGTACCTAACCTCTTGGATGAGACCTTGCTACAAGAGCCCTGATGTGTAGTAGCAGGAACTGACTGATTGGGTAGAGACGGATGCGGATGGAGTGGTAGAGAGAGCGACAGTGCAGGGAATCCCAGGACATTGCATAGCTGTTATAGCTACAAATATCACTCTTATGGTTTGTGATGATGTACTCATGGCCTAGGGCAACCCCTCCTTCCAGACCTGATCCTAAAATTTAAAAAACAGTGTTTTATCCCTTATACGTGACATTGCCCTGAGTTAAACGCGTGTATACGTGGGTCTGTGTATATCCAACCCGCGTGTATGTATTAAAACACTTAAAAAAATATAAAATTCCTTCTTTTCGGGCAGAGATCGCGGGTTTTACTTGCTGATCACCTGTTAGTGCCCGTGGCCCAACTGTTCCCAACCAACTCCTAACTAAAAAACTACTTTGGAGATGGTATAAAAAGACCTCAAAGGGTGGGGAGAATAGAGAGAAGAGAGAGAAAGGTTATTATGCTGAGATTTTTCCCTTGACCAGGTCTAAAGTCCCTTGTGCCTTCTGCACTTCCCACATTTTGTACAGGAAACCTTTGTTTCCTTGTGTGTTGATGTTCATCCACCATTTATGACATCATGGAGAAAGTCATGGAAGGAGTTTTGTTAGAGGCTTGAGGCTGGAACGGATCCGGAAGGAAGCTTTGCTTGGAGCTTGCTGAAGGTGACTCAGGTGAACATATTCCTTTTTATGTACTTTATTTGTCTATAATAAAAGAAACACATGTCTTGGTTCCCGAAATGAATCTTCTTTATGTTAATGATATTCATGTTTTGAATTCATGTGTAAATGGTTGTTTGGATTTCATAACTAACTACCTTTCTTTATAACATGAAGATGGTTTCTTTATAAGTTTTTGTCCATGTACTGCTGTGTTATTTGATTGTTTGTTTTGCAGGACAAAAGAGAAGAAGGGAACTCCAAGAAGGGTTTTGACCCTAAAGGCCTTCTCAAACGTAGGACCGAAGGTACGTACCCTTATCATAGAATTTGCTTATAATAACATAATGGTTGTATGAATGCATGTTTCTTTGAATAGACAACTTTCAGTCTGCTAGGGTTTCACCCAAAAAGCCCTAGGGGAGTAATTCCCTCTACCAGAATTGGCGACTCCACTAGGGACAACACTCTTGTTGTTCCTAGTTTGGGTGTTTTTCAAGCCAATCAGGGCTCAACTGCCTTGTCTGTTTGTTGTTACTGTCTGTTCTATTCTTGAACTTTAAGCTTTGCCAGTTTCTTCAGTTTGTCTTTTTTATTTTTCTTGAAGCTTTTCATATACGTTGTTTTTCTTAGATACAGAGGCGTATATATGCTTGTTTCTTTGAGTGAACCCGCGTATATGCAGGTTTCCTCAAACACAGTCGCGTATACACACAATCTGTACTACAGTACAGTCGCGTATATATTCCAATTTTCAAGATTTGTAAATCTTTTTGGCCTCTGAAGGTTTGTCTGGTGGTTTGAGTTAGTCTGAAACAGTCATTTTCCAATACTAGTTATTTGTTTTACAGCGAGCATCTCGTTCTGAATTCTCTCTGATTATAAGGAGTGTTGGTCTTGTTTTTTGTTGATTGCAAGCGTCATCGTTTTTGGCTAAAGCACGCAAGATTTCTTGCTAGGAATCTTGGCTGCTCTGTTTCATCAGGGTAGGAAGATTGAATTCAATCTTTCTGTTAATCTTGCTTTTGGTGACTTTTTGTTTGCTTGACAAAATCGCTTTTTGTGACCATCTACTTCTTTGTTTCATGAAAGTTGTTGTTTGACACTTTCTTGGAATTTGTCTTTTTGGTTTTCATTGCCAAGGCTTTCATTGTTGCTTTTGATTGTTAAGAGCGATTTTAAACACATTTATTTTTGTTTGGTTTTCATCCATTAAGTGGTGTTGATTCGCAAAAGTGTTTAATTGCCAATTCTTCAATCACAAGTTTCAGTGTTGTTGAGAGCATTTTTTGAAAAGACTTTTTTGTTTGTTGCTTTGAAGAAAATCTTTTGAAAATCTTAGTTTTGCTTTCTTGAACTTGCTTTTCATTTGGTTTCCTTTTAGAGAAGTGAAAGTTCTTTATGTTTGTCTTAGAACTTGTTTTTAGTGTTTAGACGAAATGAATGGAAACATCTCATATTCCATCTAGGCATTTTAAGTGGCAAGATAAAGATTGATAAGCAAGCAACTTTCATTTTTTGTTGCATCAACATATATTTGTTGCATTAGGATAGATTTGCATATCTTTTTAGGCATCCATAGTTTTGTTAACTTTTGTGAGTGTGGAGTTTGAAAAGAAAAAGAAAAATTTGTCTATTAGAAGTACCTCCGAACCCTATAGAAATTGCTCTTCATCGAAAAACGAAAAAGTGCATGTGCATGTAGTTAAGTTTTTATTAATTTCTTTTGCGTCAAAAAACACCACTAGTTTCACTTCCGTTACCTTGTGACTTAAAGAACAGCCTAATAAAATCAAGCGCTAACTACAATTCACTAGAACTTTTTGTTTTAGTCAGTTACACCAACAAGATTAGGATTTTAGGGCCTTGGATTAGGCGAGTGGAGAGTTAACTCTCCAAGGCCATATAAACGTCAAACGTAGGAGTCTGAATAATGAGAGAAAATCCAATAGCGTTAGGAAGACCAGGAAAGCTCCGGATCTGGGAGTTAAGCACAAGGGTTTGTAAAGACAGGGAAGAGAGATACCCCCTCTCCTACTTGTCCGAACTTACCTCACGACTGTTCCGCCTGGATTCTGCGACGAGTTGGTATCCATAGTTGCTGCTCCTAGGGAACTACACAGGTGGCTGCAGAGGGGAATCCCGTGGCACCTGAGGTTGACGTTGCATCACTCTCAATGGTACTACTGGAGGGCACCCTTGCCAAGCTTGGGGGCTTGCACCGGCACAGGCTATTGTTAGGAGGTGAGCGTAACTTCCTCTGTTACCTTCGCTGATAGGACTGGGCCGTCATTATCCCAGAATATCTTCGGAAGGCCCCTGACTCCACTTTCTTGTATTTTGGTGTCCGGTCCTCATCACCCGGAGCGGAAATACTTGGAAGTTGTTTGAATGGCTGATATCTTTAGGGACTTTTTAGTGAGTGCTCTTTGACCCTTGTATATAGTTAGCTTTAGGTATTTTTGTCTAGTCACGTTTGGACTTTGTGTTCTGAGTGACTGGCTTACCACTCTACCGATCTTGAAAGGCTTTTGGTTGTTCTTTCAGAAGTTGTGGAGTTGCCTCCTCAAGGGCAAAGGTTTTGATTGCTTATCCATATTCCTTGAAAAGTTATTTCTATATTCCCGTAAGGGAAGGGTCTTTGGATCAGTTAGATATGGCCAATATTCCCGTGGAAACCAACCAAGGTGCCCTCCCGAAAGGGGATCCTTGTGCTTTTCCTTCCTTTGGAAACGTTGGTACTCCCTTGAAGGCCACTTTGAATATTCCTGGGTTGAATGTTGGACTACCCATTTGGCTGTGGTCCACTCCAAATATTCCAAATGCTCTTGAAGCCTCTCAGTTGAATGCTTTATTTCAAGGGCATCACATGGGTGCTAATTGTTCATCTTCTTTCAAAGAGAAATCCGGGGTTCCTTCTTCTCCTCCTTCTTGTCCCAAGAAATCTAAAAAGAGGAGAAAAAGGAAGTCAAAGAAGAAGAATAATTCTATCCTTTCATCTTCAACCTCTGCGAGTCATGTTGGAGATGAGCCTTCAGCCACGGCTAGTCATGCTGGGGGCACAAGTCTAGTCACTGCGAGTCACACTAGCACTTCATCTTCAACCTCTGCTAGTCATGTTGGTGATGAGCCTTCAGCCGCTGCAAGTCCTGCTGAGGGCACAGGTCTAGTCACTATGAGTCATACTAGAAAAGAGTCACCGACCTCTGTAAGTCATGTTCAGGACTCTCCGCGAACCACTGCTAGTCATGTTGGCAGAATGGAGGTTGATAAGAAACCTCGACGTAGAAGTTTTAAACCTAAGTTCCCTTCTAAGATATGCAAGGGAGACCATCTTACTCATTTATGCCCTGGTATTCTAGAGGTTCGAAGGATATGGTCTGAGTTTGAAAGTACTTCTACGCCTAGGTCTGATATGGTTTCTCATCAATCTCACCAACCATTGGTTGATAATGTGGTAGACCCAGTGCAATCGTTGGCCGATTACACTCCTCTTTTGGGGGGTGAAGTGCCTAACAAAAGAGTTTGTTTGATCTCTAGTAGAGAGTCTTCTGGTATAGGGGGCATTCCAGTTTCTTCGAATGTTCCCCCTCCAAGTTCTAAGAGTGTTTCCTTTGATTGGGATAGCCTTGTTGAGCCTCGTCTTCCTTCCGCTGCACCTTTTCAAATAAAGGTCAGGGTTAATTCCACAAATGTCTATCGATGTATGGTGGATGAAGGATCCTCTGCAAGTAATATATCCTCTTTGACTTGGAAAGCTTTGGGGTCCCCAAAGTTGTTGACAGCTCAGAGTCAGTTGTTAGCCTATGATAGAAGACCTGGTGAATCTATGGGTGTTCTTCCTCAATTGCCTATCACTTTAGGAGGGAAGAATGTTTTAATCGATATGATGGTGTTTGATAGCCCTTTAGACTTTAATATGCTACTTGCGCATGCTTATGTCTATGCTATGAATGCTGTGGTGTCTCCACTCTTTCAAGTAATGTGCTTTCCTCATAACGGGAATATTGTCACTATTGATCAGCTTGCATCTGATAATCACCACCCTAATTCGACTTTACTGCAGAATGCCCCTTGGTTTGTTCCAAGTGTTCAAGTAGACTCTACCCCGCCACGGGTTAATTATGTGGCATTGAATCCTCAATGTTAAATCGCTTCTAAGAAGGAACCTTTGACCTATTATTCTCCTTCTTGGGACTTGGTCCCGGCAGTTGACCGAGAGATTCTTCCTATAGGGACATGGGACCCTTTAATTCCCTCTTTTAATCCTTGTAGTTCTCATGATTTCTCAGATCTTTCTTTGCCTTCACAAGAAGAACTATTTGAAGCCATGAGTTATGACTACCAAAGGAGTCCTTGGTCCGATCCCTGCAAAGGGTTTGTCCAGAAGAACTATTATGCGTAAGCCGCAAGGTTGCGTGGTCCCCTGTACCATATTGTACATATGAGGTACGCATTTTCAAGTTTTGTAACACAAAGATTTTATATGAAGTTTATATGTGGGATGTATTAACTTCGTGTCTAGTGTTCCTATTTATGTTTACAGAACTTGGAAGATTTCTCCTTTGGAAGTTTATGGTTGGTCCGTTCTGACAAGTATTGGTTCTCGAAACTGGCATATAGGTTAGGTTTTTTTGCGTTGTTATAGACATTTTTGTGCCTTACAGCATGAAGCATGAAATGTCCATAATCTAAGGGATCCAAAGTCCCTAAACATGTTGTTCCTACCCCTAGGGGAACAAGGTCAGCAAACCACAACACTGAATAACAGTTCTCCACCTAAAAACACTCAAAAACAAGGCAATTCTGGATCATGTCAACTGCTCCACTGTCTACCTGCGCTGAATGTCAACAGCAAAGAAGGCTACCTGCGCTGGGCGAGTTTGGACATGTGGCACAGTCATTCCTCAAGGTTTCAATGCCCAGGAAGCTTCCAAAATGACACTTGGATCAGGGAATTCGACTGATGATGAGTAAGAGGGTCTAGATCTCCAAGTGGAAGCAAGAACCTCCAAGTGGACTCAAGAACTGAAGAATAACTGAAGTGAGAGAGGACACTAGTCAGCTTCATGCCAGCCTCAAGCTGACTCATCCTTTCTCCAAAACTCCTATATATAGAGCTCTCTCATGAGGTCTAAGGGGGCTGGAAGCTTGTGAATGCAAGGAAGTGTTGTTGGTTTGAGTTTAGAACTATTGGGTGATTTGCTTTGAAGGGGGTGAAGAGGAGATTTCTTTCTGCTGGGAGGTGATGCTGGATTGGGCCTATTATGGTTGTATCACTTCCTGAAATTTACTTCTTCCATTAATAAAGCATTTGAGGTTCTTCTATATACATGTGTCTCAATGATGTATTATTATACTTGTGTATTTGATTTATTCTAATCCTTGAATCAATTATGAATGTATGCTTCTTGTAGTTTCCCTCTCTTGCCATTTTGCAGGATCTTGGTGTAGCTGGGCCAGTGAAAGAGCAAGGAGCTGGGAGCAAGCAACAAGGAGAGAAGATTGGATCAACCATTAGCGGAAGACATCGGTTAGTGGATCTCTTTCTCCCCTATTTTACTTTCATAAATAAGAAATCTTAGATAGCTTTGCTTCGATTGTTGCTGAGGTACTATCACCCTTAGAGTGGGATAGGGTCATTCCGTATTGGATACTTTTCCCAACAAAAAATTGGTGACTCCGCTGGGGATCGTATCTTGTTGGTTGTTTGTGTTTTTGCTATTCATTTCTTAAACACAGGGAGTACCGAATCGAACTGCATTTGGATCTCTCAAATGCAAAGTAGAGGGCAGCTACTCTAGCTCATTTTCTGGGCATGTTTATGATTTGAAGAGCTGATCCACAAGGACTCTGAACAGCTCTTAGTGATAGCTTTTCATCCTCCTTTTCATCCTTTAGTGTGTACTTGATTGATAGCTTCTAATTTGGCCAAAAACTGTGAATTTTTGAGCAATCTGTAACCCGGAAACTGAGAAAAACGAAAGTTTATCTCTTCATTGCAGGCACTGTGAAGACAGTCTGCATTTCATCGCAGGTCCCGAAGGGGCTACCTGCGCTGAATGTCAAACTGATAGTGTACTACCTGCGCTTAACCAGTTTTGCCTTGTGCTACTGGGGTTCCCTGCTGTTTGTTGCCCTGTTTTCATCCTTGTTTTTGCAGCCTGTTATCAGTCAATGTGCCTATCTGAAACCAACTTTCCTTGCCACTATTCTACCTCGGTTGTATAAAGAAACTATATTTGTTCTTTGTGTATTTCTTATATCATTTGCAGTTTCCCATAACGAAAGTGAACTAGTCTTGCTGTGGCCTCTTAGATCTAGACCTGTGATAAGTGTCGTTTTGATCTTAAGAGTTAGTTTGTTTGTTGTTCATAGCTGATTGAGCTTTTGCTTTCGTCATATGGTTTGAATTTATGTATTTCTAGTGTTGAAACAAGTAAATCTTAAGGTGTCTTTTGATTTTGGACAAAAGCTTGTTTGCTTTCACTTGAAATTGAATTCAAAATTATACAACAGCTTTCTTTTTGTAGTACATCAACATTAAGAAAGAGAAAAGAAATACCTGCATTGTGCATGTGCATTTTGACAGCTTGCATGTTGATTTAGGGAAAAAGTGCATTAGTGTGTGCTCTATGATCTGTGTGAAAAGATGATGTCTTTCTTTTCCCTCAGTAGTTAAGATTTTCAAAGTTGAAAGATTGAAAAGCTTTCTTATCATCTTAGAATGCATTTAGGAAGTTGTATTATACATCTCGTGGTGATCCATAAAGGCAAACTGCTAAACAAGATCAACTTAAAATGAATTGAATTTACATAACAACGCATTGAAACATAACACAAACACATAGAGGTCTAAGCTAGAGACGTGTTTCGGCGTCGTTAAACGTGATATCTTAGCGTTGAGTGGTTGGGTGATTCCTCCACGGTGAAGCGATAAGTATCAATACGGACTTGTGCTCCCACGTACCGTCGCGTATATATTGGGAGACCCCTATAGGAAAAAGCCTTTATCCATAGGAAACCATGTCAGCCTCCCTACTGATCGCAATGCAGTGAACACAGCATTCACGAAGATCGACCACTCGTACCGTAAAACGTAATCTGTGGTTTTGCGAAAAGTTTGGCACACCCTCTACCTAGATCTCCAGAGCAGTTTCTTTTGGCCTTTTTCAAACTCTATAATTGAGAAAGTCCATCTGAGCATTTGTCACTTCGGGCTCGTTAAAACATCGAAGGAGACTAGAGTCATCTTTAGCTTTTTCTCGACTCTTAAAAAGTGAAAAAGCAAGTTGTGTCTAAAGCGTCGTTATAAAATTTATTTTAAACGGAACATAATCACCTCCTATTCCTGCGTTCATCTTTAGGTTAAGAATATGGAACGCCCCAACCAAGGATGTCCCCATGATGGGAATCCTAGTCCTTTCTCCTCTTGGGGAGAAGTTGGTGCACCCCACATGGCCACATTGTCGCTTCCAGGACTGACAATTGGCCTGCCAATTTGGCTATTCTCAACCAATGTAGTTCAGAACACCATGGTTCTTGAACAGTCGAGTCAATAGTTAGATTAGTCTAGAGCTACCCACCAGCCTTCTACTTCCTATAACTCTTCCTCCAATCCTTCATCTTCGCAAGGTAGAGCCGGCAAAAGCCAAGCTCCCATGGAGAAGAAGGAGAAGAAGAAGAGAGAGAAGAAGAAGAAGGAGCCTAAGGCGACTGGGGGCAAGCAAAAGACATCTGACAAAAATCCACACACAGCACAGACCGGGCCTAAATCGCCATGTGTCATATGTAGAGGAGACCACTTCCATAGAGATTGTCCCTGTATTCCCCGGATACTAAGGGACTGGTCCCCTCATTTGCACAATTCGGGAGCATCGACCTCTGGCAGCCAAGTTGAATGCTTACCGTCAACCAGCGAAAGTGAAGGTTCAAGACAAAGAAGGGGAGCAAGATCCCCCTGCAGACTGTGTGAAGGCGATCACGCCATCCACCGTTGTCCCTTCTTAGACGAAGCGAAGAGAGTTTTGGAAGATCGTCCAGTTTCACCATTGAGACTTCCTCCTGGATACAAAAAACTCGTGCCAAGTCCTTCGTTGGTTGAGAATACAGCTGGCCCACTCAAGTGGTCAGCTGAAGCATCAATCATTGAAAATGAACCTACTGAATCCAGAACGGACGAAAGTCCAAAGGTCGAAATGGCAGTTGACCCGGTTCTTCCTTCAGAAGTTTCATCGTCAAATGACACCGTCACTGAAGATTCATCTTCAAATGACACCCTCACTGAAGAGAATAAGGATGACACCATCCAGATTCTTTTCATCAACACAGACTCTGATGAGCATCAGGGAAATGCGCCCATTCCTTTATCGTAGGAAGGAACATCGTCAGGGTCATATCCGGCCGTATATTCGGTCCCACCACCAAGCAACCTGGTTGTGTCCTTTGATTGGAACCAACTAGGCAGACCCCGATTACCAGCCCGTATACCATTCAGAATTATAGTCCAAATATACAGAATGGTAATGGCTGGAACTATCATTGATGAAGGGGCATCTGTGAGTATCCTTTCCTCTGTTGCTTGGAAAGCACTGGGTTCCCTGGCGCTTTTGCCTGAGATAAGAAATCTCTCGGGTTTTGATAAAGGAACCAGTCGACCATTAGGGATCCTCCCCAATGTGCCTGTTACATTGAAAGGGAAGACCATTCAAATGAACGTGATGGTCGTTCAAGGACCCTTGGATTATAACCTACTCCTTGGACGAGACTATATATATTGCATGGGAGCTGTAGTCTCCTCACTCTTTAGAGTAATGTGTTTTCCACACGAAGGAAGAATGGTCAAGCTCGTAGACCAACTTTCATTTCTGGGATCACGCATTGCAAATAGTCACATACCAACCCTGAATGGTCTATTCAATCAAGAAATGTCTCCACCCCCAGTCCTCCTTCCCGATGAGTGCGAGTGATTCGGAAAGATGGGACTGGAACCCAGGGGGCATGCATCCTGGTCTGCTTCGGGCAGAAAAAACCCTGGGTATAAGGTAGAATTTCCGCGGGAGAATATGACTAGTCCGTACCCCGTCCGAAAGAAGGAAGAGGGGTTGTTCTGGAACAGGATTCTTTTGTCAAAGTTACGTGTTTGACAAAGGTCATTCACCCTTGTCTATTTCGGTAGACAGTGCCGAGGAAATGTTTTGTTTGAAAGATTAACGAAACAATCTTTGGGTAACCAGAAAGAGGCAAGCCTCCCTCAATAACACCAATGTTTTGTCTTTGAGTAGTGTTCTTCTCTTGTCGCAAGTAGCTGCTCTCTTGTCGCAAGTAGCTGTTCTCTTGCGATCTTGCGAAAGATCTGTTAAAAGTTGGGATGACAAGAAGACAAGTATCGCATAAGACCCGTTAAAAATAACGAGAAGACAAGTATCGTTAACATTAGACTGGCAAGACGACAAGTAGCTGTGAACACCCAAAGAAAAGCAGAGGTGGGAAGGAGGAGGGGTATTCTTGAAATTGTATTTTATACCTGGGGGCATGCAAACCTTTTGGAGTGCAAGCAAAGAGCGGTTATTTATCTGTTTTTTGGATTGGTCATTTCCGAACTTGCATAAAGAAAGGATATGGAGTAAAGCTTAGTGAAGATGAAACTCCTTAAAAAATAGAGATCTCATAGGAGACATTTCTTATCTTATGACTGGTATATTCGAGCAGTTTTTGCATAAAGTTCATGCTCGTTAAAAAATAAACGCAAGATTCGAGCAGTTTTACAGCGGAATTTATGCTCGTTAAAAAATAGAAAAGCGAGATCCGAGCAGTTTTAGCACATAGTTCATGCTCGTTAAAAAATAAACATAAGATTGAGCAGTGTTTTGGCGCATTCGAGCTCTTTAAAAAATGAACCCAGTACCGGTAAATAACCATTTGAGACCATAAATTCATCAGCCATGAAAAGCCTTGGTCGTGTTTGCACCTGCCACCTCCACCGTCATTTGGCCGATCGTTCACCTCCATATGATTGTTTACCCATTTTGAGGAACAGCTGCGAAGAGTGATTTCACCTAGCCATCCTTGTGACACTGCCGTGATTGGAAAACTCCAACCTGTACCTGGAATCTGCTGCTATCCCTGTTTATCACTCGTTCCTCAAAAGACGAGTCTTCTTTAAGCTCTTTTCATCTGACTCGTAAAATATGAAAAGTTTTCCGAGTTTTGGCCTTCCAGCTCGTTAAAGTGACTGGAAGAGCTATCCCTCCTCTAGATTTTAATCTTTTTGGACCTGAGGGATTGTTGCACAAAAAGGTCGAGCGCTTGTTTTATTCGGCTCATTAAAGTTATCGAAAACTCATCCCTTCTGTATTGTTTTATACTTTTTCGGACTTAAGGGATTAGATGACGAAAAAGGAATTTTGGAGTTAACTTTCTGTAGCTTTTCAGACTCTCTAAAAATGAAAAGGACCGAGTTTTCCTTGTCGTTAGACTCGTTCAAATGATTAAATAGCGACAAACTTGTCTTTAGACAAGAACGAGTTTCCCTATCGCTAGGCTCGTTAAAACATAGCGATGGGCTTGCCCGAAGGGCAGGTTATAGAACAAGCATATGTTATCCTCCTCAAGCTTGACAAAAATAAAGAGGTACTGGTCAGAAATGACTCGGGAAAAATTGGGAGAACCTCAAAACTTTAATGGTAGCAAGTCACTCTTGAACATGACACTTTCCCTCCGTACCACATCGGGTTGGGTTGTTTCATTCACCGGTCTCATCACCATGGTCTCGCCAAACCATCCACATTTGGGGTAATGCTACCGATCCATCGCATCAGTGTCGTTATATGTTCAAGAGATGTTGTTCAGAAAGAGTCAACCGTGTCCCATCCACTACCATACATTATCCTTCATCCATTCATGACCGCCACCCTGAATCATATGTCACAGATTGTTTTCACCTCCATTAAAATCATTAGCTCCATTCCGTGTCACTGATGTGGGATTCATTAAGGCCCTCCTTTGACGGATCGCTCCTTGTCGACATTAGCTCATTATCCAAGGAGTTGATCTAGGAACAACCCCCTCAGTACTTTGAAGCTTGCATGCCTCAATGGCAAGTTTCTCACTTCCGGCGATAGGTATACGTCAATGACCTTCGACCGAAAGATTTTGCGTGGTGTTCGACGCCAAGTCCTTTATTCACACCACGTGAATTGTACTGCAGTACCTTGAGGGTCATTATCATTATCAGTCATTCCTCTCGCGCTTGTTAACGGTTTACATCATTGACCGGTAATCAAGCAATGTCTTTCCATGTTCGACTTCAGCGCAATTCTCACATGGATCGACTTGTACTTAGAGTGAAGATCGAACGAGCTTGAAGACCCCGGATCTAGTTTCATCCATCCGGGCTGCGATATATATTCAGGAAATATAAAGACATTTGACATGTACATCATTGCAGCAGATGATCATCCTACTCAAAGGATGATAATTTCAGCAGAGAATTATCAGTCTACCATCTGACGATCGTCTGTTCTATGTACCAAAATGAATTTATAAAGCTGAGCATGGGAATGCCTGTTATAGACATTTTTGTGCCTCGCGTCAAGGAGCATGGAATGTCAATAATTACAGGGATCCTCAGTCCCTAAACATGTTGTTCTTACCCCTAAAAGAACAAGGTCATCAAACAACAGCACTTCCAATCAGTTCTCCACCTGAAAACACTTCAAAACAGGCTTATTTTGGATCATGTCAGCTGCTCCACTGAGCTTCTGCGCTGGAATGCAACTGTCCCTCTTTGTACCTGCGCTGGAAGTCAAAAGTAATGAAGGCTACCTGCGCTGGGCGAGATTGGCCAAGTGGCACAGTCATCCTGCAAGGTGTCAACTGCCCAGGAAGCTTCCAAACTGACACTTGGTTCATAAGATTCGCCCTGTGATGAGTAAGAGGTACTTGATCACCATGTGTAAGCAAGGATCTCCAAGTGGACTCAAGAACTGAAGATGAACTGAAGAGGGAGAGGACACAAGGCAGCTTCATGTCAGTCTCAAGCTGACTCATCCTCTCTTCTTCTCTCCTATATATAGAGCTCTTCTATGAGGTCTAAGGAGGCTGGAATTTTGTGTTAAGCAAGGAGGTGCTGTTGGATTACAGTTAGAACTATTGGGTGATTGTTTTACTAGAGGTGAAGAGGAGAGTTCTTGCTGCTGGGGAGGTGCTGCTGGATTGGAGCCATCATTGGTTGTAACCTTCTCAGAACCCTGTTACTTTCTATCAATAAAGTTTTGCATGTTCTCCTATATACTTGTATTACATAGATGTTTTGTGTTTACATGTATATTTGATGCACCCTAATCCATGCTTCAGTTATGAGTACATGTATCTTGTAGTTTGCTCTCTTGTTTTGTGCAGGATCGGTGTGTAGCTGGACCGGCTAAGAGAGCAAGAAGCTGGGAACGAGATACAAAGAGAGAAGGACAAGGATCGACTAAGCGAAAGACACCAGGTTGGTTGACCTTCTTTTCATTCTCTCTGTATTTTCATAAAGTGGAACATCAAAACTTTACTTTCAGTTGTTGCTAAAGACTGTCACCTTTAGAGTAGGGATAGGGTCATCCGCATCGGATACTTTTCCCCACAACAATGCCCGCCTCAGCTAGATCATGAAAGCAGAATGAAAAACAATGTATTGTATTGTATTGTATTACAGGTCACCTCTCAGCGATTGAATGAACTTCGGATCCTCCTGATAAAGCATTTCACCCGATAAACGACCTCATACTTTAGGGGGCAACTGTTATAGACATTTTTGTGCCTTACAGCATGAAGCATGAAATGTCCATAATCTAAGGGATCCAAAGTCCCTAAACATGTTGTTCCTACCCCTAGGGGAACAAGGTCAGCAAACCACAACACTGAATAACAGTTCTCCACCTAAAAACACTCAAAAACAAGGCAATTATGGATCATGTCAACTGCTCCACTGAGCATCTGCGCTGAATGTCAACTGCTCCACTTTCTACCTGCGCTGAATGTCAACTGCAAAGAAGGCTACCTGCGTTGGGCGAGTTTGGACATGTGGCACAGTCATTCCTCAAGGTGTCAATGCCCAGGAAGCTTCCAAAATGACACTTGGATCAGGGAATTCGACTGATGATGAGTAAGAGGGTCTAGATCTCCAAGTGGAAGCAAGAACCTCCAAGTGGACTCAAGAATTGAAGAATAACTGAAGTGAGAGAGGACACTAGTCACAGCTTCATGCCAGCCTCAAGCTGACTCATCCTTTCTCCAAAACTCCTATATATTGAGCTCTCTCATTAGGTCTAAGGGGGATGGAAGCTTGTGAATGCAAGGAAGTGCTGTTGGTTTGAGTTTAGAACTATTGGGTGATTTGCTTTGAAGGGGGTGAAGAGGAGATTTCTTTCTGCTGGGAGGTGATGCTGGATTGGGCCTATTATGGTTGTATCACTTCCTGAACTTTACTTCTTCCATTAATAAAGCATTTGAGGTTCTTCTATATACATGTGTCTCAATGATGTATTGTTATACTTGTGTATTTGATTTATTCTAATCCTTGAATCAATTATGAATGTATGCTTCTTGTAGTTTCCCTCTCTTGCCATTTTGCAGGATCTTGGTGTAGCTGGGCCAGTGAAAGAGCAAGGAGCTGGGAGCAAGCAGCAAGGAGAGAAGATTGGATCAACCATTAGCGGAAGACATCGGTTAGTGGATCTCTTTCTCCCCTATTTTACTTTCGTAAAGAAGAAATCTTAGATAGCTTTGCTTCGATTGTTGCTGAGGTACTATCACCCTTAGAGTGGGATAGGGTCATTCCATATTGGATACTTTTCCCAACAACACGCGTGCATTGTGAACTTATCAGTTTCCTTTCACATTTGGCCTTAGGATTGACCCCACCAAGTTATGGTGCGGAACCTTCTCATTGCTTAGAAGTATCATGACTTGTGTGGTAGAGCCTACCTTATCATGGGTGCCCTAGTTAGTACCTTTTTTTTCGCTCGGCACTCATGCTGATTTTTCATCCCTAGGCTCGGGAGTCCTCTGTAGTTCTGCCATGACTTATGCGTTGAAGACTCATTCTCCTTATCTTCTTTGCTTCGTTCTGGCCATATACCCTAGAGGCTCCTTTGTGTTGAGTTGTACTACTGCATTGCATGTTGACCACTTGCACCTTTTGGCCTGGAGCCGGCTTCACTTGGACTCGTGTTTAAGCCAACTTTTGACCATGACGTCTGCAAAATCAACCTTGCATACCTTTGACTTCTGCAGCTTGACACACCTTGAACCGTGGAAGGAACATACCTTTGAGTGTCACTGACCAGTTTTCACCTCCCTGCATTGAGCATAGGAACGTTCCTTTCCCGGGAACTAGATCATCTGTTTCACCGACACTCGTTCTTTCCACTGTACCATAGCATTCTTTTATTCTTTTTTTCCGGCTTAACAGAAAAAGACAAAAAAATTAAATATTCCAAAAAGAGCGGGAACGGGACATTATTTCCATTTATTGTTGGCATCTAGAGTCGGTCGTGTCGCCCTTGAACAAAGCACTCAAAACGAAGTCTCCTCCGTATGGGTGGGATTTAGTTTGACTTAGGTATGCCATAACCTTGTTATTGAGTCAGTTCTCCACCGATTGGTTATCTCTTCCAATCATATGGAGGGTTCGTTCGTGCCTCCTGCATGGCGAACTTATACAGAGTCATCATATGCTGCCACACAGTCACATTGAGTCGTGCTTTTGTTCAAGGGAAGTTAGCCTGAGTCGGCCTCTCTGCGGTGTCTCTTGACTCATTTTTCAGTCGGCCATCCCTGGTTGTCAGTGTCATGTCTATCATCACATCAGTTATATTAGTCCTTTACTCGTGCCAGTTTGAGAAGGTCCCCGTTGACTTCTTGCTGGCAGGTCTTGTCCTTATTGACGACGAAACCTTGCTCTGAGGACAGGCCTAGAGCCACACCCTGGCCCTATTTTCATTATTGATAGGTCACCTTGTGCTCAGCATCGATCAGTATCATGGGTCTTTGACTGAGTGGTTTCCCTTGTGTTCGACATTAGCTTACATTATCACACATTGGGATTCATGCAGTACCTTGGTTTCCATTTGACCCTATTGGTGGATACCTCGCCTCTGTGTCAGCTTTCATTATTGGTTGGTTCAGAGGGTTTCTGTCGTGCGCTAGCCACATCTTGTGTATGCTGGAAACGTACTTCGGTTGGGTTACTACATCTTTTTCGTCCGATTCCTTCCACATTATTGGCCTACGAGTTACACTCGCGCTAGATTGATGAAGGATGCCTTAATGCCTTCCTTCTAGCGGATCTTTCCCTATCGACTCCGACTCATTGCTCTGGGGCAAAGATCTAGAGTCCATTTGGCAGTACCTTGGGGTTTGCAGTCATTAGTGGTAGATCCTTCGCTAGCGACAGTGGGAAACCATCATTGTCTCCTAATCGATAGATTCTTACAGGTGTTCGACTCCAGCTCATCTATTCACACTTGTTAGATTTTACTGGGTACCTTGACGCTCATTATCATTATCGGTGAGTAGTCTCGCGTTTGTTAACAGTATACATCAATGACCGGTAATCAAACGATTTCTCACATGGTCGACTTCAGGTTATTTATTCCCATGGTGTAGAAATGTACCACGACGGTCGGTGAAGACCTCAGGTTGTATCAGCATTCATTGGTTCACTTGACAGTTGCTCCTGTTGCTGCTAGTTGATACCACTCCACTTTATATGTTGTAGTCAGTCATGGCGACATTCTATATGCTGGCACCTGAGTTTGCAGTGTAGTACCATCCTATTCCATCATGTTCATTTGGTACCTTTTGGGATCAGTTTTTGATATCAGTGATCCGTTACATCTTTCAGCATCATTGACAGTCTTATATGTGATATTCAGACATGTACTTGTTCATTATGATCAGATGATCCATTATGTATCTTTCAGTCATTTATACTTGCATACTTAGTGGATCTGCTTGTACTTGATATGCAGAAATGCTTTACTTTTTCTGAGCATGGGTATGCCCGCCTCAGACAGTGTTTCTTTCTGATCTCCTTTGGTGGCTTGGCAGGCTGAATTCTGGTGAAGTCCTCCTCGGTTTTTGACAGACTTCCTTTCCATGTACTCGCATAATATATTTCGGCCATCATGTACCCATTCTGACCTCATATATTAGGGGGCATCTGTTATAGCTCCAAATCTCACTCTTATGGTTTGTGATGTTGTACTCATGGCCTAGGGCAACCCCTCCTTCCAGACCTGGTCCTAAAATTTAAAAAACAGTGTTTTATCCCTTATACGCGACATTGCCCTGAGTTAAACGCGTGTATACGCGGGTCTATGTATATCCAACCCGTGTGTATGTATTAAAACACTTAAAAAAATATAAAATTCCTTCTTTTCGGGCGGAGATCGCGGGTTTTACCTGCTGATCACCTGTTAGTGCCCGTGGCCCAACTGTTCCCAACCAACTCCTAACTAAAAAACTACTTTGGAGATGGTATAAAAAGACCTCAAAGGGTGGGGAGAATAGAGAGAAGAGAGAGAAAGGTTATTATGCTGAGATTTTTCCCTTGACCAGGTTTGAAGTCCCTTGTGCCTTCTGCACTTCCCCCATTTTGTACAGGAAACCTTTGTTTCCTTGTGTGTTGATGTTCATCCACCATTTATGACATCATGGAGAAAGTCATGGAAGGAGTTTTGTTAGAGGCTTGAGGCTGGAACGGATCCGGAAGGAAGCTTTGCTTGGAGCCTGCTGAAGGTGACTCAGGTGAACATATTCCTTTTTATGTACTTTATTTGTCTATAATAAAAGAAACACAAGTCTTGGTTCCCGAAATGAATCTTCTTTATGTTAATGATATTCATGTTTTGAATTCATGTTTAAATGGTTGTTTGGATTTCATAACTAACTATCTTTCTTTATAACATGAAGATGGTTTCTTTATAATTTTTTGTCCATGTACTGTTGTGTTCTTTGAATTGTTTGTTTTGCAGGACAAAAGAGAAGAAGGGAACTCCAAGAAGGGTTTGGACCCTAAAGGCCTTCTCAAACGTAGGACCGAAGGTACGTACCCTTATCATAGAATTTTCTTATAATAGCATAATGGATGTATGAATACATGTTTCTTTGAATAGACAACTTTCAGTCTGCTAGGGTTTCACCCAAAAAGCCCTAGGGGAGTAATTCCCTCTACCAGAATTGGCAACTCCACTGGGGACAACACTCTTGTTGTTCCTAGTTTGGGTGTTTTTCAAGCCAATCAGGGCTCAACTGCCTTGTTTTCTTGCTGTTACTGTCTGGTCTGTTCTTGAACTTTAAGCTTTGCCAGTTTCTTCAGTTTGTCTTTTTTATTTTTCTTGAAGCTTTTCATATACGTTGTTTTTCTTAGATACAGAGGCGTATATACGCTTGTTTGCTTGGCTTATTGGGTCCTAACCCAGGTTCAGAAGAGTGATTATTGGGCCCTGACCCAGGTTCAAAAGAGTTATTTAGCCAAACAAATCCCGCAGCTATCGGCCCTTTCCGCAACAACCCGCGGAGTGTGAATTGAGGTCTCACCCGAGGTATTAGGGGAGGGTGCTGGAACTAGGTTTTCGCACCCTTGGGATGTCATGATGTGGTCTGGAGGAGTCGCGCACTGTTCTATGGCCTCACACCACTTTGCTTCGCGTAGATCTAGAACCAGGAAAATCCTTAATACTTATTATTACTATGTTCGTTACAGATCATATCTACTTCTTACGGTCTTTAAGAAAACATTTAATAGTGATAACCAATGCACACATTCAAAAATGTTATAGATTTGTATAAACTTAAAATAGAAGCATAAGCACACAGATCAAACAGATAAATAAGCCAGAAATTAACCAGATCCATGATATTTCAGCACCAACACAATATTTCAGAACCAACTTATCTTTTATCCAATTCTTTCGCCAATACAACCAGATTTTCGCTGCGCACTCAGCTACATGGGTCCGCGCACACAGTTGTGGATTCTACTAGGCGTCTACGAACACAGCTGCAAAACCTCTGTCTACCCACCAATACCCTTGAATTGAACTTACAGACACTCCAAAACTTCTTGCCTCATAAACCCATTACATTTCAGATCTATCATGCATATCAAAAACTAACTGCCTTCTAACGATAGAGCCTCGCTCTATTTATACATTACCATGGTCCATGGACCATGGTCCATGGACCATGGGAAGGCCCAGTAACTTTATATTATTTTTGGGTGGGAAACCCTTTGACTTGACTCATTATACTTCGCGCTCCATGCATCTCGCGGAGTCTTTACCATACCTTTACCAAAAATTGCAAGCTTTGAGCCCCAAAACCATTACACAGGACCTTCGATACCCAACAGGCCCCCAACACAATCATCGTGACTCATCCCGAGTCACTTGGATGGTGTGAAAATCTTCGCGCGAAGGTCAGTCAACAACTTCTGGGCTTCACTTGTACTTGCAGCAAACTCTTCCACCATCCGCTATACCTGTTCTACACGGACACTGACATGGCCTCATCGATTGCTTCCTGAGTGACTGCGATTTGTGTCCCCTATGTCACCTAGGTCACTTTTAGTCAATGTGGTCATTCCTCCACCCCCTTAGATGCCTTGGCCTTCTTCAGCAGCTTTTTCCGTTAAGTCGGCTGTGGCCGTTTTAAGGCCAAATCCGCGGTGGTTGGTGGCGTTCCTTCCGGCTCTATACTCGGGGCCGTCTCGGTGGGCACCTTTGGATCACTTTCATCCTTTGTTGTCATAGACCCTCCTATTGGTGCCTTACCTTGCGAAGTCTATGCTGCCTCCTGAGCTGCCTGTACTTCTGCAACGTGCTGTTCATTCCTCTTTTGTTGTGTTGTGTGCTTAGCTTGAGCCTTCTGTTTTTTGATAGTGGCCTCATTGCACTCCACCGCATCTGGTCCGCGCCATTCCAATGGCCAGGTATCCAATACTACATCGATAGCTTCATCGATGGCAATGAAAGGAAGTGTGGTCCACATCTGGTCGGGGTCCTTGCACGCCTGGATGTACACAAAGTGCATGTCTGCTTTAAACTCGACGATGTGCTTTACACTGTCATAGATTTTGTTGGACAGACGGGGTTGCTAGTTGATCCATTGTCGGATGTTTACATCCATCAATATCTAGAAAATCTTGATGCCTTAGATTCTTGTAGCATCATTGGTTGCCCTGAGTGACGCATATTTGGCGGTTTCTGGGCAATCCTGGTCCAAAGAGGGAAACTGGCTGTCGTCAGGTAATTCACTGGTAACCAACACGATGGACAAGAGTAGCTACACGTAGTGGAAGGTCTTTCCCTTCTCTTGGACCTCCCTATAGTTGGTCAAAAACTTGTCGCAGAGGAACTGCGCCCAATTGAACCATTCCCCTGTTGCACATTGCTCAACTAGTGCGACAAATATCGCTGGAACCTTGTTACTGTGGCATTTCTGCATCACTTTTCCTGCCAGCAACTAGGTAGCAACGTAGACCGCTTTGTCTGAAATACTATCAATAGTATACCATCGCTGCCCCTTCTCCAACTGGTATTTGTTTTTCAGGGTTTCTGTCATTGTCACATCACCACTCTTATCAACGATTTCCCTGGGGTCTCTTCCTTCACAGGGGAGCTGCGAGATCCTATGAATGAGTTATGCCGTGATTTGGATGGGGTTATCTATCCACAAGTAGCCATCGTGTACTAGGTAGAGCAGCTGTCTGATGCCCAATATTGTAATCGGGGGCCAGAGAAAGTGGGGAATGGATAGGAGACAGAGCAACCTGGCTTTTCCAACTTTCGTAGCCATTCCTTTGGTTGAAGTGTCGTAACTGTCTCTTTCGTGCTTTGCTCCATTAGTTTGCTAATCACCAAATGGGGCAATTTTTCTATATCTGCAAGGTTCTCATCTTCAAACTTCATCGTCAAAATACGACCAGTCACTATGCCTTCAATTGGAACCCCTTTTGGAAGAGACAGGGTAATGAGTATGTTGTCAATGTCATCTAGATTTGTAGGGACCTTAGCCTTCCCTTTGCTTGGAGGAATATCCTTGGGTCATCAGACTGGCTGGATAATTGCTTTACCTTCCTCGTCTAGGTTTATTTCTTTGATATAGGTCAGAGATCCCTCTTTCTATTCGTTACTTTCAATTGTAATAGCTTTTCCCTTTTCTTCCATTGTGAGCTTGCTAAATCATAGATGTCACGGTGATCTCCTTACTAGTCTTGGTATCTGTGGGTCCTTCTTGGTCCACGGTGTCCTAGGTGATTTATGGATTTTGGTTGCCTATGGTATAGGATTCTGTGGAACCTCCTTGGTGGTTGCTATCATCTTGAGTAATGACTCTCAGAAGTATTTCGTCATTTCCTGAAACCACGAGCATTCTTTCAGTAGATCTTCATTCATATTTCTTTTCTTGGCTGGAACCCAAGGCGTCCAATTCGTCAAATGATCAAGCTTTGTTGTGTGCCCCTTCACTTATTTATTATATACGACTTCAAATTTAATCTCAGCCTTTCTCCCTATTCGTGGCTAATTAATGTGATCTTGACGGTTACCCTTATGCCTTAATTTCTCGTCACCTGCTCCTTGGTGTCTTAAATATGACATATTATCATGAAAAGTAACTGCAACAGTCACCTTCCATCCTTCCCACATGGCAGCATAGCCCTTGGTATGTGGATACATATTATGCATTTGATTGGCCTTGTGTGCCGCAGTCAAATTGCGCAACTTTCCTGTAGCCTGTTTTATAGTCCCGTGCCCTCTTCCAATTGCGTGGAGCGCTGAGACTAGGCCTCCTACGGATAGTCAGGGGGTCACACCTATTGTGCGAGCCTTCCGCTTCCCTATTAGCTCGAGCTATGGGCACCCTTCGTGTTCCTTCGAGTCTAATAGCGTATTCCAGTTTATGCTCCCTTATTCCCTAGGGTGCAGTTGCAACCATGTTGGCAGGGTTGTGGCTTGTCCTAGTAGTGTAGGAGAGCAGGCCAGGTCTGGTCCCCTCAATGGCTCTTTCACACGGCTCGTGTGGGTGACTTCTAATTTTATTTTATCAGTTTATTCATCCAACCTCGCACTTTCCTTATGTAGTCTGGCCCCCGTTTCCTCTAACTCGCGAAGTTAGTTTTTCTGCACCAAATGGCTTCCCATAATTGTCGAATCCCTTTGCACAGGTCTTTGTGTTCAAGTCAGATTGTAGGGGTAATGGCTCATCCATCCGTGGATAGAGTTCCCTTGGCCCTTTCTGCTTCATTTTCTGCCTTATCAACCCAGCGAACTATTGTGGCACATAGCTTCAATTGGGACGATGGGTGCATAGCATACAACTGTGCCCTCCATTGTAGATGGGTGGCTTCCCTGCTCCATCATGGCTGTCTTGACTGCGGTCGCCATGCACGTCCTCCAATCCATGCCCAGAACCGCCTGCTACCACCACACTCCTTCCTTCTCAACTTCCATTGTGCACACCCCCCTGGTGTGATTATCACGCACGACGCCTCTTCCGGTGCCCCTGAGTGCTTCGGTCTTATGGTTGAAGTTTCTGCATGAGTGACAAAATCCTCCTCTGCTATTATGCTGTGGTCTGCTGACCGTTGTCGTGCCTCTGTTGTCATGTGTCGTAGTGATCTAGTTATCATGTTACAGTTGAGTGTTGTAACTTCATGCAATTGATTCTGCCATCATTCGATCTCCTCATCTAAATCCGAGGTGCAGGAACTATTGCACTTCCATGAGATTCTTCCATCCTCTGTGGGATTCACCTGATCCTAATCTTATGCTGTTATCTAGTAGATGCAGTCCAGTTCATCGTCACTGTCCTCAATGTGCACCAGTTCGATGTAGCATTCTCCTTCAGCTGGGTCTAGCAGAATTATTACCCATATTGACTTCTTTTCGAACATCATTTTTCGTCTTTTTAAGTTGATGATCCCATTCATGTCTGTGGCCCAATCGATTCCTCGCAATGCAGGGTAGGGATTACTGTCATCAATCATTTCTATTACCTCAAATTTGGTCTACATACTTACACATTCATTGTCCATTATTACCCCTTGCAGTTAGCCCATTGGTAAGATCTTTTGCTAGTTAGCCATCCTTAGTTGAATAGGAGACCACTGCAGTGCGAGCCTACCCATGCGTTGCCACATTTTCTTAGGTAACACATTCTCATCTGACCGTAAATCTATAATGACCTGGTCTATCTCATACTCACCAATTTGCACTGGCATTCACATCTCCCGTCCAGTGCATAGAGCATGTCTTCCCAGTTTCTGGACTACGTGTGGCTTGCTCGATCCTGCGCACTTAGTGATTAGCTCTTGTAGTCCTTTAATGCCTTTACTGTCGCACAGTAGCTTCATACATGTCTCTGAAAAGGTAGTAAGCATAGAGGGATCCATACCCGGCTCAATTGGGTCCCTTCTACCTAGAGTAAAGACTTCCGTGAAGCTCTTCTGAGCTTCCTTAGGTGTCTTCTTCCCCTGTTCCACCTCAAAGTCAAGTTCCCTTGTAGGGGCATTGCAACCCTTTGCATCTTCTGCAAACTCTTGCCGAGCATCTTCTCCTATGGTTGCGCTGCTTCTCAGTACCATGTTTATGCTGGGGTCTTCTTCACGTGGTTCTAACCTCATCATTTGGAAATTTTGAGTTGGAGTGGGCTGTAACACTCTCTTTTCATGCATCTGGGTAATTAACGTCGGATAATCTACCATTTCATGGTCAAACTGCTCATAGTATGGACAAGATATCCTCGTTGGATTAGTACAGTTGCGAATATAGTGCCCCAACCCTCCGTTGTTATAATAGATCAGCTCTCTACGCCCTCGTCCAAACACCATTCCTCTTCCTCTTCCACGTACTTGAAATCCCTCGTGTGGCCCTATGGCTGGGTTGAAACCTCACGCTTTAGTCTGCACTTGATAGACTGGGGTCCTTTCCATCATTAAGTCATAACTTCGATATGTACGCTCATCGTGAACCATTGATCTACAAAAGTTGCAATACAGCTGCAGCGGGGTCTGGGTATACTTCTGCAATAGGTGGAAGTTGTTTGTTGTGTGCTTTCCACCTACTTGACAAATCATGTACCAGAGTGCAAGTGCCATACTTGGCCCTACTTGTACCTCTATCTTTAATGGAATCACTGCCCCCCCACCAAATAATTCACGAAGATGGGGCAGTGGTACTTTTCGTGTCCTTGGCTTTTGCATTTAATGCATCCTGCCTCTATCCGCATCTCCGGTCGGGTCGCCCTTTCTTGTTTCAAGCTTTGCATTTCTAAGCTTAGGTTCTGTAGCTGTGTGTGGATTTGCTGAACTCCCAACCTCAGATCTAGTATTGGGGTTTTGTGCAAGCTCATTGTTGTTTCTGATTCTTCAACTTGGGCTGAGATCTTTTGCTATGATAGCGCCGTCCTTAGATGTGGTGTCAAAGATGCCACAAACCATGTGCAGTGTTGTGCATCCGTAAGTGTCATATTAGCCTCGCGGATTGTGCTTTTCAATCTCTAATCCAGGTCCCATGGGGTTTCGCTAGGTAACATCGCGATCTCCTTGAACTCAATGAACAACTGTGTCTCTGATTTTGGCCAACCAAATTCTTTGTTCAATGTGTCCTGGATCGCCGCTATTCCCACATTTGGATAATCTCTTGAGTACTTTATATACCACGTCAACGTGCAGTCCTGGAGTACGCTAACCAAAGTAGCCTTTTTTATGTTATCATCCATTATGACTTGGGCTTCCCATAAAGCCCTTACCACAAAACAAAACTGACCTAGTTCCTCATTTCCTACACCCTTAAATACTGACAACTTGACTGCGCTCACCATCCCAACCTTCGGAGGTAGTGGAGGTGGAGTTGGTGAAGATGGATTTGAGGTCGGTGAAGTAGGTGATGGCATGGACGGAGGTGGTATTAGTGGAAAGCGCTTCTTAATCAACCAGACTGCACTTCTTGGAGAGAACCCCACTAGTTCCTCCTTGCTTTCTCATGAAATAGAAATCAGAGGACTGTTCTCTAATCCTTCGGTTCCTCGGTAGCCTCTCCTGCTTTGTGTTACACCAGACATTAATGAATGCGCATAACCTCTTTTTCACATAACAACATTTTAATCCAAGTATTCAATGATTTGATATACTTACCTCGTGGTCCTTGGAGAAAGCGCCTTTCTTCTTCACTATAACTCACAGTTGTGTCTATTGTGCACTCAGTGATAAAATCTCCTATTACCCTTTCCAACCAGTGATCTACTACATGTGTGATTTTGTCTTCAGATGCTTCTAGCCTGCGCACCAATTCTGGATTCCACACAATAGGTTGATCTAGTCTGCACCTTCCCACGCTATCAACCAACCTTGCAGTCCACTCGTACAACTCTATCAGGAATGTCGCGAAGAAGATCTCATGGATACTTGTGTATATGTAATGATCCAACCACCCTTCCTCTAATATTCATGGGTTCTTGTTTTCCTGAACCACGAACTCGTGAAAATTCTAATCCAACTAATCTTCAAGCTCTTTCTTTATAGGGTTCCAGTGTTTCGACACCAGCCATCCCTTTGGCAGATCCCGGTCCCAACAACAGAACCATTTGTTGGCTTATTTGGCCCTGACCCATGTTCAAAAGAGTTATTTAGCCAAACAAATCCCGCAGCTATCGGCCCTTTCCGCAACATCCCGCGGAGCATGAATTGAGGTCTCACCCGAGGTAGTAGGGGAGGGTGCTGGAACTAGGTTTTCGCACCCTTGGGATGTCGTGATGTGGTCTGGAGGAGTCGCGCACTGTTCTATGGCCTCACGCCACTCTGCTCTGTGTAGATCCGAAAGTAGGAAAATCCTTAATACTTATTATTACTAAGTTCGTTACAGATCAGATCTACTTCTTACAGTCTTTAAGCAAAAATTTAATAGTGATAACCAATGCGCGCATTCAAAAATGTTATAGATTTGCATAAACTTAAAATAGAAGCATAAGTGCACAAATCAAACAGATAAATAAACCGAAATTAACCAGATCCACGATATTTCAGCACCAACACAGTATTTTAGAACCAACTTATCTTTTATCCAATTCCTTTGCCAATACAACCAGATCTGCCCTACACACTCAGCTGCAGGGGTCTGCACACATAGTTGCGGACTCTACCAGGCCTTTGTGCACATAGCTGCAGAGCCTCTATCTACCTACCAATACCCTTGACTCGAATTTATAGACGCTCAAAAATTCTTGTCTCATAAACCCATTACATTTCAAATCTATCATGCATATCAAAAACTAACTGCATTCTAACCATAGAGCCTCACTCTATTTATACATTTCCATGGTCCACGGACCATGGGTAGGCCGAATCATTTTACATTATTTTTGGGCGAACAACCTTTTGACTTGACTCATTATACTTCGCGCTTCGTGAACCTCGCGAAGTCTTTACCATACCTTTACCCAAAATTGAAGGCTTTGAGCCAAAAAGCCATTACACAAGACCTTCGATACCCAACACTTTCCATTCAATTTAACGATGAAAATCCTAGCTACTTAGGGATAGAGCATTCAGATTTCTTTTGATAAAAGAGAAAAGAGCACAATCTAAATGAAATTTCCCTACACTATTCCTATCAACACACACAAAATTTTTCAATGCAACATGCATGTATTTATTTTCGATTCCCTTAATGTGAATATGAACAAAAAGGAAGTATGCAGATACAATAAATCAATCTTTCATATGAACGAAGACTTTTACGACAGTTCAAATTTGAAGGAAGAGAAGACTTTACGACACTTTCTTTCGAATGAAGATTAATCAATAATATCCTAACTTTGACTATTTATCGATAATGAAAAAGAAAACATGACATTGCAAAGGAGACAAAAATTTGTTCTTTGAGACATGACATTGATTGATCAATCAGCAAGCAAACAAATAGAGAAAAGTTGGCAAAAAACACTTTCCAAAGGTGGGAATTTGACCTAAGGTTGATTAGCGCAGGTCAAATAGGGCCTAACTACGCTGTAGAGCACTTTATCTCACTCAAGGGTGCTATGTAGAGAATTATCCCCTGACCAAGCTTGCACTAATTTCTGAGAGGCCACTCAAGAGTCATCTAACCTCAATTTTTGACCAAAATTCAGTGTAAACAACTGAATTACAATCTATGAACAGAAATAAAGTATACAAGGATGTCTTAGGAGGTGGATAAGCTACTAGGAAAGATGATTCTTCCCTAGCGGAGTCACCGATTTGTTCTGGAGAACTTAGCATCTATGGATAAATACTAATTCATTAGACAAGTAGTTGTGCCTAGAACAATAGTTTAAAGTGTTTTAGACTTTCCCTATAAGGAATGGATAAGAAGAGGGGATAGAAGGCCTACCTGTATTTCCGCTTTCCTCTCGTCTCCTTTATATCGATTTCATTGCTCCTTCCCATACTTAATCCACTTGAAAAGTACCCTGTCAACACAACAAAAGATGAATACCGATCAAAGCATACGATCCATTGAATATAATTGAGAGGAATCCGAAGCAATTCATACATATAACCATTATGAAAGAACACATCATATTGTGTTACAGATCCATTTGGGCACATCAACCCCAACCTACAAATCAGTACTATTAGGGCCCATCAAACCCTAATTCAGTTGTTACATGCCCTAAATAAGTCAACCATCAGAATGATTAGCTTCCCAAGAAGTTTCATGACTGAAATAATCTAGAAACTACCTCTAAGAAGATCAGCGTAGGCATGCCTTCATTAGGGTGCACTGCAATGCATACCATACACTGATAGGGTGCTATGCAATGCACTTGGTCCCTCTTTGGCCTACACTGGGCAACTTTGAGTGAATTTCCATGAGGGTTTGAAAGATTCCTTATCCATTGGATGCCTCTAGAATTTTCTCAAGGCTATCTACTCCTTTGAGCTCGTATTTGAATGAGGAAGGGAGTTAAGGAACATCAATCCCTTATCCCTTCCTCCATGGAACTAAATTCTACGTTTGGGAGGGAATTCATTATCAGCATTTATGGCATAACTTCCTTCATTCACCTATAAAAAGACCACTCATCTGTTACTGGGAATAGTGTCTATGCAGAACTGCTAATCCCACTAAGGGTGGTAGCAACATTAGAAACAAACAAAGTAAAGCTACTTTCATATTCCTTTATGACAAATAGATAAGAGAAGAATGAAGACACCAACCTCAATCTTGTGCTTGGTTCCTCACTTGATTCTTCTCCCTTCTGATAGATCCTTGCCGCTGGCTTCCTTGTCAGCCCAGCTTCGAAGAGAACCTGTGGAATCAAAGCAGCACAATACTATCCGAGAATAGAGATCTACTAGCATAAACAATATAAGATCAGATGTATATTGACCACACACAAACATATATCATAAAATATGCAAGAACATGGAGGAAAACTTGAATAGCTTTATTGATATCAAGAAAAGAGTAGGGGAGGATTACAACCAATTGTTCTGACCCAACGTCATCCTCTCAGCAAGAAGCCCTTCTTCACCTCATGAAAAGCTTAGATCACCCAACACTATGATGTTGCAACAAGAAACCAACAACACTTCCTTACAAGATACAAAATTCCAGCCTGTGGATCTCTGGGATGAGGGATCCATATATAGATGTTTGCAAGGGGGGTGAGTCAGCTTCTGGGGTTTGATTAGTGTCCTCGCTCTGATAGTTCTTGATTCCACTTGGAGAATGAGGATCTCTTACTCATCCCAGGGCAAATTCAGGGAGGCAAGTGTCATAGGATAAGTTTCTGGAAGATTCCATGATTTTCCACCTCGCACACTGCCTCTGCCATTTGTCCATTCTCGCCCATCGCACCCCATAGAAGGGATTTTCAACATGCATCACACCCTCTATGTGTATTTAGGTGGGATGCATCGCACTTTGTCCATGGAGCAGGTGAGATGGTCCAGTTTTGCCCAGTTCTGAGTAGTTTTTCATGGAGACATTCTGGGAGATGATGTGATCAGCTAACCTTGTTCTTTTAGGGGTTGGAAGAAAACTTTTAGGGACTTAAAAGCCCTTGGTTTATGGACATTTAGGATTGGGTTTGCAGTTCCCAAAAATGTCTATAACAGTTGCCCCCTAAAGCATGAGGTCGTTAATTAATTTTTGATGTCGGGTGAAATGCTTTATCATGAGGATTCGAAGATTTTCGAGCTGGAAGGCGACCTGTAATAAGATACAATACAACACATTATCTTCATAATATTTTTCATTTCCTGGCTGAGTCGGGCATTCCCATGCTCAGCTTTATAAATTCATTTTCATGTACATAGGACAGACAATCGTCTGAGTGCAGACTGATGATCTTGGTAGAGCCATCATCCCTTAGGTTGGATGATTATCTGTGCAGCAATGATGTACAATGGATGTCTTTATTTCCCTGAATGTATCTCGCAGCCCGGATGGATGAAACTAGATCTGGGTTCTTCAATCTCATTAGGTCTTCACTGAAAGTACAATTCAATCCAGGTGAGAGATGTTCAAGAGTCGAACATGGAAAGACATTTCCTGATTACCAACCAATGATCTAAGTTGTTAACAGGCACGAGAGGAATCACTGATAATGATGATGACCCTCAAGGTACTGTAGTACAATTCGCATGGTGTGAAAGAGGGACTTGGCGTCGAACACCATGCAAAATATTTCGGTCGAAGGCCAGTGATGTAAACCTGTCGCCGGAAGTGAGAAACTTGCCATTGAGGCATGCAAGCTTCAAAGTACTGGAAGGGTTGTTCCTAAATCGACTTCTTGGATAATGAGCTGATGTCGACAAGAAGTGATTCGTCATAGGAGGGCCTTAATGAATCCCACATCTATGACACGGAACAGAGCAAATGATTTCAATGGAGGTGAAAACGATCTGAGGATACAAGGTTCAGGGCAGCGGTCATGAAAAGATGGAGAGTGAATGTATTGCAGCAGATGAGACACAAGTGAATCCTTTGAGTGACTTCTCTTGAACATACTGGTGACACTGACATGATGGATTGGTAGCGTTAACCCCAAATGTGGATGGTGTGATGGACCAATGGTGATGTGACTGGTGAACGGAACAACCCAACCCAACTCGGATGCGGAGTGAAAGTGTCATGTTCAAGAGCGACTTGCTACCAACAAAGTTTTTTCAAGTTTTCTTCCCAATTTTCCCCAGTCATTGCTGACCAGTACCTCTTTATTTTTGTCAAGCTTGAGGAGGATAACATATGCTTGTTCTATAATCTGCCCTTTGGGCAAACCCATCGCTATGTTTTAACGAGCCTAGCGATAGTGAAACTCGGTCTTGTCTGTGAGGACAAGTTTGTCACTATTAGGTTTTAACGAGTTTAACGACAAAGACAACTCGGTCCTTTTCAATTTTAGAGAGTCTGAAAGGGACGTAAAGGAAACTCCAATAGTTCCTTTTTCGTCATATAATCCCTTAGGTCCGAAAAAGTATAAAACAATACGAAAGGGATGAATTTTTGGTAATTTTAACGAGCCAAACAAGACAAGCGCTCAATCTTTTTGTGTAATAATCCGTCAGGTCCAAAAAGATTAAAATCTAAAGGAGGGTAGTGTCATGCGGAAAGAGTCGATAATGCGGACACAACCGACCTCCCTAGAAGCAAAAGCTTTCTAGTGACAAACAAGACAAATAAACACTACCTTTCTCTAAACATGCATTGAGAATACAAGTAATCAGGGGATCTTAACATACCTTTAGTCCAATGCTTTGTAGTAGTCCAGCCTCGCCGATCCGGATGAGCTCCTCCTTCTCTTCGAAACCTGCATTCACTAACAAGCCAAAAGATTAAATAGCACCTGATAAACTCATAAAACAATACATATCCACCATACAGACCAAGGAGTATATGAAACAAATCATGAATAACAATCTGTTGAGAAAAATGAGTTCAATTGTATTAAGAGGAAACAAAAGGAACCATTACAACCTGAGCCTTGGTGTTGTGCAAGTCCCTCCTAGGGTCCAGCAAGAGTTTTCCTTTACTTTGATCAGCTCACCCACTCTCAAATAAGGCTAGGAAAGGATGGGAATCTCTCCTCTCAAGCTTTACAAGGGAGTCCTAATTCCAGCAGCATCTACCCTTAGGAATGTTCAGCTTTCAACCTATCCTCCCTTTGGCCCAATTCCTATATTTATAGTGCTCTAGAGGAAGTTATTCAGGTGCACCATCAATGGGATAAGCCCCTCTTTGGATGGGATAGCTCCCCTCTTGATGGGATAAGTTCCTCTTTGATAGGGATACATGAACCATCTGGAGGCGCTCCATACACGTCAAACAAGCTTCTAGAATGCTCTAGAAATGACCACAAGTAACTTTTTTGGAGTGAAACTTGCGCCTTTTGACCTTACAGGAGCACGCACCCATTGCTTTACAGACAGAGCGTACAAGTACGCAGGTATTGTGAACTTGGAGTGCGTACACGCAGGTAAGGCTAAGAGAAACTGCGTACCCAGAGATATATAGATTTGTAAAGACTTTCTCTCTTTCTTGGAGTTTGACATGGAGAGCAGAGGTATGAGACTTGCCAAGGAGGATAGTATGACAGTTGATGGAGCCATACTAACTGCAAATAGTCATGGTGACAAATTTTAGTGTAACAGATTGCCCCCTAAAGTGCGAAGCCTATAGTAGATTAGGGTTTCATAGAATCTAGGAAGGGTGAAGTACTTTATCATTTCAAGGATTATCTTGTGGAGAGCCCAGTCGGAACCTGAAAGTATTCAACACAAAATACATATATAAGATCATATCATCGCTGAGGTAGGCATTCCCATACTCAGATTGAAAACTTTAACTAATTGACTATCTACTGCTCTGATATAGGAATGATTTTGCCGTACATCATAATCATAGACTTTTGTAGACACAGTATGGACGCAGCCATCTGTTTATGATTAGTCTACTGTATAATGAATACAAAACTCCTCACAGCCTGGATGGTGGAAACTAGATCCAGGGTCTTCATTTCTACTTCCCGAACAGGTACGACTCTATCCATGCGAATAAATGAGTTGATGTCGAACATGGTAGAAACCACTTGATTACCAGTCAATGATGTAAACTGTTAACAAGTGTGAGAGAGACCACCGGTGATGTCAATGGTTCTCAAAGTACCCAGTACAATCCATGAGATGTGAATGAATGAGTTGATGTCGAACATTTCACGGAATCCTTCGATCGAAAGTCAATGATGTAAACCGTCGTCAAAGGCGAGAAACCTGCCATTGATGCATGCAGATTTCAAGGTACTGACAATTCCTAGGTCATCTTTCTAGATAATGTGCTGATGTCGATAGAAAGCGACCCGTTGCAGGCAAACCCACAACACGAAATCATAGATCAAGTTGAAGAAATGTAGCTGTAAGGACTAACTCAGGGATGGTCAAGATGGATGACGGGTATTTTGCAGATGAATGGTTTATTTGCAGAGACCTCTTGAACACATAACGACACAACAGATGGCTTGGTGACATTTGACCCAAAGTTAATACCCGGCTGAAGACTTTCAATGTGGTTCAATCAACTATGAGGCAAAGGATTTCCCAACCCAGGTGAATGAAAAGTGTCGTGTTAAAGAGTGGTGATAAGGCTTCTTCTGAGACAAAGGATAACAAATAGGCTCATTTTTCTCTCTTTTCCCCCACCATTTTTGGCAAGTACCTCTTTATTTTTTACAAGCTTGAGGAGGATAACATATGCTTGATTATAAGCTCATCCTTCATATGAGTCCAACTTAGTTTTGATTCGTACCCTAAGAAGGAGTGGTCCGTTCCTGTTTGTAATCGAACAGGTTCTTTACTGTGAAATTTTAACGAGTCCAGTATAGGAGAAACTCGGCGTTTTTCATCTTTAGAGATTCTAAAAAAACTTAAGAAGACTCCAGGTTGAACTTTTTCGTAAAGTTGTCTCTCCCAAGCCCGAAAAAGTATAAAATAATACTTGAGAGAACCGCTTGATCTTGTGACCAAGGAGTACTTTCAAGATTAGTGCCTCTGACCTGAAAAGTAAAAAGCGATCAAGGACACGTCTTTTTATTTCCAGTATCGAGTTTGAAACGAAAAAAACCCGACAATCTTTTCTTGTTTTTACGGTCAGAAAAGAGCTATAAGGGGACCGTCTTTTAATTCCATTTTAACGAGTGTAAAAGAAACGCTCGGCAATCTTTTCATGTTTTAGGAGTCAGAAAAGGGCTTAAAAATGACTCTAAGGTTTCACTTTTTCGTAAGTTTTAACGAGTTCGAAAAAATGATAAAAATGTACTCATATGGCCGACTTTCGATTTAATTTACGAGCAGGAAAAGGTGGAAAGAACTCGGCATTTTCATTTGTTTTACGAGAATGAAAGATAGCAAAATAATCTCGAGATTTTCATGAGTTTAACGAGTCTTCAAAATAACTGAAATTGACTCGAGATAGGTTTCATTTTTACAAAAGCTTGAAATAGAGAAAAACTATGCTTCAAAGTAGTTTCATTTTTACACAAGCTTGAAACAGAGAGAAAACTGTGCTTGATGCCCCCTAAGCGTAACTGCTAAAGCGTATGCCTCCCAAGCTTCATTTCATTCAACCAGTTGGATGAAATGAAGGTTGAGTTACGAGATCATTTGAAAGACTTGACCTAAAATTGTAAGAAAATTAAGAAAACATTGAAATAAATAACCTAAATATACAACTTAACATTTACGAGATCTAGTCAAACTCTCGATTCAAGTAGAGGAGGATTTGTTTCATTTTTTAACGAGCTTGACACAGGAAAAGAACTATGCTCGGATTCGGTTTCATGTTTATGCAAGCTTGAAACGAAAAACTATGCTTGTTATAAGTTCACATGCTCCCAGCATAATGACGCAACACGAGGTACATGCCCCCCAAGCTTCATTGCATTCAATGAGGTGGATGGAATGAAGCTTTACTTTCAAGATCTTGGAAAGACTTGTGGGAGTTGTTTCATTTTTTAGTGAGGTTGACACAAGAAAAGAACTATCCTCAAAACCCTTGTTTCATTTTTTAAACAAGCTTGACACAAGATAAGGAACTATGCTCATAACTACTCTCTACAATCTACCTAACAAAAAACTTTACTCTAAAAAACCTTGATTCATTTTTTAACGAGCTTGACACAAGACAAGGAACTGTGCTCTAAAAACCTTGATTCATTTTTTAACAAGCTTCACACAAGACAAGGAACTATTCTCATAACTACTCTACAATCTACCTAACAAGGAACTATACCTAAAAAACCTTGATTCATTTTTTAACGAGCTTGACACAAGACAAGGAACTGTGCTCTAAAATCCTTGATTCATTTTTTAACGAGCTTGACACAAGACAAGGAACTTTGCTCATGACTACTCTCTACAATCTACCTACTTAAACTACCCTTGTTTCATATTTTAACGAGCTTGACACAAGACAAGGAAATATGCTCAAAAAGTTTGCATGCCCCCAGTATAATGATGCAAAGCGAGGTACATGCCCCCTAGGCTTCATTGCATTCAACCAGATGGATGGAATGAAGGTTTACTTTCAATATTTAACTTGAAAAGGGAGTTGTTTCATTTTTAAAGAGGTTGACACAAGAAAAGAACTATCCTCATACCTGATTCATTTTTTAACGAGGTTGACTCAGTAACAGGAACTATCCTCATACCTGATTCATTTTTAACGAGGTTGACTCAGTAACAGGAACTATCCTCAAACCTGATTCATTTTTTAACGAGGTTGACTCAGTAACATGAACTATCCTCAAACCTGATTCATTTTTTAATGAGGTTGACTCAGTAACAGGAACTATCCTCAAAACCCTACTTTCTACAATCTACCTACATATCCTAAAATCTACCTGATTCATTTTTTAATGAGGTTGACTCAGTAACAGGAACTATCCTCTAACACCCTGTTTCATTTTTTAACGAGGTTGATACAGGAACAAAACTATCCTCGCACTCACTGATTCATTTTTTAACGAGGTTGACACAGTAAAAGGAACTTTCCTCGTACTTACTGATTCATTTTTTAACGAGGTTGACACAGGAAAAGAACTGTCCTCATTACATCCAGTTTCATTTTTTAACGAGGTTGAGACGGGAACAAACTATCCTCGCAACTCCTTGTTTCATTTTTTAATGATCTTGACACAGGAAAGTAGGGTTTTGAGGTCGGTTGTGTCCCCAGTGGAGTCGCCATTTTGTCATGCGGAAAGAGTCAATAATGCGGACACAACCGACCTCCCTAGAAGCAAAAGCTTTCTAGTGACAAACAAGACAAATAAACACTACCTTTCTCTAAACATGCATTGAGAATACAAGTAATCAGGGGATCTTAACATACCTTTAGTCCAACGCTTTGTAGTAGTCCAGCCTCGCTGATCCGGATGAGCTCCTCCTTCTCTTCGAAACCTGCATTCACTAACAAGCCAAAAGATTAAATAGCACCTGATAAACTCATAAAACAATACATATCCACCATACAGACCAAGGAGTATATGAAACAAATCATGAATAACAATCTGTTGAGAAAAATGAGTTCATTTGTATTAAGAGGAAACAAAAGGAACCATTACAACCTGAGCCTTGGTGTTGTGCAAGTCCCTCCTAGGGTCCAACAAGAGTTTTCCTTTACTTTGATCAGTTCACCCACTCTCAAATAAGGCTAGGAAAGGATGGGAATCTTTCCTCTCAAGCTTTACAAGGGATTCCTAATTCCAGCAGCATCTACCCTTAGGAATGTTCAGCTTTCAACCTCTCCTACCTTTGGCCCAATGCCTGTATTTATAGTGCTCTAGAGGAAGTTATTCAGGTGCACCATCAATGGGATAAGCCCCTCTTTGGATGGGATAGATCCCCTCTTGATGGGATAAGTTCCTCTTTGATAGGGATACATGAACCATCTGGAGGCGCTCCATACACGTCAAACAAGCTTCTAGAATGCTCTAGAAATGACCACAAGTAACTTTTTTGGAGTGAAACTTGCGCCTTTTGACCTTACAGGAGCACGCACCCATTGCTTTACTGACAGAGCGTACAAGTACGCAGGTATTGTGAACTTAGAGTGCGTACACGCAGGTAAGGCTAAGAGAAACTGCGTACCCAGAGATATATAGATTTGTAAAGAATTTCTCTCTTTCTTGGAGTTTGACATGGAGAGCAGAGGTATGAGACTTGCCAAGGAGGATAGTATGATAGTTGATGGAGCCATACTAACTGCAAATAGTCATGGTGACAAATTTTAGTGTAACAGGTAGCACTTCCAGTCGCTTTAACAAGCTGGAGAGGAAAATTGCTCGGCAATCTTTTCATTTTTTACGAGTCAGATGAAAAGAGCTTAAAGGAGACTTGTTTTTTGAGGAACGAGTGATAATTTCAGATAGCAACTGATTCCAGGTAAGGTTTGGAATTTTCCAATCACGGCAATGTCAGAAGGATGGCTAACTGTATCACTTTTTGCAGCTATTCCTCAAAAGGGTAAACAATCAAATGGAGGTGAATGATTGGCCAATATAGAGTGGAGGTGATGATGAGAACACGACCAAGGCTTCAAAGGCTGGTGATAAGGCATTCACAATGGTTACTTACCGGAAGTTGGTTCATTTTTTAATGAGCTTAAACTCTGGGGGAAACATTTGCTCATTGCTTATGTTTATTTTTTAACGAGCTTGAATTCCGTGTTAAAACTGCTCGATGCAGGTTTATTTTTTAACGAGCTTGAACCCTGCGGTAACACTGCTTGTGGAGGGTTTATTCTTTAACGAGCTTGAACCCTATGGTAACACTGATCGTGGAGGGTTTATTTTTTAACGAGCTTGAACCCTACGGTAACACTACTCGTGGAGGGTTATTTTTTAACGAGCTTGAACCCTATGGTAACACTACTCGTGATAAGTTTGCATGCCCCCAGCATAATAATGCAAATCGAGGTGTATGTCCCCCAAGCTTCATTGCATTCAACTCGGTGGTTGGAATGAAGGTTTACCTCTGAGATCTTTGAAAGTCTCAACTTGGATTTTACGAGACCATAATCAAAGACTCGATTTGCAAAGGGAGTTGTTTCATTTTTTAATGAGGTTGACATAGTAAAAGAACTATTATCATGACTCCTTGTTTAATTTTTTAACGAGGTCGACACGAGATAAGAATTGTCCTCGGAATCCACCATATTTATAGTATTTGATAGAAAATAAAAAACTGAAGGATGCTTAAGGTCACTGGAATAATCTTCCCATGGTGCCTCTCCTAACATCATTGACTGAATGATTCCTTTGCCTGTAGAATGTACATGCGACCAAGGATCTGAAGAGGTACCATATTCCTTAGACCTATCTATCCAAACACTCGATGAGCGTTGATTTGGGTTTGCCCCCCAGGCCAAGAAAATTGATTGCTACAATATTTCTATAATGGCCATTATCCATGCTGACAAAATGTTCAGGAATCTTCCAAATCTTTTAGATATAGAAGATATTATATAGCAGGTCCCCACTGTGGCCACTTCTGCCAGATTGTTTGGAGGCGGTAGGGAAAAAGTACCCATTAAGGCAGGGTCTTTTAGTAGGCCTACTCCGACATTTTGAAGCGATTGAGAGCTTCCATGGATCATTGGAATGCTTCCTGTAACTTGTGAACTTTTGGGGAGAAACGTTTGTTGGTCGACGATTGTAATTCCTCCTTAGAAGGGAAATTCAATCTTCCTAAAATAGGTCGACACAACGGTAGCCATGGCATATATCCAGGGCCTTCCTAGTAGGATGTTATAATCGAGGTTTCCGTCAATAACTTCAACATCAATTTCTACTGTTTTTCCCCCCAGTTCGACTTGCAAGTTACTTAATATCCCATATGGGGTGTATGTTTGTTCATCAAATGCTTTTAACATCATTGACAATCGCGACAAGGGTGGTGAGCCTAAATTTTTCCAGCAACTCATCGACATAATACATGTAGATGCCCCCTCATCAATAATTGTTCGATGAATAGTTTTGTTGAGGGCTTCCACTTGAATAAGGAAAGCTAGTTGAGCTGGTAACTGAGGGTCATATCCTTTGTGATTAAAGGACACAAGATTGGAATCCGTTGGGTCTATCCCACCTATTGCTGATAATAAAGCTTGCTTTTGGGAGGGGCAATTTTGCAGTACTTCAAGTGTCGACATAGCGGACGGCGATTGGGCTAGATCCTCCACTATATTATAATGTTGTGCTGCTCTGGCACAAGGATTAAACGTCGATTTGTGTACTACTCCCTTTGACGGCTTTATTGTTAGCTCTGGAGTGATGGGTGGCACAACTTCGGTCAAAGTTGTTGTCAAACTACTAGGTTGATCATTATCCTTGTTGTTCGACATTTGTGGATTCCCGTAATCTTTATTCCTTGTCGATATCAAAGCATCATTTTGCTGCTTTGAAATAGACAACATTAGCACTTGGGACGGGGAAGCATTGTTACTAGCAACCAATTTTGTTCCTGGATTCGAAAACGGATCTGTCAATACCGCTGAGGTTTTTGAACTCTTGAAGAATTTCTTAAGCTCGGCTTTATGTGGACAATCACTCGTCCAATGATCCTCATCACATATAAAGCATGGATGACTCGGTTTCCTATTTCCAGAGGGGTTTGCAGAAGATTTTTCGGGTGATGATTCTCCTTGTTTCTTCTTCTTCCCTTTGTTTTTCTTCTTGCCTCCTGGTTGCTTGGTTTCTTTTCCCTTGTTAGTTGAGACGGCATTTATTTCTGAGGCGAGAAGTTCCTCATTTGCATTTTGACTAGAAATCTTACGGGCCTTTTTAGATATATCCTTTGTCGATTTCGTGTTTGTCGTGCCTATCATGTTGTCGCCAGCATGAGAGTCATTGTTTGATTTAGGAGGAGGAGGAATGGAAAATTCCGGTCTGGGAGCGTCAGGGATTTTATCGTAGAGTGTGCCAGACTGAGTATAAATCAAGTCTAAGTACTGTGCACAAGCAATAAATTTCTCTTCAGTGACGAATCCTCCCTTTGCCACATCTTCTGTAATGGAAGGTAATAATGACTTGATAAACCATTCAACTAAAATCTGATCAGGAACGTACGTTTTTACCATTCTACGACGGCATCACCACTCATGAATATGATCGGATATGTGAGTGGTCGTCGTTTGCTTGAAGTTGGTAAGAAGTTTTGTTCACGTTTTGTACCTTATAGGTAACTGAAAATGGGTTAAAAAGGTTGTGGCTAAGGTACTGAAGTTATCAAATGAAGCTCTAGGTAATTCGATATACCATTTTTCCGTCAGACCCGTTAACGTTCTCTAAAAAAGGCGAAGCCTAATCGAATCATCATTTAGGGTGTTTGATGAACACCACAGATGAAAGGTCATCACATGATTCGACGGGTCTTCACCTGGATTTCCATTAAATTTAGGAATATCTGATGGAAGTTTATGTGGAATCACTGGCCACCAAGGGGCGTAAGCAATTGGATCGTTTGTTAACTGATTTAGATCCGGTAACTCTAAAGTCGCCATGAAGGGTAACTGTTGATTCAGGTTTGGCGAAGCATACCCAGGGTAAGATGGAATTGCCTGAGCAGTTGGTCTTTGCATACCAGCATAATGCATTTGATGCTGGTAACTTTGGTAAGGTTGAGGGGCATAACCATGGTAGAATGGTTGATTTTGACCGTTTTGAATATACGGCTGCCCACTATTTGCAAAGATTTGTTGCTCAGACCCTTGGTAAACTTGTTGGAATTGTGGTTGTTGATATTGCACTAGCCATGGTTGTGAAGCCATGTGCTGTTGTCCAATACTGGCTGTTTGACCAAGATGAGGGGTAATTGTACCCGTTTGGGCCTGTGTCATTCCACTAGTTGGCGATTGTGGTTGAGTCGCATGGGAAAGAGGCTGTTGCATTACAAATTGAAAAACCTGAGGTTGGCATACAACAGGCAATGCTTGTATTTGCGACACCGTCACAATAGCTTGCGTAGTTGGTATATTTGACATAGGTAAACATTGTTGCATTGAGTATACAACTCTTGGTTGTTGAGGCAGTATTGGTACCCAACCACTGGTTGCAATTCCAGCGTGACCTGAATTTTGTTGGGAAGTCTCGTATGGTTGTCCTCCCGGAGGAGACAATGAAAGGGTATATTGCCCCCCACATGGCGATAATCCGGTACTTAAAGGAATTGTTTGTCCTTCAGGACCGGACTGCCCAAATTGACACCTTGAAGGATCAATTTGCTGAGACTCAACATAAGAGTTCCCAGATACTATTCCGGATGAACAAACAGGAACAGACCATACTGTCGAAATAGTCCTTGGGTGGGCTCCTTCTAGTGATTGAGAGCTAGTTGGGATAGATGGTATGGCGGCGAACATTGTTGGAGTGACAGCAGGAAGTTTTGTTGTCGTTGTGTCGGATGACACAGTCCTAGACGTCGACGGTTGTTCAGACATTTCGAGTCTATCCAAAATATTGCCTAGCGATTCTGCAGGAGCTTCCGATAACGGTAGACTAATTTTTGATGAAGAGAAATACAGGGCAATCTCAACTCCAAATTGAGATGGAGTACTAGACTGAGGATCTTCCACAATCTCTTCTATAGCAATCAGACCAGGTGGAAGAGGTAGACCGTCAGGTCCGTAAAATATTTTTGGTGCCGAAGAAGGTATAGATTCGGTAGCGATAGATGTTTGGGGAATGACACCTTCTGAATCAGTTGTTAATGTAGCTAGTTCAGAAATAGAAGTGTTTACCTTCACACTAGGATCAGTTCTACTGTCCTTTAGTGGCTGCTGAATTTCTTCTGTAAGGGCAGGGTTACCAGGAATGTTTGGAGTAACCAGAGTCTCTACTGGCGTCGGAACACATGTTCCAACTTTACCAGGGGACTTTGACCCGGTCAAACGAGTTCGCTTTGTCCGTATCAGTTTTGACTCTGGAGACAAAGACGGTTGGCTCGTAAGTCCCCGTGAACGATGGGGTTTCAATTGACTTACTTCCACGATTGCGGATTACTTGATCAACTAAAAATTGGAGGTGTTACACAGTAATTTGTCACTGTCTCCCTATCAGTCTTCATACTGTGTCATGAGTTCAAATCCATCATGCTCATGCTCTCTAATCTGGCCAAATGACCCACTTTGCCAAAGTTTCTGCATCATCGCGAGTTTTGTCAAAATAACCGCGCTGATGGGCGCTCCATAACAGACGGAATGCGCTGCCAGCGCGGAAGTACACGTGTTTTCCGCGCTGATCGAATTTCATGAGCCAGCGCATTTGTTATTCATTCCTGTGTGAGAGAGAGTTTTTGTTTTGGGAGATCTACCTCCAAGGGTGAATGCTTAAGAGATTTGCTGGCTGGACCCTCTTGAGAAGGACTCAACGTCAGAACTTTGGTTGTACCTTTCTCTGTTATTGATTAATAAATAGATGACTATTGTTATGGTTCCATTCTCATTTGTCTTTGTAATGGTTAATGTGAATTACATCCTTTCTGATTGATGTATAATTGCATTTATTAGATTTCACGCTTGTGTTTGTGTTTCTCTTCGTGTGTGCAGGTATCTATCTACAGAGATCGTGGAAGATCGTGACCGGCCAAAGCGAAGGAGCGAGAACGACATCTCTTCATCAAACAATAGCGTTGGAATCCAAGTAGGTGTTCATTGCCTATCTCTTATTTGCAATTAGGAACTTGCATAGTATCATTGACTGATTGTTGCTAGACCCATTCTGGGCTAGTAGGGATCGCCTCTATCCGTAGAGGGGATTTACCTCTCCAACAGGAGGGGAATATGTTTCCGAATTAAATGAATTTTAGATGCTTTGACACAACTTGTTTTTTCAATTTTTAAGAGTCAAGAAAAAACAAAAGATGACTCTAGTCGCCTTCGATTTTTAATGAGCCTGAAGTGACAAGTGCTCAGATGGACCTTTTCCTTTAAGGAGTCTGAAAAGGAACAAAAGAGACTGCTCTGGAAGTCTAGAAAGATGGATTACCAAACCAATCGCAAAAATGTAGAATACTTTTTACGGTACGGCAGTCAATCTTCCCGAATGCTGTGTTCAGTGCATTGCGATCGATAGGGCGGCAGACACGGCTTCCTATGGATAAAGGATAAAGCCTATTGTGGTCTCCCAATATATACTTGACGGTACATGGGAGCACAATTCCGTATTGGCACTTATCGTCTCAAAGTGGAGGAATCACCCAACCAACAATGAAAGCAACAGTTACCATGTTTTACTACGCCGGAACATGTCTCTAGCCTAGACTTCTAAATGTTGTGCGTTAGGTTCCAAAGCGTTTTTGGATTCATTGAATTTATTTTATAATTGATCTTGCTTAAGAAATTTGCCTTTCAGGTTCACCGCGAGATGTAGATGTAAAATTCCTAAAATGCAGTCTAAGATGATAAAAAATCGTTTAATCTTCTTATAGAAATGAAAATCCTAGCTACTAAGGAAAGAGGGATGATTTTCTTTCAGCATAGAGCATAGAGCACACACTATATGCACTGTCCTAAATCAAACCGACAAGCAGTCTAAATGAAAATGCACATGCATGTATTTTTTTTCAGCTTTCTTAGTGTATGTGATGATAAGAAAGCTAAGTGCAAATCTGAATTATTTCCAAAGCAACAATACTCAGCAAATTTATTTTCAAAATGAAGTGAAAGTAAGAGAGACACTTTGCGATTTCGAAATGAAAAATTGCTTTTCGACACTTTAAAAACTACTAATTCAAATCATATGCAATAGTAACTTGTATAATCGACTACCAAGAGCAAGGGGATTGTCTTCTATGGCTGAAAACGACAGCTACGACACTTTCAGATCAAAGAACGACCGCTCGATTATGCTACTTTTTTGCAAAAGAGAACTGAAAATGATGGAAAATACATAAAAACACTTACAATTCTTTGCACTATGGAGGTGGAAAGATGTAAAGGAAGGGGGTTTTTATAGAGATACGCTGACCATAGACAGCTAAACTCCAGAATAGGACTGAAAACAGTGAGTGAAAAACCAAAGCCTTAAGGTAGAGTTAACCTTGTCTGACCAATGCACCTGTTACACAGAGAACTCTGCTTTCAACGCACCTACTACACTCGGGAAGTGCGATGTAAGCAAGTTGCCTTTAAGGCAAGGTGTGATGGTACCAGTACGAGACTTTAAACAAGTTTTTACTCACAATTTGCAATCCAGTTCGGGGATTTAAGCTAAGAAAGCAATGTTCAGTATATGAAAATCATAGAGGTGGATCTAAGGAGATTACTAGAGCTACCACTTAGGGAAATTAGTCTGTTTGTAGATCGATTGTTTAATTCATAAACAAAACCCAAAGATTGACTGAAGCAACATTGATCTACTTTGCATTCGTAAAACAAATGCACTTTGAAGGCTAGCTGGCTTGGCTTCAGGCTCCGTCTGTAAGTTTATAAAAGAAACAAAGATAGGCTAACAAACAATCTAGTCGCTCCCCAGTGGAGTCGCCATTTTGTTACCGGGAATAGTGTCTATGCAGAACTGCTAATCCCACTAAGGGTGGTAGCAACCTTAGAAACAAACAGAGTAAAGCTACTTTCGTATTCCTTTATGACAAATAGATAAGAGAAGAATGAAGACACCAACCTCAATCTTGTGCTTCGTTCCTCACTTCATTCTTCTCCCTTTTGATAGATCCTTGCCGCTTGCTTCCTCGTAAACCTAGCTTCGAAGAGCACCTATGGAATCAAAGCAGCACAATACTATCCGAGAATAGAGATCTACTAGCATAAACAATATAAGATCAGATGTATATTGACGACACACAAACATATATCATAAAATATGCAAGAACATGGAGGAAAACTTGAATAGCTTTATTGATATCAAGAAAAGAGTAAGGGAGGATTACAACCAATTGTTCTGACCCAGCGTCATCCTCTCAGCAAGAAGCCCTTCTTCACCTCATGAAAATATTAGATCACCCAACACTATGATGTTGCAACAGGAAACCAACAACACTTCCTTACAAGATACAAAATTCAGCCTTTGGATCTCTAGGATGAGGGATCCATATATAGATGTTTGCAAGGGGGGTGAGTCATCTTCTGGGGTTCGATTAGTGTCCTCTCTCTGATAGTTCTTGATTCCACTTGGAGAATGAGGATCTCTTACTCATCCTTGGGCAAATTCAGGGAGGCAAGTGTCACAGGAGAAGTTTCTGGAAGATTCCATGATTTTCCACCTCGCACACTGCCTCTGCCATTTGTCCATTCTCGCCCATCGCACCCCATAGAAGGGCTTTTCAACATGCATCGCACCCTCTATGTGTATTCAGGTGGGATGCAACGCACATTGTCCATGGAGCAGGAGAGATGGTCTAGTTTTGCCCAATTCTGAGTAGTTTTTCATGGAGAACTTTTGGGAGATGATGTGATCAGCTGACCTTGTTCTTTTAGGGGTTGGAAAAAAACTTTTAGGGACTTAAGAGCCCTTGGTTTATGGACATTTAGGATTGGGGTTGCAGTGCCCAAAAATGTCTATAACATCATCTAGGTGATAAGGGGCTAGAAATTATTGAATTATAGGAGATGCTATTAGTATGAGACTTAGAGTTGATTTCAAGTATTGTAATGATGTCAAAATGTCTTGCTTGTTATGAGGAGAGGATGGGATTGAACTGGAGTGTTGGGTATACGAGTAAAATTTACCTAACATGGAGGAGTGATTCTGAATCGAGAAATGGGTTGTAACTCTTCCTTTTATTAATAAAGTGTTCAAAGCTTTTTCCATATGCTTGTGTTATTCATTTACGCTTTCATATGTGTATCATGTACTTGATTCCATGCTATGTTTAATCAATAGATAATTATCATATGTTTTGATCGGTTTTTGTCTTCAGTTTGTGTGGAGGTACTCTTTAAGCGAATTAAGTATGGAGAGGAGTGACAGAATTGATCAAGGGAGATAAGGAGTAAGCGAAAGCTACATGTAGGCTTCTTTACCTCTTATTTAATTTATTGATCATTGAAAAAGTAGAGAATGCTTTGCACTATTGTTCTAGACCTAGCTAATAGTCTAGGGGTTTAAGCGTTTATCTGTAGACACTAAAACTTCCCAAAACAAATTGGCGAATCCGTTGGGGAGCGATCATCCATCTTAGTATCTTATCAGCCTCTTAAGGCATTTCTACATACTGTACTTTTTGTCGTTGATTGAATTTCAGTCTTCTTTCATTGAAAATTGAGCCAAAACTATGCCAAATTGTCTTTAAAGTTGCTCACTGTCACCAGTGCAGCCCAATGAAGGACACAATATGCTGCAATGCACTTCCTGCATAGATCCAGTGTGCTTCAGCGCACTATCTCTCACTGATGCCTGCACTGATCCCTTGAGGGTCAGTTTCCCATGTAGGCGCTGAAGTTTTTGAGCCAATTTTCTCCTGTTTGAATGATTTGCTGAATGTCAATGATGTCTTGTCTGTGAAAATGGTGTTTCATGAATCATCTCCTTACTTGCCCTACTTAGACTAGGATTGATAAATGTTTCTTATGTATTTACTTTATCATTTTCAATCTATAGTCGAAATTTAGTTTTTGGTCGATTGATATTTAGCGAAGGAAAGTGTCGTAAAATCATCTTTTCCTTCGAAAATTGAATTGTTGTCAAATCTTCATTCATGAAAGATCGATTGATTTATGTGTGCAAATGATTATTATTTTCATTGAAAGTTTCATAATTCCTCATTTCTTTGAAAACTAAAGTGTCGTAAAGTATTCCATTCCTTGAAAAGAAATTGTCGCAAAATGGTCATTTTTATGAAAAGAGTTTATTGATCGATTTTGCATTAGTTTTCTTTTTGTTCATTCACATAAAGGGAAATTGAAAATAAATACATGCATGTTGCATTGAAAAAGTTTGTATGTGTTGATAAGGAATAGTGTAGGGAATTTTCATTTAGATTGTGCTCTTTTCTCTTTGACCATAAGAAATTTGATTGCTCTATCCCTTAGTAGCTAGGATTTTCATCGTTAAATTGAATGGAAAGAATCCTTATCATGATAGTTGCATTCCTAGGAATTTCAGAATACATCACATGGTGAACATAAAAGTAAAATTTCTAAGCAAGATCAACTTAAAATAAACATTAATTTACCTAATGGAGCATTGCCATTAATGCAAAAATTTAGTGGTTCTATGCTAGAGACGTGTTCCGGCATCGTAAAACAAAGAAGTTGTCGCTAACTTGTTTGAATACATCTCGAGTGTGATATCTCATTCCACGTATGTGAGTATATCGTAGCTCATCCATGTACCTTTGGGTATATAGGGCAGTGTTGCAATACATAAAGTATATGTGAATGCTCTCACTGTGTGGTTTTGCATTAGACAATGCTTATACAGACTAGGCTTCCACGTACATTCATGTATATATGGGAGGACAACTCTAGGTTGCTATCCATCCTTAAGTAAATGAGTCGACCACCTTGTAAATTGTGATATACCTAACGCAACATTCAAGGATATTTCATGCTTTTACTTCTTGGTTCGCCAAAAGGTATTCTGCAGTTCACAGTTTCTTGGTAAACCTTTTACCTAGTATACCCCTTTTTGTTTATTTCTTTTTTGATAATAAAATTAATCAGAAATTGTGGAGGAACATCAACCCATACCTCGTTATTCATGTAGAACAGTGAGCAAACCGCCTTTGCCTCCCAAAGAAACATCAATTTGGGTAAAGTGATCTCACTTAACTGAGTCTAGTACATCATGAACTCCTGGTTCTTCATCTGAGTTACCTAAATCATCTATTTTAGTAAGTACAGAGACTCTAGTTACTCCAACTATTTCTGGTACATCTGTTCCTAAAGAAGAAGTTTCACAATTACCTGAGGACATTAACACCGATCCTAGTGAAACAGTAACCGAAGTTGTTCAACCACAAGTTGATCCTCAAATTGACATTTCTCAACATGAAAGTACTTCTGAACTTCAATCAATTCAACCAGAACTTAATCCAGAATCTATCCCAGTTCAAATAGAAGTTACATCTGAACTTGAAGTCGTTCAGGAACCTCTTACTGAAATTTTTGTTCATTTACTCGAACATCCGGACTTCGAATTTTAACATTGAAAAGTTGTTACTTTACCGAAAGACGATCAACTACTTACCCCTCAGACATCAGTAACTATTGAAACTTCAACTTCACCAACACCAAAAATCTTTTACGGACCCAATGGTGAAGTTCTTCCACCAGGTTTGATTGCCATAGAGGAGGAATTAGAAGAATATTCCACACCTGGAACCCTGTTTCAGTTTGAACTGGGGTTTATTTTTACCCTAATACTCCTTATTTCCTTCCTTCATTTGATCCTACTTGTTTTCAAGTACCCGTCGAATCTTTAGGACAACTTTAGGGTCAGTTAACTATGGCTGAACAACTATCAACATATCAAACTGTATCATCTAATGTAGCTGCAATAGATTCTTCTGTTGTAACCTCTTCGATATTTTCTACCATGCCTGAGTCACACCTGTATGGTGAATTTTCCATCTCGGTTGGTTACCAATCATTTTTTGGAAGCCACTTAGGGGTTGCTTCTACACCATGGTCATCACCCATGTCCTCAACCAGAATTTTACCTAGTTCTTCTCTAATGGGAACTCAACAGTTTGATCTTGCATATCAGTATCAAGCTGGGAAATCTGGTCAACAAACACCTATGTATCCATTAAATACTGGATTTCCATCATATGGAGAGAAATATGCTTATTCACCGTATCCTCCTTATTCCAAGGGACTACCATATGGTAATATCCCACAGTATTCAGGTCAACTTGGAATCAGAGTTTGTCAATGGCAACCAACAATGCTAGTTCAACAAAGGGTTGTGTATCCAACACAACCAATGCAAATTGTGTCATCTATTCCTACTACACCTATTGTTACTACTATACCACGGTCACAAGTTCAAAATGTTGTATCTCAACCTATTCAAACTGATCCTTCTACCTTGCAATCACAAGTTTCAAGTCAAAAACTTCAAATTCCTCAAGTTTTTGTACAACAACCACTTATTTCTGGAGTCCAACAACAGCCTCAGGTTAGTGTACCCTTATCTAGACTAACCCAGGCTTACGTTGGTATAGTTTATTCACAACCTTGCCAACCTTTCATTGCTCAACAACAACAATCGTTGAATCCACAAGTTGTACCAACAACAACAACAATTGATTCAACAACCTTGGCAGCCTCAATTTCAAAAACCCCAATTCTAGCAGTTCCAACCTCAGTTTTGACTTGTTTCATAGGCTCAACCTGGTTTTGGTCAATCTCAAGCTTACCAAGGTCAAAGTCAACAAGGCTTTGCAGGTTATGGACAACCACACATTCAACCAGGTTATCAATAACCACCTTATACTGGTTTTGTTCAACAAACATACCAAGGTTACCAAATTTAGATGCTCTATGTCGGTATGAAAATACCTATTGCTCAAGAAATTCCATCATATCCTGGGTATGCTCAACCTGACTTGAATCGACAGTTGCCATTTGTAGCAACTTTAGAATTACCAGATTTAAATCGTCTCACTAATGATCCAATATTATATGAACCTTGGTCGCTAGTAATTCTGCGTAAGTTACCATATGACATTCCGAAGTTTAACGAAAATTCTGGAGAAGACCCATCAAATCATGTTATGACCTTTCATTTGTGGTGCTCATCTAACTCCTTAAATGACGATTCCATCAGAATTCGTCTTTTCCAAAGAACACTTACTGGTCCAACTGCTAAATGGTACATTGAGTTATCAAGAGCTTCTTTCAATAACTTCACCACTTTAGCCACTACGTTTTTGACCCACTTCTAGTTACCTATCAGATACGAGACTGGAATGGAACTCCTAACCATATTTAAATAGACTACCTCTACCCATATATCAGATCATATTCATGAGTGGCGACATCATTGTCGAATTCTTAAGACATATGTTCCTCATAAGATTTTAGCTGAGTGGTTCATAAAATCCTTGTTGCCATCAATCACTGAGGATGTGGATAAAGGTGGAGTTGTCACAGAAGAGCAAGTCATTTCTCGTGCCCAATACTTGGATTTGATTTACACACAATCCGACACGCTTTATGATAAAATTCTCAATGCACCTCGACCAGCTTTCACTATTCCACCTCCTCCAAAATCGAGTAAGGGCTGTCATGCCGGCAACGGTGTGATCGTTTCTTCAAGCACACAATCAGCAGGAAGACCATCTGGTCAAACTCTTGCTATTTCCAATCAAACTACCAATGCATCAGAAAATACTCTTTCCTTCAAGATTAATGCTATGTCATTTGACAAAGGCAAAAATACAAAGCAACCTGCAGGCAAGAAAAAGGGAATGAACAAAAAGAAACAAGAAAATTTCCCTCCAAAGAAATCATCTGATTCCTCTACTGCGGAAAGGAAACCTCGTTATCCATGTCTGATATGTAATGATGAGCATTATGCAAGATATTTTCCACATTGCTATGAGGTCTCTAAACATTTAAAGACTTTAAACACATTGGCAGTGTTGACAGATCCGTTTCCAACCCCGGAAACACATTTGGCTACAATAGACCATGCTTCCACATTCCAAGTACTCATGTTATCCATAATAAAGCCACAAAACGATGTTATGGTGTCAACAAGAAACAAAGATTATGGAAATATATCGTCGTTGAATAATTAGGCAACTAATCAACATAATCCTTCAACCTCGACTTCATCTGAAGTTATTCCACCTATTGTACCTGAATTGACAATAAAACCACGAAAGGGAGTTATGCACAAATCAACATTCAACCCTCAGGCCCGACTAGCTCAAAACTATAACATAGTAGAAGATCTTGCTCAATCACCTTCAGCTATGCCGACACTCGAGGTGTTGCAAAACTATCCCTCCCAGAAATAGGATTTATTGTCAGAAATAGGCGAAATAGATCATACTGATTCAAATATTGTAGTTTTTAACCATGCGGGATATTCAACACAGTTACCAACGCAATTAGCTTTCCTAATCCAAGTAAAATCTCTCAATAAGAATTTTCACCGAACTATTATTGACGAGGGGGTATCTACTTGCATATGTCCATGAGCTACTAGAAAACACTTGGATCATCGCCGTTGTCACGATCACCAACCACGTTGAAAGCTTTTGATGGAAGAACATATACTCCATGTGGGATTTTGGGTAACCTGCAAATAAAACTAATTGGAAAAACAGTTAATGTTGAAGTTGAGGTAGTTGACGAACACCTCGATTACAAAATTTTACTAGGAAGACCTTGGGTATATGCTATGGCTGCCCTGGTTAACACATACTTTCGTACTATTGCATTCCCTTTTAAAGGTGGAATCACAATCATTGATCAGCTAGCCTTATTTGCCAATAGTTCACAGGCTGTGGGAAGAACTCAATTGATAGACAGACCCCCGTTGTCACTTCAAAGTTTTGGAGTAGGTATCTTTAAAGATCCTTCCCTAATGGGTACTTTTACCCTCCAGTCACCATCTAATTTGGTTGAAGTGGTAAGAGTAGAAACCTGCAACATGATTTCCTCCACCTCATCTGATTTAAGGAGAATTTCGAACAAAATTGAAGTTGATGGTAGTCTTGAGGTGTTTCTTTTAATCCCCATTGAATTATCATAGCAATCAATCTTTCAGGCTTGTGCGGCATACCCAAATCTACACTCAACTTTTGTATGGGTAGATAGGTCGTTAGAATATGGTACCACTTCGGATACTTTTTCACGTATACATTCTACGTATGAAGGAATCATCCAATCAATGATGATAGGATAAGAACCATGGGGAGATTATCATCATCGTTCCCATCTTCCAGATGAAAATGAAGATTATTCAAATGAACTAAACCACCCATTAATTGTTGATTTCTTGTCGAATTCTGTTAGAGTAGAAGCTGTAGATTCTAAGTGTAATTTGTCCAACATAGAAGAAACAATTTCTATAAACATTTTGACTAGGCCTAATATTGTAGAGAACATTCATGTCAGAAAATCTTGTTCTCCATTGGAACTTGATAATTACCATGCTCTGTTTCGTGAATTTAGAGATATTATTGCATGGTCTTACGAGGAGATGCCAAGAATTGAATCAAGCATTGTTGAACATGAGATTAAAATGTACCCTGATGTCAAACCAGTACGACAATGGCTTCGACCTGTTCATCCTAAGAAAGTTGTTGCCATTAAAACAGAGTTTGAAAAACTTTTTCATGTTGGCTTCATTTTCCTGTGCCTCTTACCGACTGGGTATCTAACATTGTTCCAGTAATGAAAAAACAAGGGACAATTTGAGTGTGCGTCAATTATAGGGATGTAAATCAAGCATGTCCAAAAGACAATTATCCTACACCCTTTATTAACCAGATTATTGAGGAATGTGCCAGATGTAAAATATTTCATTCGTGGATGGATTTTATGGCTACAATCAAATCAATATCTGCCCACAGGACCAATCTAAAACAACTTTTATTTGTCCTTGGGGCACATTCGCCTATCGAAAGTTACCTTTCCGTTTGAAGAATGCAGGAGCTACATTTCATAGGGCAATGAATTATGCATTCCACGACATCAAGCACATTTTTCAACCTTATCTTGATGATTTAGCTGCTCATTCACGAAAGCGGTCTGATCACCCGTAACATCTGAGAGCAATATTTTTAGGGTGTCGACACTACAAGATAAGACTCAATCCACACAAGTGTGTGTTTTGTGTTGACTTTGGTCGATTGCTTGGATTCATAGTCTCAAAAGATGGAATTGGACTCGATCCAATTAAGTTTCAGGCAATCCTTGACTTGCCTCCACCTTCAAACTTATTACAGTTACAGAGACTTCAAGGGAAGATAAACTTTCTGAGGAGGTTCATTCCAAACTAGGCTGAGTTGGCTAAAGGTTTTACACATCTATTGAAGAAAGAGGTACCCTTCCATTGGGATTAGGTTGCACAAGCTTATTTTGATGCTCTTAAATATTCCCTGATTAGAACATCATTAATGTATGCCCCAAACTATCAAAAATACTATTACCTGTATCTTGCCGTTGTAGATACAACCATTGGTATGGTTTCAATCCAAGAAGAAAGTGGAGTTGAACATACTATTTATTACTTGAGTCATAGTCTCAATGATATAAAAAGTAAGTATTCCTACGTTGTAAAGTTAGCTTTGGCAGTCGTTCAAGCTGTACAGAGATTTCGTCATTACATCCTCCTTCGTAAAACTACCATTATATTGGATTGCAACCCTATGACATACATTTTGTCACATCAATTGGTGGGGGGAAAATATTCAAAATGGATAGTAATTTTGCAGGAGTTTGATTTTGAGTTCTTCAAATCTAAATCAAAGAAATATCTTTTCTTCACCGAGTTACTTTGCGATATTCCCTCATCCTCTAGTGATTTAACATCAGAAGCATCAATCTTGGATGAGTCTCTGTTTCTTATCTCATTAAGTAATCCATGGTATTGAGATATACTGATCTATATCCAAACCCAAGCTTTTTGGTCTAATACCTCTCGCTCTGAACAACGACGTACTCGATACCAAGCCAAAGATTATCTGATCATTGGAGATACGCTTTATCGTCATGGTGTCAATACGATTTTACATAGGTGCCTCACTCATGAGGAAGCCAAAAAAGCTTTGAATGAATGCCATTCAGGTGCTTGTGGGGGGAATTTATTTGGTTACGCTACCACATAGAGAATTCTCCATGCTGGTTACTTCTAGCCAACTATATTCAAAGATTTCATTCTTGCTATCAGTAGTTACCATGCTTGCCAGATATTTGACCAGCAAACGAGATTACCACCTACATCACTGCATCTAGTCACTGCTGTTGGCCCATTCATCAAATGGGGAATTGACTTTATGACATGTAACTCCACCTCGGTCGGGGGGCATGGGTATAATATAGTCGTTGTTGACTATTTTACAAAATGGGTCGAGGCGATGCCAACATTGAACAACAGTGGTGAAGTGGCTGCTTTATTTTTCTTCAACCATGTGGCTCCCAGGTTTGGTGTACCACAAGCCATAGTTACAGATCATCGATAACATTTTCAAAATCACACGATGGTTGAATTGAGTGCCAAGTTAGGACTGTCACATGATAGTTCTACTCCATACTATCCACAAGCTAATGGACAAGTTGACGCTATCAATAAAGTCCTTAAGCGCATGTTGAAAAGAATGATTGGAGTTCATAAAATAAATTGGCATTTAATCATGTACTTGACTCTATGGGCATATCGAACCTCATTAAGAAATGCGACTGGATTTACACCCTTTCAATTGGTGTATGGTTTGGAAGCAATCTTACTAATCCAATGTGAAATCTCGTCTCTCAAACTCGTGTTTGACCTGCTACCTGAAACTTATGAAGAAGAAGCACATTTCTTAGAGTTAATCCATCTAGATGAAACCCGTCGTGATGCCGCATTGGCTAACGAAGCACACAAGAAACATATTAAGGCTCAATATGATAAAAATGTCAAGCCTCGTGTCTTCTCAAAAGGTGACCTGGTCTTGCTTTACAATCAGGAATCTGATAAACTTGGCACAGGAAAATTTGAACTTATTTGGATGGGCCCTTATATTGTTAAGCGTGTTTTGATGAAAGGTGCCTACGAGTTAGTGGACTATGATGGGATTCCATTGTCGCAGCCTCGAAATGGGTTGTACCCTAAACATTACTATGCTTAGTTAAGTGTAGTAAAACTCACTGTATATATGCTTTGATTGCATGTGTGTGTGTGTGTGTTTGTTTTAGAGTTCTTATTTGGTTAAGTAATCCACTTTGCATTTGGTGCAGATATTGAACTTCTTAGAACCATTTGTTGGTTACGCCGATGGGGCTAGTCGTAGTACGCAGAATTTATCCTCTGTAGCATGGGCCATTTTTCGCTCCAAGTGGCGACTTAGTGAGTTTTAGAGGGATTTGTATTGGTCGATCGATGAACAACATCGTTGAGTATAGCACGTTGATTGAGCTTCACTTTGATGCCATTTCACTTGGAATACACCAAATCATCATTAGGCTAGATTCACAATTCGTTGTACTACAACTTATTGGTGTATATACCATCTAAAACCCAGCAATTCATCACATGTTCCTTAGAGTTCGTATTTTGGAAAGGTATTTTGAGTTTATCCAATATCATCATATTTCCATAAATCTAAACACATTAACTGATTCTCTAGCAAATTATGTGTTAAATAGACATTTGCGACATATGTAAAGTAAATATTTTCAATTCACATCATTAGTTGAATAGGATTGCATCTCTTAACCATAATAAAATTATGAAAGTAAAATAGATAGTTGTTTTAAAAAAATTTACAAACAGTTTGTGTCCAGGACAAAAATTGGTCATCTGACCCAAAAACTCAAAATGTATGCAGAAAACATCTAAGTAGACTAGTACTGCTCATGATAACAGGTCATAGTCTATATTGTCATGCGTAAACATCTCATCCAATGACTCGACACACCAATGGTGTGGCGCTGTAGTGACATAGACATCTCCTCGATTTGGACATTTGGAATGCCTAGGGTCAAACCCTCTATGTGGTCCTATAGCTCAGCCAATGTCTCGACTAAATCTAAGTATTAGAGAAATACTCTCCCAACAGGTCTCTATGCTAGCCCACCTACCTCTCGTTTGTGCTCCACAGGTCAAATAGGTTCAAATCTGCATACATAAAAAATGTTTTGTTTAATCTTGGAAATAATCAAAAAAAACAAAATTGTAGAAAATTTAAAATAAAAAACAATTTGGTCAAACAATTTACCAATAGCACTCCAGTGTGCTCCAACTGGTAACATCAAGTCTGGATCACCGTGGAAATCCATTCCTGAATATGGATATTCTGTGGTGGCCATATCCTATCAATCAAACCACTCAAAGAATGCAGGGGTAAATGAGATTAATGACTGACCAACATGCATAGCCATAAGATCTACCTGTTGAAAAGTGTGCAACAAGAAATGCTAAAAATAGAAAATTCTAAAAATAGCACTGCTATAAATAGCCCGGCTATAAATAGTAGTTCAGCCATTGAGATCTTAACAATAATGGGTGAAAAGTGAAAGTGCTAAAAATAGCTCTTCTAAAAATAGCATTTCGGGATCCCTTCTTATTTTAGTCAGTCCTTGGACTAAACATAGGAAGTAAAATTCGAATTTGATATTAACAGTGGTTTGAAAATTAATTAATTAATTCATCTTGAGTTAATTAGTTAAAGAAAATCAAACTTGAAGTCTATGTGAGGACATGCAACAATTTCTCCTTTGATTGGGGGATTTATCCATCAGTTAAAGAGATAAGAGTGAGTTGTAATCAGTTTACTTAGTTTAACTAGTCAAGTCTAGTTAGATTAATTTAACAGTTTGTTAAATTAATGAGAGTTCAGTTAGTTAATGCGTGCATGCATGTAACTACTGTATTTTAGATAATTGGGTATTCACTCATGGATAAATCATGCATGTCAGTTCAGTCAGAGACCCAATTGAGATCAGATGAAGGGACAGTGTATTATTAGTTGCTAGGATATTCCTTGGTGAATATTCCTTGCATGCAGAAGGAATATTATTCCTTGAGGATTTCGCAGTTGGAACTGAGGTTACACTGAGTGTGATGAGGCCAATTCACACATGTGATATCATTGGACCCCAATCAAAACTGCGCAAGGAAATAGGAGGCTTGGAGGGCTTGAGGAAGATATATTCTATGTCCATTGAGTTTGTGAGCTGTATTGTTTGATTACAGAGAACACAAGATAGCTTGAGAGCTGATTCCTTTTGTAACTTGAACAAGATTTCCACTTGTATGATAATACAGAGTTGGGGTTTTAGGCTGGTTCTTTCCCCAGTGATATATCTTCTGTGTTGTGGTTGATTACTTCTCATTCTTAGTTATATCTATTCATGCTTGATGATGCTCATATCTGTTTAAGCTTCCGCAAAGTTTATGGTAGAAGTAGATCTAGTATTATGCTTTAGGACATTGCATATATCAGGTGACCTATAGTGAAAATTCTACATGGTATCAGAGCAAAGGTGATCAAGTAAGAACAATATACAAGCAGGAGAGGTATGAAGTTTGGTTTCTGCATATTGAATTGAGTTCTTATCAAATATATTTCACCTATGGCATTCAGTGGTTTAAGACTTGAATATGCCCTTGATGGCAGTTTGAATTATATAGCCTGGAAGGATCACATGGAGACAATATTGGAAGATAACAGTCTCAAGGACTTCATTGATCAAGAAATCCAAAAGCCGACTGATGCTACTCAACTGGCGGAATGGAAAAAGTGTGTGGATAGTGCAAGGAGGATCCTCCTGGAGGGAGTTCGAGATCACATTGTCTCGAGCCTCCATGGGAAGGAGACTTCATTTTTGATGTGGAAAACATTGAAAGATATTTATCAGAATAGCAGCAATGAGAGGAAGCTGGCATTGAAGGACAAACTTCGAAAGATTAAGTGTGAAAAGGGTGACACAATCTATATATTCTTGAACAAGCTTACCACCTACAAGGATGAGCTTGCAAGTGTAGGGGTCATGACTACTGATGACGACATGGTGAGTCTAGCACTCCTCGGTCTTCCTAAGAGCTGGCATAGCTACCAAGACTCAGTTAATGGAAGAGAGAAACTGCCAGATTGGGAATGAATTTGGTCAGACCTAATGCAGGAGGAGATAAGGTGATGCACTAGGGATGGATCTTCATCAAAACAAGATGATGAAGAAAATATAGCTTTAGCGAGTAAAGCTAAGAAAGGGAAAGAGAAGGTGTCCTAATCGAAATCTTCTCATGGTGGGAAGAAGGTTGACAAGTTGAAGGTGCGATGCTTTCACTGTCATGAAGTGGGCCATTATGCTATGAATTGTCCATAGAAGAAATCCAAGAAGGGTTCCTCAAAAGGATCTAATGGGGATGCACTAGCTTCATAGTTTGAGCTGGATTTCTCTCTTATCACATGCATGGTTTCATCCATGGTGGGGTGTGTTTGGTACCCGGACAGTGGAGCCTATTTCCACATGTGAGGTGACAAGAATCCTTTTAGTACCTTGGAGGAGAAGGATCTCCAGATGCGGATCGAGATGGGCGACGATGGAAAGTATAGTGTCTCAGGTGAAGGTATAGTTGTGTTTCAGAGGGAGCATGTTGCTCCTCTCACCCTATCTGTTGTTAAGTATGTACCAGGTCTAAAAAATAATATTGTGTCTGTTGCTATGCTAGAAGATAAAGGCTATGATGTAGTCTTTAGTAAAGGAAAAGTTTTCCTGAGGCATATCAGCACAGGATAGACCAAGCGAATTGGGATTTGTATAAAGAATCTCTACAAGTTGGAGGTAGAAGGTTGTGCTGTGCTGAGTTCCAAAGTAGAGGTGGTGCAAATCCAAGATGTTGGCGAGCTATGGCATAGAAGTCTGGGCTACTTGCATCATGGGGCCTTGAAGATGATGTAGCAAATTTCTACCGGCTTATCCAAGGGAAAACTGGAGCAAATAGATACATGCAAAGGATGCACCCTGGGTAAGTATGCGAAATATTCCTTTCAGGATCGGGATAGTAGAGTTAGAGAAATCCTGGAGTGAGTTCACTCAGATGTCTATGGACCATTCTCTATAGCCTCCACTGCTAAGCAAAGGTACTATGTTATTTTTATTGATGATTTTTCTCATAGATGTTGGATCTACTTTATGCGAAAGAAGGATCAGACCTTCTTGAGGTTTTGTGAGTTTAAAGCCTTGACAGAGAAAGAATCTGGGAAGAAAGTAAAAGCCTTGCGTAATGACAATGGTGGAGAGTATGTTTCCCAGTAGTTTAAAGACTTCTGCACTACAGAAAGAATTAAAAGGGAACTGACGGCACCCCATAACCGAAAATAGAATGGGGTGGCTGAAACGAAGAATAGATCTATTGTGGGAGTAGCTCGAGTGATGTTGCATGACCAAAGCCTACCACTTCTTCTGTGGGTTGAGGCATGTAATACAATAATGTATCTTCAGAATAGAAGTCCTCATCGTATCTTGGGGATGAAGACACCGATGGAGGAATTTTTGGGAAAGCAACTAGATGTGAGTCACTTCCGCATCTTTGGATCATCAGTTTACTGTCATGTGACCAAAGATGCTCGGAAGAAGCTAGACCCAATAGCTAAGTTGCGGATACTTGTGGGGTACACAGATACACCCCACAATTATCATGTGTTTCTACCTACTTGTTAGAGGACTGTAGTGTGCAAGGATCTGAAGTTCGATGAGTAGAGAGCCATGCGAGTGTCACTTGAGAGGGAGCTAAAGTTGCATGGCGATGAGGAAATTTTAGTTCCAAAGGAGGAGGATCCTCCTGATGATGTGGATCAACCAAATGTAGAGGATCCAGTAGTGGAGACTACCACTTCTAGAGAGTCTTCTAGAGACGAGCGGAAACACTCGTGGGAAGCTGATAGATTGATGCAGGATGTGAGAGAGAATGTGGGGCAGCCATCCTCTTAGTGCAGACAGAGGAGATCTCTCGAGAGATACACTGGCTACATGGCCCTGGTTGGGGAGTGTGTAGCAACTGAACCTTCTTCTTTTCAGGAGGCAGTGCAGCAACCAGTCTGGATTGATGCAATGGTAGAAGAGTATGATTATTTCATGCGGAACAGTGTGTGGGATGTTGTCCCTAGACCTAGGGACAAATCAGTGGTTAGTTCCCAATGGCTTTACAAGGTAAAGCTGGCAGCTAAGGGTAGTGTTGAGAAACACAAGGCAAGGTTTATTTCCCGAGGTTTCTCACAAGTTGAGGGGATCGACTATGATGAGACCTTTGATCCCGTAGCAAGGCATTCATCTATCAGATCAATGCTAGCTCTATCAGCTCAAATGGGTTGGAAGGTCCATCAGATGGATGTGAATATGGCATTCCTCAATGGGAAGATTGAGGATGAGGTATACATTGAGCAGCCTGAAGCATTTGAGACCTTTGATCACGAGTCACATGTCTGCCGACTCAAGTGAGCGTTGTATGGGTTGAAGCAAGCAACCTGTGCTTGGTATATCAGGATCAACAACTATTTCACCAGTTTGGGCTTCACCAAGTGTGAAGCAGATGCAAACCTATACCACATCATGGTAGATGGTAAGCCATTGATTATTATACTTTATGTCGATGACATGATTTTGACAGGTGATGACCATCTAATACAGTCTTGCAAGGAGGACCTTGCAAGAGAGTTCAAGATGAAGGACATGGCCCTCATGCACTATTTTATAGGCATGGAAGTGTGGCAAAAACATGGGGAGGTATTTGTGTCTCAAGGAAAGTATGCCAATGAGATACTCAAGCACTTTCACATGGAGAAGTGCAAACTCATGCAGACTCCTCTAGCTGGGAAATGGAGGAAGGAGGATGCTACTTCAGGTGAGGTAGTAGTTGTTATAGTTTATCGGCAGATGGTGGGTTCACTTATGTATCTGGTGAACACACGACCTGACTTATGCTTTGTGGTGAACCAGCTGAGTCAAGCTATGGTTCAGCCTACCAAGCTGTTTTGGAAGGCAGCAAAGCATGTGCTGAGATATCTCAGAGGCACTACACAGTACGGATTATGGTATCAACGGACAGAGGGAGTGAAGCTGCAAGGCTTCACTGTTATCGGGAAATTTAGTGTCCACTCGGAGCTGCTAGTCCCACTAAGACTGGTAGCTATCTTAGAAACAAACAAACTAAAACTACTTTCATTTTCCTTTATGATAAGTAGATAAGAGGGGAATGAAGGACACCAACCTCAGTCTTGCACTTGGTTCCTTGCTCGGTTCCTCTCCCTTCTTCTGACAGATCCTTGCCGCTCCTCTCTCGTCAACACAGCTTCAAAGAACACCTATGGAATGAAAGCAGCATAATACTATCGAAGAATAGAGATCTACAATCATAAACAATATAGGACCAGATATATATTGACCACACAAAAGCATATATCATCAAACATACAAGAATGTGGAGGAAAACTTGAATAGCTTTATTAATATCAAGAATAAGCAAAGAGGATTACAACCAATTGTTCTGACCCAGCGTCATCCTCTCAGAAAGAAGCCCTTCTTCACCTCATGAAAAGCTTAGATCACCCAACACTATGATGTTACAACAACAAACCAACAACTCTTCCTTACAAGATACAAAATTCCAGCCTCTTGATCTCTGGGATGAGGGATCCATATATAGATGTTTGCAAGGGGGATGAGTCAGCTTTTCGGATCTGATTAGTGTCCTCTCTCTGATAGTTCTTGATTCCACTTGGAGAATGATGATCTCTTACTCATCCCTGGGCGAATTCAGAGAGGCAAGTGCCACAGGAGAAGTTTCTGGAAGATTCCATGATCATCCACCTCGCAAAATGCCTCCGCCATTTGTCCACTCTCTCCCATCGCACCCCATAGAAGGGATTTTTAGTATGCATCACACCTCCCATGTGCATTAGGTGGGATGCATCGCTCTTTGGCCTTGGAGTAGGTGAGATGGTCCAGTTTTGACCAGTTCTGAGTAGTTTTTCATGGAGAACTTCTGGGAGATGATGTAATCAGCTGACTTTGTTCTTTTAGGGGATGGAACAACACTTTTAGGGACTTAGGAGCCCCTGGTTTATGGACATATATGATTGGGGTTGCAGTGCCCAAAAATATCTATAATAGTTGCCCCCTAAAGCATGAGGTCGTTAATCTTTTGATGTCGGGTGAAATGCTTTATCATGAGGATCCGAAGTTTTTTCGAGCTAGAAAGCGACCTGTAATAAGATACAATACAATTCATTATATTCATAATATTTTCATGATCTGGCTGAGTCGGGAATTCCCATGCTCAACTTTATAAATTCATTTTCATGTACATAGGATAGATAATCGTCTGTGTGCAGACTGATGATTTTGGTAGAGCCATCATCCCTTAGTTTGGATGATTATCTGTGCAGCAATGATGTACATTTGATGTCTTTATTTTCCTGAATATATATCGCAGCCTAGATGGATGAAACTAGATCCGAGGTCTTCAATCTCATTTGATCTTCACTCAAAGTACAAGTTGATCCATGTGAGAGATGTTCTAGAGTCGAACATGGAAAGACATCGCCTGATTACCAGCCAATGATGTAAGCTGTTAGCAGGCGCGAGAGGAATCACCGATAATGATGATGACCCTCAAGGTACAATAGTACAATTCATGTGGTGTGAAAAAGGGACTTGGCATTGAACACCACGCAAAATATTTCAGTCGAAGGCCATTGATGTAAACCTATCGCCGGAAGTGAGAAACTTGCCATTGAGACATGCAAGCTTCAAAGTACTCAAAGGGTTGTTCCTAGATTGACTTCCTGGATAATGAGCTGATGTCGACAAGAATCGATCCATCGTAGGAAGGCATTAATGAATCCCACATCTACAACATGGAATGGAGCAAATGATTTTAAAGGAGGTGAAAACAATCTGATGATATAAGGTTCAGGGTGGCGGTCATGAAAGAATGGAGTGTGAATGTATTGTAGCGGATGAGACACAGGTGAATCCTATGAGTGACTTCTCCTAAACATACCGGCGACACTGACATGATGGGTTGGTAGCGTTAACCCCAAATGTGGATGGTGTGATGGACCATTGGCGATATGACCAGTAAACAGAACAACCCAACCTGATCCAGATGTGGAGCGAAAGCGTCATGTTCAAGTGCGACTTGCTACAAATAAAGTTTCTTCAAGTTTTCTTCCCAATTTTTCCCTAGTCATTGCTGACTAGTACCTCTTTATTTTTGTCAAGCTTGAGGAGGATAACATATGCTTGTTCTATAATTTTCCCTTCGGGCAAACCCATCACTATGTTTTAACGAGCCTAGCGATAGTGAAACTCATTCTTGTCTATATGGACAAGTTTGTCGCTATTAGGTTTTAACGAGTTTAATGACAAAGACAACTCGATCCTTTTCAATTTTAAAGAGTCTGAAAGGGACGTAAAGAAAACTCCAATAATCCTTTTCCATCATATAATCCCTTAGGTCCGAAAAAGTATAAAATAATATGAAAGGGATGAATTTTCTGTAATTTTAACGAGCCGAACAAAACAAGCGCTCGACCTTTTTGTGTAATAATCCCTTAGGTCCAAAAAGATTAAAATCTAGAGGAGGAATAGCACTTTCGGTCACTTTAACGAGCTGGAGAGGCCAACTGCTCGGCAATCTTTTCATATTTTATGAGTCAGATGAAAAGAGCTTAAAGGAGACTCGTTTTTCGAGGAACGAGTGATAAATTCGGGTAGTAGCTGATTCCAGGTAATGTTTGGAATTTTCCAATCACGACAGTGTCACAAGGATGGCTAACAGGATCACTCTTCGCAGATGTTCCTCAAAAGGGGTAAAAAATCAAATGGAGGTGAATGATTGGCCAAAACAGAGTGGAGGTGATGATGAGAACATGACCAAGGTTCAAAGTTTGATGATAATGCATTCATGTTGGTTATTTACCCGAAATTGGTTCATTTTTTAATGAATGAGCTTAAACTCTGGGGGAAACATTTTCTCACTGCTTATGTTTAATTTTTAACGAGCTTGAACTCCACATAAAAACTGCTCGATGATAATGGTCATTGATTTAATTTCACCGTTAATCACTTTGTTCCTTCAAAGGTTGTATTGTATGTTCAATTGCTTCATCAAACCGATTAGAAATGAACAATACATGTTTCAAAAATGAGTTAAAACACTAATATTTTACTTGAATTACGTGAAAAGTAATTTAAAAGTGGTTTTTTACCCCTCACTTTACCATTTCATTTGAACTTTGGTTTGTTGGAGCTTTGGAGGTGCTTTTCCCCCTTGATTTTCACTAGCTGATTCTGGGAGATTCTGTGGACGATTCTTGGCGCTGTCTGGACCAGGTAAGAGGTAAAGGTGAGCTCTTCAGTTTCATTCTTTCCTTTTTGAATTCTGAGCATGTTTCCTGGTTTTTCTGAGCCCCTGGGGTTTGAAAAATTCACTCTGGCTTCATCGCACCTTTCCTATATCGAAAAGTGTGATGCATACTGGCCTAGCCATTGGCTAGTCAGTATGCATCCCACCCAGTACACTGCTGGGGGTGCGATGGGCGCAAGGATGGAAACTTGTGCACAGTTTTTTCATGGAATTTTTGCCTGTTTTTCACCAAATCAGGATCCTGACTCTTCCCTTGTTTGTTTTAAGAGATTCATTGGAGAAAAATGCCTATTACATGGCGAGAATGTGAGCATGAAGAAGAGGACATGCTTGCTTTACATGATCTAGTTACGGTAAATGCACTGCGGAATTGTGGCCTATTCATGTTTTTCCGCATCTCTAGCATGAGGCAACAAATCAACTTGTTGTAATATTTTCTCGATGCATGGGATCCTACCAACTAGGTGTTTTAGATCAGAGGCAAATCTATCCCCTTGACTATCGTGGACATCTATTTTTTGACTGGTTTATCGAGGCGCGGTGCCCCTCTTTCATTATCAAGTTCCGCCCGTGGGGGCGAATCCATGAGAGATTATATTTGTTGGTATTGCAGAGAGGGATCTCAGCCAAGTAGGTATGGGAAGATCAACATCCGCGATGTCACTGACCAGTCCTTGAGGACCATTCTGTTCACTTTTGCTAGACTGGCTGGTAGTGCGGCTCTTCATGTGGCCAACAAGTCTTATATGCAGTATGCCTTGGAATGCCTTGAACCAAAGGTGTTCAATTGGTGTGATGCAGTACTCCTTGTGATGAAAGAACAACTGACCAAGGTAAAAAAATGGAATATTGAAGAACTTCGGTTGTGGTTCTATTTTGACCACCTTTGCCTTGGAAAAGATCCCACTGATGCAACCGAGCCACGGATGCAGAGATGGGTCAACCTTATGGCCCGACATGCTGGTCAGTTCTAGATTTCCTTTTCTGATACCTTCTTCGAATGGTTCAACCGTCAGGAGATGGTTTTTTACGAGCATCCATATGCTGGTATGGATTTCCGAGGTGACCCAGATTTGGTGCAGAGTCGCCATTTTGTTATCAAGAAATCTAGTGTCCACTCAGAGCTGCTAGTCCCACTAAGACTGGTAGCTATCTTAGAAACAAACAAACTAAAACTACTTTTGTCTTCCTTTATGATAAGTAGATAAGAGGGGAATGAAGGACACCAACCTCAGTCTTGCGCTTGGTTCCTTGCTCAGTTCCTCTCCCTTCTTCTGACAGATCCTTGCCACTCCTCTCTCGTAAACACAGCTTCAAAGAACACCTGTGGAATGAAAGAAGCATAATACTATCGAAGAATAGAGATCTACAATCATAAAATATATAGGACCAGATATATATTTACCACACAAAAGCATATATCATCAAACATACAAGAATGTAGAGGAAAACTTGAATAGCTTTATTAATATCAAGAATAAGAAAAGAGTATTACAACCAGTTGTTCTGACCCAACGTCATCCTCTCAGCAAGAAGCCCTTCTTCACCTCATGAAAAGCTTAGATCACCCAACACTATGATGTTACAACAAGAAACCAATAGCACTTCCTTACAAGATACAAAATTCCAGCCTCTGGATCTCTGGGATGAGGGATCCATATTTAGATGTTTGCAAGGGGAGTGAGTCAGCTTCTGGGATCTTATTAGTGTCCTCTCTAATAGTTCTTGATTCCACTTGGAGAATGATGATATCTTACTCATCCCTAGGCAAATTCAGAGAGGCAAGTGTCACAGGAGAAGATTCTGGAAGATTCCATGATCATCCACCTCGCAAAATGCCGCTGCCATTTGTCCACTCTTGCCCATCGAACCCCATAGAAGGGATTTTCAGTATGCATCGCACTTTGACCATGGAGCAGGTGAGATGGTCCAGTTTTGACCAGTTCTGAGTAGTTTTTCATGGAGAACTTCTGGGAGATGATGTAATCAGCTGACCTTGTTCTTTTAGGGGATGGAACAACACTTTTAGGGACTTAGGCGCCCTTGGTTTATGGACATATATGATTGGGGTTGCAATGCCCAAAAATGTCTATAACATTCACGGATGTGGATTGGGCAGGTAGTCCATCAAACCAGAAGAGCACTTCTGGAGGAATCTTCAACCTTGGTTCAGCTGCAGTTTCTTGGTATAGCAGAAAACAGATATCAGTTGCACTTAGCTTAGCAGAGGTTGAATACATGGCTTTTAGTCAGGCAACATGCGAGGCCATTTGGATGCGGAAGATTCTAGTGGGATAGTTTGGTTAGATGATGGATCCTACAGTGATATACTGTGATAATCAGAGTTACATAAAACTCTCTAAGATTTTGGTGTTTCATGACAGGTCCAAGCATATAGATATCTGTTACCATCATCTACAGGACTATGTGGTCAAGAGGATCATGATGTTGCAGTATGTTACGACCGAGGAGCAGGATACAGATATTTTGACTAAGGCATTGGAAAAATGCAAGTTCGAGTTCCACAGAGACAGGATCAGGGTTACTGATAATCCCTTTCTTGTTGAGAGGGAGTGTTGAAAAGTGTGCAACAAGAAATGCTAAAAATGTTGGAAATAATACTGAGAGGGGGGGTGAATCAGTATTATCACATCAATAAAACTTTTTCATTTCCATATTCAAATTCATATATGCTACTTCCACAACTTCTTATGATTCAGTTAGTTGATCCTTAATGAGTGCATTAGAACATTATCAACCATATTAATAGTAAACAGGTGCAGTAAAATAGAACAGATCATCACACATAAGCCACACACATGAACACCATGATATAAGATGGAAACCCAATGTGGGAGAAAACCACCTGCTGCAAGTCATCTCAATCTTCTTCTTAATAAGAAAATCCTTTTACAATATTTCTGTACTGGTGCAGTCTTATACCAGTACGTAGGCTTCTACCTGCAGAGAGCTACAACCCCCATAGTTCTTGTACTAGCCGATCCATTTACTAATATGCAGGCTGCTACCTGCTACAATGCTCCAAAGTTTTCAACTGCTACTGGAAGGTAGCTACCACCCCCTTAGCTCTTGTACTAGCTAAGATACTAGTACGTAGGCGTCGGCCTACAATCTTCTCTCCTCCGGGTACCACGTTTCATAAATTTTCATACTGGATACTCCTGAAGCACAACACATAATCTGAAAGGCCACATTTCATCCAATTTTCATACTGGACCCATTAATATCATTGAAGCACATAATCAATCAATCTTTTGAATCATCCAATCACCAGATCAATACATATATAAGGATAATATGTGTGTCAGCAATCAGATCTAGTCCATCAGATCATATAAGGATAAGTCATTATGAACCTGATCCATTCATCCATCAATACTAAAGCTAAACATAATCATTTAAACAATCAATTCTCAGAATGTTGTTATCAGAACATAACACCAGTAACCAGACATAACTTCAAAACCCAGAACTCTTTAGTAAACAACAGAAGCAGCTAAAACATATTTTAAGAAAAGTACGCAACTTCTTCAATGGAAGCATGTGGGTATCCGCTACTGCACCATCTATTGATCTGCGGGTATCCGCACCTGAATAGGCTTCTAACCTGCGAGTGTCTGCACCTGTGCAGTCTTCTTCTCAGCGGTCATCCGCACCTACGGCTACGGGTTGCCTGCATACTTACGCACTGCACCCATCTCTGGCATGCGATCCTCCGCACTTACACCAATCTCTGACCGGTAAACCTCCGCACCTTTTCCTTGATCTACCTGCGGATCTTCGCGCTTTCTCCTTCACTGTCCTGCGGATCTCCGCACCTGAAACATGTCGCACCTGCGGTCTTGCGGTTAAAGAGTTTTTCAAACTTCAAATATGCCACAGACTATCAGATCTACAGATCTGATCATGCACAAAGGAGATCTCGACCCATCAGTAGATCTGCCTTATTCAGATCTAAATCTGCACCATAACCCAAACGCCGTATTCCAGATCTAGCACTTTATCAGATGTTCAATTAATCAGAAGATACCTTGCCAAATGATCTCCTTCCTCTTTTATAGCTTTAGGCCTTTCACAATACCACGGTCCAAAACCATAATAACACATTACCACGGACCCAATACTTGGGATCATCACTTTTGGATGCAATACCACGGACCAAAACCATAGGATCAAAAACTGTCGGACTAATACCATGAACCAACCATGAAAGTGCATGAACTTTTCTCTTGCATGAAGGGAACTTTTCTCTGCATGAAAGTGCGTGAAATTTTCTCTATATGAAAGAAACTTTTCTCTCCATGAAAGTGCATGAAATTTTCTCTACATGAAAGAAACTTTTCTCTGCATGAAAGTGTGTGAACTTTTCTCTACATGAAAGAAACTTTTATCTTCATGAAAGTGCGTGAACGTTTCACCATATGAAAGAAACATTTCTCTGCATGAAAGTGCATGAACTTGAAAATAACTTTGGTTCACTATAATTTATCATCTTTGTGATTTGCCATCAAGGACAACACTTTTCTCATAATGCCAACAATCTCCCCCTTTGGACTTGATGGCAAAGCTAACCTGAGAACTGTCATCTGATTCCTTTGAGTTGTCCGGCATCCCATGCACTCTTTCACATCTGATATCACTTCCGTAGATTCATCTAGATATATATAAGTGAGTTAATCTTCTACGAGTTGGTTGCCATCAAGTACAACACATGCATCATAATGTCAACAATCTCCCCCTTTAGACGTGATGGCAACAATACCAAATCACTCTCCCCCTTTGACATCAAGGGCAAAGGGTGGACCAAGATATTCTCTTCCTTTGTTGTCCATACCCCCCCTGAGTACCTGCTGAAATCTCTGAATGAGCTCCCCCTTTGTATATGCCATGGTGCACCAATCTATCCATGCTCTTTCTGAGAACATGCTGAAATCTCTGCTCTGCTGAAATATGCTTGTTCATGCTCCCCCTGACTGTAAGCACGGTCTGCAAAAAGATGTTCTACAAGAAGAACATGACTCTATACATCATAAATGACCTTCCTATCACCAAAGACTCATACATACATCTATCTCCCATCAAAATGGTGATATACCAAAAGTTTACTTATGATAACACAAGAGAATAACATCATTCATCCAAGGCATAGTGGGGAAACCAACATAGCTGTTACATGACCTGAAGAGATCTTATCAAATGACTACAATAGATAGAGACACACTATTACATCACGAGTCTTGATATGACCTTTACATCGAATGATATACATGACATTTATAGCAGAGACCAAACACCTAAATAGGATCATGATAAACATCAACAACGACACTGTATGATCTGCTCCATAGCATCTGTCAACAGCAACTAGACCAGCAACTTGTATTAGTGCATGAATCATCAAGGTATGTCCGTATCAACAAAATTCTATATATACAGAATCATTCACATTCTATCATATGTGAGAAACACCATAGCCATCCAGATCTGCATGAACCAAGTATCATCAATTGTGAATATCTGCATCAATCAACATATGTACGAAACAAATTATCATCATATAGGTAAGAACTCATCATCATCATGTCTCAAACAATGCAACTTTGAATAATCATCCATGTATCTAGCCAACAATCCTCATCCACATATGTGCCAAGAACAATAGGAATCCTGCATCATAACTGTAATATATGATCTTTATGCATATGACAACAACAGCATATGAGTGACTCATCATCAAGTAAAGAAGATGTGAATTCAAGCTATGTACTTCTCCTTATCCTTATGAAGATCACCATGTAAGCACCATTAGAGAATCAACCACAAATCTGATCTAAATATCAACTATGTAACCCCAAGAATCATCTGAACAACTCATAACCATATCATAGCAAGATAAATCATTTATCCATATAAGCACATCACCAAGGACTATTAACCATAATGCCAACAATGCATTAGAAGCATATGCTCCCCCTAAACCTGCGCCATCTTGTTTACTGTCAGATCTGATCACACATATCAGCAAGAAGTATCAAGACATCATCATTATCAAGTTAGAAAAAAAATACTTCTAACCATCAAGTCATTTCCACACATCATCATCAAACAACGCAAATAATAAACCGAATCATAATTGATCCTGTCCATACTACCTTTCCTCAAACGCGAATATGCCATAACCAACTTACGTATATACGTGACTTCTCTTTAAGAAACTTGCGTACGAGATTTAGGACACTGAAGTTTTACACTTCCAGCTCCCTCTGATTCTGTTATGTCTGTATGTTGTGCTGTGCCGCCTCTTTCTGACTGTACTTCTTTCTTCTTCCACATATTCAAGTGTGATGATGATGTTTTCTCCTTTTGGTATGGTGCCCATACTTTGTTCCTGCATTCCTTAGCTATATGTCCAAGCTTGTTACATGTGTAACATCTTACATGTCTCATATTTCTTCTATAGCAATCAACAGCTCTGTGACGAAACATATTGCAAGCAAAGCAATATCCATTAAAGTGCCTTGAATGTGATGATCTTTCTGCATGATGGTCTTGAACCCTTCTTCTTCTACATCTGGCTGCAACATGTCCAAGATTATGACATACATAACATTCAACATTATTCATAGGAGGAGTAAAAGGTTTTCTTTGAATAATTTCTTTCCTTGTTTGATGATGAGATTGACCTTTCATCTCCTTATTGAGCATTTCAGATTTTGCAGTAGAGTCCCTTGTCTTATTTCCTGAACTAGTTTCACCTTCAATAGATTCATGAAAAACAAGACCAGTTTTGGTAGCAGGAGACCTTTGACTACTAATAATATCATCCAAAATCTTAGTACTATCTTGAAATTGTAAGATCTTATCTTTTTCTTCTAATTTATCCTTTAGAATGGTTACTTCAACCTGAAGATGCTCTTCCCTTTCACGATGTTGCTTCTTCATGTTTTATTCAACTTTTCTTTCTTCTTCCAACTGATGTCTTAGATTAAGGAATTCATTTTCTTGTTTTTCATGAGCTTGGAGAAGTTCGGTATTCTGCTTCTTTGATTCTTCAAGACCTTCCTTCAGCAAGAGGATCGTAGCTTCAAGACTTTCATAGTAACTGGATCTATCTCTAAGTTTCTTTATTGTTGTGCTCTTCTCACTGACTTCATCTCTTAGAGATGTTACTTCATCCTGCAACTTTTGATATTTGTCCTTGAATAACTTCCTTACCTTGTTTCCTTCCTCTAGTTGAGCTTTTAGTTTGGTAGCTTCTTCTTTGCAGGCACATTCCCTTTTGTTCAATAGATCTTGTTGATCTCTAATTTTGTCTGTAAGCCTTTTGAATTCTGCCTCTATTTGATATCTTTCTTGCTCACCCATAAGAGAAAATTCAGTTGTTTCGTTATCACTTTCATCTTTTCCAAATGGATAGATAGCCGGAACATCAAAGAATAACACATTCATACCTGATAGTTCATCTTCATTCTAAAATTATTCTGAATCTGAAGTGCTTCTTCCACATAATCCCCAATCGATTCTCCCACTGTCATAGTTCTTCTGAGATGTCTTCTTCTCCTTAGGCACTTTCTTCTTAAGCTTCTTTCCCATTGTTCCACGGATCTCCTTCAAGTGATCAAGCTTCTACAAAAGGACCTGCTCTGATACCAATTTTTGGAAATAATACTGGGGGGGGGGGTGAATCAGTATTATCACATCAATAAAACTTTTTCATTTCCATATTCAGATTCATATATGCTACTTCCACAACTTCTTATGATTTAGTTAGTTGATCCTTAATGAGTGAATTAGAACATTATCAACCATATTAACAGTAAACAGGTGCAGTAAAATAGAACAGATCATCACACATAAGCCACACACATGAACACCATGATATAAGGTGGAAACCCAATGTGGGAGAAAACCACCTGCTGCAAGTCATCTCAATATTCTTCTTAATAAGAAAATCCTTTTACAATATTTCTGTACTGGTGCAGTCTTATACCAGTATGCAGGCTTCTACCTGCAGAGAGCTACAACCCCCATAGTTCTTGTACTAGCCGATCCATTTACTAGTACGCAGGCTGCTACCTGCTACAATGCTCCAAAGTTTTCAACTGCTACTGGAAGGGAGCTACCACCCCCTTAGCTCTTGTACTAGCTAAGATACTAGTACGTAGGCACCGGCCTACAATATTCTCTCCTCCGGGTACCACGTTTCATACATTTTCATACTGGATACTCCTGAAGCACAACACATAATCTGAAAGGCCACGTTTCATCCAATTTTCATACTGGACCCATTAATATCATTGAAGCACATAATCAATCAATCTTTTGAATCACCCAATCACTAGATCAATACATATACAAGGATAATATGTGTGTCAGCAATCATATCTAGTCCATCAGATCATATAAGGATAAGTCATTATGAACCTAATCCATTCATCCATCAATACTGAAGCTAAACATAATCATTCAAACAATCACTTCTCAAAATGTTGTTATCAGAACATAATACCAGTGACCAGACATCACTTCAAAACCCAGAACTCTTCAGTAAACAACAAAAGCAGCTAAAACATATTTAAAGAAAAGTACGTAGCTTCTTCAATGGAAACCTGCGGGTATTCGCTCCTGCACCATCTATTGATCCGCGGGTATCCGCACATGAATAGGCTTCTGACCTATGAGTGTCCATAGCTGCGCAGTCTTCTTTTTGGCGGTCATCCGCACCTACGGCTGCGAGTTGCCTGCGTACTTATGCACTGCACCCATATTTGGCCTGCGATCCTCCGCACTTACACCGATCTCTGACCAGCGAACCTCCGCACCATTTCCTTGATCTACCTACAAATATTCGCGCTTTCTCCTTCACTGTCCTGCGGATCTCCGCACCTGAAACGTGTCTCACCTGTAGTCCTGCGGTTAAAGAGTTTTTTAGACTTCAAATATGCCACAGACTATCAGATCTACAGATCGGATCATGCACAAAGGAGATCTCGACCCATCAGTACATCTGCCTTATTCAGATCTAGATCTACACCATAACCCAAACACCGTATTCCAGATCTAGCACTTTATCAGATGTTCAATTAATCAGAAGATACCTTGCCAAATTATCTCCTTCCTCTTTTATAGCCTTAGGCCTTTCACAATACCACGGTCCAAAACCATAATAACACAATACCATGGACCCAATACTTGGGATCAACACTTCTGGATGCAATACCACGGACCAAAACCATAGGATCAAAAACTGTCGGACTAATACCATGAACCAACCATGAAAGTGCGTGAACTTTTCTCTTGCATGATGGGAACTTTTCTCTGCATGAAAGTGCGTGAACTTTTCTCTATATGAAAGAAACTTTTCTCTGCATGAAAGTGCATGAACGTTTCTCTACATGAAAGAAAATTTTCTCTGCATGAAAGTGCGTGACCTTTTCTCTACATGAAAGAAACTTTTATCTTCATGAAAGTGCGTGAACTTTTCACCATATGAAAGAAACTTTTCTCTGCATGAAAGTGCGTGAACTTGAAAATAACTTTGGTGCACTATAATTTATCATCTGTGTGATTTGCCATCAAGGACAACACTTGTCTCATAATGCCAACAAAAAATAGAAAATTCTAAAAATAGCACTACCATAAATAGCATGGCTATAGATAGCAGTTCAACCATTGGAGATCTTAGCAACAATGGGTGAAAAGTGAAAGTGCTAAAAATAAATTTTTTAAAAATAGCATTTCTGGATCCCTTCTTATTTTAGTCAGTCCCTGGACTAAACATAGGAAGTAAAATTCGAATTTGATATTAACAACAGTTTGAAAATTAATTAATTAATTCATCTTGAGTTAATTAGTTAAGGAAAATCAAACTTGAAGTCTATGTGAGGACATGCAACAGTTTCTCCTTTGATTGAGGGATTTATCCATCAGTTAAAGAGATAAGAGTGAGTTGTAATATTGGGTTGTAATCAGTTGACTTAGTTTAACTTAGTCAAGTCCAGTTATATAAATTTAACAATTTGTTAAATTAATGAGAGTTCAGTTAGTTAATGCTTGCATGCATGTAACTATTGTATTTCAAATAACTGAGTATTCACTCATGGATTACTCATGCATGTCAGTTCAGTTAGAGACCCAATTGAGATCAGATGGAGGGACAATGTACTATCAGTTGCTAGTATATTCCTTGGTGAATATTCCTTGCATGTAGAAGGAATATTATTCCTTGAGGATTGTGCAGTTGGACCTGAGGTTATAGTGAGTGTGATGAGGCCAATTCACACATGTGATACCATTAGACCCTAATCAAAATTGTGCAAGGAAATAGGAGGCGTGGAGGGCTTGAGGAAGATATATTCCATGTCTATTGAGTCTGTGAGCTGTATTGTTTGATTACAGAGAGAGCAGGATAGCTTGAGAGCTAATTGTTTTTGTAACTTGAACAAGATTTCCACTTGTATGATAATACAAAGTTGGGGTTTCAGGCTGGTGCTTTCCCTAGTGATATATCTTTTGTTATGGTTGATTACTTCTCATTCTTAGTTATATCTGTTCATGCTTGATGATGCTCATATCTGTTTAAGCTTCCGCAAATTTTATGGTAGAAGTAGTTCCAATATTATGCTTTAGGACATTGCATATATCAGGTGATCTACAATGAAAATTCTACACTACCCATGGCTGCATCCATGGATCTTTAGGTCTAGATACACCCAGTGAAACAAGTTGTGGCTGCATAAGTGGAATTCTCTCCAAGGTGAAAAAAATCAGGATCGACCCATAGCCAAAATTCTTTGTCTTTCCACTTTTCACCTTGGTCAGTTGTTCTTTCACAGATGAAAGAATTGCCTCACACCAGTTGAACACTTTTGGCTCTAAACAGTCTAAAGCATACTGCATGTATGATCTGTTTGCCAAGTGTAGTGTCACGCTGCCAGCCAGTTTGGCGAGGGTGAAGAGGATCATCCTCAATGGTAAATCACTAACATCCCTGATGTTAATATTTCTATCTTTGCTAGGTTGAGCACCTTCCCAGAAGAACTGTCATATATAGTTTTTCACTGGTTCACCTCCTCTGGCAAATCCTGATAGTGAGATGGGGACACCTTGCCTCGACAGTCTAGTTAGAAAGTAGATGTCGTCAATGGTAAATGGGATCACTTTGTCCTTAATATGAAAGGCCTGGTCAGTAGGATCCCATGAACGAACAAGGAGTTGTAAAATCTCAATTTTCTACCACATGCTAGATAATCGGAAATACTTGAGTAACCCACAATTCCTTAGGGCCTCAACCATACCCTGATTATTTAGGGAAATCATATCTTGTTCTTCATGCTCTCGTTCTATCCATATAATCACCATTTTGATTCGATGAATGTCTGCAATGCAACCATTAGAGCAATTAGGATCCATTTTTTGCAAAAAACTACGGAAAATTTGGGAGAAAATAACTGTGTAAACTTGGGTTTTGCACCCAATGCACCCCTACCTTAGAGACAATGTGCTGGAATGCATGCATCCTTCTAGGTGTGTGCAATGCATTGCACTTTTTGATATTGAAAGGGTGTGCTAATTCCAGAGTTCAAAATTGAAACCCTAGGGGCCTTAAAAACTCAAAAGTTTTTCTTGAAACTGAAAATAAATGGAATGAAATGAAAGAGAACAGAGATAGCTCCTACCTAGTCTGGACGACATGAGGAATGGTCCAATGAATCCTCGGCAATTAGCTAGTGAACTTCGAGGTAAAAATTGCTCTAGAGCACCAAAATCAAAGGGTAAATGTGACATGGTAAAAATGAATGGTAAAACTTGTTTTTATGTTCGAGTAAACATTAGTGTTTATTCATTTTATCCATGAAACATGTATTTTTAATCTATTTTTATGGTGTTTTGAGCAGGTTTAACAACTGAAATGTAGAATTTCAGTCGCTCAAATGTAAATTGAACATCTTTGACCACAAAGAAAAATTTTATCTCTTTTTCAAGATTTGTTAAAAACAAAAAAGGAAGCCCCTTGGAGTCCTCTTTAAGCGCTTTTCAAACTTTCTAAACATGAAAATATTGTCGAGTGCTTGTCTTTTCTAGCTCATTAAAAGATAGGAAATGATATCTCTCTTGTATTATTTTACGATTTTTCGGACTTGAGAGATTAACTTACGAAAAATAACTTGTGGAGTTTCCTTTTCGTTCCTTTTCAAACTCCCTAAACATGAAAAGGACTAAGTTATCTTTGTTGTTAAACTCGTTAAAAACATCAAATAGTGACAAACTTGTCCATCTAGACAAGATTGAGTTTCACCTTCGCTAGACTCGTTAAAGCATCAAATAGCGATGGATTCGCCTGAATGGTGAAATTATAAAATAAGCATATATTATCCTCCTCAAGCTTGATAAAAATAAAGAGGTATTGGTCATCAATGACTGGGGAAAATTGGAAAAAGCCGAAAACATTTTATGGTAGCAAGTAGCTCTTGAACATGACACTTTCACCTCATCACCATGAATATGTGGGTTGGGTCATTCAGCTTGATGGTTATCACATCATTGCTCTATCATACCATCTATTACTTTGTTGTGGGTCAATGCTCCCAATTCATCTTAGTGTCACCGAACTGTTCGAGAGAAGTCATTCAGTTCAAACTTCATCCTTTGCAATACCGTAAACCTTCATTTTCATGACTGCCATTCCTGAACCTTGTGTCGTCAGTCGATTTGTCATCTCCAAAATCATTTACCTCATTTCATGTCATTGATGTGGGATACGTGAAGGCCCTCCAGTGATGACTAGCTTCTTGTCGACATTAGCACATCATCCAAGAAGTTGACATAGAAACACCCCTTCAGTACCTTGAGGCTTGCATACATCAATGGCAAGTTTCTCACTTCCGGCGAGAGGTTGACATTACTGGCCTTCGACCGAAAGACTTTGTATGATGTTCGACATCAAATCATTTATTCACACCATGCGAAATGTATTGTAGTACCTTAAGGGTCATTATCATTATTAGTGATTCCTCTCACGTCTGTTAATGACTTACATCATTGGCTGGTAATCAGACGATGTCATTCCATGTTCGAATTCAGATCATCTATTCACATGGTTAGCATTGTACTTGAGCGAAAGATTGAATGAGATTGAAGATCCCAGATCTAGTTTCATCCATGTGTGTTGCGATGTTTTCAGGAGTACTAAATCAAATGTACAATGGCCTTACATTCATGGTCATCCATTCATGGGTTTATATCTATAGATGACTATATTTGTACATGTAATGAAAGTTTACAAGCTGAGAATGGGTATGCCTTCCCTCAACAAGTTCATGAGAAAAATTAAATTATCATGATATATGTATTGTAATTGATGCAGGTCACCTTCCACTTCGAAACCTCCTTTCCACATGATAAAGCATTTCACTCGACATACATATTTACGACTTCATGCTTTAGGGGGCAACTGTTACAGATCCATTTGGGCATATCAACCCCAACCTATAGAGCAATACTATTAGGGCCCATCAAACCCTAATTCAGTGGTTACATTCCCTAAATAAGTCAACCATCAAAATTCTTAGCTTCCCAAGAAGTTTCATGACTGAAATCATCCAGAAACTGCCTCTAAGAAGATCAGCACAGGCAGGCCTTCATTAGGGTGCGTTGCAATGCAGACCATACACTGATAGGGTGTTATGTAGCACACTTGGTCCCTCTCTAGCTTGCACTGGGTGAATTTGAGCAAATTTCCATGAAGGTTTGAAAGATTCCTTATCCATTGGATGCCTCTAGAAGTGTCTCAAGGCTATCTACTCCTTTGAGATCGTATTTGGATGATGAGGGGAGTTAAGGAACATCAATCCCTTATCCCTTCCTCCATGGAACTAAATTCTAAGTTTGGTAGGGCATTTGTTATCACCATTTATGGCATAACTTCCTTCATTCACCTATAAAAAGACCACTCATCTAAGTGATCAGGGGCTGGAAATTTTTGAATTATAGGGAGATGCTGTTAGTATGAGACTTGAGTTGATTTCAAGTATTGTAATGATGTCAAAATGTCTTTCTTGTTATGAGGAGAGGATGGGATTGAATTGGAGGAGTGGTGCTGAATCGAGAAATGGGTTGTAACTATTCCTTTTACTAATAAAGTGTTCAAAGCTTTTTCCATATGCTTGTGTTATTCATTTAGGCTTTCATATTTGTATCATGTACTTGATTCCATGCTATGTTTAACCAATAGATCATTATCATATGACTTGATCAGTTTTTGTCTTCTGTCTGTGTGCAAGTACTCTTCAAGTGAATTAAGTATGGAGAGGAGCGTCAGAATTGTTCAAGGGAGATAAGGAGTAAGTGAAAGCTACAGGTAGGATTCTTTACCTCTTATTTAATCTGTTGATCATAGAAAAAGTAGAGAATGCTTTGCACTATTGTTTTAGACCTAGCTACTAGTCTAGGGGTTTAAGCGTTTATCTGTAGACACTAAAACTTCCCAAAACATATGGAAAAAGGTTCAAGCACTTTATTAGATAGAAGAAGAAACTACAACCATCAGTGTATGATTCAAAGTCATTCCTTTAGCTTGGATCCCATCCACATCACATCAAAATCAAGACAAGATTGTGGCATCAGATCATTTTCTCCAAAGTCAAGTCTCATAGCAGCATTATCTCCTTACAATTCAACATAATCCAACCAGCCCCTTGATCACTTAGATGAGTGGTCAATTTATAGGAGGATGAAGGAGGTTTTTTCATTAATGGTTACATTGAATGGCCTTCCATACTTAGAATTAGTTCCATGGAGGAAGGGATGGGAGGATAAGATGATCTTAACTCATTCCTCATCCATTTTCGAGCTCATAGGAGTTTATAAGACAGGGAAACTTCTATATGACTCCACAAGATAAGAATATTCCCAAAACCCTATGTGAATTTCGATCATTCTCGCTTAGTGTAGGTGAAAGGAAGCGTAAGTTCTCTGCAGATCACCCTGGCAATGGACTTAGCTACTCTGCAATGCACCTTCATAAGGGCTTACTTGTGTTGGTCCCTCTATAGGAAATTTCTAGATGTCTTCAAGTCATGAAACTATCTGGGAAGGAGGCATTCAAAGGGTTGACTTGTTTAGGGCATGAAACAACTGATTTTAGGGTTTGATGAGTCCTAAACCACTGATCTGAATATTGGGATTTGATGTGCCCAAATGGATCTGTAACAAGGCTGATGGAGGCTATGAAATGTTTGTGTTGGTCATCAAACTATGCATGATTCTTCAGCTTTGTTACTCTGTGACAAATAATATTTAATGCAAGAAGGGAATTGTCTAGGAATTTGTTCCAGACCAGAAATGTCAATTTTGGGATCCTACTGAGGTAAATAGTTGGGGTTCGCTTTTCCACTAGTTGGGCTTAGTGAAAATGATGCATGCTTAATTGGGGAGTTGGTTGAGGGTTTCTAAATTAGGGTTTTTCAGTAGAAACTCTATTAAGTCTCCTTAGATGTTCCTTTGGCATTCATAGTGTAATGATTTTATTTAGTCGAGTGGTAGAGATTTTTGGTTGTGTTTGTATCTTGTTGTACCCATTTCCACTCTGTAGGTTTTCATGTTAATTTGAAATGTGTTATATTAATTGAGAGGATGAGGCCAACACCATTCTATGGTGGTAAATATTTGAGCATTGAGGGGAAGTTGTGGAGATGGAGGGAGAAAGTGGAGTGAAATTAGAGTAAGAGGAGGAGGTGGCCCATAATCGTCTCCATTTTCCCAGACGTGTTATTCTTCCTTCTCATTTTTACACCTTATATTCCCAACTACAACACATCACCCTTCTTGTGGAAAACTTGGTACAAAATGACCATGATGACCTTAATGAGGTCATAGTCTTCATGAATGATCTGTAGCACAATTAGTGGAATATGTAATATTGTTTAGCTTCACTTCGACGAGGCAATAGGAGAATGTTGGAGAAAATGGGGTGCATGGAGGGGATATTTACTTATGTATAATTCCATGTCCATGGTTATCCAAAGCCTCCAGATTCACTAGGTAAGGAAACTGAAATGCAGTTTCGATAAATCCTACTACTCCTTAAAGTCTATGGGTTGTACCTTCATCGTAGGGATGTTTTAGACATTCTATTCTTTCTATTTCTGGGTTCTTAGTATATGTTTTGGAAATTTGTAATTATTTTTAATATGATAAGAGTGAGGTCGAAAGAATAGTGAAAACTAGGAAGCCATGTTGTAATCTTTGGATGAATTAATTTATTATTATTATTATTATTTTTGTTAAGCTTGGTAGGTCTTTGTTTTCTATTAAAGATAATCAACAAGCTACAACTATATGAGAGATTTGTTAGGTGGCCTCAACTTTCCCTGTGGGAAACCAAGTCTATTGGCCACATAACAACATGGAATTCTGGCCAAAATAGTAATAGTTTGATCCTTCCTATCCAAGCTTTGTAAGGTTTTATGTCCATATCTATTTTCCTATTTAACTGAAAACTAACATAATTGTAATTACAACTTAAAGTAAGTGATATCTGCATCAAAAACTAATATAAGAGACCTTGGTTCACTGACCTGCATCATTTACCAAGGCAGAATCCACTGGTGCTAGGTCTTTGACATTCAACCCCGGAAGCTCATCTGCTAAAAACATGCAAGGCAAATGTTTCTCAATCTGTTAGAGACAACCATCTTGCTTCTACAACTGAAACATGATTTTATGAAATCCCCTTTCATAGTATCGGAATGTATACATTGCGGTGGCCATGTTTAAGGAAATGTTTACCAGGGCCTTGCCTAGGATTCCTTTCATTGACCAGTAAATGAAGAGGGTGTGCTTGAAATGTGTTATTATACCGCAGGTGTGACCAGGAACCGGTACTAAGAATCACCAATCCTCAGCTTCAATTTCCATGGAGGTTGCTTTTCTATTCAGGTCAGCCACCCATTTTTCTATGAGTTTCCAGATTTTCTTGTCGATTCCCTCATGGTATGCTTCTATTGCTTCATTGATAATTTTCATTATCAAATTGCGGCTTGTTTTATATTTTAATGGTACTCGTAGAACAAGTGCTTCGGGAGACATAGAAAACTTCCTCGAGACAGCCTCTGGGTTGATTGTAGACCAATGCCTAGGAAATCTTAGATAGAGGAGTGATTTGGAAGATTATGAGTGAGGGGTTTTGGAAGCACTCCAGTTGTCACGAAGTTTTAAAAAAAGGAGAATAAAAGTGGGGCCTGGTTCAATCGGCCTTCATGAAGGTAGACTCAAGCTGATACATGGATCCAAATGCTCAAGGGGTAAATCGGGCTTATCTTAAGAAGGAATGTCTTGTTCTAGTGGCTGAAGATGGTCATCACAAGATTCAGAAGAAGGGTCTTGATCAAGATCAAAGGCATTTGAATATTTGATATTCACAATATTCAAAGGGAAAGAATCAAATGCAGGTCTAGGATCTTCTCTCGAATACAATATACTTTGTAAAGCCTTCCTGACATTCTCAGGAAAGGAGAAGAAATAATTTATAACAAAGAACATAATGTCATGGATGAAATTCCAACTTGAATACCTGATCTTTCCATATTGTCCTTTCATTTTTCTATTGGTCAGGTTCATCCTCTAGTGGAGTCCTTGGATTTGATCTCGAAATTGATTTGGAGTTGCCAAGTGAATGATTTCAGCCTTCCGATGTCTGGTCATTGTCCACCATCAACAATCAGATCTAAACTTGATACATTTTGTTGAGGAACATAACACTACATTCCCCAGTACGGTCACCACTATGTTGGAGCCTAGATTGACCTCAGGCTGAAGGGAGGCAATCCTAGGATAACCACAAACAAAGCTTAACCTGGTAGCTAGCCCTACTAGGTCAGGAAAGGGCTCTCTCCTTGTCAATCTCAGTCGAGATGACTGAATTGAATATGGATTTAGGCTAGGTATAGTAGCTCTAGGGTTTTTGGTTGATTTTGATGATTTGTTGCTGGATCAAATGGAGCAGGCAGCTTGGGTCTAGGAAATGAAGTCAGCAATGCAGGGTGTTCTGTAGGGCAAGGTAGGTAAGTGTTTCAGAACTTGGAATTGAGTGAGATGGTAGGTCTAATACTAGTGAGGAGCTGAGGAGTGCATGCAAGGATCGTAAGTCCTCTTCAGAAAACTGAAAAAATCAAAAACTAAATGTATTCCCAAGGTAGAGCACTGTTACCAATGTATTCTATCTATATATCTTGATTTCATTTAGTTAAGAAGAATGGAATAGATTTTGGCACATCTACACATGAGAAAAAATAATTACAGAAAGAGAAACAATGCAAAAACACATTACCACAAGAATCCCACAAAAATAGCTGCAAATCCTAGTTTATTTCCTTGCCAAACTGCTATAGTGATGTACAATGAAGCTCAAAGCATCCATAAGAGTCCAACCTTTGCTAATGACTGAAAAAATACATAATATATACATCAAACCACCTATGCTAGCCATCACAGGTCGAACCCATGAGAAGAGGGGTGGTTTCAACCATTTCTAAACTAGGAACAGGAATATAGGCAGTGGCACAACTTGCCTCTATAACCATGGAAACTGATTCATTTGCCCCTCAACCACCTCAAAATGATGAATCTACCCTCTAAGGTCATTTTGCAATTACATTTACATATAATATCATCATTTACAATCATAAATTCATCCATGATGAGATAAAAAGTCAATTTGTGAAATAAGTAGGTGAAAACTGGATTTTTTGAGCAAAACTGGCAAAATTTATCCTATGTGCGGCGGCACTGTTCCTATGCGCAGCGCCGCTTCAGACCCAGTTTCTGGGGCCTTCCCCTTGACCAAATTGAACTCAAGATAGCTTGTTGTAAATTTATTCCCATCTAGTTTCTAGAACATCTTGAATTTTTTCATTTGGAGGTAATTACCCCCCCTCAAAAGTGGAATCTAGCAAGACTTCTTCCTGTGTGTCCAAAAAGTGCCAGGGAGGTCATTTGTTGATGGGTTTTTGACCTTTAGGTGACCAAGATTTGCTCTAAATTTGCTGAAAATTTTAGGGATTGATGTTATCATCATGTTGAATCTGAATATGCAAGCCATTCTTTCAAAATGTGTCCTAGTCAAAAGTGCAAAACACCTAATGCAATTTCCTGTGTTGAAAATTTCAAAATTTCAAAATGACAAAATTTCACCAAAACTTGCCCAGATTTGGCACAAGTCTCCCTCGTTAGTTTCTTTGATGAGGTAATGAGGCATCAACTAGGATTTCCAACTTGTCTTGCTCCTTTTTTCTTCCCAAGGCCTTCCTCAACCTAGCCTTAAGGTTCCTGATTCTCATATTGCAAATTTTGTTTTCGAGTCATATAATGATATGACATGTGCCAGAGCATTCTATTGTCCCTGTTGGCCTTGTTGATTGGTCCCTCAAGATGCATGTTGACCCTCTGAAGCCAAGTTTCCTAGTCATGTTCAATCTCTTGCTCAATGGAAGTCAAAGCAACGTGGTCCTCTTTGTCATTTTGCCTCTTCAATTTCAACATTTCATGCTCCATTAGGCTTTGCTTATCCTCCAACTGTTTGTTCTCTTTCTTTTTCATCATATATATCATCCTCGTGCATCTTATATTTTCCTTTGCTTTGCTGCTTATGTCTCTCCATGGAACTATCACTGAGGGTCTCCTCCTCAAACTCATACTCATTGTCTCTTTCCATTGTTCTCCTTTGGTTTTGCAAAATATGGTTGTATATGGATGTTTTAAGGATAATAGTGTGGAAATAAGGTAAAGGAATGAAATGGGCAGAGGGTATGAAAGAGAGAGTGTGAAAATGTACGTTGAACAAAGTTTAGGGATGAGAGCAAGAGTTTAGGGATGTGAGTAGGGTTTAGGGATATGGATAGGGTTTGGGGAGTGTAGAGTTTGGGAAATTATATGTGGAGAATGGGATTAAGAGAAAAATGTGTGTGTGGAATGGGATTAAGGGGATAGGGTATGTGGATAGGCTATACAACTACTAGTGCAATGAAGAAAACTAGGGTTTCACCCTAGAAGCTAGGGTTTTAAGTTGAAGAACACAAAACACCAATCTTAGTAAACAAACCCTAACACAAAAGATAGGAGTGAAGTACTTACCTGTTTAGAGGGAGAGACTGAAGATTTAAGGTGAAATGGCAACTTGGTGAAGTTTTTGGGCATGAATGCTAGGTGCACAGTGCCCTATCTCAGGTGTGCAGTGCACATTCAATTTTGCACTATGTGAATTCATCCTATGCACAACACCCCTTCTATGCACATCACCAGCTTCCGAGTGCGCAACACCCTTCTGAAGACCACTTTTGGAGGTTTTACCGATGTCCAAATTGGGCGCGGGATAAATTATTGGAAATCTTGTCAAGTATACTTTCCATAACATCTTGAATTTTTGAATTTAGATTTTATTTTCATTGTCAAAAGTCCAATCTCCTAAGATTGCTCAAAATGTGTAGAATGAGGTTGCCTAAATGAAGAGTGTTGTTGCAGTCAACGTTTGAAGGTCTTCCTCAAATCCAAATTGAGCTCATGATAGCTCATTGGAAATCTCTTTGTTTCTAGTTATCAGTTGACTCATCAAGCAAGTCATTTGGCCAATTAGGCTAGGATAAATCTTGATTTTCCTAAGGTCACTCCAGAGGTGCAAAAACTCTCCTGAGGAAACTGTAGTTTTGACATTTCTTTAAAACCGTGACACCTGTGTAAAACGTGAAGGAGGTTTTTCTTCCTTGGATGATTATGGACAAAAACCTCTCTCAATTTTTCCAAATTCATTTTTTATTGCTTAGAAACAAAAACGCTAGGAGAGGGAAATGAGTCTTACTTGAGCACAACTTAAGCACAAACAAGGTGTAAAATGACTCAATGGAACCTGAAATGATGATGAAATGTTTTTGAATGATAGTACACTCAGCCAAATGGTGACATGGACTGACATTTGGAAAACTTTGAAAGGAGTGAAAACAAATCCTAGACCTAATACCTAGTGACCAAATTTTACTTGAAGACTCACTGAAATGACAACATTTGACTTTGACATCCTAGGACCACTTTATAAGAGCATGTTTGATCACTGGTGGAAGGCTTCAAAGATTGAAACTAACATTAGCTCCAATGGAGATGGTAGCTCCTTGGAGGTGCAAGAACACCATAGACCTAGTAGCCTTATCCATTGGGCATGAAGTAAAAAACTCAAGCTGAAATTGCACGACTGAATACTGATGAATCAAAGACACAAACTGGCTTGAAACTAACTCAATACTTAAACACAATTGACAAATTGGAAAATATGCTCAAAATGGAGCTTATTCAATAAACCTACTCTAACTGTTCCATTCATCACCTGATCAAGTGAAATGAAACAACCAATGCAACCAAGTAAGTATTCCAGCTACTGTTTGAATTCTTCGCAATTGCTTTCTTATGAACCATAAGAGAGAACTACTGAAAGCCAACTCCCATGAAAACTTGTAAACAGATCCATTGAATAATATGGATTCTCTATTTGACTCCAAAACACTGCATAAGGATCTTGAAATTCATGCACACTGGGACTTAGCTCATCTAATGGATTACTTTTCTTCTCCTCATACCATGAATGCAAACTTTCATCTGAGCTTTGTGACGAGACTTCTGCTGATAATGACAAAGAAACTGGCTGCTGGATCAAGTTTGTATCAATACTTTTTTCAAGCTCCCAGCTAGCTAATGTAGAAGGACTTTGACTACAGACATCATCCATCACATCAACTATTGGATCGTGAAAAGCTTGAAAAGACTATTGTGACCCATTTTCTATTGGCTCTGATGACATTTCATGATTTTCTACAGGCTACTCATTTGAAGATATACTATGCAAATTTCCCTTCAAAAACTGAAATGGTTCAAAACAGAATGGTACGGAATCATCTTGCATCATTTGATCATATTTTCCAGCCTCCAAGTCTTCATTTGCAACTTGACAATGAATGGCATTTGGGGGCTACAAATCTGGATATGAAAAGTCTTGAACAAGGATTTCATTGCCCTCTAGATGGTCCAGATCAAAACTTATCGACGGTTGATTTTTTATTGCATGAAAGTTGTCTCTAATGATTTGAAACGAAGCAAAACAAAAAGGCAAAGATCCTTCACTTACTTCAAATTTTATGCACTCTCCTCCTCATTTCCATAGCTGATATACAATGGCTGATCATTATATTCAAGTTGAAAGTGAACTTCCTCCTCCCACAAAGTGGCTGTTGATTTGTCTACAAGACTAGTTTTTGTTTGGAGAACATAATCATTATTATACTGATCAAACGGAGTCAAATCATCAGTAAAAAAACACATCATGAAGCATACATGTCATATCAACAGATCTCTCTTCTCCAAGATGATCTATAAAACAATCATTATCAAATCTATGACAACTGGGATAGGAAAAAAAATGTTTTGGATCAGCCACTTGTTCTTCTTCAATCAGCGAGCCATGGTCTTGAACATCATACTCTTTCCTTGTAGTGACCTTTTGCATCATCTCTTCCATTGCACTTACCAAAATGTCGAGCTTTACCTCCAAAGATGTCGATTCCTCTGGATATATGTTCTTCATCTCTTCTTCCTTCAACTTTGCCCTTCTGATCAACAAATTAGCCTCTACATATACTATACTATTTTTCATTAATTCAAGTGTTGCAATGTTCCGTTCCCTTCGTTGAAATTCCATTTCCAGATCAAAGGCTTCCGAGTAGTGTAAGAGAGTGGATCCAGGAGGAGGTCTTATAGTAATAGGCATCGAACAATAAACTTGGTTAAATCTGGCAGAAAACTATTGTAATATCTCCCCTGCCTGTCTTTTTAGCTAGTTATACTCTTCTAGAATCAAGAAAGGGTTCTTTCTGACCACCCACCTATCAAGAAAAACTTTGACGAATTGCTGGTAATCTGAGATGCTTACATCAGGCAGGGTTTTGAACCAACTATTGACATTTCCTTGCAAAGAAGAGCAAAAAGCCTAATGCTAACATCCTCTTCATCAACTTCAAAAAGGTCAAGGAAAGACTCAAAATTCAGTACATGTCTCTTAGCAGTGAAGTTTTCACATTCACCATCAAATCTTGGTAGATATAGGTAATGATTTTTAGGGAAAGCATGGCATATAGGAGGTAAAATCAGAGGTTTGTTTCTATCTGGAATTTTACAAGGTATAAGAGTATGTACAAAAGGTGTAGAATCAGTATTTGTGTCTTGAGGTTCATCATTTTGAAGACAGTCATCACAAAATTTAGAAGAAGGGTCTTGATCAAGATCAAAGGCATGTGAATATTTGGTATTCACAATCTTCAAAGGGAAAGAATCAAATGCAGGTCTAGGATCTTCTCTCGAATACAATATAATTTGTAAAGCCTTTTTGACATTCTCGGGAAAAGAGAAGAAATAATTTATAACAAAGAACATAATGTCATGGATGAAATACCAACTTGAATACCTGATATTTTCATATTGTCCTTTCATTTTTTTGCTGGTCAGGTTCATCCTCCAATGGAGTCCTTGGATCTGATCTCAAAACTGATTTGGAGTCGCCAGGTGAATGATTTCAGCCTTCCGGTGTCTGGTCATTGTCCACCATCAACAATCAAATCTAAAATTGATACATTTCACTGAGGAACATAACACTACATTCCCCAGTATGGTCGCCACTATGTTAGAGCCTAGATTGACCTCAGGTTGAAGGGAGGCAATCCTAGGATAACCACAAACCAAGCATAACCTAGTAGCTAGCCCTACTAGGTTGGGAGAGGGCTCTCCCCTTGTCAATCTCAGTTGAGATGACTGAATTGAATATGGATTTTAGGCTGGGTATAGTATCTCTAGGGTTTTTGGTTGATTTTGATGGTTGTTTGCTGGATCAAATGGAGCAGGCAGCTTGGGTCTGGGAAATGAAGTCAGGAATGCAGCGTGTTTTATAGGGAAAGGTAGATAGGTGTTACAACACTTGGAATTGAGTGAGATGGTAGGTGTAAGACTAGTGAGGAGCTGAGGAGGGCATGCAAGGATCATGAGTCCTCATCCACCAGCTGAAACATAAAAAACTAAATGTATTCCCAATGCATAGCACTATTAACAATGTATTCTGCCTATCTATCTTGATTTCATTTAGTTAAGAAGAATGAAATAGATTTTGGCACATATACACATGAGAAAAACTAGCGACGGAAGGAGAAACAATGCAAAAACACATTACCACAAGAATCCCACAAAAAATAGCTGCAAATCCTAGTTTATTTCCTTGCCAAACTGCTGTAGTGATGTACAATGAAGCTCAAAGCATCCACAAGAGTCCAACCTTTGCTAACGACTGAAAAAATACATAATATAGACATCAAACCACCTATGCTAGCCATCACAGGTTGAATCCATGAGAAGAGGGGTGGTTTAAACCATTTCTAAACTAGGAACATGAATATAGGTAGTGGAACAGCTTGCCTCTATAACCATGGAAACTGATTCATTTACCCCTCAACCACCTCAAAATGATGAATCTACCCTCTAAGGTCATTATTCAATTACATTTACATATCATAGCATCATTTACAATCATAAATTCAGCCGTGATGAGAGACAATGTCAATTTGTGAAAAAACTAGGCGAAAACTGGAGTTTTTGAGGAAAACTAGCTAAATTTATCCTATGCGTAGCACCACTGTTCCATGCGCAGTGCTGCTTCAAACCCAGTTTTGGAGGCCTTCCTTTTGACCAAGTTGAAGCCAAGATAGCCTGTTGGAAAGGTCTACCTGTCTAGTTTCTGGAACATCTTGAAATTTTTCATTTGGAGGTCATTTCCCCCCCTCAAAAGTGGAATCTCCCAAGACTGCTTCTTGTGTGTCCAAAAAGTGGCAGAGAGGTCATTTGTTGATGGTTTTTTGACCTTTAGATGACCAAGATTTGCTCCAAATTTGCTAAAAAATTCAAGTATTGATGTTCTCAACATGCTAAATCTGAATATGCAAGACATTCCTTCAAAGAGTGTGCCAAACAAAAGCGATGCGAGCACCGAATGCAATTTTCTGTGTTGAAAATTACAAATTTTCAAAATGACAAAATTTCACCAAAACTTGCCCAGATTTGGCATAAGGATCCCTCATTAGTTTCTTTGATGAGGTAATGAGGCATCGGCTAGGATTTCCAACTTCTCTTGCTCCTTTTTGCTTCTCAAGGCCTTCCTCAACCTAGCCTTAAGGTTCCTGATTCTCATATTGCAAATTTTGTTTTTGAGTCATATAATGATATGACATGTGTCAGAGCATTCTATTGTCCCTATTGGCCTTGTTGATTGGTCCCTAAAGATGCATATTGACCCTCTCAAGCCAATTTTTCTGGTCATGTTCAATCTCTTGCTCAATGGAAGTCAAAGCGACATGGTCCTCTTTGTCATTTTGCCTCTTCAGTTTCAACATTTCAAGCTCCATTAGGCTTTGCTTATCCTCCAACTGTTTGTTCTCTTTCTTGTTCATCATCTATATCATCCTTGTGCATCTTCTCTTTGCCTTTGCTTTGTTTCTTATGTCTCTCCATGGAACTATCACTGAGGGTGTCCTCCTCAAACTCATACTCACTGTCTCTTTCCATTGTTCTCCTTTGGTTTTGCAAAATATGGTTGTATATGGATGTTTTATGGATAATAGTGTGGAAATAATGTGAAGGAATGAAATGGGTAGAGGGTATGAAAGAGGGAGTGTGAAAATGTATGTTGAACAGAGTTTAGGGATGAGAGTAACAGTTTAGGGATGTGAGTAGGGTTTAGGGATATGGATAGGGTTTGGGGAGTGTAGAGTTTGGGAAATTATATGTGGAGAATGGGATTAAGGGAAAAATGTGTGAGGGGAATGGGATTAAGGGGATAGGGTATGTGGATAGGGTATACAACTACTAGTGCAATGAAGAAAACTAGGGTTTCATTCTAGAAGCTAGGGTTTTAAGTTGAAGAACACAAAACACCAATCTTGGTAAACAAACCCTAACACACAAGATAAGAGTGAAGTACTTACTTGTTTAGAGGGAGAGACTAAAGATTTAAGGTGAAATGGCAACTTGGTGAAGTTTTTGGGCATGACTGCTAGGTGCACAGCACCCTCTCTCAGGTGCACAACACATTTTCTATGCGCAGCGCACGTTCAGTTTTGCACTATGTGAATTCATCCTATGCATAGCGCCCCTTCTATGCGCAGCGCTAGCTGCGAGGTGCCCAGTGCCCTTTTGCAGACCACTTTTGGAGGCCTTTCCTGTGTCAAAATTGGACACGTGATAGCTCATTGGAAATAATCTTGAGCCTACTTTCTAGAACATCTTGAATATTTCAATTTGGAGTTTATTTTCCTTGTAAAAAGTCAAATCTCACAAGACTAGTCAAAATGTGCAGAATGAGGCTGCCTAAATGAAGAGTGCTATTGCAGTAAAATTTTGAAGGTCTTCCTCAACTCCAAATTGAGCTCATGATAGCTCATTGGAAAGAAATTGTGTCTAGTTATCAGTTGACTCATCAAGAAAGTCATTTTGCCAACCAGGATAGGAGATATCTTGATTTTCCTAAGGTCACTGCAGAGGTGTAACAACTCTCCTATGGCAACTGTATTTTTTACATTTCTCTAAAACCATGACACTTGTGTAAAAAGATAAGGAGGTTTTTCTTCCTTGGCCTATGGTGGACAAAAACCTCTCTCATGTTTTCCAAATTCATTTTTTTTTTGCTCAGAAACAAAAACCCTAGGAGAGGGAAATGAGCCTTACTTGAGCACAACTGAAGCACAAACAAGGTGTAAAATGACTCATTGGAACTTGAAATGATGATGATAATTTTTTGATTGATGGTACACTTAGCCGAATGGTGAGATGGACCGACATTTTTAAAACTTTGAAAGGAGTTAAAACAAATCCTAGACCGAATACCTAGTGACCAAATTTTACTTGAAGACTCACTGAAATGACAAAATTTGACTTTGACATCCTAATACCACTTTGTAAGAGCATGTTTGATCACTGGTGGAAGGCTTCAAAGACCGACACTAACACCCCACTCTCTAGAACTGATAGCAATCGACTATGGTTGCCTGTTACAGAGTAGTAGCAGAGTTTTTCAGGGTAGTCCTTTACATTTACAACTGAGTGGAGTCCCCCGATACTAATTTTCCATTCGACCATGCCTTCATTTAATACTTCAGCTGCCGACCCATCTACCTTCAAAGCTCTGTACTACACTTATCAAAGCCATATATTCCCTATAAAGCAGTTAATACAAGTGTATCGGATCTCAGATATCGGGGGCTTTAAAACTGAACATGCTTTATAAACTGTGAATGTCGATCTCCTTTCCCCCCTACGGTTTAGCCCCTTTCAGTGCTTCTACATCATAGGACCACATGATGTGGTTTGGGGCTAAGAAAAATATCAGAGGTCAGAAAATCAATTATTTCCTATCAATTTCCTTTGGTGCATCCTCCTGAAACTTGTGATCATTGATCACCTTTATGTGAAGCCCTTGGATCTTTGGCACCTTATGTGATTGTGGCTAATCCCCATTATCGGATCCCCCTTATCAGCAGATTTTCAATTGGGGTTTTAACCTCGATGTAATAACATGCTTCAACCTGTGAACGCCAATTTACGATCTCCGATGTGACTTCAGGCTCTACCACATGTCACCTTGGGAGAGGTGACACGTGTCACCCTGTTTTGGCTCCTTATGACCCCCAAAAATGCCAGATCAGCATGCCAATTTCCCTCCATACCACCACGTCACACTGATGTCATCTTTCATGTGGCTTTATCGAGACAAATGATATCCTATCACAAGTACTATTGGAGGAGAGAGAAAAGGCATGCCGTTATCTGGTTTTGCAATTGATTTCCTTTGTTGATTGCAATCAGGCCTCCCCGGAACTTTAACACTAGAGGCTCGAAACTCAATTTTTTTTTTATGTTATTGGCCTTCAGTGGTTTCATGATGTTGTGTTTGGTTGTACCCTCCAGTACTTGTGATACTCGATATGCTGATTCACCCTGAACCTTTGATTACTTACCCATCTAACACTGCCAAGACCTCCGATCGTCGATAGACTGTGGGACATGGACCTCAGATTTGCAATTTGTGATATCAGCAATTGACCGAAAACATATTTCACTATCTTCCCCTATTGTTGCTTCAGAAAAATTCTGATTGTCATTTGTGATGAGCCTTACCCTTGGATATTTTCTCTTTTATTTCTAGATTTCAAAGGTAGCTTCAGTCTACTCTAACTTTTGATCTAGGAGTCCATTTTTGGACTTCCACATACCATTGGAAAGCTTATTTAGATAGCTATACAATGGATAGGGTCCAATTTAGCTTTGAAAGATTTTGTGGCTTGAAATATGGCTTCAAAATTCACATCTCTTTTTCACTTTGGGCAACTAAAAACACATTTTACAGTGAGTGACAACACGTCCTCTCGACTTGCCTCCCAGATTACGAGACTCCCCTTCCTCATATTTTCCTCTGGATATTTTTCCTTTTCCTTGGCCACATGGAGTTGTGTTGCATGTGCTTGAATATTCCTGGATCATCTTAACTCGACCCCAATAATATACCCTATGGTAGTGGAAGAATTTTGATGGGTTGAGCCACTTTCTTGTAGGCTGCCCGAGACTCATTCCTTGAAATTTACTTATACAAAGTCCACCTGACATGAATAAAAATTGATTGAGCTATTCATGATCCAAATTGGGTTCAAAAAAATTTGAAATTTGATTTCCAGAGACAACACTAACAAATTTAGACATTGTGCTGCTATTGCTAGGCTCCTGGCCCCATACACTGCCCCTCTGACACAAGATATTACTCAGCTCTCCCTTAGACCCGCATTGCTCAGACTCCCAACACCCATCACGTGCATTCTGTGTTGGTTCTTCCTTTCTTTTTTGCAGAGCTGAGGAAACTGCATCCCCTAGCTGGTCCATCATGGTGATGTTTATGTCCCTCCGACTTTCAACCACAACCCAAGGCCTTTCAACCCAGAGTTCAGGGAGCCTCAAAATTGAGATTCCTCCACCATTCCTACCCTCTCTAGCTACCCTCCCAGCATGCATGGTGAGGAGGATCCCTTGACAGGAAAGCCAAAAGCCAAAAAGTAGGGAAATGGTGGCGTCTCCATGAAAATTTCCGCTACATAGCTTGGACTCAAAATTAAACAAAAGAAGGCAGGACTCGGACTTATAGAACCGCGCCAACGGATACCCTTCCAACCCAGACCATAAAACCCGTAGAATTATAGATTTGCAATAGAAAACATACCAATGGGATAGAAAATATACTAATTCACCCTCACTATGGCGGTCTAGATGCAATTCTGGTCTGTCTGGATGCGATTCTGGTCTGTCTACCTGCCTTTGTTTCGATGCCCTCCTATGCGGCAATATCCTTACTTAATCTTATTACCACCCTACATGAAAACATTTAAAACCTAATTTCCATAATGGAGATAGATGCCCATCCTATCGCCACCCTGCCAGCTGCCCGATGTGACCTTGACAACATTGTGATGTGTGTGGAAGGTGGTGGGTTGACTCTTTGAGTCTCTTGCCATTAAATTCCTTGATTTCATCAATCACTAAGTGTGCACCCAATTGGGGGTTCGGGCCCAGTGTTCCTATACTGCTTAAGCTAGTGGTCTTATCCTGGATGAGGATTTCATCTAGCGACTTCAACCTCTCGTCCTCCTGTTAGGGGGCTAGATCTGTTCTAGGGGTTTGGCTTGATAAAAGCATCCCTAATTTTCCAGGAAGTCAATAGCTCTATTTCCTTTCCACTTTATATTCTTTGTGATTATATAATCAAAGTTCTTAATTAGATCCCCCAGCTCCTACACCAATCTAGTAGTCCTCCAGCTGTGACTAAGCTTATCCCATTTCTTCCCGTGGCTTAATTTCCTAAGAGTGTTTATTACAAGCTGGGAATCTACCTCCAATAATATCCTTCTGTGACTCATAGTATTGGCTAGGATTAGGCCTTTTCGGGCTCCTACAATTTCCGCTTCATTATTTCTTTCCTGCTCACAGTAATCTACATATATTAACATAGACTCTGCTCTATGATCCTTTAATGTCCCTCCAAACCCTGCAGGACCTGGGGTACTTGAAGCTGATTTTGATGAATCAATCTGGTGGGGTAGTGATCCGAGTTAACTCAACTCCTGGATTTAACCAAGATATTTTTCTTTCGTGATGTGATTATAATTGCCTTTAAAATAGCATAAAGGAATAGATATGCATGCCGTAAAGAAGAAGGAACATGACAATCATCAGCAGCATAAAACTCAAGACGTTGATAACGGAGTTCGTCCAGGAGGGACTACATCTCCAAACCCCAATGTAAAGATGGTGTAGGCTACTGCTTTAAGTGTAGTCAACAGTGATGATGTACATGCATGTGTTTTCTCTATCATACAAGGAATATACCATCATGCAAGAGTGGCTCCAAGAGATGTTCCGCTGCAGGAACTCTCATTCAAAAAGGACTCCTATCAGTATGACATAATTTCACATATGGCAATAATGAGCATCTCTCCAACATGGCATCAAAGGGATCTCAATTCAGACATACATGGTGACAACATGAGTATCCCATCAACATGACGACAAAGGGATCTCAATAACAACATGACAAGAAGTACATCTCATAGATGATTTCGCGTCACATCAAGCAAGAATCATGAAACAAGTAAGAAAAACTAGATCCCACATCAAACATCAAACCGGGATCTATGCAACACAATGCGTCTCATAGAAAAAGAAGTACATGAACATATTGCATATACCTCACATCCTGGGGCCATCTGAAGAAAAGGATGTCAAATTGCTAAAGTTGTCCATACCATCAATCTCGCGGCATCGAATCTCATGGAATGACTGCTCGCACATTGAATGCTGACACCTACACTCCACTTTGAAAAGTGGCTAAAAAATGAAATGATAAAATGGAAAATATGATTATAGCATCAGATTTGTGGCATTGAATAAGGTAAAATAGACTGTCAAATTTCTGAATTCTGACAAAGTGAGAATCTAGGGCTTAAGGAATCTTTTAGATTCCCCCTAGATTCCTCAAATATTCCCTCCTCCGAGTCATTTGAAGATCTGTTTCTCAGATCAAAATTCTATTTGCGCCATCAGGTTAGTGTCGCTGAGAGGTGTAGGATCGACATAAAGTTTGTCCAATTTGGACACTGGCAAAATCTCGCCCTCCTGAGAATTTGGCTCAATCATGGTTTCGCCTACTCTTTTCCCAGGTTCATGGTTCCACCTGAAAAATAAATTAAAAAATACATGTCTCAGTTTTCATGCCATGTTTTTCCTCTTGGAACTGCGTCATGGTTTTTTTCTCCATTCCACACCTCCGTTCTCATATTCGCCTCTCCGTTCGGTGCTTCCTCCTCGTGAAAATGGAATAAAGGTTTAAATACTAAAAGGTGGGTAGAGCTATCAAGGTTGAGCCCCATGGCCCAATGGTAGTAGAGTCATTTAGGAGGGCGGAGGTTGTAGTTTCAAACCCGTGCCCCTCCAAAATAGTGTGATAAATTTTGTCACGTTATATAAATTTTACAACGGTTACATTGTTCTCTTTGGATGATGCATTAATAAAGTTTGGTGTGATATTTATGTTTGGGTTGGTCGTTAAACGGGGCCATCACACAATCACAGGCCGGCCCACGTGGCTGGCACAGGTTTGATACCCACCAGTCTCCCATATTACCGTTAATATATGTGCTATATGGTATGGAATTTGGGGGTGTGGGCTGGGTCCACTGGAGGTGGCTTGCCCACCCCTTTACATAGTTTAATGTTGTTATAATATGTTTGGAGGGTTGGTTGGGGGGTTCAGTGGGGTCATGGCACTGACCCAAATTTAAAATTAACATTTGTTTTTTTATTTGGTATGGTTGTGATGGGGGTGGCGGGGGTCATGGCACACCACCACTTTAAATATCTATACATATATATATATATATATATATATATATATATATATATATATATATATATATATATATATGATATAATAATAGATTTTTCGATTTTGTCAAATATAGGGGATCTTAGACAAATTAATGATCCAAAAAATTTGCCCACTTCCATGAGCTAGGTTTCATGCCCTAGGGTCAGTAAAATTGTAGGACACTTAATCCTTTCCCACAATGCAACTTTGACCAAAACTTCGACTCGCTCCTTCTCCCTCATACGAGCTCGAATTTGTGTGTCGTTCAAACCGTTGGAATCAGGGCGATGAGCACTTCGACTTGGTGCTAGTTTGGGAGAAATCCGACCACTTTGAATTTTGACCCTTTATGTGTCCTCTGGGACTTTTGCTTGTGTCTGGAGCCACTTGGATCATTCCTCCCCACTGAGGAGCTTTTGGTCCTCCAAAAGCATGAAAAGTAATATGCAACTTCTCTATACCTTGTCTGCATCATAAGCGTCCTGAAAAGGTCTCGCTTCCATCTCCTTCACCTTTGTTCTTCAGAGCCTTAAGCGATGAGTCGACACCTGCAACCTCTCAACCTGTAGTACATTGTTTTTGCAAATTACATGCTTGAATTTCATGACCAACTAATGACCCGAGCATCCCATACATGCCATGAGTTTACAATACATACTCGGTGGTCAAGTTTATATCAAAATGTTAACAATACCCCAACTCTCAAAACAAGGCCAACATATCATTGTTGCTTCAACAAGCGATGGAAAACAAATCATCACTGCAACACATGATTTACAAAAATAAGGTGAAACACTGTTGTTTCTTTGAAAAGTGATGGAAACACGACATAACTTTCACTGTTTGAAATGCAACAAAAAATAAGACTAGACAACATTGTTGCTTAGTAGGTGATGGAAAACACATCATCACTTTTACATCTTAAAATGAAACAAATGATTTACAAAAGCACGACCATGACAAGCTAACATATTTAGAAACCATTTTTCACTTATCAAGGTGAATGGTTCACCTCCTTGTGGCGCATTCACTGGTCGAACAATCGTTTCATCTGGTTCATACACTAACGCTTTGTCTTTAAGGCGTTGCTCTAGATGGAGCCTCCAACATGTGGCTCTTTTATGGACACCTCTATCACAATGACTGCAATAGGTCTTCTTCCTCTAGATCTTCTTAACATGTTCCTTTACCTACTATTGAGAGGGTCTTTCATGCCTCCTCCTTTTGGGTGCTACTATTCTTTTCCAACACTTAGAAAATGTATGGTTATGTAATCCACAAAAGGTACATGTTTTTTGATGCCATGTTTTACGTTCATCATTAACAACATGATTATAATCGAAATGAACATTCGAATATCAAAACTCGTTATACCTTTCCTTTCCGTCTCTAGTGTCATTATGGTGATTAGAGCTTCCCTCAATTCTATCCCTGCAATGGTCACTGCCATGGGATGATGGTGATGTGTTTCCATCATTCTCTTTCCTTGACGATTTCGATGATGCCTCGAAAGAATCTAACACCATTGAGAATTCCCCTTTGGTGTATCCCAAGCCTGCAAATCGAGGTCTCTGCACAACCGCCAATGGTTAATTATGCCTTGGTTATTAACACCAAGTTTTTCCTTCTTGTACCTCATCCTAGTAAGGAGCCTCAGGTTTGTCCCTGTAATTGGTATCTCCACATTTCCAACAGAAATCAGACTATGTGAAGATAAAATTGAAGGGAAATCGACATCTTTTACCTCCACTGTCGAGTTGGAAAGAACTGATGAGGGCTTCTCATCATCTGTTGTTGGTGGTTTGCTGGTTGTCTTGGCGCATTCCCCAACTTTCTTTCCAACATACCCAAGTTCTACCTGACGGGGTATTTCTTCTACTTTGATGGGGTTGACAATGCCTTAGCCATTAATGCCCAATAATTTTCCTTCTTAATCCATTTTCCTCAATAGTTTGGAACCAATTCCTGTCGTATGATTTTCAAAAACAACGAAATCATCATCAGGACACATACATGAATTTAGAGAATTACTTTTTACCTCACATGGGTCATGCTACAACTTTTCCAAAGCCTCGTCCTTAGTTTGCAATTGTTGTATCAAACTCTATTTTTCCTCTTTCTATTCATGTAGAAACATCTTCAATTCAATGCTCTCTGTTTGAAGATTCTATTTGTTGTGATTCAATTCTCCTAGTGCCTCTTCCGTGGCTCGCAACTGAAGCTACAATCACTCCTTTTCCTCTGTCTCTTTTTATAGAGCTTCATACATTATTTCCACCCTTTGGGAAATTTTGAGCATGGTCTTGGACATCACTTTTTCATCCTCTGTTGCTGCACATTCCATTTTTCATGCTTGCAATTCACATCCACGCAAAGACTGCTTTGATACCAAATTTGATCCGAGTTGACTCAACTCCTGGATTTAACCAAGATCTTTTGCTTTCATGATGTGATTATAATTGCCTTTAAAATAGCATAAACAAATAGATATGCATGCTGTAAAGAAGAAGGAACATGACAATCATCAACAAAATAAAACCCAAGATGTTGATAACGGAGTTCGTCCAAGAGGGACTACGTCTCCGGGCCTCATTGTCAAGATGGTGTAGGCCACTGCATTAAACACTGTCAACAGTGATGATGTACATGGATGTGTTTTCTCTATCATACAAGGAATATGCCCTCACTCACCTCATTCAAAAAGGACTCCTATCAGTATGAAATAATTTCACATATGACAATAATGAGCATCCCGCCAACCTGGCATGAAAGGGATCTCAATTCAGGCATACATGGCAACAACATGAGTATCCCATCAACATGACGACAAATGGATCTCAATAACAACATGAAAATAAATACATCTCACCGATGATTCCGCGTCACATCAAGCAGGAATCATAAAACAAGTAAGAAAAACAAGATCCCACATCAAACATCAAACAAGGATCTATGCAACACAATGCATCTCATAGTAAGAGAAGTAGATGAACATACTGCATATACCTCACATCCTAGGGCCATCTGAAGAAAAAGATGTCAAACTGCTGAAGCTGGCGGTACCATCAATCTCACAGCATCGAATCTCATGGAATGATTGCTCACACATTGAACGCTGACACCTACACTCCACTTTGAAAAGTGGCTAAAAAAATGAAATGATCAAATGGAAAATTTGAACACACCATCAAATTTGTGGCGTGGAATAGGGTAAACTTGGCTGTCAAATTTCTGATTCTAAAAAAATGAGAATCTGGGGCTTAAGGAATCTTTTAGATTCCCCCTAGATTCCTCCAAGATTCTCTCCTCTGGGTTATCTGAAGATATGCTGCTCAGATCAAAATTTGGACTGCGCCATCAGGGTCCTGTCACTGAGAGGTGTAGGATCGACATAAAGTTTGTCCAATTTGGACAGTGGAAAAATCTTGCTTTCCTGAGAATTTGGCTCAATCATGGTTCTGCCTACTCCTTTCCTAGGTTCATGGTTCTATTATGTTCCTATACCAGTAGGTGTCATAATTTTTGAATGGCTGAGGTCAAATCTGTAATATGTACATACCTTTGCTTTTTGCAAATGTTTTCCATATTCAAAGAAATAAAAAAAAATTAAAAATGTAAAGAGGGTATGTCCTAAAAGAAAAATCAAAGGACAAAAGTGTAAAAAGGTCAAAAAAGATGAAAAATGAACCCCAAGAGAAAAAAAAATACCATGAAAGTGTGCAAATCCAAATGCCACTGCTATTTACTTTTTTGCATAATAATGATTGTGTGCAACTTGTTATTTATGCCACAATCCATGGTAACCAAACAGTTTAATATTGGTTATTCCATGTTTTGAATTTCATGCTTAGAGATAGAGAATAAAATCTGACCAAACTATTTAATATTGGAAAATAAGTAGATAGGTAGAGTAAATAAAAGGAGCTCAATAGTTTAATCTGAGCCCTTGGATGTAATAAGGATAGACTTAGATAGTTTGTATTGTAAAAGAAAAAAAAATGTTTTTATAAGGTTTTGCCAGCTTAAGTGCACCCTAATAAAGAGTAGAAAAAATGGTAGGATGAGTAGATGGGTAAGTAGTTGCATGGTCACAGAATTTAGAGGAATGATTAGCTAAGATCATATCATTTACTTTCATCATCAATTTCCTGAAGTATGGATGATAATTGAATAGTTACATAAAGTCAAGTGATTAATTTCCCCATTCATTTTACCTTTAATTTTACTAATTTCCCAAAAGCAAAGTCAAAAGTACCTAAAACCTTAAGTTAAAGGGGCTCAGAGCATTTCTCTGACTTCTAGAGGGACCAGACCCTCGACCCAATAACTTATAGGGTCTATGTACTAAAGTCACCTCACCAACATTCACCCCCTCCATAATTCACTCATTTCCTCTAAAAAATCCCTTTTCCTAAGGAAAAATCACCATTTTCCTAGAGAAAGTAATCACCCTCATACAAAACCCATTTTTTCCACAAAAACCCACAAATACGCATTTAGCCTAAGTTATAATGTTTAAATGTGAAAAGAAAATAAATTAAATATAAATTATACTTAGCGCATTTCATTTTCTGCTTTCGTTTCATATTGACTTCTAACATTATTTATTAAATCCGGAAGAATACCCCTTTCCCGTATGTTTTATTAAAAATACCATATGTTAATATCCTGCCCCGAGGTTTGAAACATAAACCTTATTAATAAACTAATTAAATGGATTAATTAAGTCGATCAGTGACTAATTAAAAACTACGACCCACCGCAAAGTTAAAGAGATTAATTAATCCATCAACAATTAATTAATAATCTGTCGTCGCCAATCGAATCACTCCCGACGTCATTAAGCCTCCCTAATCTGTAGTTAATTAATCCTTCCGCTCATTAAAACACCGTTGGGCCCCTTAATTAAATCTCCAATCAAATCATCGCCCCGATCACCGTGCGATATGACCCCTTCAGATCCAACGGTCGACGCTCATATCGGGTGGCCTATGAAAGCCAACCTTTACTCGCCCGATGTGGGTGGTTTCACTATTCACCCCACCGCTACGTGGCACCTGATGAATGGCATCAGGTGGCCTCCCCCCAAAACCACTTTATCCCAAAAGTGGTGCGATATGATCCCGCTTACCGCCTCCCACTAAATGACAAACTATCACATTTCCCACTTAATGCCAAGTGTCCTTTCCCCATTGTACCTGCCAAAAGCATTGAAATTACAAATAAAACCAAAAAACACATTGTTTTTTATTTTATCATGAAAAAATAACTCTCTAACCTCCATGCAAGCACCAGAGTACGTGCAACCGTCAACCTACGTCCAACCGCCATCTAGCCAAAGCCATTGAAACTCCAGACCACCTTGCAGACACGTGTGCTTCCTGCAAACAGTGCACAATTGCGACTACTCAGTCCAAAAGCAAAAACTAGGTATTTATCCCAATTCACTGAAAAACCCTGTGTTATTCCACAACCTGGACTAAATTTCTTCCAATTTCTAAGGAATTTAGTAAGGAAATTGCGTGGTAACTCCAAAATACTTGACTTAGACTAGTTTTTTCCCAAAATTCACTGAAAACCCTTCGTCCCCATCCTTGAATCCACAAGAACGAATGATGGATGCCCCAATTGCATTGAATTTCATGCCCATTATGACTCCTCACAGGGATTTGGACCATCTCCCACTAGTAGACAAAAATTTCTAGATTAAAGATACTTCCATCCAAGAATCCCCTTTGAAGTCATTCTGCAAGTACAAAGACTAGTACCTGAACCATGCAGACTACATTGGGCTGTGGGAATCAGGTTTACCCTAGTACTAGTTCCCTAGAGTTCATATCTTCCCAGAGATTTTACATTACTGCCACATGAACTATGATCCCATCCAAAGGGCAGTGAGAACCTCTAACCAGTCTGTATTGTTTACCATCACTGCGAAGTCCATTAATGAAATGCTACAATTACAACCAAACCAAAGCCTGACTCCTCTTTCCATTGGAGATATGTTGAACAGATACCCTACACTCACCTCAATCAAACTTGCTCGGTTATACCAGGCCTTCGTCAGAGAAGAACAATGCACCCCAAAGGACTCTCCCCCTTGCTTGTGGACCATATTCTTTGACCTTGGCCATGACATCATAGACATGATATCCAATGTGCTAGGCTATACTACAAGGGAATTTGTTGATGAAATCATTATATCCTTTATGTCCATCTACTCTCCTGGGAAACCACCATCCATCATGTTTGACTATGCTAAGTTCATTGCTAATAAAATGCATGATCAATTCATGAGGTTGGATAGTGAAAGAGTGTTTAAATATTCTTTAGTTCTATATCATTTGTTCTTGTATTATCAAGCTGATAGATTTCCAATCACCCTCCAAAATCTTGATACCAGAGGCAACCCCAGATCAATGATCTTCTGGACTTCATTAATCCATCAATTTGACTCTCAATATTCTTATACCGATTTCATAGATCTCTTTGTGTACCCTGTGACAACTATGGTACTAGGAAGCCCTCCCCCCCGAATAAGTGAAAACATCAAGAGGGTCCTACAATTGTCCAAGTAATATAAAGTGGGGGATTGGTACTTGTACCAAAACCACACTGAAATCAGAATCTATGGATGTGAGTTGACTCCCTACAAATTTCCCAGATACCTCCCTATGAGATTGTTTGCTCTAGAGTACTACAGGAAAATGATCAATTCAGATGAGGTGAATTTTGTGAAAGCCAAGAAGAAATGTCAACTTAGGATAAAAGATCAGCTTGGCCCATTTATATGTAATAATAGGGAAGCAGGAAGGGAAGCAGATGAAATCCTCCAAAGGTTGAGGCTAAAACAAAGTTTTATCTGGAATTATGAACCTTTATACTTCATTTGCAATAGGAGACAAAAGAATAAATTATCTCCTTACATCCACCGTAGAATCCCTGAAATTGAACAACATGCAAATGAGCTTGAATGGGTGGAAAACACTTTGGTACACTAGGATAGCACAGAAAATACTGTCAATAATGTTTTGATTAATTTAGATAGAAGACTTGATGAGGATTCATTTGTACAGGTGCCAGGAGAAACTCAATCTCAAAGGCAATCACAGGGAAACAGTGGGAAAACAACAGAAGAATGCCCATCAGAGCAAGCAGGGCCATTAGAGCAAGCAAGACCTTCAGAGCAGCTAAAGGAATTAGAACAGCCTGAGATTTCAGAGGAACTTTCTCAACCAGAACAAATCATGAGAAATCCTCCTATTTTGTAGACTTCTCTAAATGAGGATAGGAACCTCAAAAGGGATAGAGAGGAGGCCACTCCTTCCAGCAGACCTGTTGCCCAAACCTATGGTAAGAGGCAAAGGTTCAATCCATTTTTAGAACAGGGATATATTGAGGAGATAACAGGAACCACAGGTGCAGAAAGAATAGAAAGCATGCATAGCACTCCTTCAGGAGGTACACAAGAACCTTCCACCTCTCATGCTCAAATGTTGGAAAGACAATAGAGCATGGAAGTATCCTCCTTCAAGGATCCTACTAACCAGAGCCAAGATATCAAAGATAAATATAAAGAAATCAAGGCCATGAATGAAATGTTAAAGGCCCAAAGTTATTCACGTTACCTAAAAATGGCTCCAACAAATCAAACAAAGCTAATGTCAGCCTTTAACATAAAGGAAGGTAAGTTGCAAATGAGTTTTTTGAAACCAACTACATAGCAACCCAAATCAATGGCAGATTATCTGAAAACAGATTTTGAAGTATTGGCCAAGGAGTTCCATCCTATTGACCAAATAGAACTACACAAGCAAATTGGTGAAATGGTCTATTCCACCTTGACCGGCAAGGAAATTGCAGCCCACCAACTCCAGAATTCGCTGAATAATATATCAACACAATTCCAATTAGAGAAGGCCTCTTCACAGGCCAGGGACACCAGAATAAAGTCCTTAGAGGACTTGGTCATAGAATTGGGACATGATCCCAAGGGTGTGAAAGCTGTAGAAAATCTTATCAAAAAGAAAAACGATGACATAGCTGCACTAAAGAAGCGGCTCAAAAATCCTCCTCTACATCATCCTCAAACAACTGAAGTGTTGGAAACATAGAATGAGGAAGAGCTTATGGAACTAGTCCCTAAGCTGAATGAGCAGTTAGAAGAGATAGAGAAATAATTAGATAATCTGATACAGTCCAAACAGAGTGAGTTGGAAACCACTCTTTAGACTGTAATTCCTACAGCTTCCACAGCATTACCCTCCACCTTGGTTGTTGCCTTAGCACCCACACTTCCACCAGCTACAGCTTTGCTAGTAACAGGTACATCAACTGGCATAGGGGCATCTACAAGCATAGGTACTTCCACAGAACAAACGACTGAATTGGTAAAGGCCATGGAGGAAATGAGCATCCAGGCCACTGAACTGAAGAAACTTAGAGAAAAAGTATCAAATCTGGAGACTGACTGTAAACTTGCTCAGATACAACAAAAGGAAGAAGTTCAGAAAAACCAAAGGATGGTAGAAATAATAAAATTCCTTGAAAAGGACTTGACATTGCAAGAGCCACTGGGAGACTTGAAAGAAATTCTTTGGACCAACATTATTGAATCCATCAATGATGTTTGGCCTTATATTCAGGTTATTTTTTAATAGACCGAATTGATCAAAGTGACCACAAAATCAATCCACAAGACAGTGGAAGAATTAGGAGATAAACCTGAAGAAGCCAATCAATTGATAACATTCTTAAACAATAGAAATGGGTATCAGCTTGATGAAATGGAAATAGAATACATGACAACAACAAACATAGAAATCAAAAAGGTTCTCACAAAAAGGAACCTGATGCTCAATCTAGAGAAAAGGTGTCAAAGCATCCAAGCAGATATTGATAGTTTCATGACAAAGTATGGAATTTTGAGAGAAAAAGGACTTCCCAGTCCTATAGTAATAAATGATAAGTTGATGACCTAGGAAGATTACATTGAAAGATTAAACAAGTTGGCCAGAAACCAAGCTAGTACTTCAAGGGTGAAATCTTTGCCCACTAGAAAGGTACTATATGATGGTCTTGAGAATCTATTTTACATAGAGCATGAGGTCAAACACTTGTTTACAAGCAAAAAAAATTTTCCAAGTACACAGAAGCTAACGAGATATACAGGAATATGATAAGGATGAAATTACCTGACAGTGAATGGTGGACAAAGCTGACAGCTTTACTATAAAGTTACTGTAGTAAATTTACATGGTAAAACATGGCTGCCAGGTAAAACAGGTAATGTAGAGTCAAAGAAAACTAGGTAAAGAGTATTAGTAGGTAGAAGATAGAAAGTGATTCCAGCACACAACTACAAAGCAACTGAAAGAGCTAAATCCGAATTACAACAGCCAACACAGCCACAATAAAAGGGACACAAGAAGACAGTTCTCCATCTGTCTCTATCTTCCTGTTGAAGATATTTTTTTATTTCCTAAAATAATTGTCATATTGTTATGAGATATTTTGTACCAATTTTTGTATAAATACTTCACAAATTGAAGTAATTAGGGTGGATTAAAATACATTTCTATAGACATTTTATATTGATCTAAGGAGTTATTGTACTCAAGACTGGACTGGTTTTGGTGGATATGAAATAAATCTGAGGACATTTCACTGGATTCTTGTGCACAGTTTGAAAAAATAAGTATTATCTCTTCATGTTTAAATATTTTTTTCTCTTCATCTTATAAATATTCATGTGTCTCTTACGAAATCTAAAAATTAAAAAAGGAATGATATCATCAGAATTAGCTTAAATTCTCTCTGTTTTAACTGTTTGTTTTCTATATGTTTTCTACTAAACTGTCTTGGTCTGGGAATTCTTAATTTCTCCCTTACTTCCATAGTTTACCCCCCCTTCGGTCTGTAGTAAAGGATTCTTCATTACCCTTTGCTACTAATCATCGTTCCTTTATTCATCTTAATCTCGGTTAAGGATTCTTCATTGCCCTTTTCCCTGGTTAGGACTACCTCATCCATTTGAACCTGCAGATTTGCTTTTGCTATGTTAACCTGCCCTGTGCACTCTTACCTTAGTGATTGATCAGATCCAGTTTAGCCACTCTTGGTTGACTCCATA